>CM075351.1:48130000-49380000 GCA_037693485.1 Kitagawia praeruptora
GCAAGAATTTTGTTTTTCGTGATTCTAATTTGAGCAGTTGAGGTTGTTGTTATATTGATAATTTCACAACATGTTCAGTTTTATAATTCTTGCGAATTGGTCCAATAACTCAGCTTGGTAGTTGCTAAATTTTCGCTTTCCAATTTTCCACATAACAGGAAATTAAGGGGCGACTGGTAAAGTGTTAAAATGCCTGTCACATTACATTATGGTTGAGGAGCCTGGTCGACTTATAGCCTTTATATGGTGATTGTGATTTTGAGATGAGTGCTGTGCAGATTTTGTATTTTTGTATTTTTGAAATGCTTATTAGGGAACAAGCGAAAGAACCCCTGCTTAATAGGGGGAATTAGAAGATAACTTGTCTTATTTATGAGATGTCGGAAGGATAGTGCAGAAAGGAAACCTCTATTATACAATATGCCTAATTCCCTTTGTGATAGACTGTAAGAATGTATATACCCATTATTTTATGCATTGAGTTTATATTATAATGTTTAGGTAAAGCACTAGCTATTGCTAGAAACTTTAATTCCTGTAAGCAATAGATTTGATTGATTTCCTGGTCGTAACTATTTACAAGATTTTACTCGGAATTATATGTTGTTTAAATTTACTTTTAGGAGCGTATTCTTCTTGACCGGGATAGAGTGGCTTCCAAGACTTGGTATAATGAAGAAAGAAACAGGTATGAAATGGATCCAATAGCCGTTCCTTACGCCGTGTCCAGGAAACTTGTAGAGAGTGCACGAATCAGGCATGACTGGGGTGCCATGTATGTTACACTAAAAGGGGATGACAAGGAATATTATGTTGACATTAAGGTTGTAGTTCTATATTTTTGTGTTTTCTTTTTAATTTCAATGAGTTTTCAAATTCTTGATTATATCTTGTCATTCTTAATGCAGGAATATGATATGCTCTTTGAAGGTTTTGGAGGGTTTGATGGGTTATATATGAAGATGCTTGCTTCTGATGTTCCCACATCCATTCAGCTGATGTGGATTCCTTTTTCGGAGTTAAGTGTTGGTCAACATTTTCTCTTGATGATGAGGTTTGCCTACCAATCCTGGATGGATGTTTGGAATTCTGGAAATGTAACTTTTGTACGACAGAGGATCTTTGAAAGGTTTAAGAACTTAAATGAGGACATATTGCTGGTGATTGTCTTCCCTGTTGTGGAGTTTGTAATCCCATCATCGGTAACTACTTTGACCCTCTTAACTTGTTATGCAGTAGCCAATGTCTTAGTCCTTGTTCGGAGAAACGTTAATAATGTCCTTTTTGACCTCATTTCCTTTTTTCTTGTTGGGCGCGCACATAACAGTCAGCGGGCTTAGCGTGGTATATGGATTGGCTTACTGTTGCTGATATGAATTTTAGATCTCGTAATTCACTTGATTTTATTTGGTATCTTGGATTCGCTGTTAGAACCGTCATCTATGGATATGTGCTACTTCATATATTCCGATATTTGAAGCGGAAAATCCCAAGACTTCTAGGTTTTGGGCCTTTACGCAGAGATCCAAATATGAGGAAGTTGCGAAGATTGGTAAAATATTCTTTCATCACAACTGCAATTTATTCATGTATGCCATTCAGTTGAGTATGTTAAGTGTTAACGCTTTCTATAGTTGTTTTTGAAATAGCATCGTATCACCTATGGGACATAATGCATCCCCTTGTCAATTTGTCAATGTTTGATTCACCCACTGTACCATTTTGAAGGTGATCCCTGCTATGAACTCAGCTCCGGTCACAAAATAAACAGAAATAACTAGATAGACGAGGACTTTCGAGTAGCCTCTCACTCCCAGACCCTAACTGACTTTAGCAAACAATATTCTCCATGTCCGCATTCTTTCATTTTCCCCTCTTTTATTCTGCACGTTCTAATTCCTCTTGGGCCTCTCATTGGGCTAACTTTTGACTTGGGCCAGTCTATAACAATACATTGCTATGAACTCAGCTCCGGTCACAAACTAAACAGAAATAACTAGATAGACGAGGACTTTCGAGTAGCCTCTCACTCCCAGACCCTAACTGACTTTAGCAAACAATATTCTCCATATCCGCATTCTTTCATTTTCCCCTCTTTTATTCTGCACGTTCTAATTCATCTTGGGCCTCTCATTGGGCTAACTTTTGACTTGGGCCAGTCTATAACAATACCCCGCTCCCAAAGAACGACCTTGTCCTCAAGGTCGAAGGTGACACCACGTTCCTCCAGGAAGGCAGCCTGAAAAATAGATATATAATTAGAATCTCTCCAACAACACTCAGCGACTGTTGAGATCTTTGAAGAACTGGTTTGATGTCCTCGACTGAGCAACATAGTGTGAACTCCTGATGCTTACGCAGAAAATCCAGAGGTCCATCTGTTATCATTGCTGCCTTTACAAAGGATAGCATGACAGATACATCAAATGTAATGCCATTAACTGAAAAGTTGGTCAAATCTGAGCAGATGCTTATAGAGATATCCTTTAGTCCTCCAAAAAGCTTTATCCTTGGGACAGAGACACGGTTGAGTTCACTTGGTGTTATGGGGAGAAAATTGCCTCTGGTCCTAGAAAGCAAACGCAGCCCCTTGGAACTATCAGCAGCCCTAGACCAAGAGCAATAAGAGTTAACCACAAATTCAGTGTTTAATACTCCAACAGCCCCTCCTAGCGCCCAACCGTAAAAGTATGGATCTGCCAGGGCCTCCTCGGCAGATGGTCGGTTTTGGTGATCAAATGCAAGCAAATGAAGAGCCAATGGATCAGCATTGGGAAACTTCTGCGAGAAAGGAATAGGTGCTTTCTTCCTCATGCTACTTAAATATCTTTTGGCCTTTTCATTCCGTATCCTTGCAATAGTTTCAGCAGGTGGGGTGCCAAGCAAATCAGTAACGAGATCCAGTTGGTGTACCATATTCTTCCCATTAAACAATGGTTTACCAGTAAGCACTTCAGCAATTATGCACCATTGCACCCTATGCTCCAGATATCAACAGCAGGTGTGTATTTGGCAAAAAAAAAACCACAGAATTCTGGAGCTCGATACCATCTTGTTGCTACATAGTCAGTCCAAAAAATAGCTGATGGAGCATCATCAAATGATGCCCTAGCAAGCCCAAAATCACCTATTTTCAGTTTGCAGTCTGCATTAGCAAGGATGTTTTTCGGCTTTAAATCTCGATGAAAAACATGCCCTGTATGTATATACTTTAAAGCTCGAAGTAGCTGATACAAGAAAAATTGATGATGCCCAGGAGTAAGATTATCATTGGCATTGATTACTTGGTGTAGGTCGGATTCCATCAGCTCAAAAACAACATATATCTCCTTAAATTCTCTTCGACAGGAAGGAAGCATTATATGTTTTATTTCCACAACATCAGGGTGTTGAAGCAACCGAAGGAGCTTGATTTCTCTGAGGATGCGTGTGTCATCTGAAACATGTTCAAAAACATCATTAATCTTTTTAATTGCCACCTTTTCCCCAGTATGAGTATCAACTGCAGCAGCAACAACACCATAATTTCCCTTTCCAACAACCTCTTGAATTTCATAAAGACTTGCCTCACCATACTCTGTGAAGAATTCTATGTCAAGCCTGTTTCCAACAGCCCCTGCAGCCTTGATGCTAAGCTGAACTAAAGAATTATGGAGCTCCGCGAAAATATGTGGCACTGACATCCTCTTAAACTCAGACCTTTGCCCATGAGATATCTTTACTGATGTATTCTGCAAGAGTTCTTTCCCTCGAGCTGAAACAGAGAAATTATCTATAGTTATAACTTTAACATTTGCATCAGGATCTGACCCTCAAGAATAGCTACCCGACTGCCAATCACAACAGTAAGAGCATCACGATCATCCCTAAGAGCAACTTTTACGGCTTGCTCCGCAGCTTGAGCAGTAAGCATTTCCTTCTTTTCCCTTTTCTTCAACTCCTTGTCAGTTATAGAGATTTGAAGAGGCTTTTCTTCAACTCCTCTTTTTATTTGACATATGCCTGCCAACAAATCAACATACAACACTATCATCTTTTCTGCCATCCATTTGAGACTCCCTACTGCTTGATCGACAAGTCCCCTTGTGAAAGCTATTATCACCTTGTCACGCAAATTCTGATTAGATTCAGATTTCCAACTTCCTAGAAGAGTCTCATCCTTGCCATACTCGTCCTCGTGTAACTTGTAAACTAATTTTTCATCTTCACCATCCCAAACCACTAATTTCATGTGAAGCATATAGCCAAACCATTCACATCCTCTTAGCTTACAAAATTTATTTCCCAACCCAAGTAGATTCATCTTCCAAGTGAACTTATCTTTACCAGGAAATTCATCATGCATTTGAGTTTTACTAATGACACTCGTATGATTATCAAAAGATTTTCTAGGTAGTTTACCATATTCATTTTCATGAAGCCTATAGGTCATAACTAAATCAGCTTCAACAGTTTCACACACACAATATGTCTTCAAAGCATTCTCAATCAATTCTTCCGATAAAACCATGGAGATAATAGCATGTGTAGTTGGTAGTTGGTTTTAACAACATAATTTTTTGCACAACTGTCATAAGGCATTTGAGGGCCTGACTTTGCAAGTTGTGATACTTGTAATTGGGTTAAATCGTCACTCTTAACATTAACTGTGTTTTCAACTCTACCCAATTTATCCAGTTTATCAACATTAGATGTAAGAGTAGGAGGAGTATTAAAAGATTGAATCACCTGATTTGACGATAGCTCCCTTGACCGAGAATCCTCTTCACTAGCTTTATCAACCTTCCCAGCCATCTTCTTCTCAACTAGTTTTGGCGAATCTTGGGAGATCGACGTTGGAGCTTTTTGGACAAATCTTCTCTCAGAAATTTCATCAAACACCTGAAGTGCGGGCATCTCAGGTAGCAGTTTTGACACATCGGAGTTTGTCTCCTTTGAGTTTGAGTGGGTACTCTCTTCATCCTTGTTCCCATTGGATAAATGAGACAATTGCAGCCCCATCTTTTTCGCCGCCTTGGTTTGGCTCGCTTTAACCCACTCCGCCAATGAATGACGCATAGCGTCCATCGCGTGCTCCACCGCCTTCTTGACCATCTTCGATACTGATTCCTCCAAATCTGGTATCCACTCTTCAGTAGGTGCCATGGACCGTAGATGCTCTGATACCAATTGCTATGAACTCAGCTCCGGTCACAAACTAAACAGAAATAACTAGATAGACGAGGACTTTCGAGTAGCCCCTCACTCCCAGACCCTAACTGACTTTAGCAAACAATATTCTCCATATCCGCTTTCTTTCATTTTCCCCTCTTTTATTCTGCACGTTCTAATTCCTCTTGGGCCTCTCATTGGGCTAACTTTTGACTTGGGCCAGTCTATAACAATCCCTTTGTTTACAGCTTTATATTAGAGCTTTGACATTCCTTCGTAGTTCCTACACGTGCTTTCATAAAGTGAACTCAGAGACTGAGACCTCTATGTTCTTCTAAAATCAGAACTGTCATCCTAATGCGAGTACTTAAATTAAAAGGAATCAATGGAAAATATAAATGAACTTACCCTATCTTGTGACTTTTTCTATAGCATATAATATTTAATTACGTCAAAAAGATGCATCTCAGATCTAATGTCAACACTGGATTGTCAACACAAATAAATTATATTTACCAGAATTGAATTGGAGATGAGTGATTAAGAAAGCTTAGTAAAGTATTACTTAATAATGTTTTTCTCCACTAAAATCTGGTTTGTGACCTGGGATAATTGTATGCTGTCTTTTTATAATTCTACATGTTTATTGTTCCCTACGGCCAACTAGCAGACCCACCCTGGTGTTGCAACGTAGGTTTTGATGCACTTTACTGAATCATCTTACCCATTGGACATTTGGTGTACTTGATGGATTACGTTACAGTATAATTTTTGTACTTTATTGCAGAAAGCTTATTTTAGATACAAGAAAAGGAGTATGAAGAGGAAGAGAAAGGCTGGTGTTGATCCGATAAGTACTGCTTTTGATCGAATGAAGGTTCATACTATGGTTGAACTATCATGTAGTTGGATAATTTTACATATTCATTACATATATTATCTTACCATTTTCTTTGGACAGAGAGTGAAGAATCCGCCTATACAATTGAAGGATTTCTCGAGCATTGATTCCATGAGAGAAGAAATCAACGAAGTTGTTGCTTTCTTAAAAAATCCTCTTGCCTTCCAAGAAATGGGAGCTCGTGCACCTAGGGTATAATAATTTTTTTATTGTTTGAATAAATTACAGTGCAATATTTGGTATAGGGTGAAATTTGATTGCTATATATTGGCAGATTAGTGTTGTTTTCTGTTTTACATGCTTTCACAAGCTCTTATATTTATAGTGGAATTGTGAAACAAGGCACAACATCCATCAGTACTGTATTACTTGCCAGGATGATTGGTCTGATTGGTCTTTTTTTACCAATATTATTGTTAAGTACAGCAAGTATATATCTGATATTCTGGTTTGCATATAAGTGCCCTCTAGTGAGCTTGTAAGCATTGTTTAATGCTTCTACATAGTACATACTTTACATTTGTGCAGCTGCCACTAGCCACGTAGTGTCTGTTCTCAGTTGCACTGCACTTGGATCGGGTTTCCACATGACAAAATTTTCTGCTTGTTCAATGCAGGGCGTTCTTATAGTAGGAGAAAGAGGAACTGGTAAGACGTCTTTGGCACTGGCTATTGCTGCTGAAGCTAAAGTCCCTCTTGTTGAAGTTAAAGCCCAACAACTGGAAGCTGGTTTATGGGTTGGACAGAGTGCCTCAAATGTCAGAGAGCTCTTCCAAACGGCACGGGATCTGGTTTGTACTTTGTAATCTTCATAGAATACTTGTTTCTTTCCATAATTGCATAACCTGATTTGACATGAAGACTGATCTAAATAAACTTTAATGTTGCTATTGGTGTTTGAAAAATTAAGTCTCCTCGGGAGATTTATCCATAATCTGATTTGTCAAGGGTGGGTGATTCTCTTATTTTGTTATGTATACCTCTTATGGAGTCTTTATAGACACTTCCTAGTTTAAGTAATGCATGTATTGGACATCTTCTCTTATTACACTCCTGATTTTTGCTCTAGTTGTTTGGTGGTGCACTCCTTATGGAGTCTACCTTAATGTTTCTCTCTGTTTTCTTTCTTTATCAGTTACCTTTTATCTTCTTAAATAACGCTAATTCATCAGATGTAAATTCTAGGCTCCTGTCATTATATTTGTTGAGGACTTTGATCTCTTTGCTGGTGTCCGCGGAAAGTTCCTTCACACAAAGAAGCAGGATCACGAAGCTTTCATTAATCAACTACTTGTGGAACTTGATGGGTACTTCTAAACCTTCACTGTGTCTGTTGAGCTCTTACTGTAATTAGTAACAAAAATGGCTTCAAAATACCAATCAGTATTAACTCTTACTGTTGAACTTCGAGTGCAAAATTACTGTAACTTGCAAAGAGGTCTTCTTCTTACTTTACCAATCAGTTACTGGTTTTGTTGAATGCACATGCGGAATGAAATACCAAGGTTTGCATGTGATTCTAAAACCAGCAATCTGAAGAAATTTTATAATTATGATGCTGTGAGGCTACACAACTACACAAGTATGACTTTTGTGATGTTATATCGTTGTCAGCCAGGGTATGCTTCTGTTTTTACCTTGTAGAAGATCTGTACTTTTTTGTGTAAGCGCACTCTAATAATAAAATTAGTCAGTATATATTGCAACATTCCTAAATTCATTTCTGGTGCATGCTATATTCTTTCAAGTCCTTTCAATGTTTTAAAAAATTAGATTGAGGGTTGAGCTATTTTGGTTGTGTTTTATCCATTCCCACATTGTCATTAGTCATCCTGTTATACCATGTTTTTTTGCAGATTTGAGAAACAGGAAGGGGTGGTTTTAATGGCTACGACACGAAATCTTAAACAGATTGACGAGGCATTACAGCGTCCTGGTCGGATGGACAGAATATTCCATCTTCAGCAGCCAACTCAGACTGAAAGAGAGAAGATACTTCTGACAGCAGCTAAAGAAACTATGGATGTTGAAATCATTGATTATGTTGATTGGAGTAAGGTGATTGTGGCTAACTTGGTTTTTAATTTCAAATATACTTTTGACAGTTTCCAACTGTTACAGGCTTATAATCTTAGGTTAAGTAAACATGCTTTCAGGTTGCGGAGAAAACCTCTATTTTACGTCCTGCAGAACTCAAACTCGTTCCTGTGGCATTGGAGGGTAGTGCCTATAGAAGTAAATTTCTGGACACAGATGAATTAATGACCTACTGTAGTTGGTTTGCGGTAAGAAATAATTGTAGCTAGTATTATATAGTCATGTATGCGATCTGTTTAAATGAAGATGCTTTGTGTTAGATTTTTTTAGGTTACTTAAGAATGTACATGCTGACGATGATCTTTAGGTGTGGGGTTTGGTAAAAGGAGAAGCCTTCATCCTAATGTGAGAAATGAGAATTGTATAAAACATTATAGTGCTCTCTTTGTTAGCCTACTTTTCTCTTCGCCAGGTGAAATGTGCAGTAGGTTTAATTTACCAACAGTCCAACACAAACGAATATGTTGATCGTTAAGAAGTACACAAGTCATAACTCATAAGAATCAGATGACAGAAGGCTGCAAAATTCATATTTCCTGTTGGACTATTTGTTAGTCAACCTGTCTTTATGATGTAGGAGGATTTTCAGTGTTAATCGGGGTTAATGACTCGCAAGAAGACAACAATAAAATAATGGCATGAGCATGCTGTTGAGGATGTTTGATGGCATGAACACGCTGTTGATTGACATGATCATGCCAAATTGGGAAATCTTGGCAGACACTTCAAGCGAGATGATGGGAGATTGTGCATGCTCACGCCTAAAGCTGCATGATCACGCTTATTTTAATTATTATTTAATTTTAATTAGGATTTAGTTTTATTTTGTTTAAGGGTTTATATCCCTATATAAACAACATTATGGTGTACTGGATGGATAATCTTTTATTGAATTAAAACCCTAAGAGTTTTCTCTTATTTTTCTTGTGGATTCAAGAAACTCCTTGTGGATTCAAGGAAAACCTTGTGGATTCAAGGTATTTAAGGATTTCTCGTGTAAGAGTCCTTGTAAGGATTAGCGCTTGCTTTTCCTTGGCTTCCGTGCTGTCAGCACGGAAGCCAAGGAAAAGCAAGCGCTAATCCTTACAAGGACTCTTACACGAGAAATCCTTAAATACCTTGAATCCACAAGGTTTTCCTTGAATCCACAAGGAGTTTCTTGAATCCACAAGAAAAATAAGAGAAAACTCTTAGGGTTTTAATTCAATAAAAGATTATCCATCCAGTACACCATAATGTTGTTTATATAGGGATATAAACCCTTAAACAAAATAAAACTAAATCCTAATTAAAATTAAATAATAATTAAAATAAGCGTGATCATGCAGCTTTAGGCGTGAGCATGCACAATCTCCCATCATCTCGCTTGAAGTGTCTGCCAAGATTTCCCAATTTGGCATGATCATGTCAATCAACAGCGTGTTCATGCCATCAAACATCCTCAACAGCATGCTCATGCCATTATTTTATTGTTGTCTTCTTGCGAGTCATTAACCCCGATTAACACTGAAAATCCTCCTACATCAGTCTCCTTCACTTCAAAAGAACTCGACCCCGAGTTCTCATCTAAAATAAAAGAGGAACAATGTTTGATTGATGTTTATCTCTCCACGGTGGTTTCTTTATAGGCAAACACGTTGTTGGAACTTTATACCTGAAGTCTTCGACAAGATCAACATATTGCAATGACAACACTTGAATTAACCCAACGACATCTTGATTAATCACTGTCATTACAGAAATTGAATAACATTCAACAACTGTAAACTCTTTTATTGTACCAAGAGACGCAACACATTCATATGTCTGCTGTAAGACACCCTTATCTTCCAACGGATATAAGACATAGTTCCCATCAATATTTATGAAGTCAACTATTTTCTCCCTACTTTTGTGACATATATTCAAATCAAACTGATATGGTCTACCCAGTACTAACTCGCACGCATCAACATCAAAATTATCAAAAGCTGTGATATCCTTGTAGTTCACACTAACGATGTCAATAACATAATTTTCACTTGCATTAGCACTAATCAAGGGGTTATTCCAAACAACATTAGATGGTGCTACATAAATTTGTAAAGGCAACTTGATTTCACTAAACATCTCCCACAAATTAAAATTTCCATGATATTCAACACTTACCACATTCCCAATAGTTTGAGGACTCGCCTTGCATAACGACTGAACCAAGATATGATGTTGCGAATCATCTAGCGATCTATAAGTGTCCATGGATAAAGTTTGCTCACTTGTAACATAATGTTCATCGTTGCTATCATTCTCATATTTATAGACCTCCTCAAGTTTTTCTTTGTTTTGTTCTTGTACATCATCCTCCTCGTCTTCTTGTTTGACCATGTCAAATCTATCACAATTTGTAGACATGCAATTTTCAGAATCCACAGTCGCACACCCTTTATCGACCATCTCCACTCCTTTCAAATTTTCGGCATTAGTAAAGTCTAGCACTTTTCTATCTCCCACACCAAACAAGCTACCCGATTTTGGTTGAGAACTTTTATCGAACACCTTATTGACACAATCGACTTCATAATATTTAACCATATCATCGTCTTGCTTTCGCTTTGTATGCATCTTAGACTCATAGCCCTCTGGTAAAAACCTCTCCATCATCAACTGTCTCATTCGTCGCCATATTCTAATCGGTTCTTGCCTTTGCTTCTTTCTCTGTAAAATTAACTTATCCCACCAAGCCGCAGCAGTACTCTTTAACTTGATAGATACCATCTTCACCTGCTTACTCTCAGGAACACCCATAACATCAAAGAATCGATCAACATGAATATACCAATTCAGAAACTCATCAACTCCTAGAGACCCATAGAACAACGGTATATCAGCCTTTATAATATCTTTGTCATGGAGTTGATCACCCATAATCGCCTTCGAGCCACAATACTCAGCAACATGATATTTCCTGTCTCGAGGGACTCGATTATGATATTCTCTTCCACCTCTACATTGTTTGTTATTGTTATCCACTTGGCTCGACAACGTATCTATTCGATCTGTGAAAACCTTTAGAGCCGCGGAAAAAGCTGACGTAATCTCTGCAAGATCTTCTTTGGTAATTGGTTCGTCCCCCATAGTGAATCAATAGCGAAAGGACAGGAAAAAACCTGCTCTGATGCCAACTGACGCAGCACGGAAGCCAAGGAAAAGCAAGCGCTAATCCTTACAAGGACTCTTACACGAGAAATCCTTAAATACCTTGAATTCACAAGGTTTTCCTTGAATCCACAAGGAGTTTCTTGAATCCACAAGAAAAATAAGAGAAAACTCTTAGGGTTTTAATTCAATAAAAGATTATCCATCCAGTACACCATAATGTTGTTTATATAGGGATATAAACCCTTAAACAAAATAAAACTAAATCCTAATTAAAATTAAATAATAATTAAAATAAGCATGATCATGCAGCTTTAGGCGTGAGCATGCACAATCTCCCATCATCTCGCTTGAAGTGTCTGCCAAGATTTCCCAATTTGGCATGATCATGTCAATCAACAGCGTGTTCATGCCATCAAACATCCTCAACAGCATGCTCATGCCATTATTTTGTTGTTGTCTTCTTGCGAGTCATTAACCCCGATTAACACTGAAAATCCTCCTACATCACTTTATCTGCCTATATTGTTGTGGAAGCCTGTCAAAATTTATGTGTAATGAGTTGCAATCTGGTCTACATGTGCGTCTGTTATTAACTTAATCTTAACCTGAGTTATATTTTGCAGACCTTCAGCAGTTCAGTTCCTGAATGGGTGAGAAGAACTAAGATAGTGAAGGGCATCAGTAAAATGCTTGTAAATCATCTTGGATTGACACTGACAAAAGAGGATTTGCAAAATGTGGTTGATCTTATGGAGCCATATGGACAAATAAGTAATGGCATTGAATACCTCAGTCCTCCTCTTGATGTGAGTATCCTTAATTTAGCTTGGCTCAAGAACCTTCATATCCTGCAATCAAATGTAAAGACTTGAATTATGCTGGATTTTGTGAAGTATAACTGAAAGGAGAAAACAGCGTACTTTTTATTTTGTGTTCCTTCATATCCTGCAATCTATTCTAAAGACATTAGAATTTTCTGATACTGCATCCAAGTGAAATGAACTGAAAAATCAGTGTAATCTTTTTTTTGTCTAATCTATAATCCTTATTAACACAATCAATATGTGATGAGGAACGGGATTGTAGAATTTTTATACATGTTAATAATTAGTTTATATGTATTTAGTTCGGAGAGAAGTAAAATTATTTATTTTTAAGTTTTATATGTGGGGCTAGGAGTTTATTAATTAAGTAGTTAATTTAAAATAAAGCCCAATTGTTTACGGGCCTTAGTCTATTAGGTTATATTATTAGGGTTTTCTATTCCTATATAAGCATTGTAACCCCCACATATTAATTTGACTTGATTAATATATTGTTGAATACATATTTATCTGGGTCTCTTTGTATGGGTTGTGCCTTCTGTGTTTGGGAAACCCTTGGGGTAGTGAATTTTCGGCGGTTAATTCACCCAAGTTCTATCTTTCATATTGTTTTATTCATTTAATCGTTGTTCCTCAAGTTGTCCTGCATGGCTGCATCAATACGTTAACATCGCGTATCTTTTTTATATCGGCCTGATGTTTTCTAGTTATGAGATCAAAGTCATGCTTGCAGTTCATTTTCTCCTGTACTATTGTTTGGAAGAGAGTGATTGCTTATGCACTTGTCATTGTATAGAATCTAATATTCGCTTTTTATGTTTGATAGTGGACAAGAGAGACAAAGTTTCCACATGCTGTATGGGCTTCAGGGCGAGGTCTCATTGCTCTTCTCCTGCCAAACTTTGATGTTGTTGATAATTTGTGGCTTGAACCTTTTTCTTGGGAGGTAACAAATATCTGTTGCTATGCTTTCCATTCATGTACTTGTGCACTGTTGTGAGAAGATATCTGTCCTTTGATGTGTATTTTATGGAAGTAGTCGTGATATCTTAACATCGCACACTAGTGAATTATTATTTAGCACCTGAAGGCATTGAGGGCACTGATATCTTTGAATATTTTCTGTTGCAGGGAATAGGATGCACGAAGATTACCAAGGCTAAAAATGAAGGTTCTACGATTGGGAATGTCGAATCAAGATCTTACCTTGAGAAAAAACTCGTGTTTTGTTTTGGTTCTTATGTTGCAGCGCAATTGCTTCTACCTTTTGGGGAAGAAAATATCCTTTCTTCTTCAGAGTTGAAACAGGCACAGGAGGTCTAATAATTACCCATATGTCTTCAATGTGTAATGTTTCATTTTATTGTTTCTCACAAAGAAATCAACATATTTGGCAACTTGCAACAGATAGCTACCAGGATGGTGATTCAGTACGGTTGGGGGCCTGATGACAGCCCAACAATTTATCATTATAACAATGCGGTACGAGCATTTTGTTTAAGAAAGTATCAAATAATTTTATATCAAGGGAATGTGCACCTTTGTTAGTATACTATATACTACACCGTCAGTGAACCGAAAACATTAAGTTTAACACAGAACACCAATTTGTTAGTTTTTGAAAACTATTAAATTTACTTGATTTATAACTTGAAACTTCTAAAACTTATGTAGGACATTACTTTATTGAAGCATCCAGACCAGTAATATGATATATGAGGACATTTTTCACACCTCCAACCTTTCATTGATCACTTGAAGATAATGATTAATACTATGAAAAAGATATGCGATACTTTCACTTTTAAACGCATCAATTTGACCTTTAAAATAAATCATTTACTAGTGTAACACGCAAAGCGATTCATTGTAAAATGGTATACTTGCTATTCTGCAATATATATTGTGACAATTGTGGTTATTTCATTTTTTTTTTAATTGACACAGGACACTGCTTTGAGCATGGGGAACAACCATGAGTATGAGATGGCAGCTAAAGTTGAAAAGGTACATATACGTGATGCTTCTAAACGTGCCTTGTAGTGTCATGTGGTGGAATCCTGAACAGACATGTTTCATGTAGAATTTTTTCTTCTCACAATTTTATGATCATCTCAGAAACAAGTTTAAATGTATGGGACCTGTAACTGCTGTTCCCTGTAAATGGATAAGCTTTTTGTGAAAAATAAAGAAAAGTCTGAAAGTGTGTATCATGCTTTGGTGAACTACTATACATTTGACGTATCCTCACACGTGCTGGAGCAATCTCAATTTATCATATAATAGTGAAACTGATGACTGGACACATGTAGACTGTGGAAGTTATGAATTATCTTCTTAATGTATATATCTGTCCGTTAAACATACACAAAATTTAACAACTATATGAACTTGTCTCACCCGTTTACAGATTAGATGTGCTCACGGTGGACCAATTCAGGTTTGATTGAAGCCAAAAAAATTGTCCAACAATCTAATTTGTGCCCAAAGACATCTTTTTTGTGACAACTTAATAAATTAGACAAAGCGTAGATTAATCATCTTTCCAAGTAATTAGACAAAGCGTAGATTAATTATTTTTTTTGGGGGGAGGGGGAGGTTGTAATTGCTCATGGATATCTCATATTCACACTCTACATGATTCTGTTCTCACGTATATATTAGTAGTAATTATTAAGGTCTTCATGTATAGCAAGTGTGCCTAGTGACAGAGAACTGGTTGTTCATACTGAATTGGTTTCATTCTTCCTCACTTATTGGTGCAAGTGTGATATGATTGACATGCACTGTTGTTTTGTTATTTGCAGATGTATTACTTGGCATATGATAAAGCCAAAAGAATTCTTCAGAATAATTATCAGGTGCTTGAAAAAATTGTGGAGGAATTACTTGAACATGAGATCCTGACCGGGAAGGTGAAGAACTTTTACTCATTTTTGTGATTTTATAGCTTGTGGACCCTGGTGTGGAAAAATATATAATCCAAATATTCAAACAAGCACTTTTAAAACCTGTAAACCAATCGTGACCTGTTGAACTTGAACTACCCTATCATCATTAAGCCCCCTTCTACTGAGTAATGTGAAAAACTGATAGGATACAAAATGATTACTTAGGTTGTAAAGTTAAAGAGTATTGTAAACACCTGAAACCAAATTGTCAGTTTGCCTGATTCATTTAAAGCACCAAATTTAAATTTTGGCAATAATCAAGAGAGACTATTGGACTGGGACTTGCCTAGTAGTGTGTTTAGTGGTCTCTTGTGTGGATAAATTTTCTGTTTCCATTGCAGGAAGCTATTTTGCATTGTGGTATAAGAAGAGTCAGTTTCTCCTGTTTTTTAAAAGCATACATTTATTATATTATTTAAAATTATTAGTTGTTCCTTCTTTATTTTTAAAGAATGTCATTTTCATTCCTCCATATCTTTTATGTTTATACCGTGTGTGTGAAACTTGGCCAAAAATGACTATCATAAATTAATAATTAAAATTTTAAGTTGAAGGTCAATGTTAGGTTGAGATCTGAGCTGATACTTAACTATTGTATCAAGTTCTCATCAATATTTAAATGTGCTTTTATGTACATTTACTGCTTCATCAGTTTTAAGTTTCTTATGGTAACTAGGTTTATCTACAAATTTACCCTTGCATACTTAAACGCTAGATTGCTCTTCAACATTAATTTGACATGACTTAGCTATAGGCTATAGTGTACTGAGTCAGTATCTGCCATCGAGATGTCCTACATTGCTACTTGATATGGTCTGTTTTGCTTTTGCGAGGTTCAAATTTTAACCAGTTTTTAGAATGCCAGTGTAGTTGTATATTATCAATTCATGACTATAAGTTTTCCTTTTTTTCCCGTCTTAACAGGATTTAGAAAGAATAGTCTCTGATAATGGTGGCATACGGGAAAAAGAACCATTTTATCTTGCAGATGTTTATGCGGAAGAGGTAAGTATTCTTAATATTCTGAAGATTGATAAACTAGATGTTTTTTCATGGGCTGTATCTTGAATTGCGTAAAGCTTTCTCCGTGACCTTTATCACTTGTACGCGGAGACTTATCATTTTGGTTAAAGATAAATTACTCTCTTATGGTGGTTCAAGAGGATTTTTTTTACCTTTGCAGCAGATGATTAATTTGTTGCACAACCTAGGCCCTAACGTTATGAATTGACTGTATATTGTCTCTTGTAAGATAGCAAAAATTATTTTTTCTGGAACTCAATCACCCATAGCATGTGACATATTTTCTGCTCATAAGCTCTAATCCAAAAAAAGTTAAGGACTTGCACGTATTTCTATGTACGACATGTTGTTAATTGCAATACATTAGCCCTCTTGTATCATTGTACACTCCTCTTTTTTTAGGCACATTATGACATGTTAATTTTCCACTCCTTCACTTGACTTTTTTGTTACATTCTCTTTCTGTCTTCTGTTTTATTGTTGTAAGACAGCAATATTTAATTTGGCTGGAACTCAAAACTTCCCATAACATGTGACATATTTTCTCTTCATGAGATCATTTCCAAAAAAAAAGTTAAGGACTTGCATGCTTTTTTCTATGTATGACTTGTCGTTAACTGCAATATATTAGCCGTCTTGGATCATTGTACACTCTTCTCTTTTGTGAGGCACATGTATGACATGTTGATTTTCACTCCTTCACTTGACTCTTTTGTTACATTATCTGTCTGTCTGTCTTATGCTTTATAGGTCGGTCCGTATTTATTTTGGATAAGCAGATTAGAGATCCAATATGTTCAGGCGAATAAATATATAATGTATTATATATTTTAATATTAGTCAAATAGAAACACTGAACTTTTGATTAATTTAATTTTCATAGATTATAAAATGATGGAGAATAAGAACTTTAGATTATTATTGGCTAATATGGCCGGATTTAAACCAAGGGTTAACGAAATTATAAGGTACTTGAGTTGCAAAATTTTCTAAGAGTACCCATATTCCACATTTCCAACTATTAACATTAGATTACGATAGATGACCCATCTTATAATTGCGTTAAAGTCATTGTTTTGCTGCTCCACTGACCAGTACTTAACTTATATGCTTAAGAAAATTTTAATTTCCACTGATCCCTGATCTTGTATTCATGGCTATTTAGAGTCCGTTTGGGTTAACTTAAAAAATGTTACTTATAACTTAAAGTGCAACTTACTCGCTTCAAGTGAAAAGTGATAGTTTTAACTTTAAGTTAGGTGTATCTGTTTGGCTAATTTTACTTAAATAAATTTATTTTAAAAAAATTGACTAAAAAAATAGAAATTTATATTTTTTAAACATAATATAAAAGTATAAAATACAAATATATGCAAGGAATATAATATGAATTAAAAGGTGACTCAAATATATAAAAATTGATATGAGAAAAAAAATAAGTGGAAAAGAGTACCTCGAAGGTACTTAAATTTTTTGAACTAAAACTAACTTTAAGTTAAAAAATTTAAGTGTATACAAACAGCTTGTTTTCACTTTAAGTGGACCGAAAAATAATATAAGGGCCCCCAAACAAGCTCTTTGTCAATCTACTTGCTTGATGAATATTGTATTTCACTTTTGTAACTTCTGTCAATTTTCCGCAGCCTGTGTATCGAAACTTGATCGAAAATGGCAATGCATCAGGAACTGCTCTTTTAGGTGCAGCAAATTAGGACGAATGGGGAGCTGGATATATCTTTCTGCCTGTTCATCGATGATACAAGCTCTGCATGTGGATCGATTTTTTGTTGATTGCTGGAAAAATTTTGCTAGATCTTTTCATTCAATTTCTCTGGTTTTGGGTTATGATGATTTCACCACCTTATGTAAGATATTTGGTGTATGCATCAAGAGCTCCAAGTTGGCCAAATATTCCTCAGTGTTTACTCAGGCCAATAAATTCCTCACGTCGATAGAGAGTTGAAGAGATGACAAATCCTTGTGTTCTCATCGAAAATGGAAAAAGAAGGATTAGTTAGACAAGAATTTTGGGCTCCTAAAAGTGGAATTTTTTCTTTGTGTAATTATCAATCAGAGAAAAGGGCTCAGAACTTTTGTGAACAGTGAGGATTCAGAATTCATGAGGTGCTAGTTAGGTAGCTGTACAGAAACATGGTTTTATGCATGACGAGGACGTTATATCCTTTCCAAAATATACCATGTTCGACAATCGAGAGCATCTGAATTTTATTTGTCTGTATAATGTTTGTATTTAAATGTCATCACTTATTGTAAACAACTGTATTGTTAGTGTAATAAAAGGTTAGTTATCTTTTCACAATCTCTCTGCACAATCTGTCCTACAACTGGAGTGAAAAAGGAAAGGGTTTTGAAACTGTACGGAAACTCTAACTGTTGGAATGTAATTTGCGTGATCTAGTTTTAAAATGAAAGTTATTCATCTTATACAGAATTTTACTTCAGAATAATATTTTACATAAGAATATTATATATCAAGCCAACAATGCTAGACTTAGGAAGACAAGAACACATCAACCTTGTTATTTGTACTTCTTGAAAGAAACTTCATGCATATTGGAGGCTTCACCCCAGCCAAAGCTAGAATTGAACTGGGCAATGTCCAGATTCCGTCTCCGCAAATTAATCCTGAAGCTACTGCAGGGCCAAATGCATCTGCCTTTGCTTTGTTTATCTTCTCCCATATGAAGAGTATTAAGCTTCCAACACACATATCAATTGCAAAGTATGATCCGAGGTAGAATGGTATTGCCATGGCCATGGGAAGAGGAATATACTTTGCATACTTATTGGGTGTAACATCTTTGATCATGTTTATAATTATAGCTCCAGCGAAGAAGACATAGCAAAGCGTTAGACAGTTCTTTGGCAATGACGAAAATCCTTCTACTCCTAAAATTGCCATGTTTCTGTAAACAAGGGCGAAAGGTGCTGGATATTCTGAACCTGGAATCCCAAGATCATCGAAAGCCTTGTAGAAGAGCCAGAACACACAAGGAGAAATCACGCAACCCATTGCGGTTCCAATAATTTGGCTCACAAACATAGACCTAGGTGAAGCTAGGGTCATGTACCCTGTCTTGAAATCCTGTTTTAGAAAACAGTGTCATGTCAGAAACGGACAGGTTAAGCAGTTAATCTTATATAGGACATTGACTGGCCTCAAGAGAATGCAGAGAGGGATGGAGTTATTAAATACCTGCATTAGGTCAGAAGCTGTTGACACAATGTTCATCATCACCCCACAAGCAGCAAGGCCTGCAAGAACTCCACCATTGTCTTTTCCTGCCCATGCTCCAATCGTAAAAATAGCAAGCTTTCCGTAAGTCGAGGCAAGTGACCAGTCAGTCAGCCCACAGCCATACGCATTGCAGAAAGCTAATGCGGGAGCAAATATGTAGATGACTATAACATAATACCATTCCAGTTGCTTGAAGATTTGAGGCAGAACAGCTGTTGAGATAGCAGCAATTATGACATAACCGCTAACTGCTAGCCAAGATGGTATTTGATCCCTGAGAAACATTTCAGTTCTGCATTGATCATCAAAAGAAGCAGCGTTTGCTTCTGCAGAAGTCTTATCAGCAAGTGGAAGAATCGTGTTAGGATCTCTGTTCCGAAGCTGACGTGTCAAGCCAACTATCGTTCTACTTAAAACTTTGAAGAAGTTGTATATTCCATCTCCAAGAATCAATGAGATTGAAATGAAAACCTGCAACGCAATGTAACTAAATCAGTTTTTGGCAGAAAGATTAAATGTTTTCTGAAACGAATAATTTTCTTTTTTGCGTGGATTACCCGGTAACCTTGAATTCCATGGAGACTGCTGGGGCTGAGATCTTTACTATACCAGTCACCTTTTCTGTTTTCTATAAGAGGCCACATTATACCCCATGAAAGAATTGATCCCACTAACAGAGATATGTTTATTATGTAAGGACATATCATTCCTACCCCAACATATGTTGCTGAGAAGTCAAAATAAAACCTGTAAAATTAAACATTTGAGAATACTTATGCTTGGAGCAGATGATATCGTGAACTTCAAATTTGCAGACAAGCGCTGCACTAACCTGTTTTCGTACGCTTTGAGGCCAAATGTGGGGAAGCTTGCAAATCCACAACCATCCCCGGAAGTAAAAAACCATTGGAAGAAACCCCACAAGAAGCTGAAGGAGAAGAATTTGCCCAGTGCTTTGACTTGTTTCCTAGAATGTTTTCAGATTTGTTAATGCACAGTAGCAAAATCGATTTTGTTTGTTTAGGAGATTTTAAGATAGAAATGAATGATCAATGAAATTGAGGAAAGTTGACTATTACTTGGCAAGTTTGGCACCCTGAGGAGTGTGGAAACTGTTGATAAGATGAGCAGTTGCAGTCCCACTTGGGTATATAAGTTTGTAGTCTATAACCATGATCTGCAATCACCAGTCAAAGATCAAAATTTATGTAAGTAATGTAATACACTATAACTAGCATAAAAACCCGTGCGAGGAACGGGTTTACTAGTTTAAATTGTATTTTTTAATCAAACTATTCAGGATCAATATTGTTTGAAATATGTGATTGATTTTCATAGAGTTTTTCTTGTTATTGACATATGTGATTATTGTATACTTATTTAAATATGTTCAAATGTGTACTTTCGAAACTAATACGAGTAACACTGATAGCAATCATGTCAGTTTTAATTTTCTTGTGGGTCATAGAATATAATTTCAATATTCTATGGGTGTTGTCTAACTAAGTAAGACGATTTTTCAGAGCACCTACAATCCAAAACTTTCTTTAAAAATAATGCATCCATTTAAATGGATCTCCAATAATATTCAAGGTAGAATGTAAATAGTCTTCAAGATGTTGTATTCTGAGAATGTAGGTTTCAGTCCTGATTCTAATCAAAAACCTTCGTAAATCTTCTAAAACGCTTTTTAGGTCTTGCGCTTTTACTTCTTAAAACCACATTTCTAACTCTTTTATTTGCTTTCTTCTAATTTCTTCATTTAAGTACCATTTGTCCTTATTTCTCTTCCAGTGTCCGTTTGACTTTCATTGAGTCACCTCCATAATTAATATAGCATATATAATATACGATTATTTTTTCCTACATCATAATTTCATATTTTAAATTAAACATTAGCTAATTTGTATGTAAAAGGTAATGTGTTATTTATAGGATTCGTTTTTTTAAGCCAAACATTTTTACGACCCGAATTGTTCGACTAATAAATTATTGTATCTTGTGTAGTAATATACAATTTTTATTTTACGTTAACACCTCAATATTTTTTACTCTAATATATTGTTAGATAATATCCATTATTTTAATTATAATGTCGTTTTATAGCCAATTGTGTATTTTACGTAATTCTTTAATCGATAAACGATAAAAGAGTTCAAAACTCGTTTAAAATCTCGTAACATTTAATTAATAATATTTCATCAATATCACACACATACATATTATGTGTATGATTTAAAATACATGTGAATGTGTGGCATAATGATATGAAGATGCACAATTAACTCGGTGTTCCAAGTTGAATCACCATTGAAAATAATTCTTATATATATAAATAGGAACTTAGAGCATCTCCAATGCTCATCCCCCTTCCTATATCTGTCTACGTGGCATCATTTAGGGAACACAAATTGAAAAATCAGTCTCCAATGGTACAACCCCTTACCAAAAAATTTTAGGGAAAGGAGAGAGGTTCCTTACAAATAGGGAATGGAAATTGCTCTCCTATCTCTTGCCAAGTCATTTCCCACTGCAACCCACCCTCTTCTTCATCTCCATTAAATTCAGAATCATCAAATTTATCCCCAAACTCAAAAACCGAAGTCAAATTAAAATTTTACCCAGATTTTTTTTGCACAAAATCGATGAATATATATATCATTAGATAGCTCTCGAATTATAGAACACACACATATATAAATCACTAATTTTGGATGGATAGATTTAAATATATGAATTTTAGAAGTTTAGGAATATATGGAACCGATATATTTCAAATTTCAAAATACTAATTAAATGTTATTTTTGAATTATAGGGAACCGATATAGGGAATATCGTTGGAGTAAAACAGTTTTTTGGTATCCTATATTTTAGGGAACGGTTATTTTATTATATTTAGGGGTTGAAGATGGGGAATGACATTTGAGATGCTCTTAGGGGTAAATTGGTGCTTTCAAATTATGAATAAAGTACTTTAGTCATTGATTTGGTCTTATATTTAATACTTTTCATAAAAAATATATTATGCATTTCATATTTTTTCTGTATATAAATCAAATATTGTCTCGCTTAAGAGGTACACACAGAGATATCATGTGTATTATTGAAAACACATATATATGAATGCTTAGGTTGTTTAAGAGAATAATAGTTATATAGTAATTTATTATTATTATTATGTTGATTGTTATTGTCTTTACAATTTTATAATATAATCAAATCATATATTATGTATCAATAATTAATATTTTGATATAATATATTATAGTCTAAATCAATAAATGTAAAAGTAAAAGCATGACAAAAAATTATTAGTATGTCGCACTAATTAAAATATTAGAATTTTTTTCACTCAAATGACACACACATGCATCTATATTGTGTTGATTTAAAACATGTGATTGATTGAGTGGTGTAGTGGTTAAAAGATGCGTGAAGTAACTTGGAGACCCAATTTCAAATCCCATCAACCATAATTTTTTCAAAAAATTTAGAATAGAGGGATAAATTGGACATTTCACTACATTAAAAAATCTCACATGCATTTATATTGGGTTTGATTTGAAACACATGTGAGATTTAGTGATGTAATGGTTAAAAGATGTGTGAAGACCCAAGTTCAAATTTCATCAACCACAATTTTTTCAAAAAATTGAGAATTTATCTTGTATTGATGTATTATATAGATAATAAATTTTCTTTGGCAACTCAATTTTTTTTAACATCCTTTAGTCTTAAACTTAAAATTTAGAACTGAATCGAGTTTCCAAACATTAGGTAGATTTCTGTTTCTATCCTTGCTAAAATTTAATTTACCTTTCGCAGAGGCAGCACTGAAAAAAGGCCAAGGAAACTGACAATGAAAAGAAAACCGATAATCCATGACAAACTTGGGTTCTTGATATTCTGAGAATCATTGGCTGTTGTTGACTGATTAGCAACAATTTCACTCATTCCAAATAGGTAGCTCCCGAATCCCCCTGCAAAAATTCGTTCAACTTGGTTAATCAAACCGAAAATAGAGAGTATCACACTAGTAATTACTAAGTAGGATCGGGGATGGTAATATGTACGCAAACCTTACCCCTACTTCATGAACTAAAGAAACTTGCGGTAAATATGAAGAAATATCAATAAAACAAGAGGAGATATATAGTACATACCACTGAAGGCAATACCAGAAGTGGCCACAACACATGTCTGAATGACAGTATTTTCTTGCCTGGTAAAGGGTTGTTTCAAAAGCCCTGATTTATCCAAGAACTTAGTCCATGTCTTAACAAAGAAAAAACCCAATAAACCAGCCGAGACATTAAGAGAAGGAATGATCCCACTAGTAAGATTCAATTTCATCACTATAAAAGTGAACAAAATTCCCAACACAAAGCTCACAACAAAAGCTCTCACAGTCAACTGGCTTTGCCATGAAGGTACTTTCGTATCCTTAAAAATCATCTCAATAGACTCAACTTCCTTAACTTCATCTTCAACTTCATGATCTTTCGAATCTCCCATCAGTTTTCTCCGGTGCAATGTCTGCTCCTCTGCCTCATGACCGGTGACAGCTCCATGGTTGTAGCCATTCTCTATCATGTCATTGTCTCGTGTAGTCTGATCCATTCTGTGATCCTGAAATGGTGGTGAAACTAAAGACACGACTTGAAGAAGTTTATTTCTAAATCTAATCCCTTATATAATAGTAGTAACCTCAGTGATAGAATATTCTATAGTTGTTTGAATGTGTTTGTACTTACACTATACTTAAGCCAATGATTTCTATACTTAAACTGAAAACATCATAAAACAAAGGGCTTTAATGGTTTTAACGTTGATCAACATAGGCTGCACCGCTTGTTTCTTGCCAGCATATGTTACACAAATGTGTACACACTTTCATATATATATAGCAAGTGTCCATGTGAAAGGAGTTTTGGACAAAACTATGAACCTCGTCCTACATATTTGGATGTATAGCATTAAGATATCCGGAATTCTAGTGTAGAATTCTAGTGTTTCGGATTATATGCATTGTAGAATTCTAGTGTTTTGTTCTTTTCCCTTGCAGTAATTTAAGTGTTTTGGAAACCGATAAATGAATAATCTCGTTAATTTAGTACGGAGTATTTTTTTTGGTATTAAAATTCTGTGATCTTAAAGTTAATAGTGATTTTCTAATTAAAAATATATTTAATTACCACTAGTCTGATATGAATATATAGTAGGGTACATGGCACGGAAATTTCAAAATACATGCCTATAGGCATGTCCAATCTTATATGCTTGTGCCATCCTAACATACACCCTAATATATATTAGGCAGATATTAAGGACAAGATTTAGCTATATAAAAAGGATAGGATGAAACTTCGAAGAGAGCCAAAAATAATTGTTTCTTGGCCAGCTTAGAGTCACATCTGAACACATATTATATTGAAAAATATATATAAGTACAACAGCTATCTTGGCAATTTTGATTTGTATGGTGGTCTCGATCAAAAAGAATTTGATATTAAAATTAATATTTTTCATTATTTATATATAATGCTATTATTTATCGGTTTTTATTTAAATGTTCACACTTTGCTTTTTGGAACATTTTGGTGTAAACTCGTTAACTTATCATGTAAAATATCGAGCAAGTACAACATTTTCACTAAATTGTATTCGAGATAAAGAGAACATTGAAATTGTGAGATTATAAACCAGTCCATGAAAAGAAGAATAAAATTTTAATTTTTTTACAGATAATCGTACTTACATTTATTAAATCAATTCAAAAATGATTGCATAATGAATAAAATTTTAATTTATTATTATAAAAATTATTTTATTCACATCCATTAATCGAGTTGCAATCTCATAATATAAACAACATCCAAATGTTATTTTTATTTTTTTTTGCTAGTTGATATATATATATATTTACCTCCGGGCCAGCTTACGCGAATCTCGAGATGTCCCGCTTATGTGCATGCGCTCAGCGGAAGTTGAACCTGGGATCTTGGAATGGTAAGCTCCTAAATCATGGCCAAACGAGCTGAGACACCGCTGCGGTACAACATCCAAATGTTATTCATGGCTAGAAAATAATACTCCCTCCGTCCCACAATACAAGTCTCTTTTGAGAGAATTTTTTTTCATATAATACTTGTCCATTTTCAATTTTCAATGTACATTTGTGATAATTTTCCTAAACTATCCTTTTTGAAAATTGTATAGCAATTAATGAGGAATGACCAAGAGTAAAAAATAGCACATATTCTTAAAAGTCAATGCATTTATAATGGGCATAAGAAGAAATGTAACATCTAATTAATGTTTTCTTAAAATTCGTAATTTTTTCAAAAAAAACTTGTATTATGGAAAAAGGGAGTAAGTTCCTATCACGTAGACTTTACGGGAATGCGAATCTCCATATTGTCAAAATCAGTTGGAATAGTGAGTCTTGGATACTATTTGCGGTGTTTACACGGGCTTCCTGAATCCTCATTCCTCAACTACATATGTATATATAATATGAACAACTTTATTAATATCATGAAAATTCTTATTTTTGTACACCCGTGTTTTATTTTAATTTCTTTTGTACGATTATTAGGTAAAGGTTGAAATTGACTTAAATAGTCGGATGTGACTGTATGGCAAATTCAAAATTTGGACTAGCAAGAATGAAGGAAATTGTTAAATCCAAAACTAAATTTTAAATTCCAGAACAATTTCATTTCATGGACCTAATTGTTAACATTAAGTTCTTTCCGGAACAAAAATAGTATACATAATATTACATTTTTAATATTAAAAATAGAATACATATAATTTTGACAATTTTCACTTTATTGTTATGTTTTTTGATTGATTATCAATATAAACGGAAGGAAGAGAATAACCTGAATAAATTGGTTATTGTTAAAAGAATAATTTAACTCCAGGTTTCTTACCACTTTATTCTTTTATTTGTAATTATGATTGACGGTTGCATCTTTGAATGAACCAGTAAAGGTGACAAGACTTGTCAGGATAAGTGCAGCATAATCGGATAGTAGTAAAGTGTTTTTTTTTTTTCTTTTTTTGCGGGAGTGCACACTGTATTGTTGGAGATACACTTAAACATCTTTAAAGTAATACTGTTGGGATTGGGAAAAAATATTACTTTACCGAATTTATTTTTTTATCGATATAATAATATTTTATTACTTTATCGATAAAGTAATATTTTAGGAGTATTACTTTACTGAATTTTTATGTTTATGTATTACAATACTTTATGTTTAAAAACAAGAATCAATCACATGCAATGTATTTAATCTAAAATTACTTTTGTTATGCTTAATTATATCTAAAAACTAAATTCATGCATATAAAAAATTACACCAAATATATATAACATGTGTTGTGTACATCGTATAGAAACTCAATCATTTAAAATTTATTGTAATTCTAAAATATAAATTCATGAACATACAACATAATATTAAATGATAATATTAATATTATAGAATTTCATCAGCAATTTGAACAATTACTTGTTACAACACGAGTAAAACATACTAGGAATTATTTATGCTTTACATGAAGGATGAGGTTAATTTTGGCTTTGGTGGAAAGAAGAAACAAGCTACTATAGATTCATATTTTAAAAAGAATTAAATTTTGTAACTCATATACATTATATACATTATATATATACTAGCGTTCTACCCGTGTTTCGCACCGAATGTTAAAATTTTTTAATTCATTATTATAAACATATTATTTTAATTATTATTTAGAAAAAAAATAAAATTTTATTAGAATGTAATTAATTTAAGTATAAAATTATTTATCCATCAATTTATACCAATTACATTAATAAATACTATCAAACAATTATCAAACATTCACATCTCCATAAAAACGTTCTAAGCCCCATTTTATTGTTTTTTCTTAATTTTATTTTTCAATTGATTTCTCTCTTTTTTTAGAATCTTTATATCAAGTTCATAGGTTTTTTTACCCTCATTTTAAGTTTTGTTCTTTTGGAAATTTGATATATTTAAATGAGTATTATCGTGGATCTCTAGAATTTTTATTATGTTAATTCATTCAAAAATTTGTATGGATCACGATAAAATTTTTGAATACATATTAAAAATTCATAGACACTTATTTTTCACTATCATAATAAATTATTATACTATTTCTAAAAAAATTGTATTTTTCAATGATATGAGAAAGGATTCCTACTGTCCACGATCCACTAAACGAATGAAGTTATGATAAATGAAATTTTCATCTAATGTAGTTCCCTATTTATTCGTTTAATATCATTTTTATAAATTATACATTATTTTGATAATAAATTGATTTCTCATTGAAAAATAAATATTACCAATCAACCAAAGATATCCAATATATCTCGTTCTTAGAGTAAGGCATGCTACTAGAGTCTCATCTTTTTTTAATGACCACTTAAACTGTCATGTATATTTAATATGGGAGTTTGTATGTTGAATTCTTTAATTTTTTTCCTATTAGAATATGGTATTTAATGAATTTGAAATTTCAAAATTTTTGATTTGGGTTTGGATTTAAATTTTAAATCTGAAATAGTTTCGATTTGGATTTGGAATTGAATTTCAGTTGTACCAAACCCAATCCGAAATTCGAAACCCGATCCAAAATAATATAATATCATAATTTAAAATTATTGTATATAATATTTTTAATGTAAGATATATAATATATTTATTTTTATTTAAAAAAATTCATTAAAAATAGTCAATACTAATTTTGTAATTAGAACTTCTATTGATTTCTAATAACATACTCCCTTCGTCCCACTTATTTCTATACAATTTTTTTTTCATCGTTTCACACGCATTTAAGGCTCCTATAATTACATTTCCATAATTTATTTTTTAAATTTTTTTTGAATTAAAATTTAAATATTAAATTTTTATTCAGGAGAAAAAAAATTAAAAATAAATTATGGAACTATACTTTTTAGGAATCTTAAAATGCGTGCCACGTTCCCGTCCCCCAATGTATACAATCTAATGGGACGGAGGGAATATCAATTATAAAAGTAATTGATATGTAATTGTCAAAAAAAAAAAGTAATTGATATGTAATTAGTATTGAAATAGTCGATACTAATTTTGTAATTAAAACTTTTATTTGGATTTATTAAAAACTTTTTCTTCCAACCTGAAGTACATCTTATATCAATTATACAAATAATAATTTATTTAAAATAATTTATTAAAAATAATAATAAGTTTTTTTAATTTCCGAATCAAGACTAAAGGAAAAAAAGAATTTAAAATTATTTTTTTCTTTATTTTTATTTCTCTTTTCAAATCTCATTCCTTTTTTTTTCCAATGTAACCTAAACACACGTTAATTTAAATTCTTGCATTTTCTTTATGGCTTCATTTCTGTCCACAACTTGCAAATAAGACTTTTGAGTCTTCGCAGTTAGGCTAGTCAACGGGTCGGATTCGGATTATACTAAATCCATATCCGAATCCATTAAAATTTTTCGGGTTCGGATCGGATCGAATTAGGGGCGGATATTTTTTAGTCCGATCCATAACCGATCCGTTCGGGTTTCGGATTTTCGGATCGGAGATCCGACCCGTTTAGTTAAAAAAAGGAAAAATATACAAAATTATAAAACTGACATATCCAAATTTAAAATTCCACAAATTCATTTGATTTGGTAAGTTAACGGTCAACTAGTATTTTGATTAGTACTTTGACTTGTATTCAAATTTTTAGATGTTAATCGAAAAGTCTATATATTTTTTTATAATTTTTATATTATATATGATAAATAAAAGAGTATCCTGGGCCTGAGGACATCCTCAGGGTTGTAGCCTGAGGTTAAAACATAATATACTACAAGTCAGGGCTATTTTTGTAAATACAGTAAGATAGATTTTATTATTACAAAATTGCCATTCACTATTTGTACTAGAAAACACTTTAATCTCAGGTAAGTGGCCTGAGGTTAACCTCAGGGCCATTTTTCTCTAAATAAAATATATATAATATATACTAAATAATAAATATGATATATTATATATTATATTATACAAATAAATAATAAATATAACATATATTATATATTATATATATAATATAGTATAGATATGTAGATATATTTTTTTATTATATATTATATATAATATATAAAAAATATTTAATATATAAATATATTCGGATCGGATCGTTAACGGATCGGATCATGCTAAATCCAAACCCGCTACTTATCGGATCGGATTCTTATCGGATCGGATCCTTATCGAATCGGATATTTTTTTGAAGGATCCATACCCGCTAATTTCGGATTGGATCGGATCGGATTCTTGATCCATTGACAGGCCTATTCCGCATTAGAGTTGGAGTCTTCGTCCATATTTGTTATCAGTATTTACTATGTAGGACTAATAAGACTTTAATTTCTTGTTTTCTCCTCGATGGCTTCGGTCCCCAACTTGCAAATAAGACTTTGATGAGTCTTCGTAGACTTAAAGGCTTTGCGGACTTGCAACAACAATATAGTAGTTATAACTCAAATTGAAAAGAATTTATATTTAAAGAATAAATTAAACATACTAGCTTATAGCCCATGCAAAATACGGGTTATTTTTAATTTTTTATAATTTATTTATAATATAATATAATATTATAAATATTAATTTAAATATATTTTTGATTCGAACCTTACATCTTTGTATATAATAATTTTTAGTATTAAATATAAATTAACATGTTATTGGCGGGAATCGAACCTTGAACCTCTGCATATAACAACTTTTAGTATTGTTATATCTAACGGTCATGATCTATTTGAATTGCTGATCTAACGATGATAAATGAGGGATAACCAAAAATGGGGAATAACCAAAAAATGGGTTAACCAAATTACAAATTATACCCCTTTTACTTATTATAATATAGTACATATGAGAAAAAAAAAAGGAACATGCTAAATATCCTTAAGAATGATTCAAAAAAAAAATCTATTTGACCAATTATGATTGACTCCATCCTATTAAAAATAATTAATTCCGTTGTATTTATATAATTAGCTTGACTAAAAATGGACACATCATTAGTTTGAGAATTTTTTGAGTATCTAACACTATATATTTGAGTAAAAATAACTAATAATTTCATAGTAAAATAACTAAACTCATGAATATGAAAAACTCTTGAATAGTGAAAATGTTTGAGACTCAAATGTTATCCAAAAATAAAATAAAAAATCCCAATGCATATGTGTGACACGTTCATTAAGTATATAGAAAACTTTTGAGAAAGATTTCGGAGTAGTTAGCATTATTGCTCGACAAGTATTTCAGCATCAATTTCAACACTAGCGTTCTACCCGTGCTATGCACCGACCGATAAATTATATTAATAAATTATTATAAATAAATTATTTTAATTTTTATTTAGATAAATATATAATTTTATTAGAATGTTAATTAACGTAAGTATAAAATTACTTATCCGTGAATTCATACCAGTTGAATTAATATTAATATTATGAACCACTCATCAAAACAAATACAACCCCGTTGAAAAGTTCAAAATCCCTTTTTATTGTTTTTTTAAAATTTAACTTTCGTTTTATTTCTCTCTTTGTTAGAGAATATTTCTACGTATCATGTTAAAAAAAAAATTCACCCATATTCTGAGAATTCGGTATATTTATTAAATATCGAATCCTTAAAATATTCATTATGTTAATTTATTGAAAATATTTGTATGGTCGTGATTAATTTTTCGATTACATATTAAAAATGTGTTGAAACTTAATCATCACGACTCCAATAAATCATTAGACTATCTATCAAAAAAAAGTTGCATGTTTCAGCGATATGAGAAAGGATATCTACTGTCCAAAATATACGAAACGAACGTAGTTATATTAATAGAAAATTTCATCTAATCTAATTTGTTATGTGATTGTTCAATATCATTTTTATAAATTATGTCCTTTTATTAATAAATTGATTTACTATAAAAAAAAAATATCAACTAACCAAACAAATTCAATATATCGCGTTATTGGAGTAACATATAATTGTTAGATTTTATGGTTATTGCCCTTAGCTTATTTGTAAAGACAACTTAAAATGTGCATTTTCAGTTTGGAAGTTTGTATTTTGGTTATTTTATTTTATTTTTTTCTTAGTAAAACATGGAATAATAAATTTTTGTTTTGTTTTATTTTTAAAATAAGACATATGAAAATGAGTATCACCTTGAGTAACTTGTGAAAATAAGCTACTGTCCATAAAATTGAAATCAAGTGTGTAGTACATAAACACATAATCACATTATTATATATGTGTCCTTGTAATTCAGATTTTGGGTTAAATAACATGAAATTCATTTTCCTTTAACAGTGAGTATATTTTTCCTACATATATAAGAAGAAATAGCTTATGTAGACCTGAAAAATCGTTTTGTACATTCATGTCAGGCACTTCAGGGTCTTGAACGAAAATGACATGATATTAAATCGTGTATCTAAAATTTGAACACTAAATTACACAAAACTTTTCGTGTACACGAAATGAAATGAAATACGCGAATAGAAAAAATATAATAATTATATGAAATATTACTATATATCCAAGTCATGTAAATATATAATTACATGTCTTAGAACAACATTGAGATGTTACAAAACAAAACTAAGAGTAGCACGCATGGTGTAAAGTCTCCCAAATAAAATGAAACCATTCTTTTTATTTTTCTTATTTCTCGTTAACAAATATCTCTCTTTTGTGTAGAATATTTCTACCAGGTTATTTAGTTTTCTTAGTCATTTTTTATGCTTTGTTGATATAAAAAAAATATAGTCAACCAACCAAGCAAATTCAATCTATGCTCTTAGGTTAAAATATGGGAATTGATACTATTACTTTAATTCAAGAATACAAAATTCAAAATGGCACCCTTTAATTAAAAACATTATATAATTTTCAGTGTATCAACCTTTTTATTTATCATTATTAATAATTTTTATAACAAAAATCGTAGCTGCTGCTCTCTCTCTCTCTCCACCTTTCCCAAAAGATGCTAAACTAAAGTTTAGGAGCTGATATCAGTCTTTTAAGTTTTTTTTTAAAATTACTATATTGATTTTTCTTTATTTTTCAATAAAAATATCCTTGAGAGTCTAGTACCCCGTTGCCCGTTGGTAAATTTTATCTACCAAAATATTAGATTTTGTACTAACTTCTTGTAAATGATAAGCCCTATTTTCTTTTTCTTGATTTTACTTTGGCTTTCACTAAATATCTCTCTTTATTGAGAACCTAAAATATCCAGTTCGTGGATTTTGTCTACTCATATATTAGATTTTGTTATATTAGTTCATTGAATTGGATAGTATAGAATCACAGTTCTGGTTTGTTGTTTGAATACGTTATGACAAATTAGATATACATATTCATTACGTTTATAACAAATTGTTAGATTATCTCGCCGAAAAGACTGTATAATTTAGTGACATAAGCTAGAGATGTACCATAATTGAAGATCTGTTCAATGATTGGATAAAGGAAATTAGTGAATAATTTACTATGTGTTTGTTCAGTTTTAATTATTTTTGTAGATGTTGTATGACCCTTTTATTGATGATTTTTGCAGGTTTGATTATTTTTGTGTATGACATATGTCCTTTTATTGATGAATTAATTATCAATAAATAAATAGTGATTAATAAATTATCAATAAATAAATAGTGATTAATAAATTATCAATAAATAAATAGTGATTTATATCTGTTATAAATGTAATAGATTCATGTATTAATGTATAAATTTTTAAATTAAATAATTATTGTATTTAGAATAAAATTGATAAGTATGAATAACATTGACAACCCAAGTAAAAAAACATTTATCTTTAGGCACACCTAATAATGTAAACAAATCAGTGTAATATGATAAGGATTGATGTCTACAATTTAGTAAGTCGCTGAATTATGTATTGAAGTTTGCTACTGATAGAATATTATAATGGGAATTAACTTTGAGAGAATTCGGACTAGGGATGATGATAACCTAAATCAATTTTTTTTTTATCAGAAACGTTTTTTTTTTGAATTTATTGGGCAATTAAAACATGACAAATATAATACATATATACAATCGAAATAAAAAGATAATCTGTCCAAGTATACAATGCCATATAATAAAAAGATATAAAGTAATACCTTAACCGAAATTGATATGATTTAGCCGTGAGAAGAATTGATGCATACACTTAGTTTATCATAGTTGGCTAAGTCTGATGGGAAATAGGGAATAAGCAGCTTAGATTTCCTGTAATGTTTAAATTGAAATAATAATTACATTTTTTAGTTTGCAATAATTTTATTTTATATAAATTGTTTATTAGTTAACCGTTAAAATAAAAATTAGTAGTTATTATGTCCAGTTAATTGATGTGAAAAAATAAAAATTAATTGTTACTGAGTGTAACTTTATTTGAGTTTAGTGTTGGCTGAGTTTAGTGATGACTGAAACGTAGAATCTAGATCAAATAGAGAAACATGTCACATTAAGTTTAATTGATTTAAATTTAATAGATTCTAATTGATGTTAAAATAAATCACAATCTTTTGATTGGTTAACTAATACATGTTAAATTCGGGTGTCCTTCATTATAATAAAGGATGTTCAAAGACAATTCATAACTAAAATATCAAATTAAAATAATTGTATATCAAAATTTATCAAAATAATAGAATTATCAATTATGAAATTTAATTTAATATATATATAATAGTATATCGTGATTGATTTCAAATTAAAATTGTGATTTTCTAGTAAATATTTTTTGATTTAAAAAATATGTATTTATGGATATATTTAATAAAATCAATATTGTATTTAGATTCGTTTATATGAATTTATTAATTATTTTATTAATAAATTGTGAATAAATATATTTTTGAACCTGTCAAAAAATCGAGTTTTTGAAAATATGGATTTTATCCATGCTATTTAAAATTTGTTCAAATCCGATTTTGTAGTGTTGGCTTATATGCATTTATTAATTAATTTTATTAACAAATTATGAATAAATATATTTTTGAACTTATAAAAAAATCAAAATTTTGAAGGTATGGATTTTATCCAAGTTATTTAAAATCTGATTTCAAATCCAATTTTTTCATATTTTTAGTTAAGTTAGATTATAATTATTTAATATCGATTATAATTGTACAATATATATTTTAAAAATCCATTTATAATGTATGATAATATGATTATAACTGGTTTTATATTAAAATAGTGGTTGATTAATGAATGATTAATTATGAAATTTAATTTAAAGTATATAGTGGTATATCGTGATTGATTTCAATTTAAAATTGTGATTTTCTAATATATATTTTTGATTTCAAAAATAGGTATTTATGGATATGTTTAATAAAATCATTATTGTGTTTAAATTAGAAGTGTTAACTAACCATGGTTAAAGAGGTAGGGTGAGATTGTAAATAAGGAAAGGTCTAAATTTTAGAAATTAGCTTTGATTGGTCCTAAAATAATTGCTCAATTCTTATTGGTTAACTAATGTGTGGTAGACTCAGGTATTATAATGAAGGATATATAATTATGAAATTATTACTTTACATATTACTTGGGCACTCAATGATTTTCTAATTTTTTATTATCTTATGCTTTTAGCGAGAATATTACTTTACAACATTGGCCCAAGTTGGGACCGACGAAATTTATTACTTAAGCGAGGTTATTATTTTATCGAATATTACTTAATCGAGGTTTAACTGTAAGGTATTTTTATTGGTGAATTTGTATGAAAATTTCATTTTTATTTATAAAAAAATATTTAATAATATGATAACATTTCATTATTTGAGAATTATTTTAGAAATGATTTTAAAATTTTTTGTATAATTTGAGTAATAAGTAATTTAGGGAAAATTTGGATCATAATTTATGGTTAATAATGAATCCCTTTAATAAAAGAATTAATAAGAAAATGTTGGTGTGATTGCAAGAAATGTTTGTAATTATCATGTTAGACTTGATTAGATTATTGATACCCATTGCGTCTTTATTGATTAGCTTAATGTGGACGCATTGTGATTAATTAGAAGGCATAATCGGGTCATTAATCAAGAGTGCTATTTATGCCTATCCTAAAATTATTCTTGCACATTCTTATTTATGTATTTTTATTAAAATATTCTTTATTTCTTATTTTGTTTATTATAATATTGATCATCTTATCAACCTCTACAGGCTCTACTCGCTTAAAAAGGATGATAAAAAGATAACGGGTGACTTCTTTTATTTTTGTAGACATCCTTTTATTATTATTATTATTATTATTATTATTATTATTATTATTATTATTATTATTATAAACATGAGTTTTAAATTAGAAAAATAATAATAATTATTATAAAAAATATGATATAAATTTATTAGAATTTGTCAACTTTTTTATCTTGAAATAAAATAAAGGAAAAAAATAATTAGTAAATATGATTAGAAGTGAGTAAATTGTAACTTGAAGGAACTACTCATTATTTTACTTTGATAATAATAAAACATATCTAAAATAATTTTTTTTCGTATTTTTTTATTGGTTATTTTTTGAGTTGGATGTTCAAATTTAGAGTAAGTCATGGATATAATTGAGCTAATAAAATTAAGACAAGTAAATAAAATTTTAATAATAATAATTTAAGTTGAAAATTCATAAAACATTTTATTAGAAAAGAAAATTATGCATAATCGTAAAATTTGGGTAAGATTATGCCATAAAAAAATACAAGATTAACATGTGAAGATAAAGGTTATTTTAGTCTAAATAAAATCTTGAATGCGCATAAATAAATTTAGGATGTGCATAAATCATCATCGTTAATCAAAACAAAGACGCATGATTACATGTCTAGTTAGAAAGAGTGCTCCGGACAATATGGAAAAATTTGATTTTGTTTTTTTAATTTATTAAAGTAGTAGTACAAAATTCAAGATAAAATGCCAACACTAAAGTTGACTTTGAATCTTTTAAATTTATAAAAATACAGTGTGCATCAACATGGTTTGATTCTTTCAATAGTTTCTTATTTTCTTTTGCACATCTTGACAGTTGACCAGTACTTAGCCTGATTCCGAAAAAATAAACTAGTACCCAAGTCATACATACACAAATGCATTCACATCCCTCATTCCACTAGTGCTAGTGGTATGTAATATGTTACTTACAAAAACATGCAGATTCATAAGATACTGTGACATTCGGGTAGTTTATATGATTTTATGGGAGCGGAAGTTGACCTTAGACTATCTTTAATCTAGTGGATAACGAAGAATAAGGTTGAGATTTCGATATATACTAGCCTATAACCCGTGCGATGCACGGTTGCTTGTAAATTTTTTAATTATATTTTATTATTAAAGTTTTAAGTTGTATATATATTTTTATTAATAAAATAATTTATAACTTTATAATCCCATGTATATAAATATTATCAAAATTATTTATTTTGAATTATTATAGTTGTATTTTGAATTATTATATTTGCGTATGCTGTGCATATTAATATTAATACATATTATTTAGGCTATGTGTGTTTTTTTTTGAATTTTATTAATAATAGAGATTTAACCAAACCAAAGAGTGACAAAAAAAGAGTACAAAAAAATAGTGACAAAAAAAAGAGTACCAAACCAAATATACCCTGTTTTGCTTATATTTTGAATTATTATAGTTGTATTTTGAATTATTATATTTGTGTATGTGGTGCATATTAATATTAATACATATTATTTAGGCTATGTGTGTTTTTTTTTTAATTTTATTAATAATAGAGATTTAACCAAAGCAAAGAGTGACAAAAAAAAGAGTACCAAAAAAGAGTAACAAAAAAAAGAGTACCAAACCAAATATACCCTGTTTTGCTTATAATAGTATAGTATAGATGTGTACGTTAGTATTTAAATTTCTGTAATTTGTCTTAATGAAAAAAAGAGTTGACCTTGATAGGGATTTCTACTACAAATTCTCGGTGAGGGCAATTTGTGGGACTAGAGTGGGGAAATGATGGAGTTGTATTTAAATTTCTGTCATTTATTTTATTTAAGAAAAGAGTAGACCTTAGCTACGGGTTTTTACTAGATGATTCAATGGGTTCGATCTGTGGGACTGGACTTGGGAAAGAGTAAGAGGTACTGCAGTCTGGATATGTACATTTTGTATATTTCTTTGGTTTGTTTTAATCACTCGAATACTTAGAAATGTAATGCTCAGGACAGCCATGATCTCTGCAAAGATTATGTAATTAACAACAGCCGAGGTCCATCATGCACTTTACAAGTATGAAGTATCTTTTCTGAGACTGAACTTTCCAGAGATGTAAAACATGCACATGGAGAACACACAATGTGGTAGTGAAGAAAATTCCAAGGACCTCTAAGTCGGTCCGGACCCAGGTTCTACTTCCAAGTTATGTTATCCGAATTAGGGTTCGGGTGCAAAGCCAAGTGTAGGATTCTTAATTTAAAATTTTCTAAAATTCTTGGATATGCAATCGAAATTAGATAAAGGGCGGAACTTAGCAGGTAATCTGGTAAGACAAATACCAGGAGGCCTTATTTCGATTGGTGTAAGGTGAAATATATGAAATGTTTTGTTTCGATGCCAAGATTTGACTCTCCCATAATCACGCACCCATGTTATGTCCTCTCGAAACAAGTATATTGAATTTACAGCTGAAGAAAGAGTTGACACACGTGGCTAAGTAAAGCTGAGAGGAGGAGTTAATCACGGTCTTGCCAGCCTGACATTAGTTACTTAGAGTTTGTCAATTATATGTACCAATCCTATTCTGTATCATTTTAGTTAGTCTTTTATCTCTTTCATTTCTCTATGAATCTCTCTGTATTTTCACTCTAGTGAACAATGTAAATAAACAGTGTTTGTTCTTCGTCTTCTTCAATCATTCTACACATTATGAGTTGCAGAGCTTAGTTTATCATGGTATCAGAGCGTAAATGGCGACGAATTCATGTTCTTCTTTGTTTTGTGCTTATTTCTTCCGCATATCTCAGGTGTATTCGTTTTCTTGATCTTTATTGATCTTCTTTCTTGCTTGATTTGTGTTTGATCTTCAGTTTTTAGCATTTTACATCACTGTTTCTTGTTGATTTCTGCAATTTGTGATCTTATACAATATATCTTACTGTTTGTTTCATTCTATTACATAATCTTTCTGCGTAATCGATTCGATCTGTGTAATCTCTTTGCATAATCTCTTTGTGTAATCTCTCTTGATATCTCTATATTTGTGTAAAATCGTTGGATATTATGGCTTCTGCTGGTACAAATGTTCAATCGAATGCGTGGAATAGATCAGTTACTCAAACGAATCAAACAAATCTAGATTCTTCTAGTGTCTTTTATATTCATCCATTTGATGCAAACACAACACAACTTGTTTCATTCAAATTTAATGGCTCAGGTTACAGTAATTGGAAACGCTCAATTATGTTAAGTCTTTCAGCTAAAAACAAGCTTGGTTTTGTTGATGGTACGATTGTCAAACCTGATATTGGATATGTAGATTTTAAGGCCTGGGAGCGATATAACGATCTGTTTGCTCTTGGTTACTCTGTAATTTGGATGACACAATTTCAAAGAGTGTATTGTTTTTCAAAACTGCTAGAGAAATTTGGCTTGATTTAGAGGATAAGTTTGGATATGCTTCTATGACTCAAATCTATTCTTTAGAACAACAGTTATCTAAGATATGTCAAGGCTCTAAAAGTGTCTTTGAATTTTTCACTGAGATCAAAACGATATGGGATGCAATGAGTGATATCAGTCCTATGCCTTGCTGCACATGTAACAAGTGTACCTGTAATGTGACACAGAAAGTGATGCAAATGCAACAGGATCACAGATTGCTTCAATTCATGATGAAGCTTAATGACAAGTTTGCTGCTGTTAGAGGAAATATCTTAATGCAACAACCACTTCCTAGTTTGTCAAATGCTTTCAGAGTATTTTCTCAAGAAGAAAGACACCAAGATTTGTCTCAATTGTCTACACAAACTGAGTCTTTAGCTTTTATTGCTGATAACAAGAGGAACTTTAAGCCAAGTATCAGTCATAACAGAAGTATGGTGTCTCAAGTAAGAGCAATAACAGTGGAAGTGGAAATGTTACTGGTAATACTGGTTTTCGAAAGGGGAACAACTATTTCTGTACTCATTGCAAAATGTCTGGACACAACATTGATAGGTGTTTCAAAATCCATGGATATCCAGCTAACTTCAAAAATAATAAGAAGGTTGTTGCAGTGTCTCTTGCCACTAGTTCTGAAGATAAGACTGATGATACTAATTCTATCACAGTGGCACAATACCAACAGTTGATGGAGTTGTTAAATAAGCAGCCTATTTCTTCTACATCACAGGATTCTACTAATCAAGCTTCTGCTAGTCATGCAATGTTAGCTGGTAAGATATGTTTAATAGCTGATGCTGCTTCTAACACTGAGTGGTTAATTGACAGTGGAGCCACAGATCATACCTTAGCATGTTTTTAACATATAAGCCAGTTGAAGGAAATTCTGACTTTATTGTGGTACCAGATGGGAGACAGATACCAGTGCTACACATAGGATCAGTCAGAATTCAACATATGGTTTTATATAATGTTTTGCACATTCCACAATTTAAATACAACTTGATATCTGTTCAGAAGTTGTGTAATGATATGAAATGTTCAGTCATTTTTAATGGTACTGAATGTGTTATACAGGACCTTTTGCAGAAAGAGAAGCCAACTCCTCTTGGTAAATTTCATGGTAGTTTGTATGGTACTTTAGGATCTCATGCAAAGTTTTTGGACAAGACAAGTTTTCTCAGCATTTCAGAAGATCCCAGCATTTGGCATCTAAGGTTGGGCCATACTCCTTTCAACAGGCTGAAAATGATACCAGCATTGTCAAAGTCAAAGAATTCTTCATCACAACTTATTTGTCAAATCTGTCATCAGGCAAAACAGACTAGACTTCCGTTTTCTCATAGTACTATTACAATTGAATCTCCTTTTGAACTGATACACATTGATGTATGGGGACCATACAAAACCAAATCTCATAATGGTTGTAATCAATTTATGACTATTGTAGATGATTACAATCATTTTACATGGGTTCATATGTTGAAACACAGAACAGATTGTGTTAAAGTAATGCAAGATTTCTTGTCTTATGTGGAAACTCAGTACAAGTCCAAAGTTAAACAAGTTAGATCAGATAATGCTCCTGAACTATGCCAGGGTTCCATGAGAGTTTTATTCTTGCTTAAAGGAATTGTACATCAGACTACTTGTAGTTACACCCCACAACAAAACGGGGTTGTTGAACGCAAGAATAGGCATTTGCTTGAGACTGCTCGTTCCTTGTTTTTTCAATCAAAAGTTCCACAGCAATATTGGAGTGAATGCATACTTTGTGCTACTTATATCATCAATAGAATACCATTGCAAAGTATTCAGAATGACATACCTTATCAAAGGTTAAATGGTACACATCCTTCTTTTGAGCATCTAAAAGTTTTTGGCTGTTTGTGTTTTACTTCTACCATTGCTGTTAATCGAAGTAAATTTGATCCTAGATCAACTGCTTGTGTATTTCTTGGGTATTCAGTGTCTCAAAAAGGATACAAAGTGCTTGATCTTAGTTCAAATTGCTTATTTATTTCTAGAGATGTCATATTCCATGAGTCTCATTTTCCATTTCATTCCCATACTGTTCCTACTGATTTTCCAGCTCAGATTTATTTGCCATCTGTTACACCATCATCTTGTTATACTGATCATTGTGAATCTAATGGTCATAGTCATTCTCATGAGTCATTTAATGACCCTGATGAGTTTCATTTTGATAACAACATTTCTGATAATGTTGATAATGTTGTTTCTTCACAAGAGATTGCTGTTTCTTCACAAGAGACTGCATCTAGTTCATCTTTGTCTGATTTACATGATTTAAGTACCACTGTGGCAACTTCTGTTCCATTATGAAAATCAACCAGAATCTCTAAAGCTCCTTCTTATTTGGATTCTTATAAGTGTCATACAGTTCAAGCATCTAACCACTGGTGTAATATGGTTCAAATTTCACACAATGATTTTGTACCAGTTAAGTGTGATATTGTAGAACCTCGAACCTATCAAGAAGCAGTGTCTGATCCTCTCTGGAGAACAACTATGGAGGATGAGTTAAGCATTACATGATAATAATACTTGGGAGTTGGTACCTCTTCCTGCAAATAAGAAAGCAATCGGTTTTAAATGGGTGTTTAAGGTTAAGTTGAAATTTGATGGTAGCTTAGAACGATGTAAGGCTCGAATGGTAGCAAAAGGGTATAATCAAAAGTATGGAATTGATTATGAAGAAACGTTTTCACCAGTAGTGGAAATGAGTACTGTCAGAATTTTGTTATCTTTGGCTGCATCAAGACATTGGCATTTACATCAACTTGATGTAAATTATGTCTTTCTTCATGGTGATTTGAAGGAGGAGGTTTATATGCAGGTGCCAGATGGTGTACCAAATCCTCATAATCTGGTATGTTTGCTTCGAAAGTCCATTTATGGTTTAAAACAAGCATCTAGAGAATGACATGAAAAATTGGTTGAGGAATTATTGTGTCAAGGTTTTAAGCAATCAAAAAATGATTACAGTCTATTTATTAAGAAACAAAATGGACTTATATGTATAGCAGCAGTGTATGTGGATGATGTGATTTTAACAGGGGATGACAGCCATGCCATTGTTGCTCTAAAGGTTCATTTAGATGCAAAATTTGGTATTAAGGATCTAGGACAGTTGCATTTCTTTTTGGGACTCGAAGTCACACACACATCTGATGGCATAGTTTTATGTCAGCATAAGTTTGCCAAAGAGTTACTAGTTGAGGCAAATGTTTGATATTTCTAAACCAACTTGTACACCTTTACCAGTACATTTGAAGCTTTCACTTACTGATGGTGTTCTTGTTTCTAATCCTGAAGTTTATCGATCACTTGTTGGCAAACTTAATTACCTGACTAGTACACGACCAGATCTCTCTTACACTGTCCAATCTTTGAGTCAGTACATGCATGCGCCTAGAACTTCTCATATGTCTGCTTTACAACATACACTACGATATCTGGATGGTACTGTCAATCAAGGTATCTTGTTAAAAGCCACAGATCAACTTCGGTTGCAGGCGTTTTCATATGCAAATTGGGCATCTTGTCTAGATTCCAGAAGATCTATTACTGTTTATATCTTGTTACTTGGTAATTCCCCAGTTACTTGGAAATCAAAGAAACAAAATACAGTTTCTAAATCATCTGCAGAGACAGAGTATAGAGCCATGGCCTCTGCAGCAGCTTAAGTCACTTGGGTAGTTCGACTATTAGAAGAACTTGAGGTTTCTGGTTTAAAACCAGTTGTTTTGCATTGCGACAATCAGTCTGCTCTTCACATTGCAAAAAATCCTGTTTTCCATGAGCGAACCAAGCACATTGAGCTTGATTGTCATTTTACTAGAGATCAGGTTTTAGAGGGGTTAATCCAACTGACTTATCTGCCAACACGGTCTCAATTAGCAGATGTTCTTACAAAGATTGCACCTTCTTCTTAGTTTAATTCTCTTTTGTCCAAGTTAGGGATGTTTCCACCTCCCAACTTGAGGGAGGGTATTGAATTTACAGTTGAAGAAAGAGTTGACACACGTGGCTAAGTAAAGCTGAGAGGAGGAGTTAGTTACAGTCTTGCCAGCCTGGCATTAGTTAGTTAGAGTTTGTCAACTATATGTACCAATCCTATTCTGTATCATTTTAGTTAGTCTTTTATCTCTTTCATTTCTCTATGAATCTCTCTGTATTTTCACTCTAGTGAACAATGTAAATAAACAGTGTTTGTTCTTCGTCTTCTTCAATCATTCTACACATTATGAGTTGCAAAGCTTAGTTTATCAAAGTATGTCGACAAAAGTAGAATGTTTAGGTTAACAAGGCCCCGGAGTACGATCAGTTTAACTCAACTTACCAGGATCAGATTACAAATTTGCCAATCAACGCTTCAAAGTCGAAATATAAAAAGTAAAAACTACAGTTGTTTTTAAAAAGAGGTAAAATTAAGGTAATTCGGAAACAACCATTATGCATTGGTAAGTTTAGACCCAAAGTGAATAATCAATCCAAACCTTCAATATCAATCATGTGACTAGCAAATGACAGTGAAAACATTGTAAGTAAAGAATGCTTTGACACTTATGCGAAAACACTGATAGGCAATAGTAATCAAATTTTTTTCCTTCTTCAAGGCTTCCAAAGAATGGTCGTCTCAGCAATCATTGAAGTGACAATGTAAGGATCCATGTTAGATGCAGGTCTCCTGTCCTCAAAATAGCCTACCACAATATACATGTATAAATAATCATTTAAGTTTAATTGCACCAACATTCAGAAACAACTGTAACATTTGTGACATAAATCTGTTGAGATTCGAAAAGCTAGACTGAACAAATTGATTGTCAAAAATTTGTTGAACATCTACTCACCTTTGCCATCTTTTTCAGTATCCCGCCCCACACGAACAGAAGCTCCTCTGTTTGCAACACCCTGTTTTATGCGCGATAGAAACATTAATGTTACACAAAGATCAGCAAGGTGCACACATACATACAAGCAGTTGAATAGAAAAATTGCGAAGTATTACACTTTATTAGATGTTATAGAAAGTTATTGTTTTATTTGAAATATCCAGTTGCATAAATTTAAATGGTTGCGCAATAAAATTTAAATCTCTGTTTCTGGGGTTCAACCGAAAGATAATTTTTTTCCTATAAGAAAACACTTACCCAAGAAAATGTATGAATGTCTGCAGTTTCATGGTGACCAGTCAATCTTCTTTCATTTCCCTCCCCATAGGCAGAAATGTGCTCTTTGTGGCGCAGACCTAATTTCTCAATCGCCTTCTTTATTACTTCAAATCCCCCATCTTCCCTCATGGTTTGGGTGCTAAAAAATAACATTGCAATTCACATTAAAAACAATATTTATCAATTTGTGACAAGAAACTAATCTCATGTTTCCGTAGTTTCTTCCAGCTTCATTACATAAAAACTTAAAAATAGTGGATCACCTGTAGTTAGTATGAGCACCGGCTCCATTCCAATCTCCCTGACAAAGATATGTGATTTTCGTAATTGCCATTAATTATGTATATTTAACATTGGAGTATTTAAAACAAAGGACTTATAGAAGTGTATGTTAAGCAGATAAGTTACCGCAATTGGCTTTGGGTCAAAAGAAACTACTACTCCCTCTATCTCAGTAATCCTCTGTTACATCAAGCATATAATATTTAGCCAAAGTTTTCAATAACAGTAATAGTTTTGTAAGGACTACTATGCAAGAAAGTCGGAAATTATATGAAAAATACCTCAAGAATGTAGCGAGCAACCCACACTTGATCAGCAGCAGAAATGCCAACAGCTGGCCCAACTTGAAATTCCCACTGGTTTTTTGTTTATAAATTTTGTGAGCAAGAGAATCAGAAAAATATTCTATGTAGAAAGGTAATTCATCATAACAAGTGCAATATGCTTACTTGAAATAGTTAACAAAATTGTGCCAAATGTATGAACTTGTCTAATGTATCATCACTAAACAATTTTATGCTGATTGTCTTAGGTTGCTTATACGATGAATGCTAAATTCCTAACATTATTTCGTCATCGGAAGGGTCTTTGCAAAAATAATATACCTGAGCAGGCATGACTTCTCCATTGATGCCACTGATATTGATTCCAGCATATAAACAAGCTTTGTAATGTGCATCAACGATGTTGCGACCATAAGCCTTGTCAGCTCCAATTCCACAATAGTATGGCCCCTGCAGAAATAATAAGCCAATGCAAACTAATTTGTTAGCTAGTCACACGCAGAGACTTAAATTTCTCTCTATAAAAGTTTTGGAGCTTATTTGATTTGATGCATGTAATATTTAAAGCATAGGCAACGTACAGAATTTTAAACAGATGACATTGGCAACGTGACATCTTTCTTGAAGCTTGACTCGTAAAATCAACTCCAAGAGGGTTATTCTAATAGTATAACAAAATTCCGTAAAAGTGAAATACCTGTGGTCCTGGAAAACCGCCAACAGGCCAGCCATAAGGCCATTTCACAGACTTCTGAAGAAGTGTGTACTCTTGCTCAATGCCATACCTATGTGAACACAAATTCAATTATTAAGGCACAAGATGATTACAATCAAGCAACTGAAAATATAAGTGAAATTATTATCAACGAACCAGGGGATTTCAGCGACAACAGCAGGATGACTGAAGATTTCAGAAGCTTTGAAACGATGGTTAGTTGGTATTGGTTCCCCTGCAGGTGTGTAGGCATCACACATCACCTGTTACATGTACATTAATTTTGTTACATTTAGTCATAAATAAATAAATAAAGGCTTTATACCCAAAAATTAAAATAAAATAAAGTTTTTCAAAATATAAAATATATAAACTGCCTAGCTATAAATTAGTTTAGGTAAGAAATTAACTAATTTAAGTCAACATTGACCTGATCAATACTAATCATACTAATTCCGTCTATGATCCTTTAATTTTTTTCACACATTTCAATGCGCTACTTGTAAATAATATTTTTCGATATTTCATTTTGTGTAAAAATATAGGATTTATATTTTTATACAAAATAAAAAAAATAAAAAAATTTATATCCTATATATAATAAGCATAAACTGGATATTTGGTTGGTTATACTACCGCGAAAAGAATAACCACCATTGAATGGATATGATATTAAATTAAATTAACGGTCAAGATTATATTATATTATTATATTATAAAAAATTATATTATATTATTTGGTAGGCTATACTTATACTACCGCGAAAAGAATAACCACCATTTGATAGATATGAAAATTAAATCAATTGTCAAGATTATATTAAGATTATATTATTAATATTATATTATAAAAGATTATATTATATTATTTGGTTGACTATATACTAGCACAAAAATAATAATCACCATTGGATGATTTTTTTTTTTTTGAAACGCAGCTAATATTAAATAGATAAAAAGATGCAACCATTATATGAAATGCCCCATTGGATGGATATGATATTAAATTAAATCAACGATCAAATTATATTATAATTAACATCTAATACAAAGGTAGTAACAATAAAGGAGACAATATGTATGTAAAAGAATTCAACTGGAAAGATAAAGCGAGACAATTAGTGTCAATCAAATAGTTAGAATAATTAAATAATGTATTTGCAAAGTTCTGTTTGTTTTACAAAAAATTATAAGAATAAATTTTCTTAAAAACATAAATTAATTTATAAACAACATGATATTTTCCATGTTATTTAAAAACATGTTAAATAATGTATTTGCATAATTTGTTTTTAAAAAAAATCATAACTCAGCTTTTTTTAAAAGAAGAAACAAATGAATATTTTCTTAAATATAAATTATATTATTTACTTTTTCTATTAAGACATCTAAAAAGGATAGGAATATCTAATGCTAAATAAAAAAGAGATATAAATCATAATGTACAACAACATTACATTACACATTAAGACCTGAACAACAAAGAAACTATTCCAGCTGGAACTTCAAGAGAATCAACAACTTGAACTCGACATTTAAGAAATATTAAAAAAAAGACGTTAAACATTTAAAAAAAGCATTAAAGTATAATGAAAACATTTAAGAAACTAAACATTAAAGTATAACAACTTTAATCTCTACAAAAAAACATTAAATTATAATAAAGGGAAACTAAACATGGAGAAAAAAGGAAGATGATAATTGATTTTGAGAAATAGATAACCTTTAATTGTGCCCATAAAAAATCAATCACTTTTACATATGTGCAATCATATATGATTATTGAGAATATGCACAATTCATAAAAAAGTAATTGAATTCCAAATAAATTGCACATTATTTATCATTGAGATTCATGATTAAATTCGTAAACAAGTAAACGAAAAAAGCAAATAATTAATGATCCGCATAACGTTTTTCAGTAACAAACTAAGATAATTTTTTGAAATTTAGAGAAAATCTTGGACAAAGTTCTTAACAAAAAAGTTTTTAAAAAAATTACAAAAGTTCATTTATAGTACCATTACAAATAAATAACAAAATAAAAACTTAAGACAAATGAAGCATTTAGCAAATTTTAGTAGAGATGAAACACTTTAACAACATTACCAAAGAAAAAAATATTTAAAAAAAAAATAAATTTGGCAAATTTAGAAAATAAAAAACACATCCTAAAAATTTAAAATAATACAAAAGAATTGTTAATGAGAAAAATGAATAATTATGTATGTGGAAACATTAAATGTAAAATGCAATCACTTTGGTAAAAAAAAACTATTCTTGATTTTTTTAATAAAAAAAGTATAATAATGCTAAAATAAGACAAATTTAGTAAATATACTCTACAAAAAACTAACATTTTAATAAAATAATTTATAAGCTAAATAATGAATTCCGTGCATCACATCTTAAGATAATGTGATTTTTTTAATAGAAAAAAGTATGATAATCATAATCATAAAATAGGACAAATTTAGTAAATATATTCTAAAAAAACTAATATTTTAATTAAATAATTTATAACCTAAATAATTAATGATGCACGGGTCTTAGACTAGTACTGTATTATTTATAAATACTTCAACGGTGTAGAAAAAGCGACGAGATGGAGGAAATATCACTTTCAAAACTAAATCGAACATATTAAACGAAAGAATATCATATTAAAAAACTAATCGAATATACCAAACGAAAGAATTAATATGAATTAATCTGATTAAATCCTGTCCTCACATCAGATAAAATGAATTAATCTCTTGAATATAGTAATAGAATCTTTTAGATTAAATGACAGCCTGATTATGCTAAACAAAATATTCTTTCCCAATTAAAAAATGCTAGGTATCCCAAATTGGTACCCAAAAAATTTCCCAAATACCAAGTGTAGCAATTTAATTGGTTGTAATAATAGTGGATCCCTGCATTCACACCAACCACTCAATCAAAAATTTCCACCATACCTAACATTACTCTTCTCAATTATAATGTGACAGCTCGAAATTAAAATTACCAGGATATTGTTTCCCTTCCTGAATGGATCCTTGAATATTGCCTGAGGACTGAATCATCGAGAACAATAATTAAACAAATAAATTTAAATACACAAGATTCCGAACATATTTTTCAATGAGAAAAATGGGGCTGAGATTGTCGTTTACATTATAGATCAACCTCGGACACATGAAATGTATGTTAAATGAAATGTATGTTAAGTTATTTACAAAGAGGACTTACTAGAGAATAACTTCACTATCTGTGCCTGGAGCTTGATTAGTGCTGGATCCATCGTAATTCCATTTTGGTAGTTCGCTCGGTGAAGTTACTGGTCCATTCAGCGTCTATAAAATACCAAGTGATCAATCATTTTATCAATTTGTGTGTGTTTATTGTATCATTTAGTTTATTATCATTTTAAGTTTTTAAATTATATATACAAAATTTATAAACGAAAGTTTCTTAGTGATTCTACAGCCTGATCAGATATACAGGTCAAAAGTAAATATTATACCCTGGCTTTGCTTCTCAAATCCATGCCGGATCCACCAATCCTGTAATTAAGAAACAAGTATTATACTCATGTGCAGAATCGTTTTATCAAATAAAAATGCATGGGAGACTACAAGAAATTAGAGGGGGGCTTAACCGACCGTCTTAGGGCCTGTTTGGCAAATCTACGGCTGAACTTATAAGTAACTTATTTGATATTTCGGATAAAATTTCGTATTTACATATTTTTTTAGATAAAAATGTGTACGGGGAGTTTAATATTCGTTATCTTGCAAAAATAAGTTACTTATTTCAGAAAAAAGTACATATTTTCAAACTTTTTCCCAAAATAAGTAACTTATTTCTGAAAAATAAGATTTCCCAAATGGGCCCTTAATGTCGAATTGTCGATCACTACAAGAAACAGGTCGATCGTAAATATGTTAAGAAGATCACATACATGTATCATACGTACCAAATATATTCAGCAGTGATCTTCTCGGTGATTCCTGTAAGATCAAGGTTAAGAAGATCATTCAGGAGAGACATGGCTGATGAGAGATTCTATAGAGAGAAATTATTAATTATGAGAGGGGTAAATGACCAAGGCTTTGGAATTGTACAAATAACTTGAGGTGAAGTTGACAACTTAAATAGAAAAATCAGCGTGATTATGGAAGGAAACAAAGCATAGACGAAGAAATTTAAGTTTTAACATTTTTTTATTCAATTTAAAATAAAAATTTTGGGTTTTTTTTATTAAAAAACCTCAATTGCGTAATTTAAAATAGACAAGTATGGTAGATTCTAAGGGTGAAAACGAGTCGAATATGTGCGAACAATAGTTGATCGAATTCCGATCAAATTTATATTTACTCGTTCAGATTTGGTCAGGATTTGAATTGATATATTTATATTATGCTCAAATTCGACTCGAATTCGAATACGAATGTTCGTATTATATTTTATTCGGCTCGATTGAGTATCGAATTATTCGTTTTTGTATATTCGAAGTAGAATTCATTCAAAATAATCTTAAAATAGTATTAATATTCGTATAATTTTTTTTGCTAAATAAAAATATTCGTATAATTATTTACAAATAATTAAATATGCTAATTTGGTGAGTATTACTTTAACATATATTTTATATATAATATAAAATATATACAAAAGTTACGAATTATTATCAAATACGCAAATAAACATATATTTGAGTATTCTAAATTTATTCGAACTACTCTAAATAAATATAATCGAATATTAAAATAATGAGATTCAGCTCAATATTTATTCGAATTATTAAATAGGATTTAAATTCGCTCATTTTTTATACCAATACGAACAATGTTCATTACTAACAAGTCAAATCCTGATTCGAACACGCTTTACTCGAATTCTTTATCATCCCCGATAGATTCATTCACTTAGCCAAAACCAAGTGTTGGTGCCTTGGGAAAATGTACACTTTTGGAACGGAGAATTGATATTATTGATGAAGATTCTTGAATCTATGATGTGGAATAAATAAATTGAGGGATCTTCACAAAAAGTTAAGGTTGAAAAATGATTTGAGTAGAAACGAACATTCCTTTGTTTAAGTATTGGATCATTTTATTTTTATCGTGTCCAAATTTGGATCTAGGATTATTTTATTCGTATCTAAACCGATCCCGAATATCGAGGTTCGGATCTGAACCGAATATGTGCCAATATCATATTTTCTTTTTTCTAACTGAGTAGTTTGTGATCTATCGAATACGAATCAAATATAATCCACTAACATTATGTATCAATTTTATTTAAATTATATAAATAATCATTTATTTTAAAATAAATATAATAACATAAAAACATAATAATCACGAATTGAAAACTTAAATTATTGATCTATTAAGTATTTGTTGATAAATACTCAGATGAATAACTGGTATTTTATGAAAAGTTAAATTTATAAATTTTATCACTCGTAAGTCAAAATATGTCTTACGTTTGACTAATGTTTGACTAACTTTCTAATGACGGAAGAGTATTTTTATTGAGAAGACAAAATATTGATGGTACCACTCGTAAGTCAAAAATATGCAGCATTCAAAAAAGCCAATACCAGAAGGGTATCATCGAGAATATCCCAAAAAATTATAATATGCTATTCAGTTAGAAATATAATGAAATAAAAATATAAATCAGATTCGGTTTGAACCGAATACGGATCATTAAACATATTCGGGTACGATATTTTATAAGAAAAATATGTGACTTAATCTGAGCAGGTAGAAGGATGCTCATATTTGAGATAATATTTTATCCGAATTCAATTTTTCTACCAGGTTTGGATCATTTATAAAAAAAAATCTCAAACATATATCATATTTTTGAATTAAATATAAACCAAAATACCAGATAATTCGGATCAATTTACGGCCCTACAAAAAGGTAAAGCAGAGATGACGAGAAAGATAAATGGTGCTATGACCTTTTTTTTTTTAGATAAACCAAAATATTGTATTAATTTGAAAATAAAACAATGCAAATAAATTAACCTCTCTACAAGGGAGGTTACAAGGAGACTAACAGCCTGTTTGGCAAATGAAACTTAAAGCAAAAGGTTGCTTTAAGTTGTTTTGGACTTGTTTGGGTAAAGGGCTTAAAGCCCGGCTTTAAGTTAAAAAACTGCTTTAAGTCATAAGTTCCATTTAGGTACTTTTGACTTATGACTTATGACTTATGGAATTTTTTTTTTTTGTTTTTTTTTTCCCGATTCTTGTAAAGTTCAAATATTACGAATTTAAAATTTTTTTAAGTCAAATTTCACTTTAAGTCAAAATTATTAAACCCCCATTTAACTTTAAGTAAAATTACCCAAACACATTCATTCAACTTAAAGTAAATAACTTTACTTTCTCCTTTAAGTTAAAAACACCTCCATTAAGTCAAAAGTAACTTATTTTAAGCAATGCCAAACACCCTAAACATGAACCAACATAACAGGAACCCACTTCTAGCACACTAGCTTGCTTTATACTACTACATGCACACCCTAGATAAACTAGAGGACTGAGAGGAAGAACTGTAGCAACCAAAATGCCTCCGTCCTATAGGCTATACTAATACATAGTATACTTCGAGTAGCTTGTACTGATGATTTTCTAGACCTAAACCACTTCCTCGATCGGGGTATCACCCATGAAATCACATCCTATTCTTTGGTGAAGCACATCCGCATTCAAAGCCATGTCCAGACTGATCACCATGAAAGCATTGATCTGACCGAGACTTAAGTCGCCAATTTGGTCCGAGAGGTTAGCCACAATGTCAAAATCTACCAGATCAGGAGCTTCTGCTGGGAGTTAGACGTCTTGGAAATCAGGATGGTTAATACCGAGACCCATATCTATCCGATAATACCACCAGGCCTTTTAGCCCGTGAACAAATTACTTATTGTTGTTGGAGGAATTTCGTAACAACACGAAATCGGAGATTTGCTGAAATTATAGAGCGATTTGTATGAATATGGCTGTTTTAGGGATTAGGGTTTATGAAAAAAGAGAGAGCTGGACTTGGCAGGTGTCTCGATTTGTCTCGCGTATCGGATTTCATATGCCAAGATGCCTGCGTACCTATGTTTATATAGGATCAAGCCTACGCAGTTCTGTGAAATTGATTTGTGTCTATCCCTTAGAGACTTTAGGGATAAACTTCGTTAATCTGGGTGATTACTGATTTTATCTGATTTAATCAGCTTATCATTGTGATATCTTTCTGATTTGAAGAATATCGTTTGGAGATATTTTTCGTTATTGATTGATTGAGATTGATTATTTCCTCATTTCAGAGAGAGTATAAAATTTAGTGGTTAAGTAATAATTATTAATCTAAATTAATAATTAATAGACATTAGAAATTTGAGAGATTATTAGACATGCCAAAATTATGGCATAACAATTAGTCCCCAGTTCTTCAGTGTAGCCTGCTGCAGTGGAGAACTAAGAATTCTTCAAGCTTCCAAATTTCTTGAGTCGCTGAAAAAACTGAAAATAGATGATTAGAAAAACACTTAGAGCACCACTATGCTCGTTAGGCGTATGCGGATGCAAGTGTGATAGCATGCGAAGACCACTATAAGATATATATTTGCCAAGGTTTTCAAATGTGCGAGCATAAATAATTCGTTTGAAATCCTTTGCGATCCTTGTTGTCTAGTTAGGACCTTGGCGCTTGTATATATCCCGAATTGGCATACACGCTTTTCAAGTGTCTGATGCAACCACATAAGGATGTGTCTTCGTTTGTGACGAGACTGTTGATAAGAGATGTAGATGTAGATGTAGTTCTGGCGAACTAGTTTGCATATGGATGCCTCCACCCATGTCAGCTCGAGGTCTGGTCATGGGCCTTCATAAGATTGTGCATAGGGATGCCTCCACCCATTCGATATAGAGAGATCTATGGGCCTTCAATAAAGATAGTTTGCATAGGGATGCCTCCACCCATTCGATATAGCGATATCTCATGGGCCTTCAATAATCCAGAGGGTGCTGCACTTTACTAAGCATGTTGCATTGCGAGATTTACAGCTTATCCAGGCTACCCTACTTGACAATTTAGTTCTCAAATTTGAAAATATTTTTGACATATATGTACTATCGCGACGATATATGAAAAATATTTTACAAATCCAAACGCAATAATAAATATGCTCTTTTAAGAATGTCGCGATATTTATTTTTTTCGAAAATAATGCTCCTTTTTGTAGAAAATCTTTTACAAAATTATGTGTCTCGTATATGTATTTTTTCCTTTGAAACATGCAGCTCGTACGAGATTTTAAAATAAATCCACGATCAATCACCATAAATATTCACAATTTATCAACATAAATATCTCGTACGATATTTTCTAAATCACAATAATTTTACAAGCACAAAAATATATTGCTTGCACGAATTTTTTGAATAATAAATATTTTTTTTGAAAAATATTAAGAAAAACATGATTTATGCCTGTATGGCATAATATTTAATTAATTGTAGAAAAACAAATTTAAAGATAAAAAACTTATCTTTGAATATTGAAATCGGGCCGGTTAATCGAGTCGCATTCACTTTTCTTCGTATTGTTGACTACTATTCTTTTTCTTTTTTAATTCCCGCTGCGGCGCCCATCTTTTTTTTTTCTCCACGCAAGTTAGTTCAATTAGTCCATTAGAGTACTTTGTACATCCTTTCTCCTTTCACAGTGCGGCCGATGTTGTCTGTGTAAATTACCGAAACCTTTTTTTTTGTCTCCTCCATTTTGTGTGTGACCTTTGTTCCTCTGCCTTGCCATTTTTTTTGTATTGGCCGATCTAAGTCCTGATGGCTGATGCCATATGTCTTCATTAGTTTTACGGGTCCGCTTTGTCATCCACTGGCTGCTGCGATGTTGTGATTTTTATGCTCCAAATTTATAGTCGCCATTTTTATAACGACCTAGAAAATTTTAATTTTAATATTATTATTTATTATAAAGTATAAATTATATTATGCGAATATTGTTGTAAAGGTGAAAAATATGTGAAGTTGTGTTTATGTGTTTATATGATGATTTGTGTGAGCTGTGAAGGTCGGTGTATTTTTATTTGTATTTTTGAGGTTTTAAAAATATTTAAATCATGCATTTTGATCCTCTGTAAATTTTATAAAATTATCGGAGGGATTAAAAATCATGAAATCTTTTGTAATATTATCTTTATAATATTATTTAGTTTTTAAAATGGTCAGGTTAATTAATTTGGATGTTTCGGTATTTTAAAATGATTTTAAGATTTTTATGGTATTTAAAGGATCAAAACTTTGAAAATTCATATTTAATTCATTTTTGATCCGAAAAATATTTTTAAAATATGTGTGTGTTCGTAATTTTATATTCTTTATTTTAAAAATGAAGAGTGTAATTTTTCCGAAGGTTTATTTAATTGGAATTATTATAGTCGTTTATTAGTTGTAGTTGGGCCAGAATGAATTAGTAGTAGTATTTGTTAGTATTGGGCCAAGCCCAATATATACGTGTATGGGTGTGTGCGTGTGTGTGCTGGTGTGTGTTGCGGGAGAAGGTAGTCGCGAGGGGAGGGGGAAGACCACCGCACGGTGGCAGGTGGCCGACGGTGGTGGTGACGAATTGGAGTGGCGCGAGTAGCAGCAGAAGGCGTGAAGGGAGAGGACCAGCGATGTTAAGCCGTGGGAGAGAAAGAGAGAGAGAGAGAGAAGCTTCTTGGAGGTATAATCCCTCATCTTAATTTTTAATTTTAATTTGTTATACTTGTTCTTGAGATAGTGGTTTTGTTGGAGTATATTTATGATTTGCAAGTAATTGGAGTTGATGGGTTAGTGTTGAAATTGATTAATAGTTGATTAAAGTATGATTTTTGGAGTTTAATTTCGGAAATTATAAGTGTTGTTTTAATTCACTATTAACTCGGAGAGTCTAAAGTTGTTAAATTATAATTATTGGAATTAGTTCATGAGTTCGATAATGTTCGGGTTTAGTGATTGTTAATTGTTAATTGCTAATTATATTTGTCGGAATTATTTTGTGGTCTTGTTAATATTCGGGCATAATGATTGTGGGTTGTTAATTATGATTTTGGTATTAATTGAGGTTTTGATAATATATTCGGGCTTAGTGGTTGTTAGTGAGTAATTATTGATTGTCGGATAATATGTTGGAGTTTATATGACCTTACTAATTGTAAATGGTTTATATGTGCTAAATGTAGTAGTCGAGTCATATTATTTGTTAAATGCTATACCTGTCAAATTCCTGGTGGTGAGTTGTATGTGTGGTCCGAATGATTTTGATTAAGTATCGTATAGTCGATTTAACTGTATATTTGTGTAAATATTAGGTGGTGATTTCTGAAGTGTATCACTGGCCTTGGAGGCTGTATGGTTTGCCTTGATTTTGGTTTTGATTGAAATTGGGGGCTGTGACCCCGGGATAGTTCAAATTACAAAAAGGTTATTTCTAAATTTTTATATAATATTATGAATTCATTTATGGGTTGTATAGTTTTCAAATGTGATTTATTTCAAAGAGTAATTGTTAGATTTATTTTATTATGTGTTATCTGCGAGGAGTTGCAATGAGATCGTAAGTCCTAAATGTCAATATTTAAGGACTTGTGTAATTCTCTTCAACTAGTTCCTCGGGCTTACGAATATCCATGATTAACTATCACGGGTATAATTAATATACTTAAGTGATGTGATCATTGATATAGCGTAAGTAATAGTTAGTGCTAGGGGTTGTTCCCTAGGGCTTACGAACATCAATGGTTGATTATCACGTGTATCATTAAAATGCGTGAGAAATACGACCATTGGTGTAGCGTAAGTGGTAGTGTAATGTAAATTATTATGTGTTGTTGCTGCAAGTTGAGGCAGCTTTATATTTTAGTAAAAACAGGGTTAAATTGTGTATGATTGATATTGAGGGGCTGTGCCCATAGTCCGATAAATGAATACTTCATGCCGAAATTTTCTAAAAATCCCCTGCAAATTTATTTAATACCTATTTAATTTATTTAATTTCAATGCTTGGAAGGGTGTTATGATTTCTAAAGGTTTAAGTATATGTATCAGTGAATTATTTCGAGAATATATCGTGGTTTTAAATATTAAGTGGTTGTGATGTTTTGAAGTGATTGTGTGACGTGTTTATGTGACTGAGTTAAGTATACTAAGACTACTATATGAATATGGTTGGATATGTCTATATGTATTGTATATGTTATTATATAAGATGTGTATAAGTGTAATAGGACGCGTATGGGTAGAATAGGGCAAGCAATGAAGTTTTGCTTGAGTTAATACTGAAATAATATCTGACCTTGTAAAGGTTCGAATAGGAAACCTGGTCAAGAGCAGTGCGTGAGAAAATGGAAAGACGAACAAAGGAACAAATATCAAAGCCAACGGGTGAATTAATGTAAAGTGGCGAGTTGCGAAGTAGAGATGGAAAATTGAGTCGAGGATCAGTGTTAGGATCAAAAACTCCATGAATCGAGGCAAGTTGTAATAACCCTAACTTCAGTAATGCTACAGTGGTCACATGAACAGTAAATTTCGAGGATTTAGAGAAATGGTATATAGGTACTTTATAATGGAAACATAAAATGAATAAACAGAAACCATATCAGTGTTGTACAATGGAAATAAGTGACTCGAAATGACGATAGATTCCAGAAATTCCTGAAACATGAATTTTGAGGATTTTGATTTCGAATAAGCTTCTATTGGACGCTAAGGAGCATGGAAACATTATAAGAATTATATATTGAGGGATTAGTGAATTTAGATTTGAGCCAGGGGATTTTTAAGTTAAGAGAATACCAATGGAATTTGGATTGTTAAATGGTTTCAAAACCACTGAGATAATGAGGTACATTCGTAACGAACCACAATTAGACGAATATGGAGATTAAGCAACCAAGATTTATTATATAACAAGGATACATACCCCATTATAATTACCAAGAGTACTAGCATTATAATTAGAAAAGAAAATCAAGAAAAAGGATTATGAGATCATCTTGATGATATCACTTTCCACTAATTAGTTTTAAGGGTGAATTAGTCTTTTAACATGGTTAATCACCAAAATATCTTCCAAGCTTCTAGGATAAGCTAAAACTTACAAGATTAACACAAGATTAGATAAAAGAAACCAAAAGAACTCTCTCCCCCATTTCTTTTACAACTTTCGGCCAAAGAAGAAAAAGAAAGAAAATCAAAATCAAAACCCTAGCTCTCTTCAACTACAAATCTAAGGAAAATTCATGGGTGTTCTTGGAGGTTAGGAAGGATCATCTACAAAATTTCAAGGCAAACCAACATCATTTGCATAGGTAATAAAATCTCCAAAGTTGATGATGAATAGTGTTTTCTAAGTGTTAACCTTGTTTTATTGATTTCTTTGCATGATCTAGACTATACCAAGGTAGTATAAGAGCTTGGTGAGGTTATTCATGTTAGTATACTCTTTAAAGTTGATGATTAGCTTGAAACCCTAGCTTGAATCCTTTGGGTTTTGATGATTTTAGTTGGTTTCTAAGATAAGTAGTACTAAATCATGTAATCTTATTGTTATAGTTGTTTATATGTGTTTGAATGGTATGGAAATTGTGTTGTGGACTTGGAAATCCATGGTTGGTATGATGACCACATGGTATATGTGATGGTGTATAAGGTGGATGAGTGATTTGGAGGGGTTTGATTTTGGAAAGTATGAAAATATAGCCGTTATAATGTCCGATTTTCGTTAGAACGACAAACTGCCCTGTTTTTGGACAACAATGCAGTACGGTAGGTTACTGTCCAGCACACTTAGTGACCATGAAATGATACAGCTTAGTTCATAGATCGTTTTGATATAAGGTGCGTTAAAATCTGATGAACGGTTTAGGAGAAAAGTCAGTTTTAGTGAAAGACGTTCGATAACCGAGAAAACGTAATTGTATCAACTTTGAGGTTACAGTTACCATAGTTAGACAGTCTTACAAGCCACGAAATTTTGGGATAGTGTAGTAGGGTAGTCAGAGGACCCTTGACAGTTGACGTTACATTAAAATTCGAAATCCATATTTTCTGAGAATTTTTACAGTTAAGTGTGGTCGTTAGGGAAAATAGTGAAAACCCCTGAAACTTCGATTGAGCTTATAAATGGTTAAGTTCTTGAACCTTTGGGATAATAATAACACATTAAACATATGTTGAAGTGTAAAGGGTTTTGTTATACAAGAGGATAGTGAGTAAGAGATGTAGTGTTCTAATGACGGTCCTTTTGTGTTTATAGAAATTCCGGAGGAGGAACCAGCCCTACTGTCAGGATACAGAAATCGAGGCAAGATCCTTCTATCCCTACTTTAAAAATTATTTATCTTCGGAATAATAATGATATCATGGAATATATTTATGTATATGTGATGCTTTTGTTGCTATATTGCAAAGAATATATTCTCTTGATTTTGGGAAGTTAAAGAGAGATGGTTATGTTTTCTGAAATATGAATATAGAGATGATTACAAATGGAGCGAATATGCTCTAAGGTAAAAGAGATATGAAAGAGAATGGTATCAGTTGTTATCTAGGGTGATATGGTTTATAATGCTATATTATAAACATTCTTTTAGTGTATGATATATACATATATTTTATAGAAATAATGTGCAAGAATGGAAATGTGAAATGGTGTCGATAAATTGAATAATGATCTTATAACAAGGGGGATTAGCAACAAATTTGCATAAGAGGCTATGTCAGGGCTGTGTGCGACATAGTCTAGTATTCATGATTCGGCACGAAGATGCCAAGGGAGGATGTTATGCAGGTGGCCTTCCTCCAGGAGGATGTTATGCAGGTGGCCTTCCTCCAGGGATGATGTTATGCAGGTGGCCTTCATTCCTTCTACTAGTAGTAAACAGAGAGCGGATACGGTCAGGCGACTGATCATCGTCCTACGTATCTGGCGCCAGTATATATCCCCAAAACTTGAAAGAAAGAAATGAAAATGGTTTTCAGATTTCTATAACTGAAAACAGAAAAGTGATATGAGACGATGAAATTATTGATATAGATGAAGAGAAACTGATTTTATATTAATTTATAAAATTACTGTATAGGAAGGAAATGAGAAGATGATAGTGAGAGATTTATTTAATTATTCATATTATTTTAAAATATTACACTGAAAGGGTATATTGATTATTACATTGTTTAAGAAGAGAAACTGATACTGTATTATCTTAGAATTCTTTCTTATAATAGTAAGTGGACGATGTATTATTAAATAAGAGTTTTATTCTTCCTTAAAGTTTATAAATTGGTTACTGCTTACATATGTATATACATGTATACTTGGTTACATTTTAAATTCTAGTTTTCAATATTATCTTGCTCAGCTATTATAGCTCACACTACGCCATAAACGCACATACGTAACCCCCATTTTCAGTTGCGTAAGGCCTGAAAAGCGTTGCGTAAGGTCTTACGCAACGCTTTTGGGGCGTTACCAATACTGGCGTTGCGTAAGACCCCTAACGCAACGCTTTTCCAAGCTATTGCAACACTTCTAAAAGCATTGCATAAGAGTCCTTATGCAACACCAAAAGCATGCAAACGCAACGCTAAAAGGGGTTGCATAAGATGTTTCAGCCATGTCAGCATGCTGACATGGAAGTAAGGTGCCACGTCAGCATGCTGACATGTCACTAGTGGGGCCCACAAGTGCCACGTCACAAAATGGGGGGGGCTGCCACGTCATCAGTGAGGCCCACCAATCGCCACGTCATCACTAGGGCCCACATGCCACGTCAACAGTGGGACCACATGACACGTCAGCAGTGGGGCCCACATGACACGTCAACAGTGGGTACCCACATGCTGACGTCATCAGTTGGACCCACATTGACACGTCAACAATAGGGTCCACTATCTAACGCAACGCTATTTGTGCCTAATGCAACGCTTAAATTTTTTTTAAGCAACCCCTTTCTTTTCAAATGCAACATTAAAACTATGCTAATGCAACACTAAATACAGTCAAACGCAACGGTTTTTTATAAAAAATTTGAAATGGCAGCTTTGTTCATACATAATACAAGCATGTCCAATCCAAAACAACTAAATGTCCAAAAACCAACCACAATTATGTCCTAAATAATGCAGCCAACAAAACTACATAACAATTTTACAAAAATACCAAGTTCTACTATTAGCAAGTTAAAGCTACAAAAAAAATACAAAGTGTAGCCGCCTCATTGGAGTACAATTTTCGTCTTAATCGCTTGTCCTAAATTTTTCAGCATGTCTGAGCCGCTTGTCCTATAGCTTTTACCTGTGTGAGAAACAATAAAATCATCAAAAGATTCTGTGTAACACATAATTGGCATAATCATCAATTTGCTAACAGTTGTAAGAGATATAGTCACTACACCATAAAATCATCAAAAGATTATTAACGGTTACACTACCTTAAATCCTAGCTGATTTTTGTTTAAAGACTCCAATTCGTTTCTTGTCTAGAAAAATTTGATTGGCAATTTCCAGAAAATGTCTTGCATCCTTGATGCAAGAATCTAAACTAATATAGATAATTATGATAAGAAACTGACCAAACCCGTAAAAGTTTAAAAGGATACTCCCTCCGTTTCTTAATAATTGTGTTTTAAGAGGTTTTAGCCAACTCACTTTATTGATTTTTTAAATTTGTTAAAACCATGTTTGCTCTTTGTTAGGGTAAATATTATTTGAGTTTATATAATGTTTAAGATTTGACTAGGGGTAGTCTGAGTAAAAACAAGAGTAAGTACAATTTTGATAAACTGGACAAGTTAGTATTATTTAGGACTTTACCATTTTCTGATTCGTTTATTACCGTGGATAGGAGTGAGTATAATTTAGTTGTATTACTTACTATTTATTGTACTCATCATAATTCAGTTTGTAGCTAAGATAATGATATTTCCCTCTCACTTGCCTTCAACGAATATAACAAGAGTTCCTATGTATCAATCACATTGTTACTTCACCATTAGCACTCCACAATAAACAGAAGGAAAAAAAAATGTGTAGAGTTAGAAGCATAAATGGATACATAAAAAATCAATTAAAATGTGTCGGTATATGTTTATAATATGCAGACACAAACCTGAATCCCATCAAGGCTTTCTAACAGAAGATATACATGCTTTCCAACAGAAAATATCATGCACATAGTAAGAAGCTTAAATTGGGGTAAATCTGTACTTGAAAAAAAATAATTTAGGTAGTTGAGAAACATTACCAAAAAAACGGTAGCACCTCTGACCAATAAGTATGCCCTCTTTTGCAACCTTGCCATAAAAAGCATCATGATCACCAGAAATTATGGTTGAACCACCTCTTGCTTGTTCTTCAAATTTCACTACTAATATATTTTCATCACCTAATGTCCTATGCAGAAGAGTCTTTGTTGTTTTCAGATATGGACCCTGCACCATACAAAAACTGTCAGCGACTAAATTAAGATACATTTTTGGCTGTCAAATTGTTTATATCCTGTGCCTTTTGCCAGATCAAAATGGAAACAGAAGACCATGCATTTTTACTTCCAAAATTAAACCATAATACATTTTAATCAATTTGTAACAAGCTACTTGCTAGAAATTTGTGAGTTATTCATTTTAAATCAATCAATAGAAACCTAAAAATGTGTGTGTAATTTAGAAAAAAAACAAAAAAATTTTATGGGTGCACTGGCAAGAAGCAAAACGGGTTACTTACCTTAAAACTAAAACTTCTATCTCGCCAAACATGACAATGATAGTGATGTGTTTCGCCACACTCCCATTTAAGAAACTGGAAGAGAAAAAGGTATAATATTAAGAAGAAACAGATGTGTTACAAATTCTACAGGTGACCTGCACTTGGATTTGATACAGTTAAGAAGTTATTTGATGGTAATAAATCCTAAAAAAAACAATCAAATAATGTTATGGCGTTCAATTTTAGGAACACATGGAAGTGAGCTACACTCAGATACAACAACAATATGTAAAGGACATATACTAACATCAAAAACAATATGTTAGTGAAAAATTAAACCCACCCCATGTTGCTTTTCTACACTAAAACACGAATCAGGAATCAGGATATAAAATTTATACCTTCCTCCTGTCTGTTGACTCAGTTCCAACAAAAGAAAAACGGCCATACATAGTCCAAAGTTGTGATTCAAATCTTTCCATGTGGTAACCTTTCATCTGTAGAATCGTAAGCGTCTTCTTCAGAAACAACGTCTTCTAGCTTCTCCTGCACAAACTTAAAGGTTTGTTAAAACACAACTGTAGATTACTTGAGAGAAATTAAAGATTAAAGCACCTCTAAAAGAATCAAACTAACCTTCCGATGTAATTCAAAACCAGAAAAATCCTTTGGACTGCAATTCAGTATGTAACTACACATAACCTAAGAAATCTAACATACTAAATTACCTCCAATATGCTTCAATTACAAGCTCCAACACGCCCTTTTTGCTTCCTCGCCGCACCTGCTCTATTTTCCTCGCGATTCCGTCGCTACCAGCCTCCTCCCATCTCCTCTGTATTCCCCTTATCCCTCCACCACCCACATCTTCTCCACCAGATTCCGCCACTACCAGCCTCCTCCCATCTCCTCTGTATTCCTTCTCCTCCAGCTTTTTCCTTCGAACCACCAACAGACACAAATTTAACCCCGCCCACCTTCAACCTCCGATCTCCTGCCGCCCCTCTTCATCCCACTCCCTCCATACACCACCAAACTCCAACCCACACAACCTCTCTCTCTCGACTGCAACACCGCTGCTCTCCTTTTTCTTCACCGTCGGCGACAGCTCTCCACCGCAGCCCCCTTTCTTCCCTTCTGAGCTTGTAATTGGAGCGTGTTGGGTGCGAAAAAAGTATTTGTAATTGGAGCTTGTAGTTGAGAGAGAGAGAGAGAGAGAGAGAGAGATTGATTAGAGCCTCAGAAGGGGGAAGCTTGTAGTTGAGTGAGAGAGACAGAGAGTGTGTTACTATTGAGAGAGAGTAGAGAGAATGAGATGAGCGGAGGGATTTCTGAGAGAAAGTAGTGTGTTTTGGGGGGAAAGTAGTCTGAATTATTTCGTGAAGGGGGGAAATTTTCCGCCCAATTTTTTCATCGGGCAACGTTGCAGAGTGATTGTGATGCATTAATTTTCAATTTTTTCTAATTTTTATCCCATTTTCAACTAGCTTGTAGAATCAATTAAAAAATTAAATAAAAATAGTAAAAAGACCAAATTTTGAACTAAAATTCATATACGCACAAGTAATCATACATACTATTTGTGTAATGAATGTTACCCTACTTTCACTAATTTTCCATGTTTTTTATTTTTTTTCCCTATTTTTATCAATGTTGTCTTAAAATGATTTTAAAATTTATATTTAAAATTTAATTTTTTAATATTAATGATATAAAATGTATTTGTAATAGAAATTTAAAATTTCTTAAAATTTAAAATCTATTTAAAAAAAATAAAATCATCATTCGGGACAAGACTAGTTTTAAAAAATATTTACTTTGACCGATTTGACTATTATAAAATAAAAACAAATAAAACTAGGATTTTTTTTTTAAATTACCATTAAAATCGTTAGATCTTAACATCCGTATGTTTGGAACTTCGAAAAAATAATTTAAAAAAATAGATTCATCATTCGGGACAAGACTAGTTAAAAGGAAGGTCGACTTTGACCGGTTTGACCGTTATAAAACCAAACCAAATAAATATAAGAATTTTTTTAAAAAATTACCACATCACTAAAATCGTTATATCTTGACACCCGTGCCATTGGAACGTCGAAAAAATAATTTACAAAAATAGATTCATCATTCGGGACAAGACTAGTTAAAAGGAAGGTCGACTTTGACCGGTTTGACCGTTATAAAACCAAACCAAATAAATATAGGAATTTTTTAAAAAAATTACCACATCACTAAAATCGTTATATCTTGACACCCGTGCCATTGGAACGTCGAAAAAATAATTTACAAAAATAGATTCATCATTCGGGACAAGACTAGTTAAAAGGAAGGTCGACTTTGACTGGTTTAACCGTTATAAAACCAAACCAAATAAATGAAGGAAATTTTTTAAAAAATTACCACGTCACTAAAATCGTGATATATTGACACCCGTGCAATTTGAACGTTGAAAAAATCATTTTAAAAAAGAGATTCATCATTCGGGACAAGACTAGTTAAAAGGAAGGTCGACTTTGACAGGTTTGACCGTTATAAAACCAAACCAAATAAATCTATCAAATTTTTTAAAAAATTTCCACATCACTAAAATCGTTGTATCTTGACACCCGTGCCATTGGAACGTTGAAAAAATAATTTAAAAAAATAGATTCATCATTCGGGACAAGACTAGTTAAAAGGAAGGTCGACTTTGACCGGTTTAACCGTTATAAAACCAAACCAAATAAATGAAGGAATTTTTTTAAAAAATTACCACGTCACTAAAATCGTTATATCTTGACACCCGTGTGTTTGGAATCTCGAAAAAATAATTTAAAAAAATGGATTATCATTCGGGACAAGACTAGTTAATAAAATAAAATAAATATCTAATGCAACACTTCAAACAACAAATGCAACACCACTGTTATCTAATGCAACGCTTCTTCCACGTCAACAAATGCCACGTCAGCAAATGTGGCCCCCACTTCTGCCACGTCAGCAATTGTGGGTCCCACAATTGCCACCTCAGCATGATGGGCCTACTGCCACGTCACCCTTATGGGTCCCACACTGCCACGTCAGCAGTGGTGGGTCCCACATCTACCACGTCATATTTTTTTGAAAAAAATATAAATATATCTAATGCAACACTTCAAAGAGCAAACGCAACACTACTGACATCTAATGCAACGCTTTCTGCCACGTCAGCAAATGCCATGTCAGCAAAGGTGGGCCCCACTTTTGGCACGTCAACAAATGTGGGTCCCACAAGTGCCACGTCAGCAAATGCCACGTCAGCACATGTGGGTCCCACTCCTGCCACGTCACCATTTATAAAAAGAAAAAATTATCTAACGCAACGCCATCAGTTAGTGTTGCATAATGTGAAACACTGTGGGTAATACGCAACGCTAATCTATATCTAACGCAACACCAATTCAGCTCAGTTGCAAAAGACCCAAAACTTCTATCTAACGAAACGCTTTCTGTGCAACGCTTTGTAAAAAGGGTTGCGTATGCTCACTTATGGCGTAGTGTCACTCTTGCTACTTATCTATATACAGCTAGGTATGCCCATACTACGCAGAACGCCCCGCAAGAGGGTAAGGGAAAGGCGACCTTCTGAGAGCTCGTTAACATCAATTCCCGAGGTAGATGACCATCGCAAGGGGTTTAGTGGGCTTATGTATATTAAGTGTGTAAGTTTGAAAGATTGTAATAAATTTGGTTGTTGAAATGCTTCTTGTAGAAGCATCACTCAACAATGTACTGAAGTATGATTCTGGGTTGTAATAACTTTTTAATTCTAAACTCTTATTATGGTGAATGTTGTTCTCTGAGCATATGACTGGTGTGTGTGTGTGTATTACTGTGGGGTCAATTGCATAATTATTAATTATAAAAAAAAAAACAGCCAAGAGATATTGATTTTGAATGGAAGTTGGTTCGTGATGGCCCAAATTCGTGACCCCGAATTTGGGGCTGTCACACAAGTGTTTGCTCTTCACTTATCTTTCAAGTGATGCAATTCATTCCTTTTTGTCATATAAGATAGTTTGGTCAAATATGTTTAGAAAATGATATACTTCTTTAATTAGTATGAAAGTGTTTATTTTCTCCATTCTCAGTTCGAATACTAAAATTTTTCTAAGGAATCTTACCAATAACCTTTTTCCACAAAAATACTTTACTCATGGTATGTTATTGGGTTCCTCAGTGGAATGCCATTTCTTTCATTTTCGTCGAAAATGTTTAAGAAATTCTCTATAGAGAAAATCCAAGTTTTAAAATCCTTATAAATACATGTTCACGAAATTCCCGATTTTAATGTATTTTTACCCAATTGACCCTTTTTAGGGGATGCTTTCTTCAAACTGATTTACAATTAATTTTCTTGGAATTATGTTACAAATAATTGTTTTTAAAAATTACTCTATTCACTTATGTTGACTCAAACCACTCAACTTGTTGTAAAATTTTATTAAACGCACTGTGCTTGATCATGCCCATGCTCCAACTTAAAGTTTTTGCTTGTTAGTAATCTTATGGCTATTTATATCCTTTATTGTCGCCCAGGTTGATTTTCTCTTCAATAAATTTAATGATGTAATGTCCCCATTTACTTATGTTTATCTTGTCGATATTCATTCAATTGATGTTCCTTATATTCTCCACCCCATTGATTATCGAACTTGTCAATAATTATTGAAGATCTTGATTGTTTATTTATCACCCGGTAGTGTATCGAACTTGTCGATACTAGAAGAGATAGATATTTCCTCATTGACTTTTAAGCATAAGTCGTTATCCTGGAACGTGAGTTTCCAGTCATTGTTTGATTGACAGAGGTTGTCGATTGTTCCGACACCTATTGCGTTGGATATAGAATTGGAATGTTTTCGGATGTCCCTTCGGGGAGACCATATTATGGTCAACGGATGTCCCTTCGGGGAGACCAGTTTAATGGTCAGATGTAAAGGCCAATGTATGCCGTGGATCCATTAAGGACATTGCTGTGTGCGTTTGTCCGGGGTTAGTGCGTGACTGATCAGCAGCCTAACCTTATTGTTTTTTTAAAATAAATAAAAATCCAATTCTAATCTATACTTTGAGATTGAGTTGTTTGAGACCTGATTTCTCTTGAAGCCATTTCGAGTATATCTTGTTATCAGAACTTTTATCAGTTCCATTGTTGATGCTCCTACTTTTAGTGGAGCCATGTCGGTTATCTTGTCAATGCTATATTTAAGTTCTTGGGCTGCTTCTTTCGCAGCACATGTTGATTAAACCTTGTTTTTTTTCCCAGATTTTATAAATTGTTGTTGATATTGTATCACTATTTGCACTTGCTGAGCGTTGTTGGCTCACTCTTGCCTGTTTGTTTTCTTCAGTTAATAGAAAGGATTAGTGGACCTAGTAATGGTCAGTGGTGTTGCTTTCCAGCAGTGAGAGGAGATGATCGGGTTATGGAATCTCGTCGGATAGTGATTGGGAATTGGTCAAGGTTGGACATCTAGATAGACAGTAATCATATGTAGTTATAAAACTTGTATAACATTTATTCTGAGGTTGGATTGTAATAATAATTCGATAGTTTGTTTCATACCATAACCTGTATGCGATCTTGGTTAAGGGATTTTATTATTAAATGTTGTTTATATTTAGAGATGTATAATATTGTTTATAGTTAGTGGCCCTATATCTGTACCCGGATTTTGGGATGCTACAATTTTTTTTTTCTGCCACTGATTCTTGTATCGATAAAAACCCAAAATCCTATATTTGATATTCGTTTGTCCTTCACAAACGAAAATTAGCCCCTCCTTCTAGCGCCAAATATTGTTGGAGGAATTTCGTAACAACACGAAATCGGAGGTTTGCTGAAATAATAGAGCGATTTGTATGAATATGGCTGTTTTAGGGATTAGGATTTATGAAAAAAGAGAGGGCTGGACTTGGCAGGTGTCTCGATTTGTCTCGCGTATCGGATTCCATATGCCAAGATGACTGCGTACCTATGTTTATATAGGATCAAGCCTACGCAGTTCTGTGAAATTGATTTGTGTCTATCCCTTAGACTTTAGGGATACACTTCATTAATCTGGGTGATTACTGATTTTATCTGATTTAATCTTATCGTTGTGATATCTTCCTGATTTGAAGAATATCGTTTGGAGATATTTTCCGTTATTGATTGATTGAGATTGATTATTTCCTCATTTCAGAGAGAGGATAAAATTTAGTGGTTAAGTAATAATTATTAATCTAAATTAATAATTAATAGACATTAGAAATTTGGAAGATTATTAGACATGCCAAAATTATGGCATAACACTTATAAAAATATATACTGAATTTTTAAGAAATAACAATATTTAAGAAGAATAACTATTGAATACTATACGTAAAACACTTGATTGTACCCACTTTCCATTTTTTTTTCTTTTAATAAGGTTTTCATCGGTATAAAGCTTCAAATTAATTAATTTTTTTGATTTGTTTTTTATATTTTTTAATAATTTTTATCTTTGGATAAGGATTTTTATCTTTTTAGATTGTTTAATTGTTTAATTAAATCTCTTCTTGGTGAATTTTGTTCCCGATTTATTTGGATTTTGTTCATCCTTTCCTTGTAAGAATTTGGTGCATCCTGGTGTGTTTTGGTGTAATTTAATGTTCGAAATGTTAGATCTGCAAAATTTTCAATTTTTGATTTTAGTGATAATTTTTTTTATAAGATTGCAATTACTAACAATAGCTCAAATTGTTTGTGCCAAAGCGGATACATGTACATATATCACATTATTTATAAATATAGGGTTAATTATCAACTGAATCACTTATTTCACTTCAATATATCAAAGGGGTCATAAATTTCATTTTAGCATCATTTAAATCACTAAAGTCATAATAAATATCAAATAAATAACTCTAAACATGTGTTCGAAAAATAAAAGTAATCGTTTTTTGATTCTGCACATTTTTCTTAAATGTTACCGCAACCAAAAGAATAATTGTTAAATTCTATTTGTTATTCCCAGATTACACACTTGTATAATTGTAGAAGGGGGGGTTGAATACAATTCTTGATATTTATAAATTTCTGATAAGAACCACAGAAATCTATAAGGGGATAATTATTGAATGAGAAAAGATTCACAAACACATAAAAATCAGGTGGTTAAATGTACCACCTGAGACTTTTATTCGAAGAAAACTCTGTGATACAAATGTACACAGCTTCTGTTTTACAACTCTTTGCTACTAAGGATATTCAAGAAATCCTAAGCAAATATGTCTGTTTTCTTAGTTTCTAAAGAGTTGCTACACTTGGTTATATATCCCAAGTTTACAAGTACTACAGGAACAAGACAATATTAATCTAATTCAAGTTGACTTGCTACTCCACTCCAAATCCACATGTAGCCGAAAGGTTGTCCTTGTGAACAGATATGTCCCCTGCACCTTTCTTGTATGTACTGTGTAAATGGAATGCTTCTTTCTTCTGCGTTTCCAAAGTATGGCTGCCATACTGCTTTTTATACCTACTATCAACCCATGTGATCTGTCAGTCAAACCTGTCCTTATCAACTGCTAATTCCCAGCTAGCATAGAAGAAAGTGTTAATGATTATCCGTTGATGTTGTACACAATCATCCGTTGATGGTAGTTTGAGCTGTATCCGTTGATAAAGTAGATTTGAGTTTTATTCGTTGATAGAGTCCTGTTCTCATCCGTTGATACACTTTCACTTAGACAGAATTACATAGCATAGCTTATTTACAATTGGCTACCCTATTCTGCCTATCCATTGATGGTCAACATGACTCTGAATAAAAACACTATCGGTCAACATGACTCTGAATAAAAACACTATCAACTGATAAATAGAGATATTGCAGTATGCTACAAAACCTCATCCGTTGATGAGCTACCTGTCAACGGATAGAGTTATAATGTCTCATCCGTTGACAGTTACAAAACTTGACTTATACAATTTTGATTGATTGTGAAGTTATCATCAAGTACAACATATTCCTAACAATCTCCCCCAATTTATGCTTGATGGCAATAAAGCATAAATTTAGGACCTTGATGATAACAAAACATTCCTAAGAATATATATAGAACTATGCAAAAATTGTATTAAGCTACAGAAATGAAAATACAGCAAGTTTGAGAAATTTACAGAGAAGTGCCCCCTCTAGACTGAGCATATTAATACTGTTTCTTCTCTCTGGTTGGCATCACCCTTGATTTTCCTTCTTTGGCAGAGTTGGACTCAATTTGCATTTGGAGTTGCCTATAGAAGGCATCTTGTTCAACAACTTTTGGATTTAGCTTTTGTTCTAACCATCTCAGGTATTGAGAACTAGCCTTTGATAGTTGGTCTTCTAACCTGAAGAATCTCCTGTTACCATCTTCATCCCTGAACTCCATCATCCAGAAGGGTTGAAGATGAATTTTCTGTCCATTGTATGGGATCTTCATCTTCCTTGGTAGTCTTGATGGTGAGTTCCATTCTCTCCTTATATGTTCTATTCTGTCCAGTATCTCCCCTTTTGCTATCCTGGAGAACCCTGTGTACCTCTTGATTGTAGAGAACACTTTGGTTAAGGTCAGATAGTTTTCTCCAAGAACCCTCTGTAGTGGCCATGTCCTTTCCTTTCCTCCCTTGTATACAAAGACCAATCTCTTAGGCAAATGTTTATATTTGTCAATTCCTCTTACTTCTAACAATTCATCCAGATACAGATTCATGCCTGAGTATTCTTTAATATCTGCCTGATAGATAAAATCATCCTTGTTTTCCAAGATTGACTGCTTGACAATAGCAGGTACCCTAGCAACCTGAATTGGTTCCTTTGAAGGTTGCTTCCTTGATATCCTTTTCTTCTGATTAGGCTTCTGTTGAGGCTTTAGCAAGAATGTAGGAACCTCAATGGAGTCAAGGTTCATTGGTTCCTCTTTAGGGATTATAGGGTCACCATGGAAGTTCACAGCTGGGTCGAATACTTGTGCAGAAAAAGATTGTGATGAGCCAACAGTTTCTCTCCTTACAATTTCTGGAGAGACAGGCCTCCTTGCCTTTGATTTCACTCTCCTTTTAGTTTTGGATTTGGGGACTTCCTCAGGTTCCCTCATTTCATCCTCTACCTCATCCATTAACTCCTGAGCCAGCCTGGCTTGCTTTTCTTCTGAGTTTTCATATTGATTTTCTTCACTTGGATGAGCTTCCCTTAGAAGTTTGGAGGTTTCCTCTCTTTTTGCTTCAACAAATCTAGGATGGCTGTTGGATATATTTAGCACTTTTTCATTCCTTATTATTACAGCCATCCAATCTCTTACACTCTTATTTGTCTTTTCCTTGAACTCTTTGATTGTCTCTCCCATTAGCTTTTCATCATCATCCTTGGGAAATGGAAAGTCCAATTGTAGCTTGTTCTTCCCATTTGCCTTTGGTGGAGAGAAGGCTCTGGTTTTTATGCATGGTTCAAATTCTTTGACGTAGGATGGTTCAGCATCATAGAATGTAGGAGCCACAATTTCTGAAGTGAGCACCTTCAGAATTGTAGTTGATGTTGTTGGAGCTGAGGACTGAGTAGAGAACAGAGTTGATACAATTGATTCATTGATCATTCTCTCTGTCCTCAGAATTCTTTCATTTGCCTCCTTGTTAATCTTTTCTAAGGCTTCTATTCTGGCTTGCCTTTCACCATCTGAGATTTCTGATATACTTTGAACCTCAGGCAACACCATTTTCTTCTTCTTCACAGGGGAAGCCTCTATAGAAAACTCTGTTGGATTGACCACTATAATTGGCTGTTGCTCCCTCTCACTCTGTGCTTTCTTGCTACTGGATGCCGGAATTTGACTAGCTGCAACAACCTCTTCTACCTTTTTCTCCCCCTTTTTTTTAGCATCAAGGGTTGGAGATGAGGTTGCAAGTAGCTTTTCCAGTAGCTCAGTCTGTTTGGCTTGGTTGGCAATGACTGTCTGCATTTGAGATTCCATACTATCCACTCTGGAGTATCTTCCATATTGACTTCTTCATCACTTGAGGTGCTAGCACTGTCATTATTGCCAAACTCTTCACTGTCAGCATCTGAAGGCAGAGCTGTCAAAGCTTCCTTTGCTCTTTGTAGAGATTGAGAGGTGTGCACTAGGTGCATTGCCTCCTCTGCCTCCACATTGCCCTGTTGTGCCATGACTTGATAGGCAGAAATAGGATGAGTAAAGGTTTCAGGATCCAAAGAGATGGAGTCAATAATTGACTGATATTCTTGTCGAAATTCCATCTCTTTAGAAGCTTCATTAACCTCCATTAACTCACTAGCAATGGCTGAATCTTCCTGCCTTATTTCTCCTGTAGTCCCTTCTCTCCTCTCATCTCTCTTTTCTTGCATCAGGGGCTCCCCCTGGCTCACACCTCTCACACCCTCACCTTCACCTACTAAGGTGGAACTCTCTTGCTCTCCTTTTGCCTGATCGGAAGAAATGGTCAGCCTCTCATTATTTTTCTCTCCTTTTGCCTGCTCACAAGGCAGCCTCTCACTCCCTTCCCTCATCCTTAAAAGTGTTTCAACTACTACAAACTCCTCCACAGTTGACATGGGAATGTCACATTTTACAGTGGTAGAGAGAGTTGTCAACGGATAAAGTGTATCCATTGATGTAGTAGTAATTGTTGTCAACGGATGATTAGTTGTAGACACATCCGTTGATGGAAAAACACTTGTCAACGGATGAAGGATATCCGTTGATGAAGGAAAAAGAGTATCCGTTGAAGTGAAAACCAACACTGAATCTGTGGTGATTGATTTTAAGGAAGAGGCCACAGATAGTGTTGTGAATTCAGGAATGGAAGATTGATGGCCTAACAAATCATCTAAAAGATGATGACCACCAAGTGTTGAGTGGGGCTTCTCCAAGAATTTTAAAGATGGAGAATCAGGAATTGATGTAGATATCATATCCACATCCAGAGATGGAGTTGGTGATGGTGGATTAAAATGTGTATCGATTTGAAGGTTAAGATCAAGGGGCTGTGACTCCACATTTATTGAAGTCACATCAAACTGAATTTGAGAAGGTACAGTTTGCTGTACTGTGTGTGCACCCTGTGATTCCCCAATGGTTTTGGATTTTACTCTTCTACTATAGGTTTTTGAGTGAGAGCTATCTGTGTCTCTTGCCCTTTTGTGCAGTGTTCCTGGAGTAGAACTTAAATCTGTAGTCACATCCTGTTGAGAGGATGTAACTAGAATTTGGCTTGAAGGTTCATTAACAGTCTTTTGAGAGACTGAAATGTTGGTTGCACCTGCCTCACCTTCCTTATCCTTAGGGCTTCTTTGATGTTCACCCTGTCCCTCACCACTCACTACCACCTTCACACTCCCCTCAAGAGTTTTGGTAGTTTTTGCAACAGGTGCCTTTTAAGAGACACCTGAGGTTTGTCTTTTTGATTGTGGTTTTAGAACTTTAGATTTGGTCACTTTGGTAGGAGCCTGTGTGGTCACAGCTACAGACTCCATTGTGACACTAGAAGGCAAAGAAATTTGGGGGTTAGAGATTGGAGTTTCAGGGTTATAAACAGTTACCTGAACAATTGGTAGATATACCAATTGTACTTCTGCATTTAAGTTCATTCGAATCACATCACTTAAGACTCTTTTCTCCTGAACAAAACAATTGAACTTGCTATCCGGGTTAGCAATGGATAGCTCATTCTCATATACATGCAGTGTTAAGAGCATAAAAAATCTAGCAAAATAAATATTCTTTCTCCTAGTTTCCTTTTTACCTAATTTAGTTGCTATCTCATACATGACTAGTGTGCCAAAGTTATAGAATTTATCAGTCAAAAGCATACACAGCATAACTAGCATGGAGTTGGTAACAGCATCAAAGTTACTAATTTTGCCAGAAAAAGTTTTAATGAAGGCATCACAAAAATAACTCCATTCTTTAACTATAACTTTCCTAACAATTTTCCCTAAGTTCTCAGTACTAAGGGTATAATTTATGGAATTAAGCATGGTAACAATTTCAGCATTACTGGGTACTTCTAGACAGTTATTCTCAGGCAATTTTAAACAAGCAGTTATCACATCAGAATTAACTACATAGTTTTTACCCTTTAAAGAAAAAGCAAGTGTACCGTCTGTCCCAATGAACTCAGCAGATGCCCACACCTCTTCAATTACCTCGTGGATTAGAGGAGTGGTGGCAGTCATAGCATGTGACAGTTTGCATTTCTTCACGAAATTCATCATGGTGTGATAAGCTTCTGGAGCGTTCACTGTATCAACCAAGGCCGCGAAATTGTTCTTCTCATAGGTGAACCCAGTGGAAGACATCATCTTAACAATAGGCGTCATTGAAGTGTTTGAACTTTTGTTGCAGAGAGTTTTAGTGAAGAAGATGCAGTTAACTTATGAGATTCTTGAAAATGAATAAAGGTGAGAAGTGAGAGCACAAGACAGCCTTTTATATTTTTCAAGAATTAAAAATGAAATAATTAAAAATAATTACTCCATTGGACAAAAGTAACTGTCAGATAATAAATGAAAAGAAAAGAAGTACAGCCGTGACTAAATATACACGTTTACCAAATATCAACGGATAAAGAATGGACGGTTGAGAAAACAGTTTATCCATCGATGACGTGAACAACCTGTTATCCGTTGACATACGAAAATCTAGTAATGTGTTTATACTACCAACGGATAAAAGGATATCCGTTGATAAGCAAATTTTGCCTTAGACAAAATTTCTGCAAAAGATTTTTCTGAGAGTTTTTAATTCTCAAGTAAATCAAAACACATTTCTAGCTGCAGTTCAGTATGATTAGATATCACTAGGAATTATGAAAAATTAAGCATACCTAGTTCACCTACCAATCTTGTGAATGAAGATTCATCAAGAGGCTTGGTGAAGATATCTGCAAGCTGCATTTCACTTGGCACAAAGTGCATTTCTACTGTACCATTCATCACATGCTCTCTAATGAAGTGGTATTTGATGTCAATATGCTTGGTTCTCGAATGTTGCACTGGATTCTCTGTGATGGCAATAGCACTAGTGTTGTCACAGAAAATTGGAATCTTCTCAACTTTTAGACCATAGTCAATAAGTTGATTTTTCATCCAAAAAATCTGTGCACAACAACTTCCAGCAGCAATGTACTCAGCTTCAGCTGTAGAAGTGGAGACTGAGTTCTGTTTTTTACTGAACCATGACACATGCCTGTTCCCTAGAAATTGACAGGAGCCTGTTGTACTTTTCCTATCAATTCTGCAACCTGCATAGTCTGCATCTGAATAGCAAATTAGATCAAAGCCAGAATCTCTTGGGTACCAAATGCCAAAGTTTGGTGTTCCCTTGAGATACCTGAAAATTCTCTTAATAGAAATCAAGTAAGACTCTCTAGGGTCAGCTTGAAATCTAGCACAAAGACAAGTGGAAAACATTATATCAGCTCTACTAGCTGTTAGATATAGAAGTGAGCCTACCATGGCTCTATAGCTTGAGATATCCACAGACTTTTCCTTAGTATTCAACTCAAGCTTAGTTGCAGTGGTCATAGGTGTTTTTGCAGAGGCACAATCCATTAAGTCAAATTTCTTTAAAAGATCATAAATATATTTTGTTTGACTTATGAAAATTCCCTCATTAACTTGCTTCACTTGTAAACCAAGAAAGTAAGTTAATTCACCCATCATGCTCATTTCATACCTACTTTGCATAAGTTTGGCAAACCTTTTGCAAAGCTTCTCATCTGTAAACCCAAAAATAATATCATCTACATAGATTTGAACAAGTATTGAAGAACCATTGACATTTCTATGAAATAAGGTTTTATCTACTGTACCTCTAGTGAAGTGATTCTCCAAAAGAAATTGAGATAAAGTGTCATACCAGGCTCTGGGTGCTTGCTTCAAACCATAAAGTGCTTTCAGGAGAAGATATACATATTCTGGAAAATCTGGATCTTCAAAGCCAGGAGGTTGATGGACATATACCTCTTCTTCCAGTTCCCCATTTAGAAAGGCACTTTTGACATCCATCTGATAGACTTTGAAATTGGCATGTGCTGCATAGGCTAGGAAAATTCTAATTGCCTCAAGTCTTGCCACTGGAGCAAAAGTTTCATCAAAATCTATCCCTTCTTCTTGAGAATAGCCCTTTGCCACTAATCTAGCTTTATTCCTCACAATTATGCCATTTTCATCAATCTTATTCTTGAGAACCCATTTGGTACCTATGACACCTCTATCATCAGGTTTGGGCACAAGCTTCCATACTTTATTTCTCTCAAATTGGTTTAGCTCTTCTTGCATTTCTAAGACCCAATCTGGATCTAGAAGGGCATCTTCTACTTTCTTAGGTTCCTCTCGAGACAGGAAACTACTGTATAGGCATTCTTCTTGTGTGGCCCTCATAGTTTGGACTCTTGAGTTTGAGTCACCAATGATTAACTCAAAAGGATGATCTCTGGTCCATTTTCTTGAAGGTGGAAGGTTTGATCTAGATGAGGTTGCTTCATCTAAATGAGCATGATCTTGTTGATTGGTCATTGAGTTTTGACTTTGAGAAACTCCCCCTGAGTTTGTTGTCCTTGCGGAATTATGAAGTTGACTATCAACGGATGCATCATTTTGTCTATCAACGGATGCTCCATTTTGCCTGTCGATGGATGCATGAGAATGCCTGTCAACGGATGCTTCATTTCCAGTGTTAGCATCACTTCTAGTTGGACCAACAACTCTAGGTGAATTTTCATGGTCATGATCTTCATTTTCCTCATCATCATCAATGTACATTCTTCCTTCTACCTCATTTTCAAATCTTAACTTTTCATGGAAGCCTTCATCATTTAGACCTAGAATCTTTTGATCATCAAACACAACATGTACAGATTCCATAACAATATTGGTTCTTAGATTGTAGACTCTATAGGCTTTCCCTGTTGCATACCCAACAAAGATAGCTTCATCTGCCTTTGCTTCAAATTTGCCCAAGTTATCTCCATGATTCCTTAGCACAAAACACTTACATCCAAAGACATGAAGAAAAACTAAAGTTGGTTTCTTGTTAGTGAATAATTGATAGGGATTAGGGAGTCATTCCTCTAGCTTGATTGACCAAGGAAATATTCTGGGTGAAACAGGCAGTGTTGACAGCTTCAGCCCAGAAATATGTTGGCAATCTTGATTCACTTAGCATTGTTCTAGCTACTTCAATGAGAGTTCTGTTTTTCCTTTCAACAACCCCATTTTGTTGAGGTGTTCTAGCAGCAGAAAACTCATGGACAATTCCATTCTCTTCACAGAAAATCTTCATTGTGGAATTTTTGAATTCAGTGCCATTGTCACTCCTGATTCTTTGTATTTTGACTTCAGAACCATTGTTTACTAGTCTGAGATGATTGATGATGATTTCACTTGCACAATCTTTGGAGTGCAGAAAAAAAGTCCATGTAAACTTAGAAAAATCATCTACAATCACCAGACAGTATTTCTTCTTTGAAATGGACATGACATTTACTGGACCAAATAAGTCCATATGCAGCAATTGAAGTGTCTTAACAATGGATGACTCTGTCTTGCTCTTGAAAGATGATTTCTTTTGTTTTCCTAATTGGCAGGCATCACACAATCCATCCTTGATGAACTCCAATTGTGGGATTCCTCTAGCCAGATCCTTTCTTACCAAATCATTCATAACTTTAAAATTCAAATGTGACAGCTTTTTATGCCATAGCCAACTCTCATCCTTGCTTGCTTTGCTGAAGAGACAAGTGATGGATTCTGAGCATACTGAATTGAAGTCAGCTATGTAAACATTTCCTTTTCTGAAGCCTGTCAATACCACATTGTTGTTTTCCTTGGCAGAAACAACACAGGCTTCTTTAGTGAACTTTACTTCATAGTCTTTGTCACAAATCTGACTGACACTTAGCAAATTGTGCTTTAGACCTTCAACTAAAGCCACTTCTTCAATGATGACATTGTCCTTTGAAATCAAGCCATATCCCTTAGTATATCCTTTGTTGTCATCTCCAAAGGTAATTCTAGGGCTAGCTGCCTCCTTGAACTCTGTGAGCAGGGTTGAATCTCCTGTCATATGCCTAGAGCATCCACTGTCTAGGTACCATAGATTCCTTCTATTTCCCTGCATACATTCTAAAACACAAATCAAGTTGATTTTGGTACCCAATTTTCCTTGGGTCCTTTCTTGTTAGCCTTTGGTTTTGCACTCTTAGCAATCTTCACTTTAGGTGTAGATGCTTGAGTGATAGGTTTTGACAGATGCTCATTTGCATAAATATTTGATGCATGCATTTGTGGAAAATTGGCATACATATTATTCATGCTAGGAATGCTCCATGACATTTATGGCATATTCACAGATTGAAAATAAGGATTAGACGCATATGGCATGTTCACATATGGATTTGAAAAACTAGCATTCTTATACAAACCAGGCATTGCAGGCATACTTGGCATAGATTGAGGTACATGAACAGGAGTCCTTTTAACATACTTGCAATTAGAAGATAGGTGATTGACACTATTGCAATTACCACAAGTTTTCCTAGGAGCAAACTTGTCAGGAGAATAATTGTTTTTCTTGTTAATGCCTATCTTACCATTTCTGTTCTTTTTCTTTTTCCCCTCAGTCTCTACCTTTTCATTAACTGATTTACCAACAGCCTTTTTGTTAAGTAAATCAACTGCCTTAGCCTTCTCACTTGATTTGGCTTGGCTACTTTCACCAGAAACAAAGTTCTTGGCTACTGGACCATACTGATTATTCAGTTTCTTGAGTTCCTTCTTACTAACAGACTTTTTGTTAGTCGACCGATACCTCTCATCCGTTGATGGTTCATCTGTCAACGGATGATCACTATCCGTTGATTCACAAATAGTCTCTAGATCCTCAAGGCAAGGTTCTAGCTCCTTTTACTTTTGAGTCCAGGTATCCCTCACAAATGATTCTATTCCCTGGACTTCTATTATGTTTTGAGAAATATTCCTACAGCTTTGAAATTTAGCAATTATCCCTTGTTCTTTTTCAAGCTGGTCTTATAAAATCAGTTCTCTTTTTAACACAGCTTCAAGTTCACTTTTAGCATCATTGCAATCAACTCTCATTTTCTCAAATTCTAGAAATTGAATTTCTAGAGCAGCATTTCTATCACTTAAAAACAGATTAGTTTCTTTAATCCTATTGTTCTCTTTAGTAAGTGATTTAAGAGTAACACTCAAGTGATATATTTCAGTAGACATTTCATCTATAACACTATTGCATTCCTCTTTGGTGAGCTCAGAGAGATTAGTAGAAAATACCTGATTGCTAGCTGAACTTGCTTCCTGCTCAGAATCAGCCATTAATGCAAGGTTGACAAACTCAGCATCATCATCAGAATGATTTCCATCAGCAGCCCAGTCATACTCTTGGGTCATGAATGCCTTTCCTTTCTGTCTGAGAAGATCAAAATATTTCTTCTTGTAGTCAACAGTTTCAGTTGGCTTTCCCTTGTTCTCTGATCTAGGCTTCCTGCATTCACTTATCATGTGACCAGCAATTCCACAATTGTAGCATTTAATTTTGGATTTATCCACATAGTTGCTTGTAGAAAAATCCTTGTTAAATGGCTTGGCCACCCCAGAGTTTCTTCTGAATTTCAGCTTAGAGAATCTCCTAGATAGAAAGGCTAAATGCTCATCTATATCATCCAATTCATCCTGCTGAAGGACACTCAGTTCTTCAGACACTTTTTCCTTGCTTTTGCTTGATTCTACTCTACCTTCACAAACCTCCCTGTTTGGTGTAGATTTAGCAGCTTTAGTCCTCTTTTCCTCCTTCTGCTCCAAGTTGGCAACAAGTGCAACTGACCCACTTTTCTTTTGGGCCTTCTCAATTTCTTCATCCTGCTCCATTTCTAGTTCATATGTCTTTAAAGTTCCATAGAGCCTTTCAAGAGTAAATGTCTTGTACTCTTGAGTGTTTCTTAGAGAAACAGTCATTGGCTTCCACTCTTTGGGCAGTGATCTCAGAAATTTGAGATTAGAATCTTTCACTTGGTAGATTCTTCCATACAGTTTCAAGCCATTCAGTAGCTTCTTAAATCTACTAAATGTGTCATTCAATGTCTCTCCATTCTTGAAATGGAAGTGCTCATACTGTTGGATTAGTAGTTGCATCTTGTTTTCCCTTACCTGTTCTGTACCTTCACAAAGGGTTTGAACAATGTCCCATACTTCCTTGGAGGTAGTACAGTTGATAACATTGTCAACCATGTCTGTTTCTAAGCCATTAAACAGAATATTCATGGTCTTTTTATCTTTGTGGACTTCTGCAACATTGTTAACACAAAATCACGCAAGTGCACGTGGTCACAAGTAATATAATTAAAGTTCGTTCCGCAGAGATCTGGTTAAGTTTTGATCAGTAAATATGCCTATGCAACAATGTTTGGTTTTAATTCACTGCTAAGATCAGTAACAAAATTGGGGTTTAATTATCTAAATTAACTAGAGAACAAATTATTAAGCTAAGAATTAATTAACTAATGAGATCTTAAATCTGATTAATTATTTGAGATAAACATGGAATCCTAGTTTCATTATCTACTTCACTTAGAGTTGCAGCCTTTAATCAATACATGTAATGGTTTGATATCTGATCGGATAACACGAAACAAATAAAAGCTACCTCTCGGTATACTAATACCAAACTACACATACATCCACAAAAGAGATAGAAGATGGGTAGACACCTATTATGTTTAGACCCTATATCTCTATAGAATTTGAAAACATAAAGGTTTAAGCACAAGTTTCCACATAGATCACATAGGGTAGCATAATATCTCTATTTATGCCACAAATCATGATGTCAAAACATCAACCTATCCTATGCTAGCATGGCAAGTTCTAAATCTCAAGATCCACTCTCGTTTAGCAAGAGATTAACATATTATATGTTCGCGACACACCTAAATTCAATAAGCACAACCATACAAGGATATCAATAATTCACCACACATAAAATCTCTAAGGCATGCAAACTACTAAGCTACATAGATAAATCCACTAGGATCCCATGACAACGATTAGCCCATAATTGAACCGTTCATCGTCATGGGATTTGACGAAAGCATGATATTAAACAAGATAATGAAAGAAAACAATAGAAGATATTATTAAGATTAAGAGTTTGAGAAAACAAATCTATGATTCAACGTATACAAAAGATGAAGATGATCTAGATCCTTGCTTGTCACCGAGCTTGAATCCTTCTCTCCTTTTCTCTCTTGCGAAAACTAAACTATGATATGTAATTGTATGTAATGATGATAATTCTCTGTTTACAAGGGTTGGGATGTGTTTTTATAGGCTCTAGACACCTTGCCCAGCAAGAAAATACCATAAAATACATCTAAAATTCGATTTAGGAGTCAGAATTCACGTAGAAATCAATTTCAGCTCGAAAAGGGTAATTCTTGAATTTCTCCCGCTACAGCCAGCGCAAGAGCGCCATATGGGGCGCCTGAGGCGCCGGGCCATTCTGCCCAAAATCGGCTGGGAGCCCCCGTTCTGCGAAAACTGATTTTTCTTAGCTTTTTTCGCCTTTTCTTCCCGTTCCTTTTGCATGAGCTTCCGTCTTTCATTCTTAATGACTTGTATACTTCTTAGGAGTTGATATTAGCCACCATTCTTCATTCCATATCATCAATCAACTCCACAAAACGCTCCCAAAAACAACGGAAACTACACCTTTAATCGATATTTCTTCAACCCTGCACAATTATGCAAAACACATCAAAACTACCACAAACTTGAGGCCAAAACAATCAATTTAAGCCGGATTAGAATGTTCCAAGTAGATATAAAATCCACTTATCACACCCCCAAACTTAAACCGATGCTTGTCCTCAAGCATAAACAATTACAACTAACTAACTAACTAGTACCACTTCCGTAGGTGATCACGGTTGCATTTGGCATATGCAACAAGCCCTTTAAACCCCTAGGCAGCCCTAGTGGACGAGTAAGGTCTCGTGAGGGCCTATAGTGAATGTACCCACAAAATCCAATGCAATGCAATGCATGAATGCAACTAAATGAAAATGCAATTAATATTCTACCATGCCTTCAAGTCCTCTCATGCCATATCAACTTAAGAATCAAAGTAAATACACAATGTCTTGGTGTCGAAAGTGCAAGTATTCACATAGTCTACTTAATGAACATGCATAAGTTCTCAAAAGTCCATGTCAAGTGCAAGAATAAGTTAGTAACCATGCTAAGCCTACAAGAGTACATCTTTGAGACAAAACTCGGGATCTCATACGCCAAAATAAGCAAACACTCACAATCCTCTTATAAAAGAATATTCACTCAAGAACAAGGGTAAGTGTATCACTCAATTCCAACGAAATCATAAGAATGCTTGACATTTGATATCAATCTAACTCTTAACACAACATACATCAATGACGATAATCAAAAGGTCTTTATTTGGGTTGTAATGGGGCTAGGGACAAGGTATGTCAAATAAGCCAAAATAGGTGAAGTGTCAAAAGCTAGTAGGAACTTATAATAAATCATACACATCCACCTAATTTCCCCCCATAATTTATTCAACAAAAACACTCGAATAGTCGACCAAAGTAGGATCACAACAAACACAAACATGCTCTCATAATATATATATATATATATATATATATATTTTTCTTTTTTTTTCGAGAGCTAAATATAACACAAACAATAATATAAACAATACAATGATCCCGCAATTTTATTACACATGCCGACTATCAAGTACACAACCAAACCCAATCTCAATATTTCCCCCTAAACTTATGACCAACAATGAACCCCTCCTTGCACACCTTATTACTCCCTTAAGCACTCTACTAACCTTTGACAATGTAGGTTCAAATTAATGTAAGGCCAATACAAGAAAAAGGTCTAGGCAAGTAATGTGGTATGTCACCGAAAAAATAGGATTAAGCTCAACGGGTTAACTAATTGATCATGTAAACATGGTATGATAATATGGGAAAATATGCGGTTATTCCTAAATGCCTTTATCATTTTAATCGTCAAATAATGTCATGCATTTCAAGAAAGACCTCAAACAACTGCTAGCAATGCAAACAATCCGTGGACACTCAAGCAAACGAATAAATTGCAGCAAATATGCAATAAGGCTCAAAATCTCACTTGGTGGAAAAACATACTCAATCCCAAGCAAACATCTCTTTAACGCACCTACTTGTATTCAAAGCATGAAAACTAAATCATCTTACACATATTCATGTCCTTCTAATCACTTACAACATTCAATAAGTCTACTAGCTTCAACTTACTAGTGTATGTGTGTGCACAAGAACAAAGCATATCACTTCTCAATCAAAAGCGTCAACAACACAAAATTCTTATCAAGCATGGGTGCAAATGCAACTATTATGAACTCACATGATATACAAATATAAAAACAGAATGTCCTATATGAAACAAACGTACACGAACATAAATGCATAATTTACTAATACTAATATGCAAGGCATGGAATCCTACATGAACAAATAATACAACAACATCTACTAATCCCTCAAATCACCCCCAAACTTGAAAAATTCAATGTCCGCATTGAATGGAAGTTAATACAAGGGATAGCAGAAACATACCTACTCATCCTCGCTGTCGTCACCCTCGTCATCCTCATCAGATGAATCAGGCGGAGGTTACGGAGTCCGAGCTCCAAATATAGGCCACTGAACAGGAGTACTAGGTGACTGAAACTTTGCCTCCAAGGCTATGCCCATGTCCTCAGAATACTGGCGACTGCTAACATGCATAGCATCCATCCGCCTAGTCATTCGACGAAAATAAGATTCAAAAACGGACATATCCACTGTACTCTGCGAAGTACCTGCCATAGCCTCTCCTTGTGCCCTTGGAACCTGTGGCGGAGCGCCCGCTCCCTGACCACTATCACCATTAACAATAAAGCCTGAACCCCGAGGATGAGGAGTGCCGCCCGGCCACTCCTTCAATCTGAACCGATCAATAGTAGCATCTCTAATAGAAGCCATAGGTTTATGCACTGGCTCACCTTGATACCATTTGACTTTCGATGCATCACACAAGTACGCAATAATAGAAGCATAAGGAATACTCGCCGACGAATTGCTTCCCAAAAACCAAAGAATATTTTGATTAATAAGGTACCCAAGGTCAACATACTCACCTTTGAGAATACCCCATAGCAAAATAGCTCTATCAACAGTAACATCGGAAACATGGTTTGACGGAATGATATTAGAACTTATGAAAAAGAACCATGCCTTTGCAAAACTAGACAATGATGAAGCCGGGAAAGTACACTTTATCTCCGTACCTAACCTACATTTCCACACCGTTCCCGGAACACATAACTCACCAACGAGTGCATCAAGATCAACATCATCCCTAGACTTTTGTCCCCAATCCGTAGCATCTCTAGGTTTAGGCGGTTGCCTAATCAAATTACGAATAGCACGAGGCGAATAATCCACCTTCCGACCTCTAACCACCGTGGAATTATTCCTTACTATTGAAGCATTAGCATAAAACTCCCTAACCACATCCAACGCGGCATCATTAGCAAATTCACAAAATAACTTCCAACCCCGCTCACTAATCATCGCCACCATCTCCTCATACTTACGGGGTACAAGCCTTCTTTCCTGAATAACCCCCTTCTCAACTAACTTACCATACTCCGCCTTGGCATTCTCATTCACAAATTTTTCCACTCCATCTCCCACAACATCATTCTCATCCAGAGGGAGGAGCACTACTACCACTACCCGCTAATCGTGGCCTCTTAGGTGCCATAATCAACAATTATCAAGCAAATATCAACAATCTCCAAACAATTCACCAACAAAGAACCCCCAAATTACACACCAAGAACCCTAGCTTGCAAAATTCACAAATTCAAATAAAAGATAAGATAGAATAGTACCCAATTGAATCAAAGAGGTGAACTTGCTAGATTAATCCCAAAACTTCGAATTTAACTCCCCCTTGCACTTTGAAAGGATGAAAGTTGAGAATTTTGGGTTATATAGATGGGTTTGTGTATGTATAGGTGTATGTAAATATAAGAGATGTGAATATTGGAGATGAAAGTGGAACTAATTAGGAATTGGAGGTTGTTTAGGATTAACAATCAAGTTATAGTAGGAGTGGGTTTTGATTTTGGAGAAGATGTAGTAGGATATGAAAAGATAAGAGAATAGATATGAAAATAGGGTGTTAATTCAAAAAAATCGAACTATCCAGTCTGGGGCGGCGCCTGAAGCGCTGGCTGGGCGCTTGATGTGCGCTTAGCTTCTGCGTGACTTCGGCGCTCCTGCGCGTGGCTGGCGCCTCTGGCGCTGGCGCATCCTGTTCTGTTTTTTTTTATTTTGAAAGAAAACAATAGAACCCCTAATAAAATATAAAACCAAATTTGGGTTGCCTCCCAAAAAGCGATCTTTTAATGTCATTAGCTTGACATTCTTCCGAAAAATCACGAACAAGATAAAACCGCGGCAACTTTCTCGCGGTTCACCATACCTCCATAATACGGCTTGAGTCTCTGTCCATTCACTATAAAAGCCTCATCAATAGAACCCCTATATATCTCCACCGCTCCATGTGGAAATACCGACTTGACTGTAAATGGACCCGACCACTTCGACTTGAGCTTTCCCGGAAAAAGTTTAAGGCGAGAGTTGTAAAGCAAAACCTGTTGACCCGGCACAAATATCTTATGCACCAACTTCCTATCATGCCACCTTTTAACCTTCTCCTTGTACATTTTAGCATTCTCATGAGCATGCTCACGGAACTCCTCAAGTTCATTCAACTGAAGTAGACGCTTCTCACCCGCAGCCGTGATATCCAAATTTAATTTCTTCAACGCCCAATAGGCCTTGTGCTCTAGCTCGGCCGGCAAATGACATGCCTTACCAAATAACAACTGATAAGGAGACATACCTAGGGGTGTCTTGTAAGCAGTTCTGTACGCCCAAACCGCTTCGTCTAACTTCAAAGACCAATCCTTTCGTGAAGGATTCACCACTTTCTCGAGAATTCTCTTGATTTCACGATTCGAAACCTCCGCTTGACCATTAGTTTGGGGATGATAGGCCGTGGCAACACGATGCGTCACATTGTACCTCGCCATCATAGCAGTAAATTGATGATTACAAAAATGTGTCCCCTCATCACTAATTATAGCTCATGGAGTTCCAAAACGCGTAAAAATCTGCTTGTGAAGAAAATTCAGCACCACCTTAGCATCATTGGTCGGTAAAGCCTTCACCTCGACCCATTTAGAAACGTAGTCCACTGCCAAGAGAATGTACTGATTATTGCAAGAAGAAACAAACGGACCCATGAAATCAATTCCCCACACATCAAAAATCTCGACTTCAAGAATAGTATTAAGAGGCATCTCGTTCCTCCTAGAGATATTTCCAACCCTTTGACATCGATCACAACTCATTACGAACCTATGAGCATCTTTAAACAGAGTCGGCCAATAAAATCCCGCTTGAAGTACTTTTTGAGCTGTTTTATCACCACCATAATGGCCTCCATATGTGGTAGAATGATAATCATGCAAAATGGCTTCCGTTTCACTGTAAGGAATGCACCTTCTTAAAATCTGATCCACACCAAGCTTGAACAAGAATGGCTCGTCCCATCGGTACCACTTCACATCATGTAGAAACTTCTTCTTTTGAGCATAAGAAAAGTCCGGAGGGATGACATTACTCACAAGATAGTTCACAAAATCTGCAAACCATGGCTCTTCATCTTGCATCCCAAAAAGTTGCTCATCTGGAAAAGATTCATTAATAAGAGATTTGCCATATGAATCCTTACCGTGGTCTTCCAAACGTGATAGATGATCAGCTACTTGATTTTTCGTGCCCTTCCTATCCTTGATTTCCACATCAAACTCTTGCAATAAAAGAACCCAACGAATCAATCTAGGCTTTGAATCCTTTTTCGACATGAGATATCGAATAGCAGCATGATCCGTATAAACAATCACCTTCGTACCAAGCAAATAAGATCTGAATTTCTCGAAAGCATAGACAACTGCTAATAGCTCCTTCTCCGTAGTGGTGTAGTTAAGCTGTGCATCATTAAGGGTTTTACTAGCATAGTAAACCACATGAAAAATTTTATCCTTCCGTTGCCCAAGCACAGCTCCAACTGCATAGTCACTAGCATCACACATTAGCTCGAACGGTTCCTCCCAATTAGGTGCGGTAATGATAGGTGTGGTAGTCAACTTCTTCTTCAAGAGCTCAAAAGCCGCAAGACACTCATCATCAAACTTGAAAGGAACATCCTTCTCCAACAAATTGCACAAAGGTTTAGAGATTTTCGAGAAGTCTTGAATGAATCGCCTATAGAATCCCGCATGACCAAGAAAACTGCGAATTCCTTTAACGGAGATAGGTGGAGGAAGATTCTCGATTGTCTCCGCCTTAGCCCTATCCATTTCAAGCCCCTTACCAGATACCTTGTGCCCAAGAATAATTCCTTCTTGTACCATGAAGTGACACTTTTTCCAATTAAGCACCAAATTCGTTTCCACACACCTCTTCAAAACCAAGCCAAGATTGTGTAAGCACTCATCATACGACGTACCAAAAACTGAGAAATCATCCATAAAAACTTCCACATTCGAGCCAATCATGTCTGAGAAAATAGCCATCATGCACCTTTGAAAAGTGGCTGGAGCACCACAAAGTCCGAAAGAAACACGTTGGAAAGCAAAGGTACCAAAAGGACATGTGAATGTGGTCTTCTCCTGATCTTCCGGGGCTATACAAATCTGATTGTAACCTGAATAACCGTCAAGGAGGCAATAGTACTCGTGCCCCGCCAACCTGTCTAACATTTGATCAATGAATAGCAGAGGAAAATGATCCTTTCTCGTGGCTTTGTTGAGCTTCCTATAATCCATGCAAACTCTTCATCCCGTGACTGTTCGAGTAGGGATGAGCTCATTCTTATCATTAGCAACAACTGTCATGCCTCCTTTCTTTGGCACACATTGAACCGGACTCACCCAAGAACTGTCTGAGATAGGATATATAATACCCGCATCAAGCCACTTTAGAATTTCCTTCTTCACCACCTCTTTCATAATCGGATTAAGTCTCTGCTGATGCTCAACAGTAAGCTTAGCCCCCTACTCTAGCAGAATTTTGTGCATGCAATAAGAAGGGCTGATTCCCTTGATATCTGCTATAGTCCAACCAATGGCTGATTTGAACTCTCTCAGAATTCGCAAGAGCTTATCTTCCTCACTACCTGACAAGTTAGAGGCAATAATAACCGGTAATGTAGATGCATCACCAAGAAAAGCATACCTCAAGTGTTCGGGCAATTGTTTGAGTTCAAGTGTAGGAGCTTCCTCAATAGATGGTTTCAGCCGACCCTCAGAATTTTTCAGCTCTCCTAACCCCAAAGATTCAAATGGTAAGTCAAATTTCTTCTTCCATGGAGCTGAATTTAATTGTTGCAATTGCTCGGCTATTTCCTCATCTTCAAAATCAGAATCACCAACTAACACTCTTTCCAATGAATCTGACTTAAGCAATTGCTCCATCTCTGTAGTAACCGCATAATCAACCAAATCCACCATCAAGCATTCTTCCTCATCCGTGGGAAATTTCATCACATTGAACACATTAAAAGTGACATTCTGGTCTTGCACCCTCATGGTGAGCTCTCCTTTCTGCACATCAATCAAGGTACTACCCGTAGCTAAGAATGGCCTTCCCAAGATTATGGGAATCTTCTTATCTTCCTCGAAATCCAAGATAACAAAATCAGCAGGGAAGATGAGCTTATCAACTTTCACCAAGACATCCTCCACTATGCCTCTAGGATAAGTAATTGAACGATCGTCCAACTGTAACGAGATGTTAGTTGGCTTTGGATCCGGTAGACCAAGTTGCAAGAACACTGACAAGGGCATGAGATTGATGCTATCTCCCAAGTCACACAAGCACTTCTCAAAGAATAGATTACCAATGGTGCATGGAATAGTAAAACTACCCGGATCCTTTAGCTTCGGAGGCAACTTCTGCTGCAGAACGGCACTACACTTTTCCGTTAAGGCAACGGTCTCTAATGCACCAAGCTTCAATTTTCGAGAGAGAATACCTTTCATGAACTTAGCATAGCTCGGCATCTGTTCAAGAGCTTCCGCAAAAGGAATGTTAATATGCAGCTTCTTGAACACTTCTAAGAACTTAGCAAACCTTGTATCCACATTCTGCTTCTGGAGTCTTCTAGGATATGGAGGAGGAGGATAAATCTGAGTGTTTTTTGTAGACTGCTCCGGAGAAGCTTTAACAGGTTCCTTGCTCTTCTCTACTTCACCATCAAGCTCATCAGCTACTAAATCAGATTTATCAATTTCAGGCACTGCAGATTTTTTGACTTGCTGATTCTGCACTTCTTCATCTTCCTTAGCGGCTGATTTTGGATCTGATGTAACCTTTCCCGATCTCAAGGTCACAGCCTTCATCTGCTCCTTGTTGTCTCTCCTACCTGGATTTGCTTCCGTGTCACTAGGAAGAGTTCCTTGAGGCCTACTAAGTAAGGCACTTGCAATCTGTCCTATCTGGGTTTCCAAGACTTTCTGGCCAGCTTGTAGGTTCTTTACCGCTATCCACACATCATCTGATTTATCATTAGATGATTGCCCCATATGAGCCTGGGGCTGTTGCTGCTGAAATCCAGGAGGTTGATATGGTGCCCTTGGAGCATAAGGCTGTTGATAGCCTTGATTGAATGGCTTCGCTTGCTGATAAGATTATTGAGTATTTTGATTATTGCTCCAGCTGAAATTGGGATGATTCCGATTATTAGGATGATAAGTGGCTGGAACTGGTACAGCATGTCTCTGAAAATTACTCACGAACTGTGCTGATCAGAAGAGATAGCACACTGATTCGTCTCATGTGCGCCCGTACATAACTCACAAACACTAGCCACATGCTGAACTCCATAATTAGCAAGAGAATCCACCTTCATAGCAAGAGCTTTCAACTGAGCCGTAATCATTGAAGCTGTATCTACTTCCAAAATTCCTGCTGCCTTGCCTTGAGATAGCCTTTGGGTTGGATTTTGATATTCATTAGTAGCCATCATCTCAATAAGATCATAAGCTTCATCATAGCTCTTCGCCCACAGAGCTCCACCTGATGCTGCATCTAGCAAAGGCCTAGACTGTGCTCCCAACCCATTGTAGAACCCATTAATAACCATCCAATCAGGCATGCCATGATGAGGACACTTCCGTAGCATCTCCTTGTAGCGTTCCCAAGCCTCACACAATGACTCACCAGATTGTTGTTGGAATTGAGTCAACTGGTTCCTTATTGCTGCAATTTTCGCCATAGGGAAGAATTTAGTAAGGAACTTCTGAGCAAGATCTTCCCATGTAGTAATGGAACCAGGTGGCAAAGAGTGTAGCCAGCTCTTAGCCTTATCCCTCAGAGAGAATGGGAAAAGCCTCAACCAGATAGCATCATCCGTCACACCATTACATTTGAAAGTGTTGCAGATTTCGATAAAATCCCGAACATGCATGTTAGGATCCTCCGTAGAAGCTCCCCCAAATTGGACTGAATTCTGCACCATCTGAATTGTGCCCGGCTTGATCTCAAAATTGTTTGCTGCAATAGCTGGCCTAACAATGCTAGACTGGATATCATTGAGTTTCGGCTGAGAATACTCCTTCAAAGCCTTAGCTGCTGCTGCATCTGCCATTGCTACTGTATCTTCAGATTCCTCTTTCTTATTCTCTTTATTCTCTACAAGATCGTCTTCCGCCAGTTCTTCCAAACGAGCTTGTAAGCGTGTTCGCATACAAACTTAAGTACCTGAAACACCACGAAACAACAAAGTAAGAAATCCGAGTCAGTGAACGCTAACGATCACTATTGACAAGCACATAAACTAAAAATAAAACACCGATGATCCCCGGCAGTGGCGCCAAAAACTTGTTAACACAAAATCACGCAAGTGCACGTGGTCACAAGTAATATAATTAAAGTTCGTTCCGCAGAGATCTGGTTAAGTTTTGATCAGTAAATATGCCTATGTAACAATGTTTGGTTTTAATTCACTGCTAAGATCAGTAACAAAATTGGGGTTTAATTATCTAAATTAACTAGAGAACAAATTATTAAGCTAAGAATTAATTAACTAGTGAGATCTTAAATCTGATTACTTATTTGAGATAAACATGGAATCCTAGTTTCATTATCTACTTCACTTAGAGTTGCAGCCTTTAATCAATACATGTAATGGTTTGATATCTGATCGGATAACACAAAACAAGTAAAAGCTACCTCTCGGTATACTAATACCAAACTACACATACATCCACAAAAGAGATAGAAGATGGGTAGACACCTATTATGTTTAGACCCTATATCTCTATAGAATTTGAAAACATAAAGGTTTAAGCACAAGTTTCCACATAGATCACATAGGGTAGCATAATATCTCTATTTATGCCACAAATCATGATGTCAAAACATCAACCTATCCTATGCTAGCATGGCAAGTTTTAAATCTCAAGATCCACTCTCGTTTAGCAAAAGATTAACATATTATATGTTCGCGACACACCTAAATTCAATAAGCACAACCATACAAGGATATCAATAATTCACCACACATAAAATCTCTAAGGCATGCAAACTACTAAGCTACATAGATAAATCCACTAGGATCCCATGACAACGATTAGCCCATAATTGAACCGTTCATCGTCATGGGATTTGACGAAAGCATGATATTAAACAAGATAATGAAAGAAAACAATAGAAGATATTATTAAGATTAAGAGTTTGAGAAAACAAATCTATGATTCAACGTATACAAAAGATGAAGATGATCTAGATCCTTGCTTGTCACCGAGCTTGAATCCTTCTCTCCTTTTCTCTCTTGCGAAAACTAAACTATGATATGTAATTGTATGTAATGATGATAATTCTCTGTTTACAAGGGTTGGGATGTGTTTTTATAGGCTCTAGACACCTTGCCCAGCAAGAAAATACCATAAAATACATCTAAAATTCGATTTAGGAGTCAGAATTCACGTAGAAATCAATTTCAGCTCGAAAAGGGCAATTCTTGAATTTCTCCCGCTACAGCCAGCGCAAGAGCGCCATATGGGGCGCCTGAGGCGCCGGGCCATTCTGCCCAAAATCGGCTGGGAGCCCCCGTTCTGCGAAAACTGATTTTTCTTAGCTTTTTTCGCCTTTTCTTCCCGTTCCTTTTGCATGAGCTTCCGTCTTTCATTCTTAATGACTTGTATACTTCTTAGGAGTTGATATTAGCCACCATTCTTCATTCCATATCATCAATCAACTCCACAAAATGCTCCCAAAAATGACGGAAACTACACCTTTAATCGATATTTCTTCAACCCTGCACAATTATGCAAAACACATCAAAACTACCACAAACTTGAGGCCAAAACAATCAATTTAAGCCGAATTAGAATGTTCCAAGTAGATATAAAATCCACTTATCAAACATCCTCAGTACTCCACTCAGAAACAGGTTTGGGAATGTAGGTGTCTGGTGCATCTGCAGCAAGGCCAACTCTTGAAGCAATCTTCATTGGAACATGAGGACCCTTCTCAACGCAATCTACAAAACCTTCATCAATAGACATGAGATGTAGACGCATTTTTACTTTCCAGTGAAAGTAATTTTCTCTATCAAGAACTGGTATCTTTACTCCATAATCCTTCTTAGACATGTTGGAAGTGTGTTGATCTTTAAACTTCAAATAAGTTAGAAGCTTGCTCTGATACCAATTGTTATTCCCAGATTACACACTTGTATAATTGTAGAAGGGGGGGTTGAATACAATTCTTGATATTTATAAATTTCTGATAAGAACCACAGAAATCTATAAGGGGATAATTACTGAATGAGAAAAGATTCACAAACACATAAAAATCAGGTGGTTAAATGTACCACCTGAGACTTTTATTCGAAGAAAACTCTGTGATACAAATGTACACAGCTTCTGTTTTACAACTCTTTGCTACTAAGGATATTCAAGAAACCCTAAGCAAATATGTCTGTTTTCTTAGTTTCTAAAGAGTTGCTACACTTGGTTATATATCCCAAGTTTACAAGTACTACAGGAACAAGATAATATTAATCTAATTCAAGTTGACTTGCTACTCCACTCCAAATCCACATGTAGCCGAAAGGTTGTCCTTGTGAACAGATCTATCCCCTGTACCTTTCTTGTATGTACTGTGTAAATGGAATGCTTCTTTCTTCTGCGTTTCTAAAGTATGGCTGCCATACTGCTTTTTATACCTACTATCAACCCATGTGATCTGTCAGTCAAACCTGTCCTTATCAACTGCTAATTCCCAGCTAGCATATAAGAAAGTGTTAATGATTATCCGTTGATGTTGTACACAGTCATCCGTTGATGGTAGTTTGAGCTGTATCCGTTGATAAAGTAGATTTGAGTTGTATCCGTTGATAGAGTCCTGTTCTCATCCGTTGATACACTTTCACTTAGACAGAATTACATAGCATAGCTTATTTACAATTGGCTACCCTATTCTGCCTATCCATTGATGGTCAACATGACTCTGAATAAAAACACTATCAACTAATAAATAGAGATATTGCAGTATGCTACAAAACCTCATCCGTTGATGAGCTACCTGTCAACGGATAGAGTTATAATGTCTCATCCGTTGACAGTTACAAAACTTGACTTATATAATTTTGATTGATTGTGAAGTTATCATCAAGTACAACATATTCCTAACACTATTATTTTAGATAACATATTTAGAATTTAAAAAGTTCAATAACTATTTATTTTTAACTAAAACAAGGAAAATAACTATAAAATTAAAAATAAATAGTAAATGAATTTTTAATATGCTTGTAATAAAAAAGTATAAATAAACAAAAAGAATGAACCTATTAAACTTACTATTTTATGGACGTCCTAAAAAGAATGAACCTATTAAACTTACTATTTTTTAACTCTACTTTTCACTATTACACCCACTACTTCTCCATTTTTTACTCTTTTTTATATTAAATAAACACTATTACACCCACTATTTTTCTCCACTATCTCAAATCTATTATTAAATATTGATAGGTCCCACCACTTTACCCACTTTTTAACTAACTTTACTCTATTTCTACTACCTTTTCTTAATCTCGGTGAAAGTCAAACTAGTTCATATATTATGGGACGGTCCCACCACTTTGCCCACTTTTAACTTTACTCTATTTCTACTAGTTTTTCTTAATCTCCATGAAAGTCAAACCCGACCAGTTCATATATTATGGGACGGAGGGAGTAATAAACATCAAAACTAAAAAACAATCCCATATACTTACTTTGCATTAATTAAGACAAAGACATTCAAACATATTCACGTAAAAATACGGGAAATATGTGATATCCCATAATTCGGGGTATAGATTTGGGGCCACGGACCATAACTAACACAATACAAATCTAGACATAAGCCAAAATGATAACGATATACCTCTGATCCAAGATCGCATAGGTTATGGTATGAAACAAACTATTGAATTACATCGTTACAGTGCAATCTCAGAATAAAATTATTATACAAATTGATAACAAGCTAAATCCATCTGCTGAACTACTTAATCAACCTCTGACAAGCTCAAACCACTACCCGATCAAAGTCCACAACCCGAACGTCACCTCTCGCTGCAGGAACATGAATGTTCACTAGACTAGTAGATCTACTCATCTTCTCTTTAATTGGACAACTGAACATCAACAAAGTAAGGGTGAGCCAACGATGCTCAACAAGCATAAATATATATATCAATATCAAGAACAGATAAGTTTTGGTCTTATAAGAATAATTATCTCATGCTGCGAAAGAAACCAACTGATAATTATCTCATGCTGCGAAAGAAACCAGCTGAAGAAATTAAATATCGTAACGCAAAGATGAGCCAACATTGCTCCGCTAGAATAAAATTTCATCAATAGTAAGAACTATTATATGTTCCGTAAGAATCTGAATATGAAGCAATTCAAGTTCAACACTTAGATTAGAATTGGATTTTTGTATATATATTTTAAAAAATAGCGGAGTTAGGTGGCTGATCTGTCCCTCACTAACCCTGGACAATGCACACAGCAAAGACCCTCTAAATGGATCCACGACATACATTGACCTTAATTTCTGACAATTAATCTGGTCTCCCCGAAGGGACTCTACCCACAAAGGGTCTTCTTTTAAAAACATTCCAAATATATAATCACGCACTAGGTGTCGGAACAATCGACAACCCTTGCCACATCAAATAACTGGAAAACTCATGTTCCAGAAGAACAAATCCTGATTAAAGTCAATGAGCACTCGGTATCGACGAGATCGATACAATAAAGGGGGTGATAGATAAATAAACAGAAAAACAATAGATGTCGACGAGATCGACAATAAACGGGGTGATAATTTGATAAACAACAATAACAATAAATGTCGACGAGATCGATAATAAATGGGGGTGATAATGATAAAGAACAATAATTTCAATAAGTATTTACGAGATCGATAAGAGTAATTAGGGTGACATCATAATCAAAATATTCAAAATAATTTCACTTGAACAAGAAGTGAAGGAAAAACATTTGCCTGATAACAAACGCTAAACTCGTCTACACTTGATTGTCTCACTCTACTTTACTCTTCTCTTTATCCCTCTGACTTGACTATATACTTTCCTTCATCCCTCTTACTCGACTCTGTAATAACTAGAGCACATTAATCACATGTAAAGCCTTTAAGACTCTCTAACAATCAATACACATAATTCACGTAGCACTTAAACATGTAAATCACATTTAAATGACTCATATAACCCACATTACAATCGAACGAACTCAATAACTATTTTTAAAACAATTTTCAATCTCGATTTTTGAATAAAACCTAACTTAGAATATTTGAAAGTATTTTTAAAACATTTTCTGGATTTTTAAACAATTTTCCAATAATTTTTAAATCATTTAAAACAGAAAACAGATTAATTATGAACTAAATAACTCTAATTAAATTAATTCAAATCAAATAATAATTAATTAATAAAATAACTCAATAAATGATAACATTTATCAAATAATTAAATTAATTAGATTATTATTTGAAATTAATTAACATAATTAAAAATATTTAATTCTTAATTATTTTTGAATTAAAACAAATAAATGATTTTATAAATTAAACAATTAAAGAAATAATTCAGAGATAATATGAATTTAAAATAAGGTTTTTGAAAATGATTTTCTGAATTTATAAATAAAATTTAGATTCTCAAATAAATATTTAAAGTAAATCAATTGGTAAAAAGGTAAAAATAAATTACCCTTTTAAATGTAAAATGTAATTTTAAAGATTCAACTACGAGTTCTAATAGAACAACTAACTAAATCAAGTTTAATTTTTTAAATATACATTATAAAATTCATAAGAGTATTTATTTAAGATTCAACTACGAGTTCTGATAGGACAACTAACTAAATCAAGTTTAATTTTTTATAGTTATATATTCTAAGGTAAGAGTATTTATGATGTGTTTTATCTAAGGTATATGTTTTAAATTTTGATTAACTATTTAATGTTGAACTAAGGTTCCATACAAATCGCATCTTACAATGCATTTCAGATGCAATATTTTGCAATTTTCAGTACTAAATAAAATATTTTGTTCGTACTATGTGCAGAGTACTAAGTGTTATTTGAACCGAAATAAAGAATTTGTATAACAAAGATCATAAGTGTAAATTTATATTCGATGCTGAGTTTTCTTAGATGAATTGGACTTGGCTTATCTGAAGTCCAAGAGGAACCTTACTGCAACATGGTCCAAGGATCAAATATATTAACCGACAGAATTTTGTCCAAGCCTATTGGTCTGATGATTACATAGCTGAAAGTCACAACGTTAATACAATAATACTTAAAAAGTTGCTTTCTTGTGGTGGATCGCCAAAGAGTGGTGAGTTAAGCCGGTCTTCGTGAATTTCTTGAAGCAGGTGGGACAGGTCGTGTCCAGCTTAAGCCTTGCCTCTTTTGATGCCCCATTCTTTTGCTACCTCTTTTGCTTAAACACTTCTCGAATTAGTACTTAGTCAAATCTTCATTCTTCAAAATCTAACTGTGTTTATTTTGACAGCCTTGTTCTTCAAGTTTGAGGCATGAATCTTGGAAGTTTTTTCAAACATTATTCTCTAACTTTAATTACAGTCACACAGATAAAAATTGATACTTATTACAAGTACTACAACAAGTAGAAACTATACAGCTAGAGGTTCCCTCAGTTACAAACAATTAGGCTTGTTATTAGATGTATACATGCATACCTCTGTGACTAACACATAGTACTAATATCTTATAATCTCATAAGAATGCCACCTAAAAAAATTGAGGACCTAGAACATTATTGGGATTGAAGATTCAGAGCTAATACTAATAGAAGTAAATGTGAATCGGTAAATCCTATTCAGCAGTTTGTAAATAATATGCAAGACTTTCTTATCATAAGGCATGTAAAGGAATCTTAGACATTATTGGGAATGTTCGAGGGTTGTTTAGTAAGAAATCTTGGACTTTCACATGTGCAGATTTATCTCCAGCTCAACCTTTTAACGTATTTAGAGTAGATCCTGTTGGAGTAGATCATATTCAGTAGTTTGTAACTAATATGAAAATTTTTGTAATATAAGTTGGGTAAAGAATTATATTGCCCAAAATAATGTTTTAGGTTGTTTAGTAAGAAAACCTTGGACTTTTACATGTTCAGATTCATCTCCAACTTTATCTTCAGCTTCAGAGGTTGGTGGTTCATGATAGTCCACTACCTTCTTCTAGACACCATCAGGAACCTTTTTCCAAAAGGCAAACACCCTTGCATTACAAGGACATGTTTCAATCATTCACTTTGTCTTTGTATTAAATTTGATCAACATCTTTAGCTCGTGCACAAATTGGACCTTCTCTTCCACGGTCCAAAAAATGGATAATTAATCACAAACCAAGGCGGATTGAAGCTAAAAAAGAAGAAAATTAAACTGTTAGAAACCCAAGTACAAAAATTTTGATAACAACTATAGATGTAAGGTAATTACGCTAAACTTACCATCCCGAACGTTCAAAATCCAAAAAGCTTCTCAATTTTAGTGGGGGCTCTAAATTTGTTGTAATGCCATTAATTGGGAAAGCAATGACTATCCTCATTGCATCTTTCAGTTATTTGATATGATTTAGTATCTTGTATTCAATCTTACCTACTAGGTATTTCTCTAATTCAATCTTACCTGTATCTTGTATTCCCATATAACATTGTTTTCCTAATTTTCTAATCATGGTGAACTTGAATGGAAAATTGAAGTGCAATTAGATAAATCAAAGTGAACCAATAAGATAATAATCTTAAAAATATCCTCAAAGATATTCATACTTTTAGAGAATGCGATTCACATGCATATAGTTAAAGCTTGCTGAGTAGTAAGTCAAGTCAATTTTGCTTTATTGAAAGAAAAATGGGAAGAATAAATGCTAAAGAACGAAAAAAGTATATGGAGGCTATGGTGCTTTAAAAGAAAAACATACGGGATCCTATCTGAAGTTGCTGAAATCGGAAAATATGAAGAAACATTAGAGTTACTGTTGATGGGTACTACATTTCAAGTAGAGTTAATAAATGATTTAAAGGGAATGGGCTTCAAAGTATCTGATTTTTATTTAAGTTCGTGATATTGGTTAAGGAAGTGGATTTGTGATAATTTGGCATTATAATATACGATTTTGCTATGAATGGATATTTCTTTTTCAAGTCAATATAGAACTTTACCTATTTTCCACAGTCAGAAAAAACCTCAACTTCATACTTTTCTTTTCCTCGAAGATGTTGTGCTCGACCCGATATTTGTTCGAATTATGAAATAGGATTCGAATTCCCTCATTTCTTATATGAATATGAATTATATTCATTGTTAACGAGTCGAATTCGGATTCGAATCCGAATTACTCAAATTCGTTTTCAATCCTAATCAAAATCAAATATCCCAAGTGTTAATAACCTTAACGATGCTTAATAAGTTCTATCCAAGAATCCTCACAAGTTACAGCCCAAAATTGGATCCATTTAAACCTACTAGATTATATAACCCGTGCTATGCACATGGTACTTTATAATATTATTTTATAAAATAATTAATAAATCATAATAAAGTTAAATCATATAAACAAAATAATTTAATAAATATTAAATTTTAAAATTTTAAAACAACAAATATTTAGGTACAATTAAATGCTATTTTACATGATATAATAAGTACATTAAAAAATTAATTTAGTCAAACTTTTATTACATATAACATGTGAAGGTATGTATTATTGAGATTACCAAAACAAAGATTGATTTAAAATTTCTCTTAATGAACTTAACAAAAATATAATGGACATTAATGATATTTAAAATTAATATACAAAATTTTCATAATTGAACATGGGTCAAATAATAATCTGGATCTAATGCAAAACTAAAATGGATACAATGTTTATAAAATGGATAGTCAATAGATAAAATAAAATATTAAATTTTATCCGAATCTCAATATGGATACCGAATCTAAGGAATGGGTATCCACTAATTTATAGATATATAGATATATAGATATAGATATAGATATTTAGGGTCCGTTTGAGATATCTTAAAATAGTAAGTTACTTAACACTTAAATGTAATAAGTAACTTATATGAAATAAGTAATTATAACTTATAACTTATATTTTCGTGTTTGGGTGTTTAACTTATACGTTAAATGAGCTGTTTGGTAATTGACTTATAAGTTGTCAATTTATTTTAATTTTTTTTTGAATATAAAATAAAATATTTTTAATTTAATGCATAAAGAATTTTCTTAATACATGAATATTTTGAATTTTAAAAATGAAAATGAAATAGAAATTGATAAAAGCAAACAAAAAACTCGAAATATTACAACATCTATGTTCTATTATGAATGCTACAAGCAATACAATCATGCAACGTAATCCACCTACTGTCACTCTCATCTCTCTCGGTCTCTTCATCCCTATTATTATTATTAAAATTAATTTTAAAATTTGAAAAGAATTACAAATATTTTTCTATATTTTTTGTGCTTTCAAAAAGTCAATTATTAAGAATAATTTATTTGTAAAAGTAAAAAATTAAGAAAAATTTAAGAATCTATTTTTGAATCTCATATATTTTAAAATTTTCTTTTTGAATCTCATAAATTTCATGAATCTATTGAATCTCAGTTAAAAAGTTAAAAAATTTGCAAAAATCTTTTTCATTATTCAATTAATGATTCAAATTTTGATTTAAAAATTATATAATAAAAATTAAAATGTGAATATGTAATTGTTTCCTAAAAATAATAAAAATTTACTTAGAATTTCTTTTTGAATCTTAAGATGGTTTACTCTGAAACGTTACTCATATTCTAATAATCGTAAATCGTGACTTTAAACAATTATTCAAAAATAATTACTGAGTGTTTAACGGATACAATAAATTTTATATTAATTAATAGTGTCACAACCACAAAATTTGATTATATAATTAAGAAAAACATTAATCAATCGAGTATTGATTCATAATTATATATGAAATTAAAAATTAAAACCAAACCAAAATTAAAAGCAATAATTTTAAAGTAAAAATCACTTATGAAATAAAATAATACAAGTAAAAGCTTACAAAACTTTACACTTTATTGCGATTATTGAAAAACAAAATTAAAAAATAACGTAAAAACATTGTTTCAAAAAAAAAAATAGTAACGTAAAAACGAAGAGAGAGAATTACCAAAATAATCATTTTTGAGACTTAGTGGCCCAAAATACTGAAAATCGGAATTAAGGTCCTATTTACCGACCTAACACGTTAATTCGTGTAGCGTGTTAGGACATATAAATTTCTTTATCCTCGGTAGTCGATACTCAATTTATACACCGCTCATTAGTTTCCACCAATCTTTTCCACCAATCTTGTTTCCACCAATCTTTTCCACCAATCTTAGTTTCCATCCGTCTTAGTTAAAAAAAAAAAAAAAAACTCTTGAAGTTCCTCTCCCTCCCCAGAAAATCTCTCTCCCTCTATCACTTTCGTTTTTTTTTCCTCTTCCGTGTAAGCATGGTAACAGCTTCTTCTTAAAGCTTCTATCCTCTTCGGCGCCGCCAGGCGCATCTCTTTTTTTCCACAAAAGGGGATTTACAAGTTAATCGATTACTGAAAATGAATAGGCCTGTTATGGGAGTTGGGTGTGCTTCCACGGGTGATACTTCAACTGCATTGTCTACTTATTGTGCAGCTGCTGGGATTCCGTCGATTGTGTTTTTACCTGCGAATAGGATTAATATAGCGCAGTTGGTTCAGCCTATTGCGAATGGGGCGTTTGTGTTGAGTCTTGATACAGATTTTGATGGGTGTATGCAGTTGATCCGGTTTCTATTGATAGAGCTGTTTATGCTCTTCAGAAGTCAAATGGGATTGTTGAGGAAGCTACGGAGGAGGAGTTGATGGATGCGATGGCTCAAGCATATTCTACTGGGATGTTTATATGACCCAAGGCTCCAAATGTTAAGAGTTGTAATTGGTTTTGTTACTTTGTTTTCGCGTATCAGTGTATCATGTTGGACGGTGCTCCGTATCTATGTCTATCACGTGTCACGGAGTACCGTATCCCTACAATACGAAGCACGGAGCATCGTATCCCTGCAATACGGAGCACCGTATCCCTGCAATACGGAGCACGAAACAACATGTCCCGTCAGTATTTAGGGCCAAATATTTGGAGATTAGTATTTTAGGCAAGCAGTATTTATTTTTGATTATTTAGGGCCTTCACCCAAACGAAGAAGGCTCCACGAATTTTAAGAAAATTCAAGTAGAGGAGAAGATAAGTTGATTTGGAATTTTGGATTGGAAAAAAGTACTCCCCCTCCCCCTCTCCCAACCAATTGTTTACCCCCCGTCCCAACCAATTGTTTATACTTTCCTTTTTGGGACGTCTCAACTAATTCTTTACATTTCCTAAAATAGTAAGTTTTAACACTATTACACCCACTATTTCAATTATTTTAACAATACTTTACACTATTACACACACTACTTCACTTATTTTAACAATAAAATCACTATTACACCCAAAACTTCATTTATTTTAATAATAAAATCACTATTACATCCACTACTTCACTTATTTTAATCTTAATTCTTGGTCTCCGTGTTAAAAGCAAACGATAACAAATCGTTGGGACGGAGGGAGTACTTCTTAACCACTGGGGGTGTTTGGGGGAACTTTTTTCCAGAATAAATCAACTTATTTTAAGACAAAGTTCGAGATTGCTAACTTTTCAACTTATTTTTCAACTTATTTTTGCAACTTATTGAATTTCAAACATAAATTAAATATTTGTATAATTTTTTTTTATTAAAATATAAAATTTTTATCCGAACCCATAAATCCTTAAGAAAAGTCAAACAGAACTTATAGGTCATTTAAGTTCAAACGGGCCTCGTATATTTCTGTTGCCAAACAGATACAAATAAGGGTGTTTGGCATTGCTTAAAATAAGTTATTTTTGACTTAATGGAGGTGTTTTTAACTTAAAGGAGAAAGTAAAGTTGTTTACTTTAAGTTGAATGAATGTGTTTGGGTAATTTTACTTAAAGTTAAATAAGATTTTAATAATTTTGACTTAAAGTGAAATTTGAATTAAAAAAATTTTAAAATCATAATATTTAAGTTTTACAAGAATTGTAAGAAAAAAAAAACTTCGTAAGTCATAAGTCATAAGTACCTAAATGGAGCTTATGACTTAAAGCAGTTTTTTAACTTAAAACCGGCTTAAAGCTGATGTACACAAACAGGGCAAAACGACTTAAAGCCTTTTTTAGCTTTAAGCCGTTGTTGCCAAACGGGCTCTAAGTCTGAATGGACTTCATTATAAAAAAAAAAAAGAAAAAAGTCTGAATGGACTTATGCGGATATAAGTTGGAGCTTAAGGGTGCCCAATAGATTGCAGCCCGCTAATAATACACGGATCAATATCTCATCTTTACACGAGTGACGTAAATAAACCAAACTGTTCGTGAGCTACTCGAACTCATCTCGTAAAATATTCGAATTTGATTCGATAATAATCGGGTCGAGCTCGAGCTATTCGAATAGTTGACCGAGTCAAGCTCGAGCTTCATATTACTCGATTCGTATGGCTCGCGAGCCTAATCGAACTTATATATATTTTATTATAGGGTATGATTCAGGTGAGAACACGTATATGTTGGAGAACAATGAGAACACCACATTTCAAGCTATTCTAAAGGGCCTCGCCAGGGGCAGCCAATACGAAAAAGTCTTATAATTCTACCCTCTATCCATTCATCAAAAAAAAAGTTCAAAATTTTTTTTTAAAAAAAAATTTAAAAATGATTACGTGGCAGCAATTTTTTTTAAATTTTTTGTTAAATTTTTTTCTTTGTTATGAATGGATAGAGGGTAGAATTATAAGACTTTTTTGTGAAGGTGTCCCTAGCGAGTACCTTTAAAATAGCCTGAAATGTGGTGAATATGTGTGTTCTCACTGTTCTCACACTAACATGTGTTCTCACTAGAGCGTGACCCTTTTATTATATATATATATATATATTTTTTTATTATTTATATATTATTTTTATGTTATTTATATATTATTATATAAATATTTAATATTTTTATATATTAATCGAGTCGAGCTCGAGCCGAACTTAAGATATTCGAGCTTTTGTTGATAATTAGTGAAATTAATTCGAGTTTTCGAATCGAGCTCGAACTTATCATATATGTGTCGAGCCGAGCTTCAAGCTTGAATTTTATGACTCGGTCAAGCTCGAGCCCGGACTATTTAATCGAGCTCGAGCACAGCACTGACCCGCTCCCAAAATTTTCAATTTTCGGGTTTCTACCCGAGTGAGAATTAAAACTCAAATCAAAAATCAATTAAAAAAACAAATAAATACCCACAAAAATCAAATCTTCCCCCTCTCAATTAGGGCACAAGATGGATAAACTAAATCGATTAGATCCGGACGATGACACTCCCGGCGGCTTACAAATCCCCGGCAAGAACAAGCTCTTGTATCGACCTCAACAGAAGTCGCGGCTAGGTATAACATATACTTACATGTTTGTATTACATTCTTGTTTATGTTTTTAATTGAGTCTGATAGTTGTAGTGTATAGTATGTGCTTTCTTAGTTGTGTAGGTTGATTAGGTTAATTGAATTAGTTTGGTTCTGATTCGATATGATTGTTGCGATAGGGTCTGTTCTTCGATATCTAATTTAGTTGAATTTTGTGTGTCAGAAAGCTTTGTTGATTGTGAACGAATTGTGATTTAGTTGATTTATCGAATTGAAACTGATTTTGCGCGAATTGAGATTTAGTTGAGTTTGGAGGAGAAGTATTAACTAATTCAAAAAGTTGTTGTGTAATGTACTAATGTGATATGAGGAGCCTTTTTGTTGCGCGTTGTACATTGTGATTGGGTATGGTTTTGATTTAGTGTTATCTTTGTAATACGAGTCTATGTTATTTTTGATGTCTAGGTCAGTTGGAGTTTCACATGTAAGACAATAAAGTTGTTTTTGCGTGAATTGTGGTTTGGATGAATTTACGAGTTTGAGGAGAAGCATTGGCTAGTTTGTGTAGGGATTGTGTTGGTGTGTTGGTTCTGATTGTTGTTGTTTGGTATTTACTGTGATTTTAAGAGTCTTTTGCTGTGAATACTTGTAAGTGCGGAAGAAGCTGGTGTTCACACACACACACACACACACATATATATGTATATATGTATATATATATTAATGTAATTTGGGTTTTTTTGTTTGTCGAAACAGGGTTGCAAGCTCTTGCTGAAATAAAACGAAGTGAAAAGGCAGACGGTGTTTTTAAGGTTCCGAAAGAGAAGCTGTCGTCTATTGCTGCGTCTCAGGATGAAGATATATCTGAGGTATCCGAGATTGACGATGTAGTAACCAATGGTTCAAGTAAAACTGGTAACACAAGTAGGAAATATCGTGAACGCGAAGTGAGCCACACACCACATTCAGGTACCTTTTTTGAAATAAATGTAATGGTGGCTAAGAGCAAAATATTGATATATTATGGGGTCATTTTTGCAATTCATTGAAGAAATAGGAAAAGTAGATGTAGCAAGTGAGCTTTTAATGTTAATAGCTATCCTTTTTTATTTTGAAGTTACGTGGACTTGACATGGAAGTGTCTATGTCATATGGAAATATCTCCAAGTGTTAAAATTGGCAATTTTATTTTAATTTTGCATGTTTCTGGCCGACTATGAGTCTCAAGTGTCTATTTACATGAGTAGTCATACCCATGATCGAGGGTCCATTTTTGCGACAGGGTACTTGAGATGACATAAGAGTCCGGACATCATAGATTTTGAAGATAACTTATCAGCATACAAATATTTGCAATATTTATAAGGTGAGATAGTAACTTCCATTTTTAATGTATTACTCTTGCAATTTTGCAGAAATTACTTCGATCCAAGGACATTCGATCCAAGGACAAGGTAATGATTCACGTGGGGAACATCATTCAAGCGAGCATGCACGCTATGAGGTTAGCTTATAATTTCTTTTGTTTTTCTGGATTACCGTGGTAGTACTTTAGACTATTTGTTTTTTTTTTTTAATGGCATCTTTTTTGAATGCTCATAGTGACCTTAAGTTAAAAGTAAATGTTAAAAGTAGTTGTTTACTATGCACACTCTGTCTTGCATAATAGTGTTGTTCTAGAGACATGAAATCTCCACATATAAATATAAATATATGGAGATTTATTTATATGTGGAGATTTCAATTTTCCCGAAGAATCTAGATATATGGTTTGTAACGAACTTTGTTTTCCCTTTCCCTTGATATGCATTGTTAAACTTTTATGTTTTTTTCCTTTTTAGGTGTTAACTATTGACTTGTACTTTAAGCTACTTCCTTTTTATAAGATAAATATTTTGTCACTAGCTTATTCTACTTTAAGACGACTAAATAGAAATGAGATCAATGTATTAACACATACCTTGTGTTTGGATTTTTGGTGGTCATATATGTCTGGTTGCATTGTTCTTGGTTAAATTTAAGCCTTGTTAAAGAATAAACTACCTTTGCCATTTTCGTTTACTTTGCTGGTTATTTGATTGTTAATTTGTGATTGCATGTATTTGTAACATGCAACATAAATGTTCTATGCAAGAGGCATGGAGGGATATATCTTTAACATGGATGTTTTTTATTGCTTGGTTTTTTTATGAGGATCACAATTATGGTAATACTTATTTTTAATTTTGTTGACTTTAATCAAGACACCAGCCACTTCTCATGGAAGCTCTCAAAGTGATCGGTATCACTCCAAGAAAAGAAGAGACTATAGAGAGGACTCCCGAAATGATAGCAGGTCGTCGAGGAGACATGATAGAGGCAGAGAAGTAGACAGTTACAAGGAAGTGTATCGTTCCGATAAACACTACAATAATGAGCATGAAAGGAAGCGAGGCCGATATGAAGGTTCTAGAGGTACTCCAGGCAGATATGATGCTCGGGGTACACCAGGTATGCTTCTTATGAACTGGAATTTATCCATGATGTCTTTGGTATGATTAAGCTATTATGTTGAAAATTTGTATGGAGCAGCCTTTCAAATCTGTATTATATAGTGATTTTCTGGAATGCATTAATTTTATTATTTTCTGAAGAAAACAGTAATATGATGAATATCTGATAGTGCCTTTGATTTATATTGCACTATCTTTCTAACATTCTAGTTTTTTGTTCTATTTAGACAGATCTGACTGGGATAACGGTAGATGGGAATGGGAGGATACACCATATAGGGATAGTCGCCCTGGTAGCAGCAGGAGACATCAACCTTCACCAGCGCCGATGTTGCTTGGAGCATCTCCTGATGTACGATTGGTTTCTCCATGGCTGGGGGGCCACAGTTCTTACTCTTCTGGTATGATACTAAATCTGCTATATCTATATATATTTATATTTTTTTTTCCGTTTAGTATGTTTTAAAATATTTAAGTTTGTACTGTTGCTTCTTAGTTTGTTACTGAAATTTGCTGATGCATGTTTGGTTTATCATAGTTGAATGATTTAATCCTCATTTTCTTGTCTGCTTTTGTTTGTGTACTGAGCTGTATGTATTTTTTTACATGCCTGCGTGATATCTATGATGTATGTTTGCTATGCTACAGTGCTAGGAACATTTTGCATAACCTTTAGTAGGGTTGTTTTTCTTGAAGCTGAACTGGTGTCTTAGTGTTTGGTCATTTGTCAGTAGAGATATGACTATATAGAGCCGAAGTGTGGTATCACTTCTCAGCATTTTGAATTTTACACATGTACTAAAGTTCTCTTAACAGGTGCTGCTTCTCCCTGGGACAGTGTTGCTCCTTCTCCTGTCCCAATACGCGCTTCAGGATCTTCAGTTAAATCTTCAAACTCACGATATGGTTCAAGGTCCCGAATGCCCTTTCCTGTGGAAAACTCACAGCAGTCTGAGGTAATAGCCTTTTTTATAAATTTCTGTTGCAGCCATCCAAAAAGTTCATTCACTTGAAATTGATATTCAGATTTTTTTTATTTTGTCTGTGATGTTATCTTTCAATAATTTGGTTTTTAATATCTTTTTCTTCTGTCAGGCTCCAGAAGCTGATGCTGATTACTTTTCCAATGATAACAACCAAGAAATCACGGAAAATATGCGCTTAGAGATGGAATATAATGCTGACCGTGCATGGTAATTTTTTTAATATACTTTAAAGTTCTTCCATTGTAACTTTCTATTAACTTTTTTAGATTTATTGCTGTGTTATTATCTTTAGGTATGATAGGGAGGAAGGAAATACAATGTTTGATGAAGATAGCTCATCATTTTTCCTTGGCGATGAGGCCACTTTTAAGAAGAAAGAAACAGAGTTGGCCAAGAAGCTGGTAAGTTTAAATTGTTTAAACTTTTTTTTTTTTTTTAAATAACAGTCTTGCTAGTAGCTTCTAGGGAAAAGAGCCCAGTTACTAATTCTTTCTTTTCAACTTTTTTGTTTCTTGATTATTACAAAAGTGAACTCCTGTAATCTTTTATATTGTAGTCTGGTTATATTGTGAATTTCCATAATGTTTTTCTAGCTTCCAGTATACTATACAATCTTGTCATTAGTTTCTGATGTAGACATGTGAAAAAATGGACGAAGAATAATGATGCTCTCAGAAGGCCTTAAAACACAACCAATGGTTAATCAAATTAGAACTATAATTAAATATATTGTCCCATTCTAAATCAATTTACATGAACATGGGTAGAGACCCTGATGAACTCCTTATTAGAAGGAAAGTACTTAAAGTAAAAGAGTAAGTACTAACATTGCTATCCTAATTCAAGAATATCCCTAACATATAAAAACTAAATTATGTTATATATTACAAATGTAGGCGTATACTTTCTATCTAAACAATGATGTGCGCTATAAATATGAATAATACTGTAATTTTCTAGTCCACATCATCTGCTTGACTGCCTGTATGCTATTTTGTGAACTATATTCATTCTAATTTATGGGAAAGTATAGGCATCCCAGTGCTTAATTGCTAGAACAGAACTAGTGAAATACGAGTACTATCTTTTGTGTAAGTTTGACATTGTTAGACTCTTCAATTTGCAAGGATCCCAATTGGCAAATGTGTTCCAGTAGAAGACCAGTTATTACTTAGTTAAGCTGACACAATACCATCTAACTTGCTACCACTGTTACTCGTTGCCATGGTATCCTGGCACCCAAGACGTCTTGACTGTCATGTTTTCCAGCACAAATTTAACCCTTATTTACTGTGCCCATATGAGAAGGGAGAATAAAAATTCCTTATCTAGTTCATGGCGATGTCCACCCGAATGACTTCGCCCGACAACACAACTTCTCCATGGGGCAAGTTCCCTTTTACTTATATTTTTCTTCTTTTGTAACGTCTGTTTACAACCATGTACAGGTTCGAAGAGATGGAACCAAGATGTCGCTTGCACAGAGCAAGAAGTTGTCACAGCTCACTGCAGATAATGCTCAATGGGAGGATCGACAACTTTTAAGGTCTGGTGCTGTTAGAGGTACTGAGGTGCAGACTGAGTTTGATAACGAGGAAGAACGAAAAGTGATTCTCCTTGTTCATGGTATGGAAATTAGATGGCAAAGCCTTTACCTTGTTGACACAATAAATTTATTCTTACCAACTTGGTATATACTTTCTCAACCTAGTACATAGTATGATGCATTTTTTCTTTCTGTATAGATATAAAGCCACCTTTTCTGGATGGAAGAATTGTTTTCACAAAGCAGGCAGAACCAGTAATGCCAATTAAAGATCCTACATCCGACATGGCTATAATATCACGCAAAGGTTCTACTTTGGTGCGTGAAGTTCATGAAAAGCAAAGCCAGAATAAATCACGTCAACGTTTTTGGGAGCTTGCTGGATCCAAGCTTGGCGATATCCTTGGAGTTGAGAAGACGGCAGAGCAGGTAAAACCAGTAACTGTGATATCATGTCATGTTTGGATCAGTTTGTATAGACTTTGGTATGGTTTTGGATTGGGTATGTGTCTAGTCAGGGGGTATGCAGATGTAGCTGTATAATGTGTGCTATTTGGATATGGCTGAGTAGGCAGTAGGCACAGTTTTTAGCTAAACTATGAAACTCAAAATTCACAGGCAATTACATATTATAAGCATAGATATGATCAATAAGGCATGTATCATCTATTGAGATCGGACAATTGTTGCGTGATATTTTGCAATTTGCATTAAACTGTTTTCTTTGTCAACTCTATTTATCTTCTTTATGCGTGATGCGTTTTGAATTCCGTAGTCTGCAATCATGTTCATGAGTCTGGTGCTGTAATGTGCACTCCGGCCATTACTAGTCAATATAATATAGAATTTTGTACATTGTTAGATGACTCAGATAACTAGAGCTGTCCGGTTCTGAATTTTTTTTTTTTGTTAAATAATGCTAGGTTGATGCAGATACTGCTGTAGTGGGTGATGATGGTGAAGTTGATTTTAAGGAGGACGCTAAGTTTGCTCAGCATCTGAAGAAGGACGAAGCAGTGAGTGATTTTGCGAAGTCAAAGACACTTTCTCAACAGCGTCAGTATCTTCCCATATTTTCCGTGAGGGATGAGTTATTGCAGGTTTGGCCTTCTTCCTTACATTTTTCCATGTTGCAAATTTGATGATAGCTTGCTAAGTTATAGTTGATTTTCTAAGTTCTCTCCATCTATGTTGCATTTGGTTGTGTTGAGATAATTTTCTGACCATATCAGTTGATTCAAATATCTTTGGAGGTAGATGTTTTCAGTTTCATCAATGCTACTTAGTGCCCTATGTTTATTTTGCTACTTCGTTTTCAATCCACGAATATATTTTCTGTTATTTTTTGGCTCCTGGCTTTGATGCTTGCTTAAGTGCTAGTTTTACTCACTCAAACACTAAACATACATAGGTCATTCAATAGGTGGTTGATGCCATACTACTACTATTAATAGTTACTTCATTTTCCTTTCTTGATGCAAGGCGTACCATTTGTTAGTTGTTACATTAGTCATTTTCCTTTCTTGTTGCAAGGGGTAGCAGTGAACTCTTTTAGGCCCTTCCACTAATTATGCAATTATGAGTGCAACTTCTGTTTCTTTCTTATATGTTTTGAGTTTTCCCTTATGAACTATTTTGTTTTATCCGGTAAATGAAATGTTGAGAAACCTATTCCTGCGTAACAGGTAGTTCGAGAAAATCAGGTGGTTGTGGTAGTTGGAGAAACTGGTTCTGGAAAGACTACACAACTGACCCAGGTACTGTCAGAAGCCTTATATATGTAATAATTATTAGCAAGTCGATACTTTTTGTTTATCATTGTCCGGACTTTTGGATTTTCTTTCCAGTATCTGCATGAGGATGGATATACTACGAATGGAATAGTGGGCTGCACTCAACCAAGGCGTGTGGCTGCCATGAGTGTTGCTAAAAGAGTTAGTGAAGAGATGGAAACTGAACTTGGTGATCTAGTTGGTTATGCAATTCGTTTTGAGGATGTGACAGGGCCAAACACTGTGATAAAGGTAAACATTAGTTTCTAGGATCCAGCTCTATATAAACTTGTCTGCTTCACCTATAAAGAAGTATAAAAGCAACATTAGTTGCAATTTTTGTTATGAGATTATATACATCACCTCTTCCGAGATCTACTGCATGTATTTGGCACTATACATTGTAATTGGTTTGACTGGCTTGCCAAATTGCTTTATATTTAGTTCTTGACTAAATTTTTACTTACACAATTATACTTTTGGCCAGTATATGACTGATGGTGTGCTTTTGCGTGAGACACTAAAAGATGCTGATCTTGACAAATATCGGTATGAAATTGGAATGCACAGATTATCTTTTCTGTTTTTGTATGTTGTTATAGTGTTCATAGCAATTAACTGTTGCTTGATGAAACTGCAGTGTTGTTGTGATGGATGAAGCACACGAAAGGTCGCTGAACACAGATGTGCTCTTTGGGATCCTTAAAAAAGTTGTTGCCAGACGGCGTGATTTCAAGCTTATTGTGACATCCGCCACTTTAAATGCTGAAAAATTCTCACTTTTTTTCGGAAGGTAATATTATTGTGTTCAATCGATTGGGTAATGCAATCATCTATCAATTGCTTCTGTATTAATGTGCAATTGACTGGCATGTGTTTTGCAGTGTACCAATCTTCCATATACCAGGAAGAACATTCCCTGTGCAAACCTTATATAGTAAAAGTCCCTGTGAAGATTACGTTGAAGCTGCAGTGAAGCAGGCCATGACCATACACATAACTAGTGCTCCAGGTGACATACTCATTTTTATGACCGGTCAAGATGAGATTGAGGCAGCTTGTTATGCCCTTTCAGAACGGATGGAACAGCTTGTCTCTACTACAAAGCAAGCAGTCTCCAAGCTGTTGATTCTTCCCATATATTCCCAGCTTCCTGCTGACCTGCAAGCTAAAATATTTCAGAAGGCCGAAGCTGGGGCCCGAAAATGCATTGTAGCTACCAACATTGCAGAGACGTCTTTGACCGTAGATGGTATTTTTTACGTCATTGACACAGGCTATGGTAAGATGAAGGTGTACAACCCGCGAATGGGTATGGACGCCCTCCAAGTGTTTCCTGTAAGCCGTGCAGCTGCAGATCAGCGTGCTGGGCGTGCTGGACGAACTGGACCTGGTACTTGTTATCGACTTTATACAGAAACTGCATACCAAAATGAACTTCTGCCCAGTCCAGTGCCAGAAATCCAGAGGACCAACCTTGGAAACGTTGTTTTGTTGCTGAAGTCTCTCAAAGTAGACAGTTTACTAGATTTTGATTTTATGGATCCTCCACCCCAAGATAACATTCTGAACTCTATGTATCAGTTGTGGGTATTGGGTGCTCTTGACAATGTTGGAAATTTAACCGATCTTGGGTGGAAAATGGTTGAGTTCCCACTAGATCCACCTCTAGCTAAGATGCTGCTAATTGGAGAAAAACTAGAATGTCTTAATGAGGTTCTGACAGTTGTTTCAATGCTTTCAGTGCCGTCAGTGTTCTTTAGGCCTAAAGATAGGGCAGAAGAAAGTGATGCTGCTAGGGAGAAATTCTTTGTGCCAGAATCTGACCACCTAACACTACTTAACGTTTACCTACAATGGAAATCTAATTCATACCGTGGGGACTGGTGCAATGACCATTATTTGCATTCGAAAGGGTTAAAAAAGGCTAGAGAAGTGAGATCTCAGCTGCTCGATATTCTGAAGACACTAAAAATCCCGCTGACCTCCTGTGGTCTAGATTGGGACATTGTGAGGAAGGCCATCTGTTCTGCATATTTCCACAATGCTGCAAGACTTAAAGGGATTGGGGAATATGTTAATTGCAGGAATGGAATGCCTTGCCACTTGCACCCAAGCAGTGCATTGTATGGTTTGGGTTACACGCCAGATTATGTAGTTTATCACGAGTTAATCTTGACCACAAAGGAGTACATGCAGTGTGCTACATCAGTAGAACCAGAATGGTTGGCTGAGCTGGGACCAATGTTTTTCTCAGTGAAGGACTCGGATACATCTATGTTAGAGCACAAAAAGAAACAGAAAGAATCAAAAAGCGCCATGGAGGAGCAGATGGAGAATATGAAAAAAGACGAAGCTGAGAAAGAAAGGAGATGCAAGGAGCAGGATAGGCAGAAAAGAGAAAGGCAGCAGCAGCAAATTTCAATGGCAGGTGAACACAAAGCCCCTTCCACCTACTCTAGGCCAAAAAAATTGGGCTTGTAGTTTCTCCACCGTATTCGTTGATTACAGGATATTACTGACTGCATGGTGGTTTGTTCTGTATGTATTATTTAAACGGGGGACTTCTGTACATTTTTGAAATTTGTAAAGCTTTTTATACAATATTGTAGTAACATCTTACTCCTAATTTAGTCAAACGGACAGCCTTGGTGTTTGAGTACCTTTGTTGCTAAACAGATATAGTAATATAGTATACATCAAGACGACAAACTCTACGTGGCTGTTGAGTACTTTAGATCCCTTGTCTTAGTTTTCCCCTTCTATACATGGACGTATATTAAAATGTTTAAATCTCTTACCCCTTGTTTGCACATGTATTAAGAATTTTCATTATTGTATTTTTATTTGCAGAATACAAGTATTTTAAATAAAAACTATAATAATTTTTTAAAAAATAAGAAGGGTTCACTGCTTGGTTGCCCATACGGACCGTTAATTGACAAATCCAAGCCCACATAAAAAAAGGATAATTATTATCCTCCATGCCAAATCCAAGCTCACATAGAAAAGTTATTATCCTTTTTGCCAAATCCAAGCCCACGTAAAAATGGGTAACAAAATGTTTTATGAAACAGGCACACTGACGACACACCACATTAGGCAAACCAAACCTTTAACACTGAATCAATAAATTTATTATATACATCCATATGAACAGAGAGCACATCTAGATGTTATAGAGCGCTTTGATTCCTTGAACATCATCAGCATGTAAATCTTTAACGACTCCCGAGGGAATACTTGGATACATAATTGCATCTTCGATCGAGCTATGATCAAGTCCGAGAAGGTGTCCAATCTCATGCAAAGCAACAGTCTCTAAATCGACATAATTAGGAATAGCGCCTATAGACCAGAACTCATCCGCGTCGCAATGAAGTCTTCCGTTTGTTGGTGCAAAAGCATGAGCAAGAATTCCACCTTGACCATCAAAAGCATATCCATCCCCATGAGCACCACGTTCGAAACCAATCTTTATATCGGAATTTTCATAATCGAGAGTCTCTTCGAAAGTGAAATATTGTGTGTACAAAGTCCATTTGTCGAATGCTCTAACAAATGCCGGTATAGCATCTGGATGAGTAGTGCCAAGATCAAACCAGTAAGTTAGACGAGTCTTCCCAACTGGCCATCTAGGGTAGCCTTGGAAGAAACTATAATGAGAGACTGTGTGTAATTTTTTACGATTGTGGTGGTGATGTCGATGATGTCTGTTTTTCTTCTTTGTCGTGCTACTTGTCCCATTGATAACATCGGGCACTCCACACCGTGGCATCACCATCTTCGATAACGTTTCGGAATCTAGAGTTCCCGTAATCTTGAGATTATAGTTGACCTGGTACATTTTCATAGCAGCCTCAAGGAAATCATCAAAATCGTCGCTATCATGTGCTTTCGAAAAATTATAATTCAAGTATCCGAATTTGTTTAAATACTCTTTTAGCTCACGAACACCTGCTAGGTTTTCCCCTTTTTTGCATCCTTGAAGATGCTTTAGAAATCCAAATGGTCGTGGCTTCAGAGCCTTATGGTTTTCGGAGTTGGATGAAACAACAAGGAGCAGAAAGAGGAGAGAGATGCATGACATGAGGTGAAAATTTTGTGCCATATGCCTGAGAAGATAGTTTATAAGATAGCTCGCTTACTATTGTTACAATTTGCCAAATATATATTTATTTCTAGAACTAATTTACGATATTATATATCCAGTTATAATATCAGAGGTAAATGATGGTGCATTTTCGTATACAAATGCATGTCAACTCCTCTTCGTGTACAAACCGAAGACTTTTACTAGTTCAAGCTTCAGAGAAGAACCTACTACGTTCGTGCGTCACCTGAATTTTGAAAGAGAGAGACGGAAAATGACATATTAATTCATTTATCCCTGGCATAACAAGGAAGTTGGGTTCGTTGAGGATAAAATTGATCAGTAAAGGCACCAATTGGTTAGTTAGAGTAGCTAAATCGACCATATGAGTAATTTATTAATTTGCATGTCATTTTTTTACTTTTTAATGGTCAAATTGATTAATTTTTGATTAAACATTAGAAACTATTAAATTATTATTTTAAAAATCGAAAGTTATGTTTAAAAATTTATTATGTGTATTTTTTAATGATATAATTTTTATCAAATTTTGATCAATTTAACCAATCAAAAAGAATATGTATAATGGGATCGAGGAAGTATGTTAAAAAAAATGAAAATTTGATATATTCATTTCATCTATTATTCACGACATCGCATTTTCGTAATTGATGTACTGAAATTCGAAATTAATTTCTAAACATGTCATGTACCATTACCTTTTTTCCTTTTCTGGTATTTTCTCCAAGTCGTAAGAAAAACACACACCAACATCCACAATTATCTCAATTCTAGCTATTAGAATTCGATGGGTAATATGTCAAGAATGCTGCATTTTTTATTTATGTACAAATGTTTACAAAATACAAGGATCGTAAATATCAAACGATTCGATATTTAAAATATAAGATTACAAAGATTTTTTTCGATCAACAAAGTTTTTTAGTTTGGAATGTGAACAACATATAAAATTACATTTTTGTTGAAATTTGTAAATGTTGAAACTAACTAGTATAAGATTACGGGTCCGGATCCTCTGTCCCCTTCCTCCGTGTCTCCTGCTCTTTTTAATACAAAAAGAGTGTCCATGTGGGGTCCATTTTAATAAATAATAAAAATGGGCTCCACAAGAGCATTTTTTTGTATTAAAAACAACAGGAGACACAAAGGAGACACGGAGGAAGGGGATAGAGGATCCCAGCTCTAAAACTACCGCATCGTATTAAAAGCAATGTTCTAAAAGACGGTCTGGGCGGCCGCCTAGGCGCTCAGCGACCCCCAACCGCCACTATTCAGAGATAATCGGACATTTAGGCGTTTTATGGTAAAAATGGTCAAAATGAGTCTTCTGCGGTTGAATCGGTCAAAAGGCGGTAATCGGCGGTGATAAACCGGGATCGATAGTTATGAAACTGGGTTCAGAATGGACTACCTGCTTTGAATATGAGTGGAATTGACTTGATCGATGATGGTAAATTTCGAAGACAATGGTTACGAAAGTGGGTAAAAAAGTGTAATACTTGCTCTCCTAGATGTGTTTAGCTCGATGGTGTTCTTTAAGTAGTTTACAAGATGGAAGGAAAATGAAATGAAAACAGTGATTATAATATTATACTAGACAACTTATCCGCGCTTTGCGCGGTTTATAAATTTTTATTTTAAAATATTGAAAGTAGAAGTATTATTTTTTATTATTTTTAAAAATTGATTGGTCACTTAAGAATTTTTGAAAAAAATTGACTCAAAATAATTTACATGAATTATAAGTTTGAAGATATTCTCTTTATACATCTAAAATTTTCATACTCTCAAAAATATCATAAACACAAAAAGTAGCAATTATAATATAAATGTAGTCTTTACGATAAAAAATTATAAATATAATATATAATAACACTTTTTAAAGCCGACGCCCCTTTCATAACATACATGTTCAATTGTAGTGTAAGAATTTATCTAATTATAGTATTAATTTAGTTCAACACAATATAATGAACAATGGGCATATAACTTTTTATCGATTTAATCTACCGATAAAATTGGATTTTTTTCAATTTAATCGGTTTGGTCATAACACATGTGTAAAAATAAAAAACTATTTGCACTATTTTTATTACATGTGATAAGGGAAGATTTACATACTTCTATAATTTATTACGATTTTTATAATTAGTAATGATAAAGATTGCTTGAGAAATTAATTGTCATCTGTACTACAATTGTCCGAAAAAAAATTGGAGTGGTATTTATAGGGAATAAAAAAGGACGCAGTGTCATTAATATGTCATTAAGAGTTATTTAATGCAAGAAAATAATTTTAATAAAGAAATAAAAAAAACAAATATTTAAGATAAATACCTTAAACGCTTCTGGTAACTTTACGATCTCGAGGCAATATAATATATATAGATATATAGATATTGATATCCTCTAACATGTTATCAACTCTTTAAAGGTCTTTTACTTTCTTTTTTTCATACCAAATTACAATGTCAACATAATTTTTATAATAAAATTTTATAAATATTAAATATAAATTATTAACGTTCTTGAACCACACTTGTCTCAAAACATACATGCATGATTAATTTATTATTAACCATATAAGAATGTATTTTGTTAAAATATTAATTTATTCCAACAAAATAAAATGAAACAGCGAATGTATAAGTTTTTTTTATCAATTTAATCAATGAAGAAAAGGGTTGGGTTGGTTCAATCTAATCGAGTTGGTCACACCCAGTGTGTAATCTATTCATGTGTAAAAGTAAATTCTGCAATATTACTTGTATATAAATTGTGTATGTTAATTTGAAAATTTATATACTTTCGTATCTTATCCTTCTCACACTCATTGATTATGAATTTATCAAAAAGTTTAAATCGCCTATTTAATGTTGCCGAAAAAAATTGCATTAATTTTGAATAAGAATTAGAAATGGAAGATATAAATAATTTTATATTAACGTTTTAGCTGAAATAATTGTACTTTTATATAGATAATTAATATTTTATATTAATATACTAATTATAATGTTATAAAAAGATTGCTAAAGTATTATATAAAATATATAATAAAGTGTATTTAATATGTATTTAACATGTACATGCAATTAATGACTAATTAAAATGTTATTAAATGTATGGAAATTATTTTAATAAAAAATCAAAAAAAGTGAAAAATCATGAAAAATATTTTGAAGCTTCTGAGTGAAAAGCTCTCCGATCTCCTGCTATTATAATATACAAGTCAACTTATTCGCGCTTCGCGCGGCTCACAAATTTTCATTTTAAAATATTGAAAACAGATGAATTATTTTTTTATTATTTTTTAAAATTGATTGGTCACTTAAGAATTTTTTTAAAAAAATTGATTCAAAATAATTTACATAAATTATAAATTTGAAGACATTCTCTTTATATATCTAAAAAATTTATAATCTCAAAAATATCATAAACATAAAGTAATTATAATACAAACATATGTTTACGATCAAAAGTTATAAATATTATATATAATAATACCTTCTAAAGCCGACGCACCTCTCATAACATACATTTTCAATTGTAGTGTAAGAATTTATTTAATTAGAATATTAATTTATTTCAATTGTATATAACATTTTTATCGATTTAGTCTACCTATAAAAAAGTATTTTTTCAATTTAATCAGTTTGGTCATAACCCATGTTATTTTTATTACATGTGTTAAGCGAACATTTACATACTTCTATAATTTATTACGATTTCCATAATCACTAATGATAAAGATTGCCTGAAAAATTAAGGGTCGTCTCTACTACAATTGTTCGAAAAGAAATTGGAGTGGTATTCGATTGGGAATAAAAAATTACGTAATGTAAACAATTTTTAATCGTCATTTTGCCTCAAAATAAACTTAATTATATATGTAATTAATATTTAATACTGAAATAATAATTATAATGTTCAAAATAATGTTTTATAATTTCTTAAATAAAAAAAAAAATTTAATACATATTTATTAGGTATAATTCATGACTAATTAATATGCCATTCAGAGCTATTTAATGCAAGAAAAAAAATTAATAAAAAAAAAATTAAAAAACCAAAAATTCAAAAAAAATACCTTGAACGCTTCTAGTAAATTTCCGATCTCCGTTCATTATAATATATATAGATACTAACAATCATACTTACATACAAATGCAACCCGATTACCAATGCAACTTTATCATACAGGGAAATGGGGTGTTTGGATATTTTGAATTGATTTACCTCAAAATAGTTTCGTGAATTTATGACTATAAATTTATTTATTTCAATCTTTTTAATCACATATAAATGATACCTTACAATAATATTCATACTTTGAAACAATATAATTTTTGAATTTGATGTAAAATTTGATTTAATATAGTTAATAATATATATATATATATATATATATATATTTGAATTTATGTATAATTAAAATATATAATAATATATCCGATTATTGTTCCGATTAATCCCCGCTAGACTTGTCAACGGGTCGGGTTTGGATCGGATTCGACAAAATCCATATCCATATCCATTTAAATTTGTCGGTTCGGATTCGGATCGGATCATTGTCGGATTATTAATAGCCTGATCCATATCCAATCCATTAGGATTTCGGATTATCGGATCGGACCTCCGAATCCATTTAAATTTATAATAAAAATTAAAAATTAATATAACAAATAGTAAAATAACAAAATAAAATAAAACCAAAAATTCTTTAAAATAGCAAAAAAATTCCCAAAATATAATATTCAAGATTTAATAATAAAATTTGAATTTAAGTATATGTGATTTGTATATATATTATAACTATTAACATAAATTTAACTAATAAATAAATATGAACAAATAACTTAGAATGTACATATTCATTCATTTGAATATAATGAAATAATGATATATACAAAATATGAAAATCTAATGAAATTATAGTGCACATGAAATATGAAGAAAATACTTGAATGAGAAATAAAATAATAAATCCCAGAGAAGTAGATTAATTTGATTATATATATTTAAATTTATATTATCTTATATATTATATTAAAATTATATATAAATAATTATAAATGGTCGGATCGGGTTTTTATTGGATCGGATAAACTAAAATCCATATCCGATCCATTATACATCGGATCTTTATCGGATCGGATTATTATCGGATCGGATTCTTTTTTATAGAATCCATATCCACTTATTAAGGCTCGGATCGGACCGGATCGGATCGGATATCCGATCCATTGACAAGCCTAATCCCCGCCTACCCGATTAATCTCTGGGCGGTACCTCAACCGCCTCGATCCGCCTAACGATTTCTGAAACACTGATCAAAAGTGATACATTAGAATTGTGAGTTTGTAATGAAGATTTTTATTTTTTCCATCTATATCCAAGAATATTGTCGGAATGAGTTTAGATTGTCAATGATTCTTTTTCAAAGTAAATTATTTTATTGGTACTTAAATGAGATTGCTAATCTTCTATTATTAGGTTAATAATGATAAAGTACATGTAGCAAGTCAACTAAAACTGAAGATCAGCCACTAAATTAAAAAGCAATATATTTTTCTTAAAATAAAGATCCAAAAGATTAACATTATAATATACTTATTAAATTATACATTCCAACAAAATTAAAATTTCTTAACATTTGAATTGACATGAACAGGTTCTGTCAATACAAACAGCACTCAGAATGTTTGCACCTTTAGCTTTCTCGCACGTACTTTTACACACTCCAATGTTGCAATTGCGATCATATATAATAACACATTCGCAACATGGGAGAACCGGGCACTTTTCACCTCGAGCAGGGGAATATTGATCTGTCAATGGCGGAAAACAAAAATATAGTTATAATAAAAACGTATCCACGGAAAAATTTAAGTACTCGTAATTAAAGATAATCATATTTTGTTCCTAATAACTTTTTTTAAAAATATGTTTAAAGAATTAATCAAGCTAAACTCGATAATCGTGCCATAAGTAAATTATATTTATATAAGAAAAATGATACTTACATCCATCATCGCAAGTAGAATATATTTCCCGACACACAGCAATATTAACGATCATCATGATAACTATCATACAAACAAAATACTTGCAACTCATTGTTTCTCTAAATATATATAATATAAGAATTTCAATGGTTTTTCGTTGTAAGAAAGAATTCCAGTAGTCGATAGTATCAAGAATGTTGCATTTTCGTTTATTTACTTACATTTTGGAAGATATATGCAGAAAGAAATAATTAATTGATTTGATAACGAAATAAAAGATTACGAAAATATTTTTATTTTTGAGAAATGACAACATATCCAGTAACATTTTAGTGGGACTTAAAGAATTTTTGCTTAACACATTAAAATACATTAAATTGGAAGATTCTTTTCCCTTTTTAAATCTTAGAATATTGTTCTATAAGTTATTTTATGATATTTTGGATGTTTGGAAAAAGAAGACATAAGAAGGAAGGAGGACATCGGTGTATGAACCAGTTTTATAACTAATATTGATGGCAGCAGGATTCTCTATATATAACTACAAGGAGTCACCAATTTTTATTCCAATCTCTATGTTAACGATGTATTTTTGTAGGACACTCTTTTTTCCCCCTGAGTTTTTGTCCCATAGGGTTTTACTCTTGCTGGGTTTTAACGAGACCTTATTTGGTGGGTTTTCAATTCAGACATTAAAGTTATATTGTCTAAGCGTCCGGAAGCAACTTGCGTGCTTTTCGGTTAGATGATAAACTTTCTTGAATGAAAGAAACTCTTTCTCAGGCTATACGGATATTGTACTTTGATACAATTCATTAATTAAAAAGTTATTTCTGACAAAAAAAAAGAAGAAGAATGAGGCTAATTTGTCGATAACTATTTTCAAAATGAGTAATGCTAGGTACCCCGAATTGGATCCCAAATTTTTTTATCAAATTACACTTGTCATTATCTGAATGGTCATAACTATAATGGGCCCGCCAGGGCCATATTAATCTCACCAATTAAAATCCTCCATGCAACCAACTCATCCATACCAAATCATTTGGGAGCATTTTTTGGATACCAATTTGGGGTACCTAGCACTACTCAAAATGAGTAATGCAAATAATATTTCGACAGTTAAATATTTGTTTGCCAGCACTTCTGGTCCTTAAAAAAGATTAGATCGTTAATCCTCATCAGTTTAATCTTTTAAGGTGAATAAAATCGCCGTATGCCTTATAACTACTCCCTCCGTCTTGTTAATATTGGCCACATCAAAAATTTATGTATTTAGGGATCAAGTTGAAAGTCTACTCACCACGGGGAGTTTAAATGAGAACCAACAAAAAGATTGGGAGTTCTTATGTGATCAATGGTGTTCAAACCAGTTTAAGGTAACCTATAGTTTTTATAATCACTTTTGTTATTTTCTTGATATTTATGATCTACCCTATCTGTTTAGGAAAGAGCTGCTAAAAATACCATTAATCGGTCCAAAAGACCTTGGGAGTCTAAAAATGGATCAGTGTCAACAGTACGACATCATATTCGACGTGGAATGGAATTAACTTCTTCAACGGGACAAATTGAAACTTGGCATTTAAAGCATTTTGATGAAAATGGATGGACTGGGCCAGGCCTTCAAGATTTATATGTGAGTAATAAATATCTCTCTATTTTTCACTCACAATATATTATAGTTACTTTTATTCATTCGAGATATATACTTATTATTAATATTGTGTAACTAGGATAAAATGATGAATATAAGAGAAGTTTATTCTTCGGAGGAAATGTCAGATAAAGAAATCTTGGAAGCAGTGCTAGGTCGTCATTCAGTATACTTGCGAGGATGGGGACGATCTAGTGGCACAACCAATAATAATAAAGCTCATGATACTACTATCGAGTCTGATCAACCAACTTATCAAGAGTTAGTTCAACGACTTAATGAAGCCAATAATCGTCTTGATGAAGTTGTTAACATTCTGTGCCAAAACAAACTTATGCCACAACCAAAGATTTCTCCAAATGAAGATGTAGATGCAAATTTAGATAATTTAGAATGATTTATTTTATGCTTTTTTTTTGTAATTGTTGGAACTTTAAATTCTATGTAATTCATTTGACACTTTGGTTTCTACGTTATTAGAAAGTTTGTAATTTAGGAATTGTTTTTTTTTTTGAGAAAAATGAATTGTTTCTTAAATAAAAGTATACATGTTCTCTGACAAATTTCTACAAGAAAATTGGCCTTTACCTACCAATTTTATGTGTAGGTAAAACTACTATATTCGTAGATAAATAATATTTACCTACCAAAATATTATTGGTAGCGAGTGGTAGCTAAAAGTTAGTAACGAAAGACTATTTACCTACATATGTATAAATTGGTACGTAAAATATTATGGGCTCCACATATTAACAAGTCATCAACTGATGTGTTCATGGCCCACATCATGACTAGGCTGGTCGATGTGGCACCTTGTTGGCATTCCACGTGGCACCTTGTCAACAAGTGACATGGCACAACATGGACAACCTATATGGCATCGTCCATGTGGCACCTCGTCATCATCCATATGGCGCCTCGTGGATGGCCACGTGGCACTATATTATTTGCCAATTATTATTTTACTAGTTTTAGGAATTTTGTAATAATTTTATGTATTTTTTATTTATTTTTATGCTTTAATATGTTTTGCTTTATTTACTCACTAAAAAGAAAATTATGACAAAAAAAATGCTGAATAAAAAATTCATAAATATTCAATAAAAAGTGAAATGAAATAATGTAAAAATCTAAATGTCTAAATGAGCAACATAATTTAAAAAATTTAAACAATACCTAAAAAAAAGTCTATAAATCATTCTAAATTTTCCATGTGAGCATCAGACACTTCATTTGTTGGAGACTTCATTGATTGTGGCATAAGATTGTTCTTGCGTAGAACGTCAACAACTTCAGTAAGAAGATCTTTGGTTTCATTAAGTTGTTCAACAATTTCTTGATAGGTTGGTTGGCTAGTCTGAGTAGTAGTTTCATGAGATGCTTTGGCAATTTTGCTCCTAGCAGAACGCCCCCATCCTCTCAAGTACACTGATTGACGACCAAGTACCATTTCCAATATTTCTTTGTCCGACAATTCTTCTGGAGAATACGCTTCTCTTAAATTCATCATATCCTCCTAATAACACAATATTTAGAACATTTATTATAAAATAGAATAGGCAAGTTTACTAATATGTGATAACAAATTAGTTAGAATATGTATCTCAAAACATAGTTCAGAAGTATAATAACCTGTGAATAGAAAATTAGATAACAAATTACTTACATATAACTTCTCAAGTTCTGGCCAGTCCATCCATTTTCACCAAAATGATTTTGACGCCATGTCTCAATTTGTCCCGTTGAAGAGGTTAATTCCATTCCACGTCGTATATGATGTCGTACTGTGGAAACTGATCCATTTTTAGAATACCACGTCTTTTTTGATTGATTGATGGTATTCTTTGAAGCTCTTTCCTGATGAAATAGAGGGGACAAAAATTATTGATAAAGCACCTTATGAAGTTGTGCAGTAATTACTTTTACATAATACACATCACCTGAAATTGAGTTGAACTCCAGTGATCACATAGCATTTAATTTCCCACTCTTCCTGTTGGTTATCTTTTAAGTCCGGATGCCGCTTTTTTTTAGCCATCACCAAATCAGTTTTGCCTCCAATATCTTTGAAGTATGAATGTAACTTGTATTTATAGTTCTTCCATGTTTTTTTCACTTGCTCATCGATACATAGCTTAGTTGTCTCATCACGTAAGTCAATGTCGAAATTCTCCTGTAGAATAGAAGAAATTTTATGAATAGTATTGCCAACTATTTAAACTTTTTACTATAAATCAGTCTTTATATTAATATATACTAGAAAAAATAAACATAAAGTAAGATAAATCGTCACGCAATCATTTCTATATTAGATAGTGTCTACATAACTAGGCAATGTATTATAGTATGTTTCTTAAAACATCACATTCTTAAAGACATGCATGGCTAAAGTCTGGAGAAATCAGAAAACACCAGAAAAATAACAATACTTAAAGTATCACATAGATGCATCAACACGAGTTTTTAAAACTACAATGAAAAGAGCGGCCTGTGATTACAGAGAGAAAATTTTGCATTGATCATGTAGGCAATCATAAAAAAAATAAGAACATTAAGATTTTTAATATTGCAAGTATATGAAATTGAACTGCATAAAGTAGAACAAAGTGCATTAATCCTGATTACATTAGTTTAGGTGCACCTATATATTCTGATCAGACAAAACTTTAACATAAAATTATACTAGCAAGTACATCGGTTATAATTATACTAGCAACTTTAACTTTAAACTTTATAATTTGCAGTCTTCATCGGTTAGTAAGTACAAGTACATACATAATTCATAATGTCACACACTAAATAAATTAAAGTGAAATAAAAAGATACATAAACCTAAAAAATGGGACAAACCAATGCTCACAAGCTCACACACATTACGAACTAACTAGTGTAAAAGAATATACCTGAAGATAGTTTCGCAGTGGTGCTCGAACATGCTCTGGTACAAGTCTCCAGTCCTTATAATTGAATGTTCCATGACTACGAACAATAAATCCAATCTCGTTATTAAACCTCTCAGCATTAGTACATATTGGTTGCCGACAATTTGCATCAAATGTCACCGATAGCTTTCCTGTTGAAGCTGCCCTAGCCATCTTGGAAGTGGTCATACCACGAGTTGCTTTACGTGGATTGTGCCTTGCATTTTGATCTGCATAATATTCCATAATAAGAAATAAGGTTTTATAAATGTATGACCCATATAACACAATAAATTACCTTTTGCTTGAGAAGACATAGTGCCATTTGGTTCTTCAGTGTGCACGTTAGAGGCCTGGTGTTTTTCAGTTTCAGACCGTACAGTGGAAGGTGTGCTAGGTCCAATATGTTCACCTGGAAGGATAGATTGTGTAGTGGATCCACCTTGTTGGGTATGAACACTGGATCGAGTTGTACGACGAGAAACTTGTGGTATTTTACCAGCGGAACCATCGATGAATTCTCTTTCTGCAATAGAAGCAGGGGCATCAGTCATCGGTATTTCTTGTTCTCTAGGCAGAGCACATCGATTTGCCCGACGTCCAGGTGGCATGATATCCTATATGTATAGAATGTGTCAATATAAGAGAGATCACAAAACAAAGAAAATTGAAAGAAATTGAAAGATAGTTTACTAGTTTTGAGCAGAGCAGTTCCAAAGGTTTAATGATGAATGAATGACTCTGGAATAGAACGTGGAACATATATTTGAGGAGTGATAATGCTATCACTACTTTACCTTACCTTAGATCTTAACTGACATAACATGTGCCGCATAAATAGTTGTATGGGATAATCTAAAATTATATATAAAAGAAGTGGTGGGAAAGTTGGGCGCCAAATCAATTTTTTTTCCCTTGTATAATTCATTAGTGTTTTAAGTTACACATAATGTAATTAATTAATTTATTTATTCTTTTAATGATTTATAGAGTAAAGTTATATCTTAACTAGCTTATAATCCGTGCAACACACGTTTTTTCTAATATTTATAATTATATTAAACTTTTTAATATTTATATGTTATTAATTTACATATCAAATTGTTTTTAAAAAATTGAGATATATATAAGATTTTACACGTTCAATTCAATAATTCTGTTCCATCATGAATTCTTAAAATTTGATTTGGACGATTTTATAGCCCACACGAATTTAACTAAATAATCTTTAATTTAGTGATGATTTAACAATTATTTGCCAATTAAAACTACGCAGAAACAAAAGAGAAAAAAATTGACGTTTTTTTACGTTGAAAATTATATTCGCTTTATGAAATCTAATAATATTTCGTTTTGATTATCAAAAATCCTTATTATTATTTGAAGATAGTTCTACTAACAACCAAATACTACTTATAACCCATTGCACAGTTCCTTTTTAATATCTTTAATTGCATTAATTTTTATAAATATTTATTTGTTAATATTTTACATATTAAATTGTTGATAAAAAATTGATATATATATATATATATATACATATATAATATTTCACACGTTCAATTTATTATGTGTTTTATCTTAAGTACTTAAAACTTGATTTGGACGATTTTACAATTCACGTGAAATTAACAAAATAATCTTTAATTTAGTGATGATTGAATAATTATTTTCCAATTAAAATATCAAGAAACAAAAGAGAGAAGAAATTGATGATTTTTTACGTTGAAAATTCTATTCGATTTAGAAATCTTCTTATATTTCATTTTAATTGTCAAAATAATCTTCTTATTATTTTAAAATAGTTGTACTAACAACCAAATATTGTTTTAATTAATAATAACTGTAAGTGGGATTTTGTCCAAGGTTTTGGTAGTCGGTAGTCTGGTCCTTAGTACGACAAAGTAAATAAGAACCGTCTTAAAATAAATAGATGAAAGACGTTGGATCTAGCATAAAAAATATTTTATATTTTAATATGTAACTAAAAAGTGTATTTATATTGCAATACGAAAAAGTGATAATGTGAATGATTTAAATAATATATAATTAGATTTTCTACATTGAATAGAATTATCGCTGTAGATCTTCTACACTGAATCAGATTAATATAAAAATTCGTAATCATATTTTATCTTGAGATTTTGAGTGTTTCCATTAGGATTTATAATTTTTAAATAATCGCCAAATTAAAGATAATTTTATGAGTTTGACGTGGGTTGTAAAATTATCCAATTCTGATTTCTATATCTCGAGATAGAGCTCAAATAATAAATATGAACTTTTTATAATATTATTAAAAAAAATAAACAAAATTAAATTCTAATACAACTTTTTTTAATTATATCCTTTTCATATTATATTTTTTTTTTGAAATTTAATTCTAATACAATCTTTTTTAATTATACCCTTTTTAGATTATAATTTTCTTTTTAACATGATAGAATTTTGATTGCCTATTTTTAAAATTATTATTAATTTTGATACTTGAGATTATTTTGGCGGTATAGTCACCAAAATTATGTTTTGTACGACGAATTTTATTTATTTTGAAAAATTCTTTTCTATAATTCCTTATATCCTTTTTAAATAAATATCAATATTAAATTTTTTCAAGACAAAATCCAAGTATTAATATATTTGAATATAATAACAAAAAAGAGTTAGTTGACAAAAAATAGCAAAAATAATAATTAAATTAATTCTAAAAATATTATAACTTTGTAAGCTACAACATTAATATATCTCAAATGATAATAAATTAACTTTGATAAATTAATTATTGTTTTTTTGGTACTAATAAATCTCAATTTTTTTTCCAAGTGACTACTATACCTCAAATTAACTGTTTGTTTGTTCATTCAGTTGTACACTAACAGACCAACATGTTGTGTACTTAATTGGAAAACTTGTATCAAGTCTGGTCTCTGCGAACTAGCTGCACTTTTTAGTTAAAATTGGCCGGTAGCTCAGCAATCAGTTGTTTTTCTTTCTGCTCCCATAGAAAATCATAATCGTAAGCTACAATTTATGAATAAATCCCAAAATGAACAATGTTTTCATGTCACGAACACCAGACAGCATAATTTCAGTACTGAGCCAGAGAAACTGCATAATTTTTCATCCATCCACCAGTTAACACTTGTTTCCTAAAGAAAATCACATAAAAAATACAAGCTTCAACTTAAAGAAAAAAACATAAAATAACAGAGCAATCAGTTGCAGAATTCTGGGCAGAAATGGTATCAAATCAATTCACTTAACATTGGTAACTATCCTGTCAAATGAATGTAAGATGCATTATGAAAGTTTGAGCAGTAAAATTACTAGTGAATCAAGGCTCAATATACGAAAAAATTCTATAACCAATTCCTAGAGACAAACGCAGTTTTGTCCTAATTCCTCATGCATCTACACTTGCAGGCAGACCTCCATGTTTTGCTGTAGTCTTTCCACCAGAGTCAACTGCAGTAGAAGCAACCGAAAAGAACCCAGAAGTAGCGACCATTGCAGCCATTAAAAGGGTATACTGCCAATCACTTTCAAAATGTTTTTACTTTCAATCAGTGATCTGAATTAAATAAATTCAATATCCTAACAGAAATATCAGAAATTGGCCCTTCTGCAAAACAAACAATTACCAAATCAGTTTTTTTTTAACATTTAACTCAAACCAACATAGAATAAATCAAGCTTCAAATTCATCCTCATACAAATTCAAGCCAAACCAATGTCCTACACAGCTAACAAATTGCGAAAAAGTTCCAAGACAGAAACTTTCTCTAAATTCCAACAAAACCCACCTTCCTAAACAAACTTTAGTCAGCATCACATCAAATTCATGTCTAAAAATCACTTTCTTGCCAAGTTTTGAACTTTAAATTTTACAAACTCACTAAATTCCAAAAACCAAGTAAAGGGGCCTGAATTAAATTTTATAACAATTTCCTATATACAAATCACTTTCTTGACAAGTAATAAACTTCAAAATCTATATGCTCATTAGGGTCAAAATTAAATTGAACAAATTTGCAAAAAAACAAACAAGAAAACCAAGAAACATGGTAGATCAAATTTGATATTAAGCAGCGAATAAGTTTCACAAAATAACAGAGCAATCAGAATCAGAATTCTGGGCAGAAATGGTAAAAATACATTAAGGCCAGAAGGTAGTCGTAGACTAGTACTGCAATATGCAATATTACTATAGAAGTAGTTAAATAACAATGTAAATACCTGATCGTCTGTATTATCAAGAATCTAATTCTGTTTCACTCTCGCCATCCTCTTTGTCGCTTGAAAAAATTACTTCCTCGTCAATGAATATGTTTCCATCATCGTAAATTTCATTTTCTTCTGCTTCGTCTAGTTCATCATCATCACAAATAGGTTGATTTTCATTTTTGGAAAATAGGTCAACAACAAATTTGCTGGAAAGACTTAAAGATGTAACATCTCGTCGAACTAAAGATGAACTCTCAATTATATCCTCAGTCGGTTGAAAAGATGGTAAATGAACCGACTCTTCTTCTTGAAATACATCACTGTTTGATAAATCATTAACCACTTCAGATGTTTCGGGAATGTCGTACACAGATCGGTGATTTACTTTTTGAACAAACCTCCAACTTGAACCACGTTTCAAATCAAGCATATAAAAAACTTGTTGAGCTTGAGTTGACAAAATAAATGGTTCGTTAGCATACCAATCAGTTGATGTATTAATGGATGTAAGATTGTTATCCACATATATTGATCTGCTCCTGAGACTAGAGTTATACCACTTGCAACGGAATAAAAAAACTTTCCGATCCAAAAGAAATGACAATTCTAAAATCTCAATCAAGACCCCATAATATATAAGGTTCTCATTATCATGATCACCTTCTGTGCAAACTCCAGAACATTGTGTTTTAAGAGTATCATCATACTCTTTGCAACGAAATCGAACAGCATTTACAACACAGCTCTGGTAACTATGATATCGCTCTAACGGACCTTGAGACAAAGAGTATAAATCATCATTGATAACAGCTGAATTTTTCACTTGCATTCGAGATATCTACAAAAGAAAAGAACGCATATTATATATACATATATGAATGATCACATACCAGGTTAATAAATTATCAAAACAGAATCTCACCTTTTTTCTGAACCACGATGGGAATTCATCTCTCTGTTTCACGTCAATATCTGAATGTGAGAGACATTTTTCTTGCAATAATTTTCTGTGCTCACTACATAAAAAGTAATACATCTCAATAAGTAACATATATTAAACAAAAATAGTAATATTGCAAATAAAATTAAACAGTTCATTACTTACTCGAGATATTCTTGGATATCATCCGCAGAATTGTTTAATATATACCACTGAATGGTATTCTTCCAATTCTGTAGCAATTTAATAGAAGCCGCCCCTAATGGACGAACATTGGACTTAAAAACGTCCATATTATGATTTGGAATAGGTAAATCCCAATTACGTTCAGGTCTGTTAAATCTTGTTTCTATATCAAAAACGTACCTTGATAAAAAATTTACAGCTTCATCTACAATAAAAGCTTCAGCAATTGAACCATCTGGTCGAGCCATGTTTTTCACATATCGCTTATACAAACCCATGTGACGTTCTGTCCCAAACATCCATCTTGGAGCAACGGGGCTACCTAGCAACACTTGATCAGGCAAGGGTACACAAAGATGTACCATTATGGTGAAAAATGATGGGGGAAATATCTTCTCCAACTTGCACAAAATTATTACAATTCCCTCCCTCAATTCTTCAATATCAGAAGTACGTATTGTTTTGGCACAAATTTTTTGAAAAAACTGGCATAACTCAATCAAAGTACCACGTATGTTTTTTGTAAGATAAGGGAATAATGCAACTGGCAATATCTTATGAAGTAAAACATGACAATCATGAGTTTTCATTCCTTTAAGCTTGTTATCATCAATAACGCATCGACTTATATTTGAAGCATACCCATCTGGTAGTCTTACACTGCGAATATATTGACAAAAAGTCTTGCATTCTTCTTTTGTAAAAGTATAACTAGCATGGGGTTTTTCGTATTTATTGTTAGTTGTCTTTTTCACCCAAAGCTCCCCGCGTATATTTAAATCTTGCAAATCTTTACGAGCTTTCAAATTATCTTTTGATTTACCTTCAATATCTAAAAGTGTACCAATGATGTTATCACAGACATTCTTCTCTATATGCATCACATCAAGATTATGCCGCAGCAAGAGCTTTGACCAATTTGGCAAGTCAAATAGAATACTTCTTTTGCACCAATTTAACTCTTTAGCTCCACGCTTACGTTTTTTTGAAGAATTATTTGGTGCTTTACCAGTTGTGCATGCAGGAACTTCCTCCAACTGTTTTAAAATGTCTTCACCAGTAAAAGTTCTTGGGGGACCACGTAATTCGATAGATCCATCATATTCTTTGCTCTTTCGCCAAGGATGGTTCACATTTAAATAACATCGATGTCCAGTAAAACATTGTTTGTTTGTGATTCTTCGAGATCTAGTATCTTTTAAACAAACTGGACATGCTAATTTTCCAGCAGTGCTCCATCCTGATAAGTACGCATAAGCCGGAAAATCACTAATTGTCCACAAAACTGCAGCTTTAAGTTTAAAAGTACACCCACCATATGAATCAAATGCATCTACTCCATCCCATAACTCCTTAAGTTCATCAACTAATGGTTGCAAGAACACATCATAATCTTTTCCGGGAGATCTTGGACCTGGAATTAACAAAGACATGAGATAGTTTGTACCATTTGGGGAAGCCCAAGGTGGCATGTTATAGGGAATTAATATCACTGGCCACAAACTATAGGTTGATGAAAGGTTTGAAAAAGGGTTAAATTAACCCATCTGACGCCAACCCCATTCGGACACTCCTTGAATCTTTAGCAAATTCAGGGTATGTATTATCAAAATGCTTCCAAGCCATCCCATCAACAGGATGACGTAATACACCAGTTTCTTCTTTACGTACATCTTTATGCCATCGCATGTCTTTTGAAGTATGTTTCGAGCTAAACAATCTCCTGAGTCGAGCCTTTAGTGGGAACCATCTAAGTCGCTTATGTGGGATCTTATTCCGTATATAACGGCTAGACTTACATATTGGACATGACAAAGCATTTACATTCTCACCATAAAATAGAGCGCAATCATATTGACATACATCGATTTGCTCGTATCCTAAGCCTACATCACAAAGAAGCTTCCTGGTGTGATAATAGTCCTCTGGAAAATAATTACCTTCAGGCAACATCGTTTTGAAACACTTCAAAATATCATTAAATGCTTTATCTGTTAATTTATTAAGCACCTTAACATTCATTAACCTTACCACAGCACTTAGGAGAGATTCTTTACAATTATCATACAAAGACTTATGAAGAGATTCAAGCAAGGAATCATACTTATCATCCACGTTAAACGGAGAATCATCGACAAAATCACTGGTTCGACTCCTGCGTGTGTGTGAGTTACTTAGTTTGTATTAGGTTTCTTTTCTGTATTTGTATTTCTATATTTGCAATGGCCGGGGGTCCTTCGGAAACAGCCTCCCTATTGTATAGGGGCATGGTCTGCGTACATCTACCCTCCTCAGACACCACTTTGAGTGGTATTATAACTGAGTAAGTTTGGTTTGGTTTTTTATGTGATGATGACATGGAAATTATTTTAGTTTTTCATTTAATTTGTAACTAATCATTTGAGAATGTTTTTTCCACATCATCTTGAACGTGATTATATGTAATCAGTTCTTTGGTTAAGTCACTGCAAACATAACACATTGTGGATGGTAGATTAATGCTAAAATTAAAAAGAATTTTTTTCCCAAAATTTACATGATGATAAATTTTTTAATTTACCAATTATAATTGGTAGCTAATGGACAATTATAAAAATATGATATTTACCTACTAATATATTTTGCATATATATATATTGGTAGGTAAAATTAATTTTTATCTACCAATACATATTGGTAGGTAAAATATTGGTAGGTAAATGTCAAATTTCTTGTAGTGGATCGATCAACCATTGTGAAATTGCCACATGTTAATTATATAGACCTCCATGTGCCACCATTTGGAGGTGCCACTTGTCACATTTTTGAAGCACCACATGGCACAATTTGTAATGTGCCATGTGGCACAACATTAATGTTCCAAGTGGCATGACAATGAGGCACCACGTATCCATGCAATCAGATGACACATGGACATGCCACGTAAGCCAATGACATGTCATCTGATGACTTTTATTATTGTGGGGTCCATAAATTTTATTACCTACCAATATATACATGTGTAGGTAATGAGTCTTTCTCCACCAACTTTTACCTACCAATCTTGACCAATGCTGTATTGGTAGGAAATTCTCTTTACTTACCAATAACAAAGTTTTACCTACATATACAATTGGTAGGTAAAAAACAAATTTCTTGTAGTCTACACTGTGATGCAATAATCCCAGCCCCCATTTCTATAAAAAGGTCTTTTGTAACTCAAAATCTGATATCCACTGTTCAGAATTTAAACATTTGAGTAAGGAAGATGTTGTCCAAAATTCCGGACGATTCAATCGTTAAAACTACGAGAACTGCAAAAACAAAGCAGCTAACTCAATCAAAAAAGTTTAAACGAATTTTTTAAATTAGCAGCAAAAAAACTAATTCAACTTGTCAAATTCACAATTGCTATATTTTTCTTAATCGAACTATCAAATCTCATAACCTAGCTCTTCGTACCATAATAAAAGTGTAGTGATAAAGAACATACTCCCTTCGTGACTCCGTCCCATCCATTTCTTTACATAAAAAATTGCGTATCTGACACGCATTTTTGTTAGACAATTTGTGAAAATTAGTACAAAACAGTATATCGTGTGTGTGAATAACAGAATAAGAAAAAACGAATAAAAAGGAGGCAAGAACGTAAAACCCGAGTCCAGTGCGTGACTGTCTCCTTAAAGCGTATTTGCCCTCACCGTATGTGTAAGCAAAATACCTCCCAGGATAAAATAGATTGCAGTGAAGCTATAGGAGCGTCACTCTCAGCGAGCTTGAACCGAGCAAGGATATCACCGAAGAAGAAGAGGACGTATTTGAGAGAAGAGGATGTGTTTTCGAATGAATAATCCTAGACCCTAAGGGGGGTATTTATAGGATAGACAAGACTTGTTCGCAACACAACTGCCTAACTTAATTAAACGCGTTAATTAAGATAAGACTGTAACGAAAAGATAATGATAAAACTTGTGCGCTACTCAATTACCCCAATTAAAAGTCGGTGGTAATTTTCCTTTATTAATTAACCGCGTTAATTAATTAAGGTAAGGCGGTGGCAAAAAATTCGTTATAAAAACGGAATTGATTTTACCACAATTAATTCCAAATTCGAATTAATGGCAAAAAATCTGTTATAAAAACAGAATTGATTTTACCAAAATTAATTCCAAATTAGAATCAATTAGTCAGATCTTTAAGCTCAAGCCCAGCGGAATTAATAATTTGCAAAACTAGTCCGGGTTTATTCGGCCCAAATTTCTGCTGCATTCGTGTCCGCAGGTCGCACACGCGGAAAGCCCGAAGGCTTGCGAAGCCACGAATTTTCCCTCGAAATCCTATGATTTGCACCCCCCCTGCGCGCACGTAGGAGATGGAGCAACACTCAACCAACACAAGTGAACACTCCACTTGTGTTATACTATATAAAGCAAAAGACACCCCTTTTCCTTATCAATGTGGGACTTCAAGTTCTACACTAAAATTTCCACTCTTAAGGGACCAACTTTGAGTAATCATAACTCATCCATCCCTTAGTCGTTTTGAATGTTTAAATATGCATTGGAAAGCCCTCGCGGAGGAGAACACTCTCCAAGCACAACTTGTTGCAAACATGCACACAAGGCACACTCAACTTGGAGCTCGAAATGACTTGGCAATGTGGGTCTAAAAACCCACATTTTCTAACAATCCCCCACATGGATGAGATTGATATCGTAGTAGCACACACCAGACAAATAGACACGGAATTTGATGTGGTGATAATTCTTCGATCAGATATAGCATACGATAGGTAGAGGTTTTCTCCTTGAACCTTCGCTTGAGTAAATATACCGACCTTACTGGTAGACAGTGGAGGTTTGCTCTTTGAACTGTTCGACCGTTTGTGTAAGCGATGATATACTTATCACTATATCCTTTCTGACTCGTTCAGCTCTCATGATTATGTCCATTTTGGCCATGGAACATCGTCCTGGTTCTGCAGGAGTTTCTAAAGAATTGTGCCTCGCAATTCTCCTTTGAAGCGACCCCACTTCTCTCCCACATAGGTGATCTTTATCTTATAGAGTAACCCGCGTTTACTCAACTGATTTCCATGCGTTCAAACCTTGAACTCCATGTAATCACCGAAAGATCATTAAAAGCTTAATAGCTTACCCTCGTACCTAACGGGTCTCATTGTTTCTCATCATAGGAATAGGCCAGGGGTTACCCCCACAGTGATTTGGTCATCATGATTTAGTTGGCCCATTGAACCAAGTTCTTGGGATCTCCAGTCAGCAATGGTTGGATGTCCACCATGACGCCGTTAAGGAATAGGCTTAAGGCCCATCCCTCTCGATGATTTGTCAACCAGTTCTCTTGATAACCCTTTGGTTAGCGGATCCGCGATATTATCCTTTGACGGTATAAAGTCAATAGTGATAATTCCGGTTGACATTAACTGTCTAATGAAACTATGTCGTTGTCGAATGTGACAGGACTTTCCATTATACATTGTGCTATGCCAATAGCAGACTGACTATCACAGTGCAGTCCTATTGCAGTCACAGGCTTTGGCCATCTTGGAATATCCTCCAGAAATTGGCGTAAGTATTCAGCCTCTTCGGCACATTTATCTAATGCCACAAACTCAGCTTCCATCGTGGAATGAGTTATTACCGTTTGTTTGGAGGATTTCCATGACACTGCTGCTCCAGCTAGTGTAAACACATAACCACTCGTAGACTTTAATGCCTTCTTACTAGATATCTAGTTTGCGTCAGTATAGCCCTCTAGTACTGCTGGATAACTGCCATAATGCAAACCATAGTCTCGATTTCCCCTCAAGTACTTTAGTACTCGTATGATCGCTTTCCAGTGATCAGCTCCTGGATTACTCGTAAATCTACTCAACTTGCTAATTGAGTATGCAATGTCTGGTCTTGTACAACTCATTAAGTACATCAAACTTCCAATTATTCGTGAGTATTCCAGCTGCGAGACTACTACACCTTTATTCTTGGATAGATGCAAGGTCAAATCCACAGGTGTTCTCGCTGTCTCGACATCATCCTTGAGAAATTTCTCAAGAATCTTGTCAACATAATGTGGTTGACTTAAGGCAAGACCCTCCGAGGTTCTAGAAATTTGAATTCCCAGAATTACATTTGCTAGACCCATGTCTTTCATGTCAAATCTTGCCCTTAACATGTCTTTAGTAGATTTGATCACCTTATCATTGCTACCAGCAATAAGTAGATCATCTACATACAATGTCATCATAACATATCCGGTTTCTTTATCCTTGTAGTAGGCACAACTATCACATTCATTGATCTTGAAACCACTGGCTAACACAACCTCATCAAATTTCTCATGCCATTTCATAGGCGCTTGTTTCAAGCCATACAATGATTTCACCAACCTACAGACTTTTCTTTCTTGTCCAGGGACAACAAACTCTTCAGGTTGTTCCATATAGATTTCCTCATCTATATCCCCATTTAGAAAAGCTGTCTTCACATCCATTTGATGTACAGTTAACTTTCGCATTGCAGCGATAGCAAACATCATCCTTATAGATGTTATTCTCGACACTGGAGAGTATGTATCAAAGTAATCAAGACCATGTTGTTGCTTGTATCCTTTGATTACAAGTCTGGCCTTGTACTTATCGATGGTCCCATCAGGTTTCAACTTCTTTTTGAAAACCCACTTGCTACCTAGTGTTTTACTACCGGCTGGTAAGTCCACTAACTCCCAAGTATGATTCTGTAAGATAGAATCTACTTCACTTTTGATGGCCTCTTTCTACGTAGGTCCATCAGGTGATGTTACCGCTTCCTTATAGGTTTTCCGATCACCTTCTTCGAGCAAATAAGTCAGAAACTCTGACCCATAGGATTTCTCCTTCCTTTGTCTTTTGCTCCTTCTCACTACCCCCACATTTTCGTCTTCACTTTCATCATTCTCATTGTCATCTTCTAAAGATTCATGAGGTCGTTTAGACGTCGTAGGGCGTTCGATTCCAGGATTACAAGGAAATACATTCTCAAAGAATGACGCATTCCTTGACTCCATAATCGTATTCTTTTGAATGTCAGAAATCTTCGATTCATGAACAAGAAACCGATATGCAGTACTATGTGGTGGATATCCGATGAAAATACAATCCACAGTCTTTGGACCAATCTTCACCGTCTTAGGTGTAGGAATTAGTACCTTTGCAAGGCACCCCCACACTTTCAGATTTTGATAACTTGGTTTCTTTTTCTTCCACAATTTATAAGGACTTTCATCCTTATTCTTGCGTATCATCATATTTAAAATATGTGTCGCACTTAAAATGGCTTCCCCCCACATCGACTGCGGAAGTCCAGAGCTTAATAGCATCGCATTCATCATCTCCTTGAGAGTGCGATTCTTCCTCTCAGCCACTCCATTAGACTGAGGGGAATATGGTGCAGTGACCTCATGGATTATACCATGTTGTGAACAGAATTCCCCAAAAGGTTCAACATATTCACCTCCACGATCACTCCGTATCGTTTTGATTTTCTCATTTTGTTTTGTCTCAACTTCTTCCTTATAGATTTTAAATTTATCTATAGCTTCGTCTTTGCTTTTAAGCAAATATACATAGCAGTATTTTGTACAATCATCTATGAATGCAATAAAATACTTATTTCCTCCTCTAGTTGGAGCGAATTTCAAATCACATATATCACTATGTATTAGGTCTACCACCTTGGTGTTTCTTTGCACGTGTTTAAACGATGCTCTTGTTAATTTTGCCTCAACACAAGTTTCACACTTATGTTTTGAATCAATATTCAATTTTGGTATGTAATCTTTTGCACTTAAACGTCGTAAAGTGTCAAAATTAACATGTCCTAATCTAGCATGCCATAAATTAGGAGACTCAAGCAAGTAAGCAGAAGAATTCTTTATTTCATTATTGTCCTTAACGGACATCACATTGAGCTTAAAAAGCCCATCGATTACATAGCCCTTGCCTACAAACATACCATTCTTAGACAAAATAACTTTATCTGACTCTATTACAATACGAAAGCCATGTTTATTCAACAATGAACCGGACACAAGGTTCTTGCGAATATCAGGCACATAAAATACATTCTTCAAAGTCAGATCCTTTCCAGAAGTCATCTTCAGAATCACCGTGCCTTGCCCTTCAATGGTTGAAGTTGCTGAATTCCCCATGTAGAGCTTCTCACCAGCATCAGAAGCTTTGAGGCTAGAGAAAATCGCCTTGTCCGAACAAACATGCCTTATAGCTCCCATATCAATCCACCATTCCCTTGGATTAGAGCCAACCAGGTTCACCTCAGAGACCGTAGCACAGAGGTCTATGTCACCCATCTCCTTAGAGATATCATCGACCATGTTTGCTTCTTTCTTCTTATTGGGCTTCTTAGGTTTCTTACACTCAGAAGACCTATGACCCACTTTGTCGCAGTTAAAGCACTTCCCTTGAAACTTCGTCTTCGAAATTCCTCCCTTGGGTGCCAGCTTTGCCCCTTTACCAGAATTGTTCTTCTTGGGCTTATATTCCACCATGTTTGCCTTTTCAGTGGCAACATTCATCTTCTTCTCAGATCCCTTGTTGTCTTCTTCAATACGAAGTCTAACAATCAGATCCTCCATAGTCATCTCCTTTCGCTTATGCTTAAGGTAGTTCTTGAAATCTTTCCATCCAGGTGGCAGCTTTTCAATCACAGCAGCAACTTGGAAAGACTCACTTATGATCATCCCTTCAGCATGAATATCATGGATGATCACTTGCAATTCTTGCACCTGACTGACCACAGTCTTAGAATCCGCCATCTTATAATCAAGAAATCGGCCAACAATCCACTTCTTAGCCCTAGCATCCTCGGTTTTGTACTTATGGTCAAGTGACTCCCATAAGACCTTAGATGTTGGATTTGTACTGTACACGCTATATAACGAGTCAGCCAAACCATTCAGCACGTAATTCCGACAGATATAATCGGCGTGCTTCCAAGCATCAACAGCATAAACTATTTGCGTGTTACTCTCAGCAGTGAGCAACGGTGGATCCTCCCTGAGGTAGCGATCCATATTCAACGTGATCAGATAAAACAGCATCTTTTGATGCCAGCGTTTGAAGTTCGTACCATTGAACTTCTCAGGTTTCTCAGCATGTGCAGCAGGCACTGTAGGAACCGTAGGCACAAGAGGTGCAATATGTGTGCTTGGCACCACATGTCCGTTCGTAGGAACAAATCCTGACGTAGTCGATCCAATCGGAACATTAATCTGTCCCATAGGCACATGTCCCAGAGGCACATGTCCAACCGGCATTGTACCCATATCAGATGTTATAATTTGTGCGATAGGGTTTAACGAAGGCTGGTGATCCCCATCAGATGTTACAATCTGTGCGTTGGGATCAACCACCATGTTTGTGTTATTCACGTTTCGGTTCTCCATTAATTCTGTCACTCAAACAAATAAATACGTAAGTACAGATCACAAATGTAAAAATAAAGTACGCTTTAAGATTGTTAGACAATCTGTGAAAATTAGTACAAAACAGTATATCGTGTGTGTGAATAACAGAATAAGAAAAAACGAATAAAATGTTAGGTCGAATACACAAAAAGCAATCAAATACTATATGAGTAACTTAACAAGAACACACTGTTTAACAATTTAAAACTGTTTGGAATTAACAATTCCTCTCTCAGTGATGTAAATATCACAGAGAGCTGCTTAGGTTACAATCAATGAATTTCTCAATGTTCGACTACCCTTCTAGGGTTAACCTAACTGTATTTATAGAACATACAGCTTCGTACAATCAGTAACTGATTCTCCTATATTCAAGCTATACAATTGATATCAATCACAATTGTTCCAGTCTTCCAAGTCAACTCAATCTCTTTGACAGCTTTCCAATCTTCAAAGATATTGCTTCCATATTTATCTTGCATCAACCTTTAAACACTGTTGACTCTTCAGACAATATCGCTACAGAGTTTACCAACCTCTGTTGCGCTTCCAGTCAGTGTTTAACTAAACTCTGACTGCTTCCAGCTAAACTCTGTTTTCTGACTTTAGCTTCCAAACACTGTTCTCATCAATTATTTCTAACAATCTCCCCCAACTTGTCCATTAGCAAGAATGTACAAGTTTACAGTAAATGATGATGTCAAAACAAATACAAAGTTTTACAGTGTTTAACATACAAACAGAGTTTAACCTATTACTTAACAAATTCTACAGAAAATAAGAAAATTCTTACAGACTTTAATTTTTAATCTCTTGCAGATCAGGCATTGTTCTGAGATAGTCTATAAGCAACCTTCTTTCAGCATTTTCAAGCTCTATCTGCATAGCTTCCTTGATTTCTCTCAACTGAGGATCATTCTCATCAGTTTGATAGATAGCAGCTCTAAGATCGTAGATTTTGTTTCTTCTCATTTCATTTCCCAGCCTTATGTATTTCACTTCCTCAGATTTCACATTAAAATCCAGAACAGTGATTCCAAGATCAGTCTTCAGTTTTGTAGTCCCTTTCTCCATTTCTATCAAATTTCCATTCCAATCTCTGTATTTAGGAACATACTTGCTGTTGAATTTCATTTGTCTTCTTGCAAGGTTTTGAATCATTCTTTGTTGAAGCACATTTGCAACTGACTGAGCTCTTTGATTTCTCACTCTGAAAATATACAGAACATATTCAAGTTCTTCCCAGTATTTTAATTCGATATCCTTTTCAGAAACTTTAAATACTGTTCCATCAGCCATGAAATATAGCAAGAAATCCTTCTCTAGACTCTTCTGATATACAAGCTGTACTGACTCCAGTTTGTCTAAACTCTCTTGAGTGACACCACGACCTGGAACAGACAGTGAAGAAGGATCTCTAGGACCAACATATTGCCTTTTATCTCTGTGTGAGCCTATGCCTTCTTTGTTGTATCCAACTTTACCAGATAAAGCTCTACCATCAGTAAAATCCATTGGAATTGTAGCTTCTAGTCTCGAATCATGAGGAGCACCTCTCTTAAATGTTGATTTCAACTGAGAAGACAATAATGGTGTGGTCACAACTTGTGCAGCAACAGAGGTTGTGTCTTCATTTTTCTGTACAACATGTGTATCAACAGAGGTTGTAACAATACTTTTCAGCTTTTGCTTAGCTTCTGCATCTGTTGGTTTTCTGAATACTTGCATTCTTTGATTTGTACCAACTGGTTCTTTGATTTGAATGCCTTTAAGAACAGGCTTTGCAGCTTTAGCAACTTTCACATTCTTCTTTGCTTTTTCAGACTTTAGAACTTTCAAATGCTTTTCTTGTAAACTCTTCTCTTCAGCTTTAGCATCTTCTAAAGTAACTCCCTCTGCATTCTCTTCCATGAAAAGCTTAACAGCTAACTCCTCATCAGTCTTTGGATCTGAAATTAATTCCAAACTCTTGGTTTTTGAAGTACCTTGAGTTTCAGTGTTTATTCCAACAGACTGTGATTTAACAGATTTGCCAGATCTCAGAGTTTGCTTTTCAGAATTTAACACCTTACTCTTATCACTTGCCCCTCCATCTCCAGCATCATCCTTTTGAGTCAGAGTTTGAGAAACTTTGCATTTAGACTTAGCAACTCTCTCCCCCTTTTTGACATCATCAGGAATGAGTATGGATGTAATGAGCTCTAAAGAGTTAGCAATGGAATCCACCTTAGAAAACAAAGCAATTTGATTTTCTTCAACTTTTCCTAGCCTGGCAAAGAGAGTGTCTTGAACTTTGGATAGCTGTGCAGCTTTTATTTTGGACTCTCTTTCCATCTTCATTTCTCTTGACTGAATCTCAGTCTTCAAGGAAGCAATTTCTTGTTTTGTATCAGAAAAATTTCCCTCCAGAGTTTTAACTTGTACCACTGTTGCTTTTAAGCATGATAAAATCTCTGGATTTGAAATTTGACTAGCAGTCTGCTTAACAAAATCAGCTGCTCTCCCTTTTGGAAAAATACAGTCTTGTTTATACCAATTGGCAGCAGATTTAGCAAGATACTCTTCTTCAATTGCATGAGATGGACAAGGCTGATCAAAAGATTTATGCTTATTATCAGTCTGTGTAGGTGCACTCACAAATGAATCAGAGTTTGCACTGCTGTCAAATTCATCTTCAGCACTTGCATCTTTAGCTTGAGCATCTTTTAAAGAACCACTGTGCTGAGCTGTGTCAGCCACAGTTTCTGTAACAACTTCTGCAACCTTTTCAATAGTCTCTTCATGTTGCACAGGCTCTGCAACAGAGTTTGCCTTTGTAGCTTCAACAGGCATAGATTCAGAATTCTCCTTAGTTGCCTGATCAACTTCATCACCTTTGTCTTGAATTGGAGAAGATACCAGCTCTGTGTGTGATGCTTCAACTTCAGGAACTTTTACTGCAAGCTCATCAGCTACATCAGGAGCTTCAGTATGAACAATAGGTGAGATAGGATCAAGAATTGAATCAAGAACAGCATGCACTGGTGAAAAACCATCTCTTTGATCCTCTTCTACAGGCATTTTATCCTCTGTAGGTATTTCAACATTAACATTATCCTCTGCAGGCATGTCAACCTCTGCAGGTATTTCAACTTTGTCAGCCACAATATCCTCTGCAGGTATAGAAACATTTTCTTCATCCTCAACAGTAGGTGTTTGCTGAGAAACCACCTCTGGAGCTTCAACAACATTCTCTTCATCTGAATCAGAAAGAATTAATCTCCTCTTTTTGATTTGAGGCACTACAACCTCCTCTTCATCTTCACTTGAGCTCTCTTTAGTTGGTGAAAGTGAAGGTCTGTTTGCATGTTGCTTCATTCTTCTAGTATAAACAGCTCCAGGTAATGTCTGTTTAGCCTTTGAGTGTTTAGTGTTTAGGGCAGTGTGTTTCTTTCTTTTTAGTTTGGCTTTGGCTATTTCAGAAGGTGCTGGCTCAGAGTTTAAGGTTTTAGTGTTTAAGGTTTCAGTGTTTAAGGTGTCAGTGTTTAATGTTTCAGTGTTTAATGGTGAAGAGTTTATCGTTGGAGAGTTTATTGGTGAAGAGTTTAAGGTTTCTGGTTGTGGTTGATGAGATGTAGGTACATTGGTTGTGGGTGTTGTGTGTGTTGGTTCAGAGTTTATGGTGTCTATTGGTTCAGGCATTTGTTGTGGTGATTGAGGGTCTTGTGGTTGGTTTACATAGTTCTGTAAGGCTAAAGGCATAAACATCTCAGGTATTTGCTGTTTAGTGACATCTTTGTTTGTCAAATCAGAAAACATTCTCTTAGCAACTTGAAAAGGCTGAATCACATCAGCTTCATCAATTGGAATGTTAGGCACACAGGCAGTAAATAACAGTTGACAAAAACGAGCAAAATAAACAGTAGTAGTCTCAGACAAACGCTCTCCCAAGTTCATTAGCACTAGTCTACCAAAATCGAAGTTACCTCCATATAGTAGAGCATGACCAATTTGGATAGTATCAAGAGGAAGTGCATCCCAGTTTGTTGTCTTCTTTCCAAAAGCTCTTGTGATGCAATCGAAAAAGAAACTCCATTCCTTTCTCAAACTTGGCCGTCTCAAAGACCCTATCTTATTCAAGTTTCCTGCACATCCAATTTGCTCCAACATTGTCCTCAAGCGATCATGACCAACAACACTGTAAGAAGTGTGTGTCTCAAAATCTAGAGCATCCCTAACAGTAGTTGGAGTAATAATATACTCTGATTCATCATGAGTGAAAGTGATTGTGGGAGTGCCAGACTCTTCTCCATCATCATATACAGAGTTTGTCCAGAAGGCGGCAATTTGTGAAGCAGATAGTGTTGGTGGTGCAGTTAAAGCCTTCCCTATTTCAGAATCTTTCAAGAAGTTTTGGAACAAATGAAACGCCTCTGGAGCATTTGCATTCTCCAGTGGTGCTGCATAGTTGCTAGGAAGAAAAACTAACCCTGCTGCATCAAACGCTTTAGTTGCCATTAGTAAGATATGATACGAAGAGATTTAGAGAAAAGATGTGTATGCACTGTAAGTGTTTATCAAAAGGTGAATGAGAGTATATGAGAAGTTTGAAAGTGAATGAGTATGCAAGTAACTGTGAGTGGGTGAATGTGAATCGATATGGAGTGAGAGACTAAAGACGATTAGAGTAAAATTAAAACTCAATCGTTTATTTAGTAAAAGCGCGCAACTGTTGTAGAGTAATGTGTGAGTGGGACACTATCATGGGACACGTGTCAAACAACCAATGGAGCACTTAATAATTACCGCTGTCATTCCTATAATCACGACACTTACACTATTTAACAGTTGTCAACTACCTCAATTACTTCAAAATAATCAAATCATCTAAATGAAACTGTACCTTAGAGTACTTAACACAATTCAACAGTGTTTATCAATTTTCCAACTTTATCACTAAAACCCTTTCAAAAATTGCACAGTTGTGAATATCAGTGTGTGTGAAGCAGAGTTTACTGAAATCAATTTTTAGAGCATCTAATATTTCATAAAATCCATAACAAAAATCAATAAACACTGAATGCACAAACTCTCATAGTAAACACTGATTGTTTGATGAATGCTAAACTCTGTAGGTACTGTAATACAGAAATCTGAAAACTTCTATTCCCTTTGATGTCCATGATTATCCAAGTAAGCACACAGTCTTTAAAGACAAAAATATCAAGAGATAGAAATCAGAGCATCATTCAGTGAATAACAGTCATGAATTTGATAACCTCACAAACTCTCAAAGCACACAAGTGTTTAGGTGAAGTGTTTACACTCACATTCAATCAGAAATAGCAGAATCTACCATATGCTTGAATGTCCACCAATTCTACACTACTTTGTATACATGTATGCACAAATCAAAAGGACTTTATTCAGGGTTGGAATGGGATAAGATCAAACAGATGAAAAAGATGTTTTATTCATAAGTGAATATCAAGCTGAACATTTCAATAGACCAAAGTGTTCAGTCACACTGTTAGTACATATTTGTACAAGATCAGTATATATGCCTTTTTCTCTCTTTTTTTTTTTTTTAGCATATATACTGAGTAGACTTTTCTTTTCTTGAAAAATACTCATCTGCTTGAGAAAAAAAATAACTGCTCTTAATACTTCAGAGTATAAGAAAAATGAGCAGTTAATTAGGCTCATAGGGGTTTACTAAGGAAGGAATTTATGAACAGTGTTTATACAGTGTTTGAAGAGAGTTCAAAAGAATTTTGAACAGTGTTTAAAGAAAAATGGTAAATCCTATTGCCTTTATCATTTTCATGCACACACATATCATGTAGTCTCAAAATGGTTTAATACAAGTTCTAGAGAAACATACTACCTAATGAATATCACACAACAATAAATACTGATTGATAGAAAATGTATCAATCACTGATTTGGCTCAACCTCTCACAGGGTGTATACATGAATCTGAACTCACCAAACTAATCAATGACACATCTCAAGTTTTATGGTTTTCACAAGTACAAACAAGGAATCATCATGAACCATACCTTTGGAAACAGAATGTCACTAATCAGAGTTTAGAGTTCATCAATAACCAAAATTATTTATGAGAGGCAATGCACACAATATTCATAGACTGAGAGTTTAGGACTGAATAAACTAAGAGATGCTATAAATATGAAACAGTATCATGCTGTGTTGATTTACTGCACAAAGTCTGATTAGATTACAGTGACTCAGAAAGAATCATGATTTATTTACTGAGAATCATGCTTCATACATTTTTCTTCATTGGTGTTTTCATTCAGACAATAATCAATTCTGAATTCACTGAGTGTATCTAACATGTTAACAGTGTTTAACAGACAGACATGCTTACAGAGTTTAACAGGTTTTAAACATAAGCATGCAGAACATAGTTTAATACTAAGATTCACATAGCACTTAACAATTTGCAAAAACATGAGCAACATATTTTAGAAATAAGTTCTTGAGTCTAACCAACATTTCTAGTCAAAACTAGATACCATTCCTAGTTCATTGACCAGTCTTGTAAATGTAGCTTCACTCAATGGCTTGGTGAAGATATCTGCAAGTTGTTGTTCTGTAGACACAAAGTGAAGCTCAATGTTGCCTTCCTCTACATGCTCTCTGATGAAATGATACCTTATGCTGATGTGCTTTGTCATTGAATGTTGTACTGGATTACCTGTCATTGCAATAGCACTTTGATTATCACAGTAAATAGGTATCTTGGTATACCTTAATCCATAATCCAGCAGTTGATTCTTCATCCATAAAATCTGTGCACAGCAGCTACCAGCAGCAATATACTCTGCTTCAGCTGTAGATGTAGATATTGACTTCTGTTTCTTGCTGTACCAGGAAACAAGTCTGTCACGCAGAAATTGACAACTTCCACTGGTGCTTTTTCTGTCTATCTTACATCCTGCAAAGTCTGCATCTGAATAACCAAGTAGTTTAAACTCTGATTCTCTTGGATACCACAGCCCCAAAGTCATAGTGCCCTTGAGGTACTTAAATATCCTCTTTACTGCTGTTAAATGTGGTTCTCTTGGATCTGCCTGGAACCTTGCACACAAACAAGTTGCATACATAATATCAGGTCTGCTAGCTGTCAAATAGAGTAAAGAACCAATCATTCCTCTGTAACTTGTCATATCTATTGATGACCCTGCATCTTTGTCCAATTTTGTTGCAGTTGCCATGGGAGTTGTTGCAGATGAACAATCAAGCATACCAAATTTCTTGAGAAGGTTTCTGGTATATTTTGCTTGATTTATAAAAATTCCATCATCTGTTTGCTTTACCTGTAAGCCTAGAAAATAACTAAGCTCTCCCATCATACTCATTTGATATCTTGACTGCATGAGTTTGGCAAACTTCTTACAGAGTTTATCATTAGTAGATCCAAAAATGATGTCATCTACATATATCTGTACTAAAAGCAAGTCACTACCAGTTTGGAAGTAAAACAGAGTTTTGTCAATAGTACCTCTGTGAAATCCACTTTCTAGTAGAAATTTGGCAAGGGTTTCATACCATGCCCTTGGTGTCTGCTTAAGTCCATAGAGTGCCTTGTCTAACCTGTAGACATAGTCTGGATATTTTGGATCTACAAACCCTGGTGGTTGTTCCACAAACACTTCTTCTTCAAGTTTTCCATTCAAAAATGCACTTTTTACATCCATCTGAAACACTTTGAATTTCATGTGAGAGGCATATGCTAGAAAAATTCTAATTGCCTCCAATCTAGCCACTGGAGCAAATGTTTCATCATAGTCTATTCCTTCCTGTTGTGAATAGCCTTTTGCAACCAGTCTTGCCTTGTTCCTTGTGATAACACCCTCACTGTCAGTTTTATTTCTGAAAACCCATTTAGTACCAACAATGGATCTGTTCTTGGGCCTTGGTACAAGTGTCCACACTTCATTTCTTTCAAATTCATTTAGCTCTTCTTGCATTGCTGTTATCCAGTCAGCATCTTTAAGAGCTTCTTCCACTTTCTTTGGCTCAATTTGTGACAAGAATGCATGAAACAGACATTCATTTGTTGTTGCACTTCTTGTCCTTACTTTTGCATCTGGATCACCAATAATCAAATCAGGTGTATGTGATTTAGTCCATTTTCTTGCAGAAGGCAGATTGCTTCTGTCATCATGTGATCCTCCCCCTTGATCCATGCTCTCCTGATTTTCTTGGTGTCTTTCTTCATTTTCAGATGCTCCCCCTGAATGTGACTTCTCAGTATTATCAACAGAGTTTGAATCAACAGAGTTTGATTCAGAATTATCAACTGAGTCACTATCAGTGTTTGAATCATCACTTTGATGTGATTCTTCATGCTCCCCCTTAACTGGTTCTTCCCTTGTTTCTGATTGAAGAGTTTCTTCAGTATTTACCAGTAGAGGTTCAGAGTTTAGATGAACAGAGTTTGTCAAATCAGTCTGATCAGAGTTTACTTTTTCAGAGAATAAATCTTCATTTTCAAAGTGCAGTTGATCATGTTCATTTACATCTTCAAGTCCAGTTATTTTCTTGTCATCAAATGACACATGAATTGATTCCATGATCACTATAGTTCTCAGATTATAAACTCTGAATGCCTTTGTTGACAGTGGATAGCCAACAAAAATTCCTTCATCTGCCTTTAGGTCAAATTTGGTCAACTGTTCAGGATGAGTCTTCAACACAAAGCACTTGCATCCAAAAATATGAAAATATTTTAGATTTGGCTTTTTCTTCTTCACCATTTCATATGGTGTTTTACCATGCTTGTTGATCAGTGTTGCATTTTGAGTAAAACAAGCAGTTTGAACTGCTTCTGCCCAGAAATATGTTGGCAACTTTGCTTCATCTAGCATGGTTCTGGCAGCTTCTATCAAGGTTCTGTTCTTCCTCTCCACTACACCATTTTGTTGTGGAGTGCCAGGTGCAGAAAACTCTTGTTTGATTCCTTTACTCTTGCAAAATTCTTCCATTGATGAATTCCTGAACTCAGTTCCATTGTCACTTCTGATTATCTTCACTTGATTCTCTGACCCTTTTTCCAGTTGTAATATATGTTCTGTCAGTGTTAATGCAGTTTCATCCTTCTTTGCAAGAAAATACACCCATGTGTACCTGGTATATTCATCAACAATGACTAGAGCATATTTCTTCTTTCCAAGAGACATCACATTCACTGGACCAAAAAGATCAACATGTAGTAGATGATAAGGATGAACAATTGAAGACTCAGATTTGCTTTTGAAGGTGGCTTTTCTCTGTTTGGCCTTTTGACAAGAATCACACAGGCCTTCTACATTCAACAAGGACTTTGGTAAACCTCTCACAAGATCATTCTTTATTAGCTCATTGATATTGTTCAGATTCAAATGAGAGAGTTTCTTGTGCCACTTCCAACTCTCTTCACTGGACATTCTTGTTGACAGACACACTGCTTTGCCATCAGTGTTTGTTGACAATTTAATTTCATATATGTTATTGTGTCTGTTTCCAACTAGAGCAACTTTCCCTGTAGATTTGCTAATCACTTGACAATATTCAGGCTGAAAATCTACATGATATCCTCTGTCACAGATTTGACTCACAGATAGCAAGTCATGTTTGAGTCCTGGAACCAGAGCTACATTTGTGATGATGACATTTCCAAGATTAATATTGCCATATCCCAGTGTATGTCCTATGTTGCCATCTCCATAGGAAACTTCTGGGCCAGCCTTCTCCTCAAACTCTGATAGCAGGGCTTTATTTCCTGTCATGTGTCCTGAACATCCACTGTCCACGACTAGGGTACTAACCCTGTTGCCCTGCAATCACAAACAATCACTGATTATTAGTTTTAAGGATCCAGACTTGCTTGGATCCTTTGGCTTTCTTAATTCTGTTAGCTTTTGCAGCGGAATTCACATTAACAGAGTTTAAGCTAACTTTTTCAGAGTTTACATTAGCAGAGTTTACTTTAACCCATTTCAAATTTGGCTTGGGTTCATAGTAATTATAGTAAATAGCATGATAATCTCTGCAAGTGTAAATTGAATGCCATGTACTACCACAGTGTTTACACAAAGTTTGTGGTCTAGTTCTCACATAATCATTATTTACTGCAGTTTTAGAGGGCAAAGAATTAATGTTCTTATTCTTACTGCAGAAACTAGCAAGATGATTAGTGCTACCACAATTAAAGCATGTTTTTCTAGGAGCTAATGAAGCAAGCATTGGCTTAATTCCTGAGGTTATGCCTACCTTTCCATTTCTGTTTTTCTTAGGCATTCTTTGTTTGTTGACAGACTTTATTTCCTTAAGCTTATGCTTGAGTTGTTTATCTGTCATTAAACCAATGTTAGCCTCTTTAACAAAAGTTTTAGCATATGACTCTTTAACAGCCTTTTTCTGTGCTTCAGTCTTAGGACCACCTGTTCCCATGACATTACCCTCAGATGAACAATGTGGTCTAACTTTTACCTGATTTTCAAATCTAAGTTCATCTCCTACAGAGTAACCTAGACCTACTGTATCTGACTGAAACACTTCTTGAGTGTCTTTACCAGAGTGTGTCCAAGTTTTAATGATGTGTTTAGTATCCTCCAATACTGATTCTAGTTGCTTATACTTACCTAGCAACTCCTGTTCAATAAACACTGCATCATCTCTCTCTTTCTGAATTTTATTCATGTTCTCTAGCTGTTCCTCAACAAGTTTATTTCTCTCTTTAAGTTGAGAACACTCAGACTTTATCCTCTCATTTTCTAAAGTCTGATCCCTATAACTGATATGCAATGCTTTAAGATAAATTCTCATTTCAGTTATATTATCAGTGTTATAAGCATAGGTAGTTGGGGGTACCTTGAGATCATCATTTTCAGTCTGAGTAGTAGCCATGAGAGCATAGTTGACTTCCTCATCTGAATCTGAAGTGTCTGCCCAATCTCTGCCTTTGGTGTAGAGTGCCTTTTCAGTTTTACCCTTCTTGCACTCAGGAGCATAGTGACCCATCTCCTTACACTTGTAGCATTGAATTTCAGACTTATCTTTCTTACCAGATTTGAAGTCCTTTCCCTCAGATTTCTTGAAATTCTTCTTGTCAGACTTTGAGTAGTCCCTGGAGAATCTCTTTCCCTTCTTGAAGTTCTTGTATCCCATCTTCTTGAAGGTCTTTACCATCAATGCAGCCATTTGCATCATCTCCTCATCATCTTCAGAATCAGATGATTCATCTGTGTTTGAGTCAACATCAGTGTTTGATGACTCATTCTCTGAATGTATGACTAAGGCTTTCCCTTTTGCCTTTCTCCTTGATGCCTCCTTCTTTGATGGTTTCTCCTCAACCTTAAGAGCAACAGACTTTGACTTTCTACTAGATCTTTTGTTTCTCTGCTCCAATTCCAATTCATGAGTTTTGAGCAGCCCATAAATTTCATCAATTTCTGTTTCACCAAGTTCATAATTATCTCTTATAGTGGTTGTTTTCACATCCCACTTTTCAGGTAGAGAAAGAAGAAACTTGAGATTTGAGTCTTCTAAATCATACTCTTTGTTAACCAATGACAAATCATTGAGCAGTTTACAGAATCTGTCAAATGTTTCTGTCATGGTTTCATCAGACTTTGCCTCAAAGTGCTCATACTCCTGAGTGAGTATGTTTCTTCTGTTTTTCTTGATTGCAGGAGTTCCTTGACACCTAACCTCAAGTGCATCCCATATTTCCTTTGTTGTTGTGCAGTTAATCACTTTATTAGACATAACATTGTCTAATGCACTGTGAAGTAAATGTCTCACTTTTGCATCCTTTGCAATAGATGAATGATCCTCAGCAGTTAGATCTTTCTTTTCCTTTGGAATGACCTTTGATTCCTCACCAGCAGCAGCAGCAGATAATTTTGTTGGTTTGTGAGGACCTTCATATATTCTATCAAGGTATTCTGGATCTGTAGCCTCCAGAAACATGGTCATTTTCACCTTCCAAATTGCATACTCTGATGGCCTAAGTATAGGAACCCTTATTGTCTCATACCTACTAACAGTAGTAGGGGCTTTCTCAGATGGTGGAGGTATCTCTGCCATTGATTACTCTTGTGTTTGGATCTTTAACTGTAATAAAGTAACAGATTAGGCTCTGATACCACTTGTTAGGTCGAATACACAAAAAGCAATCAAATACTGTATGAGTAACTTAACAAGAACACACTGTTTAACAATTTAAAACTGTTTGGAATTAACAATTCCTCTCTCAGTGATGTAAATATCACAGAGAGCTGCTTAGGTTACAATCAATGAATTTCTCAATGTTCGACTACCCTTCTAGGGTTAACCTAACTGTATTTATAGAACATACAGCTTCGTACAATTAGTAACTGATTCTCCTATATTCAAGCTATACAATTGATATCAATCACAATTGTTCCAGTCTTCCAAGTCAACTCAATCTCTTTGACAGCTTTCCAATCTTCAAAGATATTGCTTCCATATTTATCTTGCATCAACCTTTAAACACTGTTGACTCTTCAGACAATATCGCTACAGAGTTTACCAACCTCTGTTGCGCTTCCAGTCAGTGTTTAACTAAACTCTGACTGCTTCCAGCTAAACTCTGTTTTCTGACTTTAGCTTCCAAACACTGTTCTCATCAATTATTTCTAACATAAAAAGGAGACAAGAACGTAAAACCCGAGTCCAGTGCGTGACTGTCTCCTTAAAGCGTATTTGCCCTCACCGTATGTGTAAGCAAAACACCTCCCAGGATAAAACGGATTGCAGTGAAGCTGTAGGAGCGTCACTCTCAGCGAGCTTGAACCGAGCAAGAATATCACCGAAGAAGAAGAGGACGTATTTGAGAGAAGAGGATGTGTTTTCGAATGAATAATCCTAGACCCTAAGGGGGGTATTTATAGGATAGACAAGACTTGTTCACTACACAACTGCCTAACTTAATTAAACGCGTTAATTAAGATAAGACTGTAACGAAAAGATAATGATAAAACTTGTGCGCTACTCAATTACCCCAATTAAAAGTCGGTGGTAATTTTCCTTTATTAATTAACCACGTTAATTAATTAAGGTAAGGCGGTGGCAAAAAATTCGTTATAAAAACGGAATTGATTTTACCACAATTAATTCCAAATTCGAATTAATGGCAAAAAATCTGTTATAAAAACAGAATTGATTTTACCAAAATTAATTCCAAATTCGAATCAATTTAGTCAGATCTTTAAGCTCAAGCCCAGCGGAAATAATAATTTGCAAAACTAGTCATGGTTTATTCGGCCCAAATTTCTGCTGCATTCGTGTCCGCAGGTCGCACACGCGGAAAGTCCGAAGGCTTGCGAAGCCACGAATTTTCCCTCGAAATCCCATGATTTGCACCCCCCCTGCGCGCACGTAGGAGATGGAGCAACACTCAACCAACACAAGTGAACACTCCACTTGTGTTATACTATATAAAGCAAAAGACACCCCTTTTCCTTATCAATGTGGGACTTCAAGTTCTACACTAAAATTTCCACTCTTAAGGGACCAACTTTGAGTAATCATAACTCATCCATCCCTTAGTCGTTTTGAATGTTTAAATATGCATTGGAAAGCCCTCGCGGAGGAGAACACTCTCCAAGCACAACTTGTTGCAAACATGCACACAAGGCACACTCAACTTGGAGCTCGAAATGACTTGGCAATGTGGGTCTAAAAACCCACATTTTCTAACAATTTTAAGGTGCATTTTAAGGATAGTTCTATAATTTATTTTTGATATTATCTTTTTTTTTGTATAAAAATTTAACAATCCTATTTTTATACAAAAAATATATATCAAAAATAAGTTATAGAATTATCCTTAAAATGCACTTTAAAATCCGTGCTGAAAATTGATCCGCAAATGTAAAATATTACATGGGACAGAGGGAGTAACTATGATTTCAATATATCGACATAAATTTAGAATAAATGTTTCAATGTTTATATAATACATGTTTGAAACTAAATCACTAAACTACCTTTAATATAAAATATTACTAATACATAATAAATATATATATTCTAACAGATGGAACAAGGAGCAAAAAGAGGAAGAAGATGCAATAATGAGCTGAAAATTGTGCCATATGTGCATGAGTAGATAGAAGCAGCAAGCTAGCTTGCAACAATATTTTATATGCGCATTTCTTCTAGAGGCAATAACTAACTCCCTCCGTCCCAACGGATTCTTTACGATTACTATTTTGAAACGTTCCATCCATTTCTTTACATACCAAAAATAGTAACTTTTAACAATAAAATACATTATTACATCCACTACTTCAATCTACTTTTTCAACACTTTACACTATTACACCCACTACTCCACTACTTTATTCTACTTTTTCAACACTTTACACTGGGCCTGTTTGGGAATTCATTTCCTACCCAACTTATGGCTTATAAGGCCATAAGTCCTTATGGGGGGTGTTTGCCAAAATAAGTTTAGCTAAACTTATGACTTATAAGTTCATAAGTTGAATGTTAGGAATTCTTAACTTTCAACTTATAACTTATAACTTATTCTCGATATACGTAATATATAATATCCTTCAAATCTTCAAAACCATATATCTCTCGATCCATTCATTAAAAAATTGATATGTATATATCAAATTTCCCTATTCATCGAGATCTATCCATTGATATCCATTGTTATATATAAAAAACAAGTATTTTGAAAATTATAAAAAAAGTTAACTTATAAGTTCTGATTTACCCAAACAGTCTACTGATTATAAGTTCTGATTTACCAAACACTCTAATCTGTACTCTGCTTATCACTTATATGACATAAGTGCTTATAAGTCATAAGTTACTCATTTTAAGATACCCCAAACATACACACTATTACATCCACTAATTTACTTATTTTAACAATAAATTACTATTATACCCACTACTACACTATTACACCCACTATTTAAATTATATTTCTTGGTCTCCATGTCCCAGCCGTCTGTAAAGAATCGGCTGGGACGGAGGGAGTATTACATTATCCGGTTATATTATGATATGGGTTTGTCGTGTCCAAGAACATACAAAAAGAACTTAATTATCACTTTTTGATTGATTAATTTTCATTCATAATAATATATTTTTTGAATGCACAAAAAATTTAACCGATTAAAATTTACCAACTCATAAAAAATAATTATTAAAGTGTGAATTTAGGCATACTAGAAAAGGCCCATATAAGGGTTAAATGGCGTTTTGGTCACTCAACTGACTACAAACTTTCAATTGGGTCACTCAACTGAAAAAGCTTTCAATCAGGTCACTAAACACATTAAAACTTTCAACTGAAGAACCCTAATTTTGCAGAATTGAAAGAAAATTCATATAAATTCGAAATTTTACCATCCATAAAAACTGATTGCAGATTATGAAAGATGATGTTGAGAGCTTCGATTCGACTACTAGAACTCCAAATTCCGACATCGAAATCACCTCCAAATATGCGTTCGATCTCAAGAACGATATTTAAAAACATATAATTTGATGAAAATTTTAATGTGTTTAGTGATTCGATTGAAAGTTTTAATGTGTTTAGTGATTCGATTGAAAGTTTTAATGTGTTTAGTGATTCGATTGAAAGTTTTTATGTGTTTAGTGACCTGATTGAAAGCTTTTTCAGTTGAGTGACCCAATTGAAAGTTTAGGGTCAGTTGAGTGACCAAAACGCCATTTAACTCGCCCATATAATATATATCAATATATCATAGGTAAATGTTGAAACATTTTCGTACGCAAATGCATGTCAACTCCTTTTCGTCTACAAAGCAAGCAAAGACTTTTACTTGATCAAAGAAACCTATTCGTCGAGGTTTCTAACTGGGAAAGTGACACATTCATTTACCCTTGCATAACAAGGAAATTGGGTTCTTTGAAAATAAAATTGATGAGTTTAATGCACCAATTTGTTAGTTGTGATCAGTGTTGCAGATTTCGAAAATCGAAACTATTCAATTGAGGTACCGGTTTATGATTTATCGGATGATTCGGTTGAAAAATCGACAATTTATCAGTGATTTTTGCAAAATCAACCGAATCGATTCCAAAAATTTGAACGATTTTTAACCAATTTATCGACGATTTTTCAGAAATCAACCGATTTCTATAACAATGATTGTGACACCTAAGTCGACGTCCATTCATTAATTAAATATATAACCCATCTTAAAATAAAAAGAAAAATGAATAATGAAACAGTCATTTCATCTTTTATTCACGAAGTTTTTTTTTTTTTTTTTGATTTTCGTATATTTCTGTATTTGATGTACCAAAAATTCAAAATAAATACTAAACATGTCATTTACCCTTTTTTTTTTCTAATAATTTCTCTAAGGCGTGAGAAACACATACAAACATTCACAATGATCTCAAAATTGGATGGCTAATATATCAAGAATGCTGCATTTTCGGTTTTTGTACATTTATGTTTATAAAATATATGGATAGTAAATATCAAAAGATTTAATATTTAAAATATTTTTTAATATATTTATCAACAATATTTCTAGTTTAAAATGTGTATTTTATATTAAATGATAGAAAGGATGACAATATATATTTTTGGAATAAAGTTATATTTTAGGTGGAATTTATAAATGTTGAAATGTTGAAACTATACAACTACCACATTGTATTAAAAGTAATGCATTAGCAAAGGCGGATCTAGCAAAAAAAAGCTTTCAGCGGGAATTTTTTTTTAGGATACAATATATAATTAATTCTAAAATAATAAAAATAATAAAATATTAATTTTTAATTTTACTATGTATTTTAATTTGAGAGAATTACCAAAATGCCTATTTTTCACAAGTTTTTGCCCAAAATACTGATTTTGAAAAAAATGGCCCGAAATACCGATGGGATACGGAGAATCGTCCTCCGTGTTAGCATAATACGGAACACCGTGTTCCGTATTATGCATGATACGGAATATGGTGTTCCGCAACACCCCATGATACGGAACACGGTGTTCCGCAACACCCCTCATATCACGGTAGACGGTGTAGCGTTTTCAGCCAGTAAAAAGGGTCAGCATGGCTCCCATATGAATATTTTGGACCATCACCCTTTTAATTTTTATAAATGATATATAATTAATTATGTTTGAGAAGGATTTTGGGGCTTTTAATTTCAGAGCAAATAAATAACAAAAATCAGTTTTTTGTCGGATAAAGGACAAATTTAACCTATTTTCTAACCAAAATATATCAAAATAAACTGTTTCGAATTTGCGGTCAATTTTAACCGATTGGATACACATTTTAGATGAGAGATCACATATATATTCTATTAATCAAACTCATTTTTCTACATGATTTTGACATCAAAACCCTAGTATATATATATATATATATATATATATATATATATATATATATATATATATTCAAATCGATCCTCTCATCATCATCTACACAACCATATCATCAGATATTGATTTCGAAAACATTGAATTTTGACCCAAGTACAGCACCATTAAGAAATCGTCCGGCGGTAAAAAAAAAAATCTCTTGTCGCCTGAAAATTTTTCCGCCTCAGTGCATTAGGATTGTGGTGCCCGGAGATATTTTATTTCCTTCTATATCCAACATTATTGTCCGAATGAGTAATTAGCTAGCTTGTCAATAATTTTTTTTAAAGTAAAAAATTAGAGAACCAAAAGATGAACATTGTGATTGTTGGAGGCCCATCGGCCCAATAGGCTACATTAAGCCCATTACTGTACTCCTAAGCTAAGTATCCAAGACATAGAGATCCGAATCCAAGACATAGAGTTCCTTCGGATACTTCGGTCCAATCAACAAGTGACACCTCAGAATGCGGGGTATGGCTGTTCTTTCCTTTCCACCTCCTATGGCCCACGGCCGAATGCTATAAAAAGAAGAGAGTAAACAATAACCAGGGACAGACAATTCATTATCACTACTCAAGTATCCTCTATCATAATCTCTTTACGTTTTACCCTATTATCTAAATAGCCAGAAACTTAATCTTACGCCGGAGGTGAATCGAGGGTCAACACCCTCGCATTCTTTTATCTTGCAGGTTGAACGAAGGACCTACTCGGAGAATTCTGGTTCTAACATTTGGCACCGTCTGTGGGAACGTAAAGAAACGATTGTGTTCGAGTTTATCAAGAATTATGACAGTTGAAGAAACGCCCTTAGCAGACGCCAGCACCGTGGCTGGAAACAGTCCCATCACTCCTGTCATCCAAAGAGTCGCTCCTATATCCCAGGAAATTCCTTCTGCCACCCGAAGGATATTGAATTTTGATGAAGAAGGAGACATGCCTACTCCCGAAGAGCAGCAAGAGATGCTAATGAAATGGAGAGAGCAACAGAAGGCCAAAGGAAAGCAGAAGGAAACAAACAAAAAAGAAGCCGAAAGGTTAGCTAAGAAAAAGGCAGCTGACCGATTGAAATTACAAGCCCTCAAGCTCCAAAGAGAAGAGATCGAGCTACAAGAAAAGGTGCTTCGTGAGGCCCTAGAGGCCGAAATCCAAAAGCCGAAGATGAAAGAAAGAAAAGAACTAGAGACAATGAGGACGAATCCTGGAATTCGGAATCACCATCTAAAAAAGCAAAATCCAAAACCGTTTACTCTTCGGATTCTGAAGAAGAAGGTCCTCATACGGATGACCGAATCCGAAGGCTAGAAAAGGTAATGTTCGGTGAAAGAAAGATGAGCCATGAACCTGTGGTGACTACAGATGTGGAACAATACCGACCTCCGCCGGGGAGACAATTTCCGAAGATGAACGAGTTTAATGGGAAAGGTGATCCCGAAGATCATTACGAGAAATATGAATCGCTCATGACTGGTATGGGACATTGTGATGTCATGCTGTGCAAGATGTTTAAGACATATCTGAAAGGATCGACGTCAATGTGGTATCGTTCGTTAAGACCAAGGTCTATCGGTTCATACGGGCAAATCAAAAGGAAATTCATAAGGCACTACTCCCACATGTGCCGAAGAGAAAAAGATACAGAAGCCTTGATCCATTGTAGACAAAGACCGAATGAGGAGTTGGGAGAATACCTGGCCCGATTCAAAGACGAAGCAGGAACGGTGACAAACTTGGACAAAGTCAAGGCTACTGGGTTCCTCTCGGCCGGGCTCGATCCCATTAAAGGGAAAAAGCTTCGATCCTCCCTGTATGATGCACCTCCAAAATCTTTGAACGATATATATTTACGAGGAGAAGCTATCCGAAGAAAGTCAGAATCCATTAATGGATATAAAGATAAGAAAAATGATAAAAATGATAGAAGAGATGACAGAATGGACGACCGAAGGGATCGTGGGGATATCAGAAGCAGGCTGAATGACGCAAGGCCCAATAAAGGGACCGAACGAAGAAGAGATAGAGATAATGCCGTGTTTACACCTCTCAACACTCCAATCTCAAAAATTCTCCATGAAATTAAAGGCAGACCTGGATTCCCTCGACCACCTAAGATGCGGGCTCCCGAATACCGAAGAAACGAAAATAAGTTCTGTGATTACCATCGTGATAAAGGTCATAATACCGATGAATATTACCATCTAAAGAAGCTGATAGAAAGAATGATCAAGGATGGAGACCTAGCACAATTCATCGGAGATAGGAGGGAGAAGCTGGACAACAAAGAAAAGAAGGAGGCCGAAGTATCGGAAAAATACCGAGGTGAAGTAAGAACCATCTCCGGAGGTACGATTCTCGATCGGGATAGTAAAACCGCCCGAAAGAAGTATGCCAGACAAATCTACAACCTTTGTCAATCAAACATAGCGAAGCAGCCTTTACCTATATCCTTCACCGAAGACGATTACGAGGACGTAATATGGCCGCACGAAGACCCACTTGTCATAAACCCAGTCATCGGCGAAAATAAGATTTGGAGAGTGTTAGTAGACGAAGGCAGTTCGGTAAACATTTTGTACCACCGAACATATTGCAAGATGAATCTGGGAGGAGAAGAATTAGAACCCTGCCATGAAGCACCATTGTACGGTTTTGGAAACCAGCCCGTATCGATTGAAGGAACAATCACTCTCTCCGTCTTGCTAGGAAAAGCACCATACACTGTGACGAAGGAAGCAAAATTCTACGTGGTTCGGGTTGACAGTCCATACAATGGGATCCTCAGAAGGCCAGCCTTATCTACATTTCAAGCTTTCTCTTCCATACCGCATTTAAAGTTAAAGTTTCCAACCGAGAAAGGGGTCGGAGAAATGAGAGGTGATCAGAAAGTCGCACGGATCATCATTTTGGAAGACCTAGAGAAAGACAAGGACATAGAGATGACCGAATCTGGCAAGAGAAAGAGGATCAACGATGACACTGGAGGCAGCCATCAGTTGTTAAATATAGAGCTAGAGAAATTCGGAGCCGATTTATCTAGTCCGATTGCCGAACCAGCAACCGAGACCGAAGAGGTGGAGCTATACGTAGGCCAGTCGGGCAAAATGATCCAGATAGGCAAGAATATAGATCCCGAACTGAAAGCGAGAGTTATCAAAGTCATTCGGGAATTTCACGACGTATTCGCTTGGAATTCCGAAGACATGCCAGGTTTAGACCCATCAGTCGCTAAACATTGCCTCAACGTGAAACCCGATGCCCAACCTGTGAAGCAGAAGAAGCGAAATTTTGCTATGGAAAGGCAAATGGTCATTCAAGCCGAAGTCGAAAAACTTCTAGAAGCCAAATTCATTGAAGAAATAGATTACCCCGATTGGTTGGCAAATGTGGTGGTGGTCAAAAAGTCAAACGGAAAATGGAGAATGTGTGTCGATTACACCGACCTAAACAAGCATTGTCCGAAGGACCACTACCCTTTACCGAATATCGATCAGCTGATAGATGCCACTTCGGGCCATCAAATACTCAGCTTCTTGGATGCGTTCTCCGGATACCATCAGATTGCTATGAATACCGAGGACATCCCTAAAACAGCATTCATTACACCGAACGGTACTTATGCCTACATCAAAATGCCCTTCGGACTAAAGAATGCAGGGGCAACCTTTCAAAAAATGATAAACAAGGTCTTCAAAACACAAATAGGCCGGAACATGGAATGCTACGTGGATGACATGATTGTCAAATCCCTCTTCAGAGATCATGCTGAAGACCTGAAGGAATGCTTTGAAACACTAAGGAAGAACAACATGAGAATCAATCCGAACAAATGTACGTTCGGAGTTAGTAATGGAAAATTTTTAGGCTATATGGTCAGCGCCCGAGGGATTGAGGCAAATCCAGAAAAGATCAAAGCAGTCATTGACATGGAAGCACCGAAGACGATAAGGGATATTCAGAAACTGACCGGACGAATGGCGGCCTTAAGGAGGTTCATTTCTCGATCAGCCGAAAAAGCCCTGCCAAAAAGCGTTTGAAGAATTGAAGGAGTACTTGGTGAATACTCCACTATTAATGAGGCCAAGCCCGAATGAAACTCTTCAGTTATATCTGGCTGTGAATGACCGAACACTCGGGGCAGTATTGGTTAAACAACATGAAGGAAACCAACATCCAGTTTTCTACATATTGAAAGATGCAGAAACAAGGTATCCCAATGTGGAAAAGTTTGCTTATGAACTAGTAATGGCCTCTAGAAAGTTGCGACACTACTTCCAAGGCCGAACGATCCAAATAGTAACCAACCAACCCCTAAAGAAGATCATGCGAAGAACAGAAGCTTCGAGCAGAGTGGTGGCTTGGTCGGTCGAATTGGGAGAGTATGACCTGGAATTTGTTCCTCGAATGACAATCAAAGCTCAAGCCCTTGCCGATTTCATAACGGAATGCTCTTTTTCTGGACCGAAGGATCTGACTCCTGAAGAACAATTAATACGTTCAGCAGGAAAATGGAAACTTTTTGTAGATGGTTCGGTAGCAGGATCGAAGTGTGGTGCAGGCCTAATATTAACTAGCCCCGAAGGCTTTGAGATATGTCAGGCAATCAGATTCACTTTCTCTTTAACCAATAACGAGGCCGAATATGAAGCGGTATTAGCGGGTCTAGATTTGGCAAAAAGTTTGGAGGTAAAGCACTTAAGAGTTTTCAGCGATTCTATGCTAGTTGTCAAACAGTTTTCAGGAGAATACGGACAAAAAGATCCCCGAACAAAAACCTATGCCACGAAGGTACGCGAAAATTCAATATTGTTCGAATCATTCGAATTAAGCCAAGTAGCCAGGGAAAACAATAGCCGAGCCGATGCGTTATCAAGGTTGGCTTCAGCAGAAACTCAGAATCTTACAGGTTCAATTTATCTAACCGAAGTCAAGACACCATCGATAGATAAAAAACAATGCCTGGAAATACATCAAGGAGTTAATTGGATGACACCAATCCGAGCTTTCTTAGAAAAAGATACCCTTCCCCTCGACAAGAAACTAGCTCAGAAAATTAAATATCGATCGGCTAACTACTCCATCATAGAAGGCAGATTATTTAGGAGATCAGCCACTCAGCCATTACTCCGATGCCTGGACCCCGACGAACAGAAGATGGCATTAGAAAGTATTCATGAAGGCATTTGTGGTGAACACCTTGCAGGCCGGTCACTTGCCTTTAAAATCTTAAGACAAGGTTTCTATTGGCCAACGATAAGAGAGGATGCTTCAGAATACGCGAAAAAATGCAAACAATGTCAGTTATTCAGTAACATTCCGAAGCAACCACCCGAGGAAATGACATCGGTACTCAATCCGATTCCTTTCGCTATTGGGCTGTAGACATTGTGGGCATTCTACCAACTAGTACTAAACAGGCCAATTATTGCATTGTGGCCATTGATTACATGACCAAATGGGTAGAAGCTAGACCCCTCTCAGCCATCACCGAAGAAGCTGCAAAAAAGTTCATGCTTGAACAAATAATTCTAAGGTTCGGTATCCCGATGATATGTGTGTCAGACAATGGGACACAATTCATTGGAAACAAATTCAGAAAATTCTTATTTGAATTCGGAATTCAACAAAGGTTCAGTTCGGTCGGCCATCCTCAAGGAAATGGAGCAATCGAAGCAGCCAACAAGATCATTTTCGACGGGATAAAGAAAAGGCTAGGAGATTCTAAAGGATTTGGGCGGAAGAATTGCCATATGTCCTATGGGCTTACCGAACAACTCCGAGGTCATCGACCGGAGAGACTCCGTTCAAACTCGCCTTCGGTACTGATGCTTTGATGCCTACTGAGGTCGGCCTAGAATCGTATCGGACACAGGTGTTCAACGTGGAAACAAATGAATTCGGACTCCGTGCAAATGTCGACTTGCTTGAAGAAGAAAGAGAAGCAGCTTATCAAAGGAATCTAAGATACTAACTCCAGGCAGCCCAATATTATGATTCAGGAATAAAGAAAAGATCATTCCATATGGGAGACTTGGTCCTTCGGGAATTAGCCACTTCAATGCCAACCAGAAAAGGCAAACTTATGCCGAATTGGGAAGGTCCCTATGTGGTGATAGAGGTGGTTCGTCCGGGCACATACAAGCTAGCTCATCCGAATGGGGATCCTATTAAAAATACATGGCATGCATCCCGCCTTCGTCGTTTCTACCAGTAAGATCTTTCTATATTATTGTAAATAAAACTGATCGAGTATAAGGAACCCATGTTTAGGGCAGACCGAATAAAACATGTGTTCTTACATCTGGTTTAGTATTTATGATATTTGGACATAATTAAGGCAGGGAGGAAATATTTTTTCATTGACCGAATAAAGCCTTAATCATTTACAAATTCCCTAAATACTAGGGGACGTAATAGCTAGGCTACGGCCGAATATGCAATAATTGACCGAAGACGCATAAAATGAAAGATTATGCTAAGGTCAACAAAATAGTCCGAAGACGCATAAAATTAAAAATTATGCTAAGGACAGTAATAGCTAGGCTATGGTCGAAGATACAATAATTGACCGAAGACGCATAAAATGAAAGATAATGCTAAGGTCAACAAAATTGTCCGAAGACGCATAAAATTAAAAATTATGCTAAGGATAGTAATAGCTAGGCTACGGCCGAAGATGCAATAATTGACCGAAGACGCATAAAATGAAAGATTATGCTAAGGTCAACAAAATAGTCCGAAGACGCATAAAATTAAAAATTATGCTAAGGACAGTAATAGCTAGGCTATGGCCGAAGATGCAATAATTGACCGAAGACGCATAAAATGAAAGATTATGCTAAGGTCAACAAAATAGTCCGAAGATGCATAAAATTAAAAATTATGCTAAGGAAAGTAATAGCTAGGCTACGACCGAAGATGCAATAATTGACCGAAGATGCATAAAATGAAAGATTATGCTAAGGTCAACAAAATAGTCCGAAGACGCATAAAATTAAAAATTATGCTAAGGACAATAATAGCTAGGCTATGGCCGAAGATGCAATAATTGACCGAAGATGCATAAAATGAAAGATTATGCTAAGGTCAACAAAATAGTCCGAAGATGCATAAAATTAAAAATTATGCTAAGGACAGTAATAGCTAGGCTACGGCCAAAGATGCAATAATTGACCGAAGATGCATAAAATGAAAGATTATGCTAAGGTCAACAAAATAGTCCGAAGATGCATAAAATTAAAAATTATGCTAAGGACAGTAATAGCTAGGCTACGGCCGAAGATGCAATAATTGACCGAAGACGCATAAAATGAAAGATTATGCTAAGGTCAGCAAAATAGTCCGAAGACGCATAAAATGAATATGCTAAGAAAATGGCATAATAATTACTTATGATTATATCGCCAAAGGCACAGAAAGGTAGCAGTCAAATCCGAAGGAAAAAGTTATGCCTGAAGGCTTACATCATTTGATTAAAAGAAAAAATATCTATTCAGTCAGAGAGATCAGGTTCGGAGCCGGAACTGACTTCAAGAGGAAGATCGGGTTCTGGAGGACGAGTAACAGGATCCTCAAACATGCCCAAAATCTGTTTGTAGTCCCAACCAAGCTGATGAGCCCGAATAACTGCTTCATCAAAACCAGCCGTATAGCTCCTATCTTCATATTGGATAATTTTCTTTTCGGACTTCTTCAGCAGTCGCCGACTCCGCTTGGCCTGCTCGGTCCTCCTGGCCACAAGCCTCATCTGAGCATCTCTCTCCAACTCCAGAGATTTATGCTCAATCTCCAAGTTATTGACACGAGTCTGGAGTTCGGCATTTCTTCTCTGAAAGGTTTCTGCCTCCTTTAGCTGCTTGGACATATCCTTTACTTTATCCTGTACGGCCGCAGCCTGAGACAAGCAAGAAAGCAAACATGAAACGAATGAAACAAATAATACAAGTACAAGGTAACGAGAAATGTACCATGGTGAAATGTCCTAACAGCTCAGCACAAGCCGACACAGGATCGGCCGATTCATAGACAGATCGATCAGCAGGAAGAATCATGGCGTGAAGGAAGTCGTCAGAAACCTGTTTCGCTTCCACAGGAGCAGGGGCAGCAAACTTGTCCGTAGACATAATCGACAAAGAGGGTCGATAGGTTTGAATAACCTCTTCAGTATTATGAACCCTCTTGTTCACATTATCGCCAGCCCCGCTAGCCGAAGAACCATCAGGATGGCCAGACTCGGCTATTGTCTTCGGATCGTTCGGATTGGCCTCGGTTCCTTCGATTACCAATTGATGCTGTCTAGCCTCTTCTTCAGCCAACTGAAGCAATCTAGCTTCCTCTTCGACCTTTTTCTTGGCCGCTCTCTCAACCTGCTTCCGAGCCAAATCCATTTTAGAAGACACTACAAAAACAAAATGCAAAATCAGCAAAATATCATTAATGAATAGAAACTTACTGAAGAACAAAAGATATGTTACCACCACGCCAATGGATAGCATCAAGATAACCCTTATCTCGACTCATAGACAGGGGAATCTTATCTGGATTCATCCGTCGGCTAATTTTGTAATAATCAGCCCTATCTTCCACGGACATTTCAGGAACAAGTACATTACGAGGTTCTATCTCTCTCCATACTCGATAATTATCTAATTTCGGACCACTAATAAAAAACCACTTAGTATGCGTCCCATGATTACTAGAGTTGGTGGCAGCCCAATCTGCCTGATCGGATCTTCGGGCTATCGTATAGAAGCCCGCCGACTTAGAATTCCTCCTTACATCATAGTGATGAAGAAAAAGGGCCAATCTGGGTTCAACCTCGGCTTTTATACATATAGTCTGAAAGGCATTAAAATGAATAAAACTATTCGGATCCAGCTGGCCTAAAGCTAACCCCGTACGAATCAGGAACCTCCTTATGATAGGAAGAAGAGGAAGTCTAAGACCGCAATGAAAGGCTCGTTCAGAGATGCCTATTTTAAAACTCCCATGAGGACAAGGGGAAACAGGGGTATGATAGACGAGGTCATCTTCCTCGGCCTGGTATGCCTCATATTGTTCGGGGAAGTCATATCTACTATGCATATGTAAAACTTCTTCTTCGGACATATCCGAAAGAAGATTGGCTGCTGGAAATTTTAACTCATCGCCAAAATGCGCCATCGCCGAATACGAGGGAGCCGCACCTGATTGATCCATCTCCTGCGTTCGGAAACAGAGGAGTTAGCCATGTACTCGGAAAATAAGAAAATTTTGAAAAAACCTATTCGGTCAGTAACCGAGTACAGAGGGCTTGGATCAATCGGCCGAATAAAATCCAGGTTATGATTCATACGAACCGAAGGGTGTTCTTAAGTATTGGGGACACCGAGGAAAGTTCTTACCCCAAAATTCCCAAAACAAAAATGAAAACCCACAAAAAAGCTACTAAATGCCCAAAACAGTTCAATATTACAAACCCATATACCCAAAAACCTCTTATCTTAAAAAAGCCCCATTACATTTACACATGCATATACAAATATACATACATATATACGAAATAAATTACGAATCATCATACTAACGAATATTATGAAAGAAAGAAGAAGAACTTACTGATCGTCCAGTAGGAGATAAGATCGAGTTCCTGGGGGTGATTTGTTTGAAGATAAACTGCGATTGGAATTGGAACAGTAGTATCTGTCGAACTCGCGTTCCAAATTGTCAATGTTGGAAGAGATGCTGAGAAGAGAGTTTGTATCCAATATGAAAAAAGAAAGAAAGTAAACAGTAAAAGGGTTTTTTGAGGTTTTAAATAGACACGACCCTTGAGAACAGAAGACGTTACAAATTCAACGGCTGAGATTTGAGCACAAATCATAAGGCGGGACACCTGTCATCATTAATGGACACGACTCCCCATGCGACTCCTTCTCATTAATAGCTGTCATCCATATCCGAAAAAAGGCATCCGAAAAGGTAATCCGAAGATGGGCTATAGGTTTCGGCCTTCGGTCCGAGGATACCTCTTACCGAAGCCCTGGGACATGTTAGAGGCCCATCGGCCCAATAGGCTACATTAAGCCCATTACTGTACTCCTAAGCTAAGTATCCAAGACATAGAGATCCGAATCCAAGACATAGAGTTCCTTCGGATACTTCGGTCCAATCAATAAGTGACACCTCAGAATGCGGGATATGGCTGTTCTTTCCTTTCCACCTCCTATGGCCCACGGCCGAATGCTATAAAAAGAAGAGAGTAAACAATAACCAGGGACAGACAATTCATTATCACTACTCAAGTATCCTCTATCATAATCTCTTTACGTTTTACCCTATTATCTAAACAGCCAGAAACTTACTCTTACGCCGGAGGTGAATCGAGGGTCAACACCCTCGCATCCTTTTATCTTGCAGGTTGAACGAAGGACCTACTCGGAGAATTCTGGTTCTAACAGTGATTTACTTATTAAATTAGAGATTAGGGAGCCTGAGATATATCTCAGTTAAGTTCCCTGAGATTCTTTTATTTTATATGTAAAAATGGAGCGGATATTTTAGTAAATTCAGACTTTTTTTAATTAGCCCTGCGGACTTAATAAAAATTAAGTTATTTTATTTGTATTTCACTAAAAGTTTCCTGAGATATATCTCAGGTTCTTTTTCTTATTAAATTATACATTCCAATAAAATAAAAATTTCTTAACATTTGTATAGACATGAACAGGTCCTGTCCTGACACCTAGCATCCAGCATCTTTACACTTTTAGTCTTCAAGCACGTATTAACACATACTGCATTGTCGCACTTGCCCCGATATGTAATAGTACATTCACAACATTGGGGAATGGGGCATATCAAGTTCTTTCCACCTTGGAGAGGGGAATCATCTGTCAATGGCGGAAAACAAAAATATAGTTAAAATAAAACGTATCCACGGATAAATTTAAGCACTCGTAATTAAAGATAATCATATTTTGTTCCTAATAATTTTTTTAAAAAAATACGGAGTATGTTTAAAGAATTTATCAAGCTAAACTTGATAATAGTGCCATAAGTAAATTATATTTATATATGAAAAATGATACTTACATCCATTACCGCAAGTAGAAAATTCCTGACACACAGCAATATTAACGATCATCATGATAACTATCATACAAACAAAATACTTGCAACTCATTTTTGTTTCTCTAAAATGGTTTCTCTAAAATACACAGCAATATTCAATGGTTTTTGTTGTAGGAAAGAATTCCAGTCAAGAATGTTGCATTTTCGTTTATTTATTTACATTTTGGAAGATATATGCGGAAAGAAATAAAAGATTACGAAAATATTTTTATTTTTGAGAAATGACAACATATCCAGAATGCAGTTAACATTTTAGTGGGACTTAAAGAATTTTTACTCAATACATTAAAATACATTAAATTGGAAGATTCTTTTCCCTTTTTAAACCTTAGAATATTGTTGGAATTAAGAAGAATGAGGCTAATTTGTCGATGGGTTTCATGTTCCTGAGGTAACCTCAGGAAAATTACCTGAGATAACATGAATTTTCCATATGAATTTTCCATATTAATGCACGAGGGTATAATTGTAATTACAGGATTTTTTTAAAAAATTCAATATTTACAAAAATACCACAAATATTTACACTGCTACCTCAGGTAATTCTCCTGAGGTAATCTCAGGGCCTTTTTTCTCTTTGTCGATAACTATTTTCAAAATAATGCAAATAATATTTCGACAGTTAAATATTTGTTTGCCAGCATTTCTAGTCCTTAAAAAAGATTAGATCGTTAGAGCATCTCCAATGGTGCCTTAGGTAAAATTAAAAAAAAATTACCTTATTTAAGATATATATAGAATTTGTAAAATTTTGTCCAATGGGACAAAACTATTAGGTAAAAATATAGATAACCACAATAATATAGATAACCACAATTGACTATATCTGTCAAACCTTTAGCAACCTGTAGTTTAACTCACATATCAATTACCATATAAAAATAATATCTATTTTTAACAACTTGAAATAATAATAACATACCATTTTTAAAATATAGGCAAATCAATATAGTCAATTCCATTGGAGTAAAACACGTTACAGGTTCAACAAATTTTACATAATCAATATTTAGCCAATCATTTTACAAAACACCGTTGGAGATGTTCTTAATCCTCATCAGTTTAATCTTTTAAGGTGAATAAAATCGCCTTATGACTTAAAATTTAAAATAAAAATTCTTTTCTTAAAAGTAATTTTGTTATGTCTGAATAATAGGTAATTTTTAACTTTTAAATTAGCATAGAAGTCCGGACACGAACTTCTTGCTTGAATCATATTTTATTATACTAGTTTAAAACCATGCGATGCACGAATTTTTTTAAATATTATATGAATTTTTTCATTAATTTGTATTATTTTTTTAAAACATGAATTTTTTAGGTATAAATTTTTAAATAAGATGATTTGATAATAATTACATAAATGTTATCCGTGATATTTCTAGAAAAGGAGAGATTTTAGTTAGATAATACAGAAAAGATTATAGGTTTTAGTTGAAAAAGTTAATCGTTAATTATTATTAATTATAAAATTATTATTTTATTTTATTAAATATAATGTCCGTGATATAATTGGGAAAAAAATATCTTAATTAGAGAAAATTAAAAAAATAACATGTTTTAGGTGAAAAGGATAATTAATTAGTTTATAGTAATTATAATTTAATTATGTTATTTTATTAAATATAATAACTCATATTTTTTTAGAAAATGAGAAATTAATGTTATTCGTTATATTTCTAGAAAAAGAGGGATTTTAGTTAGAAAATATTAAAAAAATGATATGTTTTAGCTTAAAAAGGTCATCGGTTAATTATTAGTATTATAACATTATTTTACTTTATTAAATAAATTCCCTATGATATAATTGGAAAAAGAGAGATTTCGTGGAAAAAAGGAGAGATTTTAGTTAGAGAAAACAGAAAAGGTAACATGAAAATTAAAAAGGTGAAATGTTTTAGGTGAAAAAGGTAATTGAATAGTTTTATAGTAATTATAATTTAATTATCTTATTTTAATAAATAAAATTGCTCGTGATGTTTTTTTAAAATGAGAAATTAATGTTGCCCATGATATTTGTAGAAAAAAAGGGAATTTAATTAGAAAAAATGGAAAAATGATACGTTTTAGCTGAAAAGGTAATCAGTTAATTATTAATATTATAATATTATTATTTTATTTTTATTAAATAGAACCCCCGTGATGTAATTGGGAAAAAAAGATATTTTAGTTATAGTGAAAATGTAACGTATTTTGGCCGAAAAAGATTATTGCCTTTGATATCAACGGAAAAAAGAGATTTTAGTTAGAGAATAGAGAAAAGGTAATGTGTTTTGGCTGAAAAGGGTAATTAATTAGTTAATAGTAATTATAATATAATTATATTATTTTATTAAACAAAATTGGTCATAATGATCAGAAGTGTGTCTTTGTATGGCATACGTTTGGGGAAAAGTCAGCTTTTGTACAGTTGGCATTGGAGGTTGGTGAGTTCAAGCAATTGGTTTGTAGCCTTTTTCATGGCATTGGGCTTACTACATTGAGTTTGGGAGAATATAACTCTCAGGCTGGAGGTTTAGTAATCAGCTTTGATAGTTGGTTTTTGGGGCAGTGGCATACCGCAGACGGGGACTTGCAGCCTTGGTTTTCAGGCGTTGGTTTGCTACTTGGGGAATTGGTTTGTCAGTATTGTTGACATTTTGATGAGGACATCAAACTCAGAGTGTGGGAGGGTTTGTAAGGACCCTTGGTTGGAAAACATTGTGGGAGCCGAGCTGGGCGGCTTGACTGATTGGCAGCCGGGACAACCGGAGCCATTGGGGCTAGTCATTGGCGACTTGGTCTCATTTGTGGGAAATTGGTGAGGCAAGGACCTGATTACTTGGTGAATACTCAAAGGAAACGTGGGCTGGACATTGGTACAGAACGGTGGGACGCTGGTCTACTTAGTTGGATGCGCGCCAAGGTCATTGGGCTTGGTGCTGGGCTGTTTTGGTGGTGGCAGTCTTAGCGGGTTTTGGTGCCTTATAAATGGACGTGGCTAAAGTACTTGGGCATTCTGAAAGGTTTATTTGGCTTGTTTAAAGATGGGTCAGATGTGATCCAAAAGAAAGTGGGGGTCCAGAAAAGCAAGGCATGTGCATGGCTTGTGATGGGTGGTTGGTGACGGTTACTAGAATGTGGAAACTGCTCATAGATCATGGGTTCTACAACATGGCATTGCTGAGTCTAATAGATATATGTATATATATATGTGGGCATAAAGGTAGTTGCAAGGCTCAAGGACTGTTTTGTGATATGTGGTGGCGGTTATAAAACTGCCAGGCAGTTTGGAAACTGCCCATAGGCTGGAAATTCGTGGCTTATATATATAGACCTGATTCTAGTTTGTATAGGAGGGAGGAAACACTTGTATTCTCTAGTTTGTGTTAGGCAAAAACGTTGTAAACACTTAAAGAATTATGGGTAGGCCTTAGAGTGTGTTTGGTGAGGTATTTTGATGTTAACCTCGGCCGAAAGTCTCTTGTATCCTTTGTATTGAGTTGATCAATAAAAGGTTGGACGTTTGTCCGTAATTGCTGGTGTGTTTTGTTTGATTTGCTTGATGATGAACATGCACTCCATGTTGGTTGCCCAGAGTTATTGAGTTGGTTCCATTCGCTGCGTGGTTGTGCGCTTTGCTGAAAACGCAGGGCGACAAGGGAAGGCTGTTCTTGACACCGGGTGACAAGGGCAGGCCGCACAAGGGTGAAAATTCAGGTTTGAAAACCCACCCCTGTGACAACTAGTAAGGTTTCTGTAGAGTGACAAATTCAGTTGGACTAAATTAGGCAGGTTTGAAAACGAGTCTGGCAGTTGTTCGATTGCAGCATCAGATGCATTGAATGTCTCCAAGCCTTCCATGTTCCCGAATTGCTCAGGTAGCTTTCTAAGCTTCTCGCAATGGTATAAATTCAAATTAGTCAATTTCTTCAAGTGATCGAGCAGCTATATCTGGCAGTTGTTCAATTGCTGTAGAACTTGCATCAAGCCATCTGTATCATAACGCCCATTTGCAACCGTTTCAGACTTACAAATTCACGCATATTGGACAGTTTGGTTAACTGTCCAATTGACTCCGACAATTCTTCCAAATATTTGCATTCATCCAAATTCAAATGACGCAAAGAAAGTAACTGTTCAATAGGTGCATCTGCATACTTTTATTAGGCTTTCACATTCACCACAACGAAATTTTAGTAATATATATTAATTTCATATCAGGGATACTTTTTCAAGCCTTTTGAGTTTGTCATATATAGGTTTTGAGCTTCACCACGAATTACTATTAACAATGTACAAGTAGCACAGTAGCAATATGAAACGCAACTACAGCTATGTAAATAAATTCACTAGTGTAAAAATGAAGGTATTTTCGTAAATGCAGGGCAAGTTTTGTTTGTTTAAATCTTTTTCTATTTAGATTCGGGGACAGAGGGAGTACTTTAGTATAGTTTAATTAGTTTAATTAGTATTACACTTGTGTTTAAGAAAATCGAAATAATGACATAATTACCACAAATATATTGAGTTTTGACTGAAATACTACCGCGCGTAACAAGTGGCCAAAACTACCCACCTGTTACGCATCTGGCAGATGCTTAATAAAAAAAAAACAAAATTTGACTTGTTACGCATCCTTGAGATGCTTAATAAAAAGAAAAAAAAACTAATACATGTTACGCATCCTTCAGATGCTTAACAAAAAAAATAATACTCGTGTGACAAATGCGTAACAGCTTATTACCCAAATATAAAATGCGTAATAGTTTAATATTTTGGGTTAAATAGTTTCCATTCGGGGTTTAACGGGTTCAATATTTTGGGGTTCAGAAATATTAAATTTTTTAATTAAAATTTAAAATTTATCTGTATTCCGTTACAGGTTCAACAATTAACTTTTGGGGTTCACTTTTCCATTTTGGGTTTTAAAAAATATTCGGAATGACGAATAAACCTTATATGGATTTAGGGTTTAGGGTTGTTTACAATCCTAAATCCTAGACCCAAAACCCTAATTTATCCTAATTTTTAAACGCGTTAGCGTTTAAAAATCAGGCCGCCAGATTCATTTTTTTAATTAAAATTTTAAAATTTTATCTGTATTTACTCGGGATTTCAACGGTTAACCTTTAGGGTTCAACAATTTCATTTTGGGTTTTAGAAATATTCGAAATGACGAATAAACCGTATACGGACTTAGGGTTTAGGGTTGTTTACAACCCTAGACCCAAAACCCTAATTTATCATGATTTTTAAACGCGTTAGCGTTTAAAAATCAGGTCGCCGGACTAATTAAATTTTCATTTTTTAAAATATAATTTTTAAATTTATCTGTATTCCATTAGAGGTTCAACGATTAACCTTTGGGGTTCAACTTTTCCATTTTGGGTTTTAGAAATATTAGAATAACGAAATTAATACGTTTTTTTAATTATACGTTTTTTTAAATATATATTTAGAAAAAAAATTAATGCATATTACCCAAATGAAAAATGCGTGATACCCTATTACGCATCTCGAAAATGGGCAATAGATTGTGTTACTCTCTGGAAAAATGCGTAATAGCAAAAAAAAAAAATTTATGTTACGCATTTTGACAATGCATAACAAATGTTAAGCATTCTCAAAATGCGTAACTGAGTGGTATATTTGGCCAAGAATTGTGGAGTCGGCATTCTCGTCACTTCCTTTTTAAAAAACTGGTAAAGATGGCCTTTTCCCGAAAATCTGTACGATTTTTTTTTGAGATATGTTGAAATTAGAATAACTAGCTTGTAAGAACTTATTTTTTCTTTTTTCGTTTGATTAATTGTATCCACTAAGTATTCGTCCGTCTTGTCTATTGACATGGTCTTGTCTATTTGGCATGGTTTGATGTATTAAGGTTGGAGTAAGTTAGTTTTTTTCTTTTTGGTTATTATTCGCTCTCTTCTTTGGTCTTTTGTTGCAAGTAACATGGCATCGTCAAGTAACATTCTGGAGGCTATGAACAACATTACATTGAATGAGGAGGAAGAAGGATTTTTGGCAATAGAGGGTTCAGGGGCGAATGAGGATAATCAGGGTTTTGCAAATTTCAATGCCAAATTATGTGTAGTGGCTCGGTTTCTAATAGAAGGTCGTGTGGATTTCCAGGCATTACAACAGACTTTAGCAGCTCTTTGGAAGCCAGGGAGGGGTGTTTTCATAAAGGAGTTGGATACAAATCTGTACCTTTTCCAGTTTTATCATGAATTGGATGTGAAGAGGGTGTTGGAAGGGAGTCCATGGTCGTTTAATAGGAGAACACTTGTCATGGCTCGTATGAAAGAAGGGGATAATCCAAGGAGTGTCAGTTTGAATTCCATAGATTTATGGGTTCAAATACATGATCTGAAGCCAGGGTTTATGTCAGAGAATGTCATTAGACAGGTTGGAAATTACATTGGTCAGTTCATGGAGTCTTGCAGTACAAATTTTAAGGAAGCTTGGCGTGATTATATGCATGTTCGTGTATCCATCAATCTGTCTAAACCTTTAAAGAGGCGAATGAAGGTTAGAAAAACTGAGAATGATTGGTTCTGGATCACTTTCAAGTACGAGAATGTGCCCACATTTTGTTTCATTTGTGGTTTTTTAGGGCACTCTGATAAGTTCTGTTCACGTCTCTTTGATACTCCTGAAAACGAGATAGCTCGTCCTTATGGGATATGGATGCGTGCACCTTTTCGACGGCAGGTTAAACCGATAGGAGCGAAGTGGCTTCGCAGTGGTGATGATGAGAATCCATGGAGCTCGAGGGGTGTAGAAGGAAACAGTCAAGATCCGATATTTGCTCAACAAACTGTGTTTGGTGGAGTTGATGGCGGAAGCATGGGAGGGAAAACTCAAAATATTTCAAAGGCGGTAGACTCGGTGCTAAGAGGGGCTCATGCAACAGATTCCACAAATCAAGGAAGTAGATCAGTAATTATCGACACGAAAAAAAGGAGAACAGATGATGGGTTGGGCCACGATGCTGGGCTAGGTTTCAACACAGAAGTCTGTATTGAATCAGAGGAGGAGGACAATATGTTCGTAGAAAATGGCCCAAACAATTTTAATGATCCAAAAAACGTAAAAGAGGCGGGTACTCAGGGGGGTACTCGCCTAGCATTATGAGTATCATAAGCTGGAATTGCTATGGGTTAGGGACCCCATGGGCCTGCCAATTCCTCAAAGAAATAACGTCCCTTAAGAAGCCAAATTTCATATTTCTGTGTGAGATATTGTGTAATAAAAACAGGGTGGATGCAGTGAGAAATTCTTTAAATTTCGAAGGAGCTTTTACTGTTGAGACTCAAGGTCATAGTGGTGGTATTACGTTTTTGTGGAGGCATGATGACGAGGTAGAGTTACAATCGTATAGTAAGAATCATATTGACTTGGTTGTTAAGAACAGAGGGGGCCAAGTGTTTAGGTTAACGGGCATCTATGGTGAGCCTGACAGGAGGAAAAGAGAAGATACTTGGAACTTGATACGTAGACTGGCTACAGGTAATACTCTACCGTGGGTGTTAATTGGTGACATGAATAATGTTCTATCTCAAGACGACAAGAGGGGGGGAAGGCCTTATCCACAGTGGTTGATACAAGGGTTCAGAGAAGTGGTGGATGAATGTGGTTTAACTGATATGCACATGGCTGGATACCCATTTACCTGGGAGAAAGGTTACGGAACGGAGAGTTGGGTTGAAGTCAGATTAGATCGAGCTTTATCGACAGAAAGTTTTCTTAACTTGTTCAAGAATGCTAAATTGTCCAACATGGAGATAACAACTTCTGACCATTGCCCTTTGTTGCTTGAACCAAATGAGAACATTGTTTTGCGTACAGTAAAACCTTTCCGTTTAGAAAATGCGTGGCTGAGAGAACCGATGTGCAAGCAAATAGTGGAGGAAGCCTGGTGTAGTAATCCTAGTATGTCATTTCAGGATAAGTTGGTGGTATGTTCTCAAAAATTATCAGAATGGGGGCAGGAAATTACTGGAAGTTTTCGAAAAAGGATCAATCAGTGTAAGCATATTTTGAGAACTCTTAAAGGCAGAAGGGATGCTCATTCCATTGAGTTATGTAAAGAAGAGAAAACAAAATTAGCTGAAATTTATGCCCAGCAGGAGGTGTTCTGGAGGCAAAGATCAAAGCAACTATGGCTTCGTGAAGGGGATCAGAATAGCAAATTTTTCCACAAAGCTACAAAAAAGAGAAGGCGAGTTAATCATATTGCCTCTTTGGTTGATGTTTCAGGCGTTAAAGTAGGTTGGGGTTCTGGCCTAGAGGAGACAATGGTGGAATACTTCTCTACCATTTTCAAAGCCTCAGAGACAGAGTGGAGTGAGATAACAAACTGTGTATCAACGAGGGTCTCCTGTGTGCAAAATGAGTTGATGCTGTCCCCAATAGAAAATGAGGAGGTGAAGCGTGCACTTTTCAACATGCATCCAGATAAGTCCCCTGGACCGGATGGAATGAGTCCTGGATTTTATCAGAAGTACTGGTCCATTGTTGGTAGTGACATTGTTCATATGGTTAGGAGGTTCTTTGAAGAAGGTACTCTTTTAGCTCAATTGACTAGCACTAATATAGCTTTGGTGCCAAAGAAGAAGGACCCTCAGACTATGGCGGATTTACGTCCGATCTCTCTTTGCAATGTGGTTTATAAAATAATTTCAAAAGTGCTAGCTAATAGAGTGAAGAAAATTCTTGATGTGATAATCTCAGACACTCAGAGTGCTTTTATTCCGGGGCGTTTGATCTCAGACAATGTCATGGTGGCACACGAAATAATGCATTTTATGAAAAGAAAAACGGTTGGTAAGGAGGGGTGGATGGCGTTGAAACTCGATATGAGTAAGGCGTACGATCGTGTGGAGTGGGGTTTTTTGGAAGCTGTTCTTCTTAAGTTGGGTTTTGATAGTAGACTGGTTAGTCTTCTAATGGCTTGTGTTGTCTCAGCTAATTACCAGATAGCTCATGCAGGTCGAATTTTTGGTACAATTGTTCCCCAAAGGGGTATACGGCAAGGTGACCCGTTATCATCGTATTTGTTTCTGATTTGCATTGAAGGCTTTACTGCTTTGATCCATGATTACGAACGAAGACAGTTGATTAAGGGCATTAAGGTGGCTCGTACAGCTCCTCCTATCTCTCATATGTTTTTCGCAGACGATAGTTTCATCTTCTGTAAAGCAACAACTAGAAATGCTGATAACGTTTTACAAATGTTAAAGATCTTTGAGAAGGCATCAGGGCAGCAGATTAATGTGGTCAAGTCGTCTGTATTTTTCAGCAGAAATACGAATGAGGAAGTGAATGAGAGCTTGTTATTTCAGCTGCAATTTCAGGAAGCAGGTGAACATAGTCTTTATTTGGGCCTCCCGAGTTTAATGCATAGAAAAAAGACTGCAATGTTTGGTTTTATCAAGAATAGGTTGCAAGACAAGATTCAAGGTTGGGATAAGGGTGTGCTATCAAAAGGGGGTAAGGAAATTCTTCTCAAAACGGTGGCTCAAACGCTTCCTAATTATACGATGAGCGTGTTCTTGTTACCTGTTGAAGTGTGCCAGGATATTGAACGGATTATGTGCAGATTTTGGTGGAGGGCAAGTCGTAGTAAGGAAAAATCTATTCATTGGATGAGTTGGGAGAGAATGAGTAAAAAGAAGAGTATAGGTGGGCTGGGTTTTAGGTGCATTCGAGATTTTAATTTAGCACTATTAGGCAAGCAGAGTTGGAGACTAATTAATCAACCCCAGTTGCTGGTTAGCAGAGTGTATAAGTCGAGATACTATCCAGGGGGCTCTTTCTTTAATGCTAAATTGGGAGGCAATCCTAGCTATGTATGGCGTAGCATAATGGAAACTCAAACTTTGATGAAAGAAGGGTCTGTTCGAAGAATTGGTAATGGTGAAAACACTTTCGTTTTAAATGATCCTTGGTTGCCAGACATGAACCCGTATGTTGTCTCAGTAAGTGAAGCGCTTATTAATGCAAGAGTTTCTTCTCTGATGGATATGTCTGCAGCTCAGTGGGACTTTGATCTTATTAGAGACATTTTCGAAGACAGAGACGCAAATTTGATTCTCACCATTCCTATCAACTCTTACGAGGGGGATACGTGGTCTTGGAAATTTGAGAAGCTGGGAGGATACTCTGTGAAGAGTGCTTATGGCCACATGAGAGATAACAAGGAAGGTAATCACATTGATGACAACTTTGGCTTTTGGAGAAGGCTTTGGAATTTGAAAATCCCACCAAAGGTTAAGCATTTCCTATGGCGGGCAGTGGCAGGAATTTTACCTACGAAAGATAACTTGTTGTGTAAAAGGGTGCAGGTGAATAATTGGTGTCCAGTCTGTCAGAGTCATACAGAATCAATACTGCATTCGTTGGTGACATGCTCTTTTGTGAATGAGTGTTGGAATATCATAAGGCTTCCACTGATTTCTGGTGATTTTTTCACGTTTGCAAATTGGTTTAGGTTGGTATTGCAGCAGTACAGAAGGAATGAAATTCATTTAACTGCTATGATCTGTTGGATGGTATGGAAAAACCGAAATGATTTAGTGTGGAATCAACGTAGTATGCCGGCAAATGGAGTAGTAGAATCAGCGAAATCTGTCCTTGATCAATGGAGAGTGTTCAAGATAAGTCTTTTGACATCTATTTGGGTTATATGACTCAAGACGATGGCCATGAACACTGGAGATTACCACAGCATAACAGAATCAAGGTTAACACTGATGCTGCTATTTTCGAAAGCTCGACTAGCTACAGTTACGCATTCGTGGCAAGAGATCATGTAGGTCAGTTGATAGAAGCGAGTTCAAGGTGTCTACAAGGCAAGGTATCCCCAGAAATTGCAGAAGCTTTTGGAATTAGGGAAGTTCTAAGTTGGATCAAGGACACTCATCGATCAGGGGTTGAAGTCGAGACTGATTGTCTACAGCTAGTGCAAGCCATTCGATCCTCGACAAAGTGTTTTTCATATTTGGGAAGAGTAGTAGAAGAATGTCAAGTGTTACTAGATAGTTTGAAAGCTCGTAATGTGCTTATTCGTTTTGTTAAGCGATCAGCGAACAAGGTTTCCCATTATTTGGCGAGACATAGTTGTTCTATAGCTGACCGTGTTTGGAGGATTGGAGATGTCCATTCCGATTTTCAGCGTGTATTGTTGAATGATTTGAGGAATTAATAAAATTTCTTTCCTTGGCAAAAAAAAAAAAAGAATAACTAGCTTGTAATTCGTGTAAAGTATCGTCTATTTTTTTTTTTTTTTATAATTTGTTTATAATGTAGTAAAGAATTTGAACCTTACAATTTTGTATATAATATTTTTTAGGATTAAATATAAATTAATATGTTGTTGACAGAAATCAAAACTTAGACCTCTATATATACTAGCTGATAACCCGTGCGAAGCACGGGCATAGATTGAACACGAGTCGAGATTAAAATATTTATATTAATAGACTATTTAATTATGTAGTTATAAAAAATCGAATCCGAGATAAAGTTAAAAAAATTAAAGTAAATATATCTTTATAATAATGTCAGGAATTGAACCCTTTATAATTATTAAATTAAATAATAAATATTGTATAATTATGTAGTTTGGAAAAAATCGAACCCCGAGTTAAGTGATAGCCGTCAAACCCCTTAATCGAACCCATTATAGGAAATCGAACATGGGGTGAAATTAAATTGAATAATAAATCTTATATAATTATGTAGTTGGAAGGGATCGAACCCCGAGTTAAGTGATAACCAAATTTGGTACTTTTGGTACTTTGGTACTATTGTGTACCATTAAAACATGGTTTTGCACATTAATATAGAGTATAGATATAATAAATTTTATTATTGTTATATCTAACGGTCATGATCTATTTGAGTTAAAAATCTAACGTTGTGAATGAGGGATAACAAAAAATGATAAAAAAATAGGGATTAACCATACTACAAATTATACCATCTTTCATTTATTACAATATAGTATAGATATGAATTATTTATTTTCAGTAAAGTTTGTAGGAAATCTTGATTTTTGGGTACAAAGAGAGCTTCAACATGGGCTAACTTATAAAGATGTCCAAAAAGTTCGAAGCCTGAAAGCGGGTTTGATCCGATTTGAAAAAAAATCCGAAAAAATTGATTCAGAAAAAAACATGGCCTAATTTGGCCCAGCCCGCGGGCTTATATATACATACCTTTTATTTTTCATCAAATCCGGTCTGACCCGAAATTCGAAAAAATCTGGATAAAAGTTCAGTTTGAGTCAGATAAAAATTCGGGAGTTTTGAAAAATTTGGATAAAAACTTGACTTTATAAAATCTAAAACTATGTAATATTTTTAATAATTTCAAAAATATTAATATATAGGTAAAAATCATATTTTTTTAGATAAAATAAAAAATTATACAATATTTTTGATAATATCAAAATTATTAATATAAAAATTAAAAAAAAAAACTCGGATAAAAACCCAATTCGATCTGACGAGATAATAGTAATAGTTTTAGTTTTGAATGGTTCAACAAAATTTTAATCCAGATAATTTTTAGGTGTCGTCCATGAACTTTACTAATTAACCAAACAAGCTGGACAAGCCTGTTAATTATAGTCCCGTCCAAAAATTTTGGTATCGTTTTTGGATTAAAATGAGCCCTTAGAGTTCTATTTTTTTTCCCTAATACTTGTTTTGGGCTAGTCTCTCCTTTCGGGTACAATCATATTTTGTTTCTTTGCCCAATACGATTTTACATGTGTTTTAACATTTATAAATAACTTGAAAATCAGTTTAACTGAAATCTAAACAAACAGGCATATCACATGAAACTAATAAGAAACACCATTGTCAGATCCAAAACGCAGTCTTCAACTGACGTACATGTACATATACAAATAGATGTACGTACATGTATAAATGGAAATGCGTACGTGCGTGCATCATATGATAAATTAGGAGGAATGTACATCACGTGAAATCGATTATTTTTGTATACAAATGGAAAATGAATGTAGAAATAGTAATATTGAAATCGGAGATGATCATCGATTATTGCCATTATCGACGTTGAAGCTTTTTCCGATATCGTCTCCTGCATATTCATCGTCTCCATCTTCTTCATGTTCGCCATTTTCAGGTCGCCTTAGTGTAGGTTGTACAAACTACATTGAACACCATGTATCTAAATTCGATACTTTAGCTGGTGTTGCTATTAAATATGGCGTTGAGGTAATTAATTTTTTCGATAATTTTATGAATTTTATGTTTGGGTGCATGTTACATTTGTTACATTTGATTAAATTGTTTACTTAAAGTGTTGGATTTAGTGTTATAAAGAGTATATATATTAATTTGTGTAAATGATCATCATCTTTGGTGTTAGGTTTTTAAGATGTGTGAATTACTTAATTATTATTGCTTTAATTTGAAATGTGTTGTCATAATATCAGGTAGCTGACATAAAGAAGGTAAATGTTCTGGTGACTGATCTCCAAATGTTTGCTCGCAAGACTCTTTTCATACCGCTACCAGGGAGGTATCCTCCATCGCCCAGTATGGCTAGTGGTTTCGACTCACCAGGGTACTGCTATGCTCACCACTGTTTATTTTATAGTATCATTTTTTTAGCAGTGTTGAAAAGAAAGTAGTTTGGTTCAACTAGGTAATGGTTACTCGGATTAATCGGAAAGTAGTCGGAATGATAATCGATGTAAAAGCCATACGTATTGAAATTTTATTTATATTTTCCGAGTATAATTATTAGCAAACTAAAGAATTTATAAGTCATATTTGATTTCATATTTTCATAGCATAAATATCAGTAAGACTCTCAAGTTTTTTAGTCCAAATATTTTTAGAAAAACATTTAACATCGCAATATATAGTGTAAAACTCTTATTTTTTGTTTTTTGGGATTTTCCATTGAAAATCCAAGTAGTCACCGATATTCCTGCATAATCTGATATCTAGCCGATTATTTTACCCGATTATTAGTTTGGGGAAGGCTATCGAGTCAGAGTACTCCCCTGCATAATCGAAATTTTAGAACACTATTTTTTAGCAATTGTGATGTCTTAAATCTTTTATTCTGCTGTCTTCCTGACCAAATACGGTGTTCAGATTGTCATCATCGAGTTGTTTCCATAAGAAACTGTGTGACGAATGTGTATGTTGTTGATCCAGTTATAATTTTGCTAGTTTATTATTTACCTCCAGCATATATGCATCAAGTCATCAACTGTAAAAGAAGTGAGTCATGTACTCTATGGCAAGTTGCTAGATAGCATGTTGTAGCACTCGTAGTTGGCTGTTTAGATACAGATAAGTCATTTATTGACAAAATTAAGGAAGCTAGCTCCCGGAAACCTACCTAACAAATTAAAGATTCTGTAACCACCTCTGATTATATCATTCTGGTTCTTGACAAGTCACTATACTCTCAAACAGAACACTAAGTTGTTTGTGCAGTGTAATGTGAGATATTTTTTCTGATTTTGTTCATAGTCTTTGGCATTTTAGGGTTCAAACTTGCTCTACATTTCATAGCTTAGGTTTCATACTTTCATGTTAAAGATTCACTTCATTATAAATCTTAGTGTAGTATATCTATTTCTGGTAATGTCTTGTTTCGGAGGGATAGTCGTCGTTTTGATATGCCCAAGGCAGTATAGAAGGATGAACATGGTTTTTTTTTTTTTTTTTGGCTACAAGTACATGTGAAATGGGTGCAGAGGGCTCTACCAGTGGCCTTAGTACGATTTTGGTGCATTTTAAATAAATTGAGTATATAAACTTTCATTAGAATGTAAGTTGTCTTATTTTGTTTGAAATGCATTCTGGCGTTGTGCTATAAATGTTTCTTCTTACAGAACAAGCAGCTCTGAGCAGACCCCACTATCTAGGGGAGGGGATTCCGGTTTTTTTAATTCATTCCGACCACTGGAGTTGATATCACCTTCCAGGCGGAAAGAGTCCCTAGCCATGAACAATCTACAAGGATATTATGGTCTTAAACGACCAGATCACGAGTTTGCACCTAAAGAATGTGAGATGACTGTCTATCAGAGCGGAGGGTCTCAGTACTTGGAAGATAGTCAATTTGGCATGCCATCACCTCATATGAACCTGCCTCTGAATATTCACAGAAAAAGTAAAAGTGCAACTGATAATCGAAAACTGGAGAATGGCGATTTAGCTAATGGTGGATTGGCTGAAGCTGCTGGAGCTGGAAAATCTAGCTTTAATAACTGGATCAGCAAAGTAGTATGTTGGAATCAGAAATCTGAAGCTGTTAAATCTCGTGCTCCGGAAATGTTACTGAAGGGAGATACCTGCAATGTTGGATTTTCAAAGATTACGGGTAAAGGTTTAGCACTGAGACAGAAAGCTGCTAGTCGGACTGCTTCAGAAATTGATGGTGAAACAGAATTGCAAAGTTCTATTATTACTGCTGTGGAAGAATTTGCGCGACAAGAAAGTCTTAGTGGTGTAACGAAATCACTCAGTATGCCAAGTTTCCAGGATTCAGATTGTTCCTCATCCATCTGGCCAGCCATTAATTGGAGTTTGAAGCCTGATCTACAGGTCTCTTCAACTGTATCCATTACAAGACCACTTTTTGATAGCTTGCCAATACCAATCGTTAGCAGAAGGAACAAAACAGCTGTGGATTAGTAGGATTCTGTATCCGCCTCTAGAATTCTTTCCTGAACACAATTTACCTCTTTGCCTATTATAATTAGTCATTTCCGTTTCCTACTTGCAGCTTTAACGGTTACCTCGGCTTTATGTCTTTAATTATTGGGCTGAGCAAAATACGGCTAATCTAAAATTAGTACATTTATATACAATACTAAAACAATCCGGCCAGTACTCTGGATAGGACAGGAAGTGAATGTCGGGATTAATCAATAATCAATTTGTTAGTTCTTAGGACAATAGCATACAATATAAATTTTGGCTGAGTAGAATATATATTGTGTTCAAGTCAAGCGTTGGAACGCAGGACGTACCTGGATCTACGGTACACCTCTATACAGATACTTGTTAGAGGTTCATGGAACTTTTCAAATTATAGTGAATGTATGTAGATATGTATATCTGTTTATGTAAAAGATGAAAGAACTTGGATATAACGTTTACAGATGTAGCTGTGTATTAATGAAACCAGTTTTGTTGACTGATGTTACCTCAACATGTTTTTTGCACTCTTTGTTTGATAGGTTGACCTTGAACGTTAACCTATTGTTAATTTTCACTTACATGTGTGAGTTGAGCTATGTAGCTGGGCTGGATTTCAAAATTTAGGACTGATAAATTAAAAATATGTGCGGAGCCAATTTGTTAAGTAACCAGCTCATCTAAAACCTTAAGGTGTTAGAGGGAGGCGATCTTATCTTATATTATAACACAAACTGCCTGTTTCCAAGTCAGACGAACGGAAGATTGATAAAGAACTTCAAAGAATAGAAGGTAAACATGCATTGACAAACTTATATAATTTTACACAGAGCTGATCGAGTATCCCTACAGGTTATAAGCATGTATGGCTGTTGCAAATTCTACAACCTTTGGAAAATTGACTATAATTCATCTGCTTGTAAACATGTGTCATTTCATTTTGTGGATATGCTAACTACTTCTGAGCTATTTATGAGAAGAATATTTAGTAGCTAAATTAAATGACAATGTAAATTATGCCATTCAGGATATCCTTAAGAAAGTTGCACACTATATACTTTCTTTTGTCTCCGAATATATCTCCATTATTTCACTACATGTGTCACATGCTACAACTGTGTTAGTTCTCAGAGAGCCTCCAGTAGACAAATTAGCCCTCGGCTGAATTGTAGAACCAATGATAGGAGTCCTAGAAACATCTTGCGATAGGCTTTGAGGACGACCTTCTTTCAATTTCTCCTCAGAAAGTCCAATCAGATGCATTTGAATTTGACAAGGCACTCGTATTTCTCTCTGAGCAGCTTCATTTTTTATTTCCAGTCTATGCAAGGCAGAGCAAAAAACATAAATAGTATTACATAGTAAAAACAAAATACTTCAACAAAATAGCCAAAAACAAATGCATACCTTGCACTTCTTTGGTTATCTTTGAGTGATGATTTTTGCTTTCTTTCGATGACTCACTAATTTCTTTCACAGCTATAGTGAAGCATTTAGCCATATTTAATTTGCCTCGAGGTTTAATCTTGACCTCCTTAGATGCAAGACGAGTTGCACGATGTGTACTGTCTTTTGCCTCCGACAGTATTTCCATTATACCTCGAAATGCATCATGTGCTACAACTGCGTCAGTACTGATAGAGCCCCGAGTAGACAAACTATCCCTCGACTGTACAACAGAACTTTTTTTGAATGTAAACGTTTTGCTCAAGCTGAATAATGATTTCTGACCTTCCATATTCCTCTATAAGCATGCCATCAATCACTCTTGATTGACCAGTTACATCTCTGTCATCTAGAGATGAGTATCTAACTAAAAGCGATCTATATCATCGACATAAGGCTGAAGATAATATTTTGGTATAATCTTCCTCTTAATCCATAATCGCAGAATCTGTAGTTGTAGATTGTACTTAAAAGAAGGTTCTGGCAAAGTTAGAAAATCATTCAACTGATCATTTTAGTAAATGATACCTTAGTGCATTGCTGATGATTCACTTGAGGACTAACCCCTATTCCCTAATGGAGCAGCAGCTCCTAAAAGCCGAGGCAACTGATCTTGCACGATTGTAATAAAACAAGAAGCTCCGGCAATGTCTACAAAATAATCAGTAATAATTAATTCATTTGTACCAATCGTACAGTACTCAATAAACCATTCCAGACAATATTTATAATTACTGGAATAAACAGAAGAAACAATCATGAGAATTGCTATTGCAAAGAAAGTAAAGTGATAAGTGCATAATTTTGCATATTTTTATTCCCTATTTAATGCTTGAATTCGTATTTTAATAATTTATTTTGTTGCATTTCAGGAAATTTAAAGAAAAATAAAGAAATGGCAAAATAAAAGAATAAAGAGCAAGGAAGGGCCAAAAAGAGAAGAAAATGACCAAAATGCAAAAAGGCAAAAGAATTAGGAGTTTGGTGAAAAAGGGAAAGCTTAAGGAATCCGGTTCCAGACCCTCAGTAGACCGCAGCTCGGAACATAAGAATTTAATTTTTGGTTATAAATAATTTATTTAAATTAGAAAATTATATTTATAAATATCTAATAATATTGGGTATTTATTTTTATAATTTCTGAATTAAATTAATTATTTATTAATTAAAGATTATAAGTTGTGCGGATTAAAAAAAAGCATTTCTACGGAACCCTTTCCTAACAACCTATGTTAGGCACCGAATGTTGACAAAGTTGTATGATGAGTTGATTTTGTCAAAGGGAAAAAAACCTATCAACTGCTATAAATTAGAGAGCTTGCAGGGAGAGAAAACAGATACACGGGGAGACAACCCCAAACAAACACTTTGTTTTTTTTCTTTTGCTCATTTCCTGTTGCACACTTTTCTTTTAGCACATCTTAGTTTTAGTTAACATAAATTTTGTAGCCTCCATCTTGTAAACACTCTGATTTTATTAATGCAAATTTTCATCCCTTTTGATTCTTCTTCTGGTTTTGAATTTGTTGGAAAACCCAAATTTTCCGGTGAAAAATAATTTTCCGGTGAAGCTTGGTATTTTTCCGGCCAAATCCATAGATTCCGGTGAGCTCCAACATTAAAATAATTTTTGTTGGATCTTACTTGGAAATATTTTATTAAATTCAGAGTAATTTAAAGTTCCATAGTAATATTTTTATTTTATTTTTCTGATAATTTTTCAATTAATTATGAATTTTAGAAGTTAAATTTTTTACTCTCTTTCATTATCTTGTTCACTACGCCCATTTTTACTGCACGCCTGAACATTAGTAATTTTAAAGTTTTTTTTTTCTCAATATCATTGTAGTGTTAACATTATGTAATCATTGCTCATCATTGCTAATTATTTTGTCTACATACTTGTTTATTACTATTATTATTATTTACTAGTTCTCATCCCCTGATCATGTTTGCATGCCTTTAGAATTAATTGTTTTGGTTATTTATTTAAGTTCATGTTAACATTTCCTGGCCCATTACCATTTTCTTGTTATGTTTCTTTTATGTTTTTTTCCTCTTTGTTTTTTTTTCTTCTAATCCGTAAGTAATAATAGTAGTCATTTACTAGCTTTTAGTTAATTCTTGGGTTGATCACTTTAGATTAATTAATTGTTAATTAATACTCTAATGATGTTAATTAGTGCAGTTAATGTTTGTCAGATGTAATGACATTATTATTAGATCTAAATTAGTGCACATAATCTTCCAGACTTGCTGTTTGGATTCATTTGTTTGCTTGAAGATGGCTAGGTCCATTTGCATTCTCTGGCCCATGTTCCTGTTATTTAGCTAGCCCATTTTATTTAATGCAAGCCTGGTCCATTTTCCCTGTGTGCATGATTTCAGTCTGTATGTTTTAATTTTTTTTTAATTTTTGTTAGTTTTTTTTTTTTTTTTTTTTTAGTTATACATTAGTAAAAACAAATAATTCTCCAAAATTAATTGTCTAGTTCGCCTAAATTAAAAATTAAGGATCGCGAAAATATTAGTCCCTGTGGATCGAATCTCAAATATTAAAACGATGATCGTGCGCTTGCGATTTTAATTGTCACATTTTCGGCACATCAAGTTTTTGGCGCCGCTGCCGGGGACTAATTAATTTTCGCGCCTTGATTTTTAATTTTTCGGATTAGTTTTATTTCTTGTCTTATTTTTATTTCGTTTTTTTTAGGAAAGGTTGGAAATTCGGGAATCTTCTCACGGAGCTTGGAATTAATCGGAATTTTCGGAAGCGTGCTTCGGTAACCCGTATCTCACACTTTTCGCATTTTTATTTTTAGAAAACCAAAAAAATAAAAATAAATAAATAAATAAAAAAAATTGAAAATTGAAAAATTTAAAAAAAAATTAGTTGTAAATACATAATTATTGCATCATGCATTTAATCACTTAGGAGCACATCATCTAGATTTTTATTTCTTTGTTTTTAATTTTTCGTACCTTATAAATTGTGGTGATTGCTGGAGGACCCAAAGGTACGTTAAATTCTTATTTCTTTTAGTTAGGACACGTAGTGTAATGCATCCATATTTGTTTACCTCTTTTGTATATATATCGTTGTTTGTTGCATCATTTGTAGCCTTAATAAAATTAATTAGACGTTTGCTCCTAGGAATTTCGCGCTCAATTAGGAAGGTACCGAAGAAACGAAGTAATCATTAATTATTCCGACTCTTTGGTGTCTAGGCAAGCGAAAGCTTACCTGGCCAATTAAGATTTGGTGTCTATGTGACGAGTTTGGCCTCTTGGCAATGCCTGCTCTAATCTGGCCAAATCGGTCCGAATAAATTCTGATTTACCGAGTTTTTGGTGGTCCTTAAAGTTAGGAGCAAGGTCTAGTTTGTTTATTAAGGAACCCTAGGATAGATTTTTCTTTTGATTTTTCACCATTTATTTTGTGTGTTGCATTTTCACGCTTACTTGCTACGTGGTTTTATCATTGATCAATCTTCACCATGTACGTAGCATTTAGGGAGCGTTGTTACCAAGGTTGGGATTTTGATGAGGAGTTAGCAGATAATACGATGTGGTGTGAGTCAACTAGGGAACCTAGTGTATATAACGAGTCGTATAGCACTTTTAGTGAATTGCATTATAGTGAAAACGATATTGCAATCGACTCTCAATTAGATGCTCTTACTAAACGACTCGAAGCCTTAGAAACCCTTAGTGGCCCTTCACACACGTCTTGGCACCCAAATTTCAATTCTCCAAGTCTCGATTTTCAGTATGGCCCCGACTCTCAACAAGTCAACGCCATGTTCCAACCAACCTCTCGAAATGACCATTTTACATCGTATTCTAATTCCGGTTGGAGAGATTATCCCAATCTCTCATGGAACCAAGGTCATAGCTATCAAACTCCACCTCCACATTTTCAAGAACCGAACTCTTATCCAATTCCGAGTCAAGTTCCTTATTCGAGTTCAATTCAAACAACCGCCCACCCACCCGGATTTCATGATTCGAGTAGGAAACTTGACACCTTAGAAAAGAGTATCGAGGCTTTATTGATTTCTCAAGCAAACTTCATGCAAACCATGACTGAAGATAGGCAAATTTTGAACTCTAATGCTCAAGCCTTATCTAAGTTAGAATTTCAAATGAATCAATTAGCCACCATGTGCGAGGATGAGACGATAACCACCCCTAATCCACCCGAGGTCAACCCTGAATTTCTTATCACTCAAAGACCTATCGATATTTTCGATGATATCATTTCTCCTAGGTCTAATGTTCAAGTTGACACTCCTTTCGGTGGTGATTCACACGAAGAAGATTCTAAAGCTGACATTATTCTTTCTCTAGGTCAAACGAAGAATCCCGATGATTCTGAGTTTGTGGCTTCACCTAGGCAACCATCATCTTCTTCTAGTGAACTTTTTCTTTCATCTTCCAAACCTCTTCCCGAAAGAACCAAGAAACCTCATACTCAACCAATAGAAGCTAATCTAGTTAAGGAGGTTATTTTCAGGTCAAATTTGGACGATCATGAGATTGAGTCTCTTCTTAAACAAGATTTTGAATTGCATTGCGAGACCAATCGAGAGCTTCACGAATCTTTTATGGATTTGACCTCGGAAGAGATGCTTGGAGAGATGAAGAACATTTGTTCCAAATGGGAAAACCAACATATGGATAGTTCTTGTGATCCTAATTCTGTTGGTAAAACATTTTTCGAAGAGCCACCCCCACCCGTTTCTATTTCTTCATTTTCCACTCGTGCTCCATCTTTCATCGAAACTCATGATATTCATGACCAACATCTTATCGTAATTAATTTGCTTAAACAACATAAAGAAGCATCTTCATGGTCTATGGATGAAGTTAGGAATATGAGTTTTATTCTTGCGCCTAATCGGATCGTTCGAGTGGTTTATGACATTTTTGTGGGTGAGTTTCTGAAATATGTTGGTTGTATAACAAAAATAGTTTTTCCGAGAGCAGGTATTGGCTAGTAAATATTTGTTTTGTACCTCCCATAGTAGAATTTAGGTATGGGGGAGTGCCAGTGTGTTTGTGTGTGTGTTTCTTTTGTATTTGTTTTGTGCGTGAGTTATTTTCTTTCGTAATTTTTAGAAGTTTTTAGTCTCCGTCATCCCTAATCAGGTATTATCTCCTCTTTCTCTTCGTTTCTCTTGCATTTGCATACATTGAGGACAATGCATGATTTAGGTATGGGGGAGGGTTTAGTGTAAATACATAAAAATTGAAAAATCCAAAAAAATTTAAAAATGAAAAATTAAAAATCACAAAAAGAATTGTAGAATTGTAAATAGTAGAGTTCTAATCTTATTCTAGTCTCGTTAATTGATTACTAGTTGCTTGATGCACCCTTACATGCTATGTTAATCTTGTGGTCCGTTAGCTTTTGATTGAGAAGTGATTTGCTAAAGTTCTTGTCCACACACTTACACTAACAAGGTGAAACTAGTAGACTTTTTTGAATTGTGCAAGAAATTTTAAGGTCATGATTAGGTGTAAGATGATTTGGTTTTCATGCTTTGAGTACAAGTAGGTGCACTAAGGATACCTTTACTTGAGATTGATTATGTTCTTCCACACCAAGTGAGTTTTGAGCCCATATGCATATCTTTTGCATTTATTTTCGTTTGCTTGAGTGTCCACTTGTCATTTGCATTGCTAGCACTTGTTTGAATTCTTTCTTGAAATACATGACATTGATTGATGATAAGATGATAAAGGCATTTAGGAATAACCCGTATTTCCAAAATATCCACACCATTCGTATGTGATCAATTAGTTACCCTTTTGAGCTTAATCAAATTCTTTCGGTGACACACCACATTACTCGCCTAAGACCCTTTTCTTGACGGCCTTACGTATATTTAATCCCAACTTGTCAAAGGCTAGTATGAACTTGAGGGAGTAATAAGGTGTGAGAAGGGTTTACTTTTGTTCATAACTTTTGAGGAAATATATGTTTTGTTGGTTATCTTGTTAGTCGATTTTCTGTAAAGGAGGATTCTTGTTGCTTATATTTATCTTAGCTCTTTAAAAAAAAAAAGAAAAAAAAAAGAAAAAAAACAAAAAAAAAACAAAAAAAAAGAAAAAAAACAAAAAAAAAATATATGAGAGCATACTTATGTCTTTGTAATCCTCCTTCATTCGACTAATCAAGTCTTTTTGTTAAAAGTAGAAAATAATGTGTGGGGAGTAAGTTGGGTGTTGTGCATGATTTTCATGGTGACTACTAGCTTTTGACACTTCACCTTGTTTTGGCCTTACTTGACGTACCTTGTCCCTAGCCCATTACAACCCAAATAAAGACCTTTTGATTATCATCATTAATGTATGTTGTGTTCAAGTTAGAATGATACCAAGTGTCAAGCATGTTTTTGATTTTGTTGAATTTGAGTGATACACTTACCCGTGTTCTTGAGTGAATATTCTCTTGTGAGTGAAATGTAAGGTATTACTTGTTTCCTCTGCATATGAAATCTCAAGTTTTGACTCTAAGGTGTGCTCTTGTAGACTTAGCACGGTTTCCAATAATTTTTGCACTTGACATGAACTGGTAATCACTCTTGCATGTTTCTTTAAGTAGACTATGTGAATCCTGGTACTTTCCACACCAAGACTTTGCAGATTCATTTTGATTCTTAAGTTGATGTATCACGAGAAGACATGTATGTGTAGTGTTGCATTTTATACGGGCTAGATGGATTTTGTGGGTACATTCACTATAGGCCCTCACGAGACCTCACTCGTCCACTAGGGCTGCCTAGGGGTTTAAAGGGCTTGTTGCATATGCCAAATGCAACCGTCACACCTACGAAAAGGAGTATAGGACTTTTTATCTAGATTTTCTTTTTGTTTTTGTTTTACTCGAGGACGAGCAAAAGATAGGTATGGGGGCATTTGATAAGTGCATAATTTTGCATATTTTTATTCCCTATTTAATGCTTGAATTCGTATTTTAATAATTTATTTTGTTGCATTTCAGGAAATTTAAAGAAAAATAAAGAAATGGCAAAATAAAAGAATAAAGAGCAAGGAAGGGCCAAAAAGAGAAGAAAATGACCAAAATGCAAAAAGGCAAAAGAATTAGGAGTTTGGTGAAAAAGGGAAAGCTTAAGGAATCCGGTTCCAGACCCTCAGTAGACCGCAGCTCGGAACATAAGAATTTAATTTTTGGTTATAAATAATTTATTTAAATTAGAAAATTATATTTATAAATATCTAATAATATTGGGTATTTATTTTTATAATTTCTGAATTAAATTAATTATTTATTAATTAAAGATTTTAAGTTGTGCGGATTAAAAAAAAGCATTTCTACGGAACCCTTTCCTAACAACCTATGTTAGGCACCGAATGTTGACAAAGTTGTATGATGAGTTGATTTTGTCAAAGGGAAAAAAACCTATCAACTGCTATAAATTAGAGAGCTTGCAGGGAGAGAAAACAGATACACGGGGAGACAACCCCAAACAAACACTTTGTTTTTTTTCTTTTGCTCATTTCGTGTTGCACACTTTTCTTTTAGCACATCTTAGTTTTAGTTAACATAAATTTTGTAGCCTCCATCTTGTAAACACTCTGATTTTATTAATGCAAATTTTCATCCCTTTTGATTCTTCTTCTGGTTTTGAATTTGTTGGAAAACCCAAATTTTCCGGTGAAAAATAATTTTCCGGTGAAGCTTGGTATTTTTCCGGCCAAATCCATAGATTCCGGTGAGCTCCAACATTAAAATAATTTTTGTTGGATCTTACTTGGAAATATTTTATTAAATTCAGAGTAATTTAAAGTTCCATAGTAATATTTTTATTTTATTTTTCTGATAATTTTTCAATTAATTATGAATTTTAGAAGTTAAGTTTTTTACTCTCTTTCATTATCTTGTTCACTACGCCCATTTTTACTGCACGCCTGAACATTAGTAATTTTAAAGTTTTTTTTTTCTCAATATCATTGTAGTGTTAACATTATGTAATCATTGCTCATCATTGCTAATTATTTTGTCTACATACTTGTTTATTACTATTATTATTATTTACTAGTTCTCATCCCCTGATCATGTTTGCATGCCTTTAGAATTAATTGTTTTGGTTATTTATTTAAGTTCATGTTAACATTTCCTGGCCCATTACCATTTTCTTGTTATGTTTCTTTTATGTTTTTTTCCTCTTTGTTTTTTTTTCTTCTAATCCGTAAGTAATAATAGTAGTCATTTACTAGCTTTTAGTTAATTCTTGGGTTGATCACTTTAGATTAATTAATTGTTAATTAATACTCTAATGATGTTAATTAGTGCAGTTAATGTTTGTCAGATGTAATGACATTATTATTAGATCTAAATTAGTGCACATAATCTTCCAGACTTGCTGTTTGGATTCATTTGTTTGCTTGAAGATGGCTAGGCCCATTTGCATTCTCTGGCCCATGTTCCTGTTATTTAGCTAGCCCATTTTATTTAATGCAAGCCTGGTCCATTTTCCCTGTGTGCATGATTTCAGTCTGTATGTTTTAATTTTTTTTTAATTTTTGTTAGTTTTTTTTTTTTTTTTTTTTAGTTATACATTAGTAAAAACAAATAATTCTCCAAAATTAATTGTCTAGTTCGCCTAAATTAAAAATTAAGGATCGCGAAAATATTAGTCCCTGTGGATCGAATCTCAAATATTAAAACGATGATCGTGCGCTTGCGATATTTAATTGTTTATTTTTAGCACATCATAAAGCGAAGAAAAGTTTGGAAATAGAGTAAACATAACAATTAATATATCTGGTATTGCATTCACTCTGGGTTTTACGTACCTTTCTTCCTATGTGAACGCTTCATAATGGAATCCACAAGAAAGAAGATTTTTACTCTGCCATGCATAGTCTGCTCACTTTCCAACTTCTCTATTATAAGTTCAATTACCTGCAGACAACAAGATTTATCATCAAAGTAGGAAATTCCAATTTACCTACTGTTTCAAATTATAAACTAATCCAACAACAGCTAATGTATGTTGTGGTCATTAAGTTGCCACACTTAAACTTTCAAAAAATGTGCAGAAAGCAGGTTAAGTAAACAAGCAAAATACATAAAAACACAGAAGTCATCATGTTCTTTAAAAGATGATAACATATTCCATAAATACATATGAGCAAAATGTTGTTTATGAGCAAAAATACAGTAGTACCAACCTCATTGGCAATTCCATTTTCAGCACAATCAGATGCAAGACGAGTCGCACAATGTATACTTTCTTTTGTGTCTGATAGTATCTCCATCATTCCTCTGATAGAACTATGGACTCTGATACCACTTGTTGGGCTTGCTCAACAGGCCTTAAATCCACAATAGTATGATATTGTCCATTTTGGACCGTAGCCAAGCCTTCACGGATTTGTTTTTGGGTCACTCCCAAAAGGACTCATACTAATGGAATTAACTGACTGCTCTCCTCGACATGGTACTTGGGTTGACACCACCCAACATTAACAAACAGATAGAGTATAGTGGATGAACGAAACAGAAATCAGCTGTCCCACACCATTGAACTGTTGAAAATTTCATACAAATTTTTGATTCATATGACTAGTTGTTGTCCTAAAACTCCTTAATTTCCAACAGCAAACAACCTCGATAACATGGATATGGTAATCGGTAAACATAGATATGTGTAAGACATTGTAGTTATTAAACATCTGCAAATTAACCTATAAAACCCTTATTCAGTTGTCTCTTCCTCTTGTTCTAATATATCATTCTGCTACCTGGCTTCAGATACCGTCATACAAAAACTTATACACTTTGTAATTAACACCTAAAATATTACGTTTTTTCAATTTCTCTGCATGTTCAATGTACTCATGACTGGATTAGCCGTGAAAAATGTAAATATGCAAATCATGTCTTTCGGCCCGATACTCATGTCTCGACGTGAGGAATCTAATGATATCCTCAAAACTGAGTTTCGACCACCTTTGTAAAACTCGAAATTTTCACTGGGTTTGTAGTTTTCTTGAAAACTTAGAGCCCCAATAATAATTCTGATGAGCACTTTCTTGCTTTGTTATAACCCGCTCTGATACCATGTCAAATATATAACATATAGAGAGTTTACAGAAGAAGCAGAGATTGTATATATTTGTGTATATTCTAGTGAGTATTACATTAGAAGAATAGGCTATTTATAGAAGAACTAAGACACTACTAGGTGTTATAAGTCTATACTAGAGTAAACATTGTCAATGACGGTGCCTAACTTATACAACATAGTCAAGGACGGTGCCAACTTATTTGACAGCAATTCCATTTTCAGCACAATCAGATGCAAGACGAGTCGCACAATGTATACTTTCTTTTGTGTCTGATAGTATCTCCATCATTCCTCTAAATGCGTCCCGTGCAACAACTGCGTCAGTACTGAGAGAGCCACCAGTAGACAAATATCCTCTCGGCTGAACAGCAGAACCAATGATTGGAGACCTAGACAAATTTTGCGATAGGCTTTGAGAAGGAGCTTTTTTTAATTTCGACTCCTTAGCAAGTGCAACTAGTTGCTGTATAGAAGGAACGGAGTCCTTGCCGTTTGATTCTGACAAGGCACTCGTTTCTTTCCCCCCCTAGCAGCTTCGTTTTCTAATTCCAGCGGCAAGCTGGAGAGCAAAAGAAAAGTACATCAGGGAACCACAATGCTTTTACTATGAATAGCCAAAAACAAATGCCTACCTTGCACTCGTTTGGTTATATTTGAGTGATGATTTTCGCTTTCTTTCGAATGCCTCACTAATTTCTTTGACAGCGGTAGCGAAGCATTTAGCTAAATTTGATTTGCCACGAGGTCTAATCTTGACCTCACCAGTGAATCGCTTGATAGTGGAAGGTTCAACAAAAGTTCTGTGGAGAAACAATTTTAATGATGAGACTGAAAATCAGAAAAACTACTTCTAAAGATACAAAAAAGCATATACTTTATGTTGGTTATAAGTTGGACCGTACACTGCAAGAAAGTTCCTTGACCACTAACACACACAAAACTGCATTCAAGCAATCCTATTGACTAAGTGTACACTACAAAAAAATGAGTAAATTGTATAAAAGACAATCTTCTAAGTTAGTACCAGATAGATATTCAAACTTGTTAGTTGGATGGCACACTGCATCACTAATGCCGCGGTATTTACATTTCTTAATCAAAAGATAAATCGATATACACAGAAACATTAAACTAACATATCATTTCCATGACCAATAACCAACACATTATTACAAGAAAGACCAGGTGAGATAGAGAGCTGCAAGAAAGTTCCATGACAATAAGTGTGTACAGTACAAAAAAAAATGAGTATCAAAGACAATCTTCCCGGCCGGTCGGATATTCATACTTACATAGACAATTCATGAAAAAATTTGATTAGCATATAAATTCATGTGGCAGTATTAACATATGTACGTTAATGTGGAAGATAATAATTTTACTTACAAATATTTAGAATCAAATTTATTGAATCATGTAAATAGTAATATAATTGTGAATTCGTATGAACATGCAATGTGCAATTTTCAAATTCTAAACTATTCCAACAGCTAATGTATGTCGTGGTTGCACACTTACTTTCAAAAAATGTGTAAAAAGCAGGTAAAGTAAACAAGCAAAACACAGAAGCCCATAATGTATGAGCAAAATGTTGTTTAATTATGAGCAAAAATATAGTAGTACCAACCTCATTGGCAATTCCATTTTCAGCACAATCAGATGCAAGAGGAGTTGCACAGTGAATACTTTCTTTTGTCTCTGATAGCATGTTCGACAAAAGCTCTGTGGAGAAACAAAACTGATTAAGAAACCGCAAATTAGGAATAGTACTTCTACAAATAAAAGAAATCATACTGCAAAGTTACTTAGTTGGATGGGTACATCACGTCAATAATGAGTCCGGATTCTTTGTCCTCTTCCTCCATGTCCTCTTTGCGTCCCCTCCTCTTTTTAATATAAAAAGATGGCGGGCTTCATTTTAATAAAATTATTTATTAAAATGGACCCCGTCAGGGACACGCTTTTTAAATTAAAAAGAGGAGGGGACAGAGGATCCGAACCCGTCAATAATGCCCGGTTTTTACCTTTTTCTAATCAAAAGATAGACCTGGCAAAATGGGTCTGGATCCGAAAAACCGAACCGAAATATGTGGAACCGAATCCGAAATTGGATCCGAAATAGATTATCCGAAATTGTATCCGAAACCGAAACAATCCGAATCCGAACCGAAACCGATTCAATTTAATCAAATCCGATAACGATCCGAAAACCGATTTGACCCGATCCGAAAATTAACCGAACCGGAAATTTAACCAAAAATTATCCGAAATACTGTATCCAATGATGACCATGTATCCGATTATAATCAGAACCGATCAAATCCGAATAAAAATTTACCCGAACCGAATATGACTTGAATCCGATGTAAATCCGAAATTAAAAATAACTGAATTGAAAAATATCCCATAAAATAATTTTATATAGATTAATAATTTCTTGACCTTTATGTGTTTAGTTTTGTCAATTTTTATATTTTCTGATTTTCTATATATTTATTATTGTCATTGAATATTGCTTACGATATTTTGTATATAATAATATTGTAATTCAATTTGCAAATATAAATTAATAAATTCTCACATAATTAGCAAATAAATAAATAAATAAATTCTGCATATTCTGGGCAGAAATTAAAGTGCATTCACTTATATAGCGCTTATTGAAACGATGTCTAACTGAGTGCATTCACTTCCATAGCGCTTATGGAAGCGTTATATAGGCGATGTATCTAATTTTGACATATTCGGTCTTATTTAATAAATTTTGACACATGTATTTTTTTAAAAATATTTTTTATTTTTTGAAAATTTAGAAATATCACTAAATTATATATATCTTGACATCCGTACGGTTGGATCGTCGAGAAATAATTTAAAAAAAAATAAAATCAATAATCCGTGACAAAACAATAGTTACGAGTATTAGTCAATTCGGTAGTTGACTACTAAGATCTCCAACCAAATTAATATTTTATTTTTTGAAAATTTGGGAATATCACTATATTAGATATATCTTGAGATCCGTACGGTTGGATCGTCGAGAAATAATTTTAAAAAAAATAGAATCAACAATCCGTGACAAAGCACTAGTTACGAGTACTAGTCAAGTCGATAGTTGACAACTATGTTCTCCAACCAAATTAATTTTTTATTTTTTGAAAATTTGGGAATGTCACTAGATTAGATATATCTTCGAATCCGTATGGTTGGATCGTCGAGAAATAATGTTTAAAAAATAGAATCAACAATCCGTGACAAATCACTAGTTACGAGTACTAGTCAATTCGGTAGTTGACTACTAAGATCCCTAACCAAATTAATTTTTTATTTTTTGAAAATTTGAGAATATAACTAGATTTGATATATCTTGAGATCCGTACAGTTGGATCGTCGAGATATAATTTTTAAAAATAGAATCAACAATCCGTGACAAAACACTAGTTACGAGTACCAATCAATTCGATGGTTGACTATTAAGATTTTAAAACAAATTAATTTTTTATTTTTTACAAATTTCAGAATATCACTAAATTAGATATATCTTTAAATCCGTACGGTTGGATCGTCGAGATATATTTTTTAAAAAATTGAATCAACAATCCGTGACAAAACACTAGTTATGAGTACTAGTCAATTCAGTAGTTGACTACTAAGATCTCCAACCAAATTAATTTTTTCTTTTTTGAAAATTTAGGAATATCACTAGCTTAGATATATCTTGAGATCCGTACGGTTGGATCGTCGAGAAATAATGTGTAAAAAATAGAATCAACAATCCGTAACAAAGCACTAGCTACGAGTACAAGTCAATTCGGTAGTTGACTACTAAGATCTCCAACCAAATTAATTTTTTATTTTTTGAAAATTTGGGAATGTCACTAGATTAAACATATCTTGAGATTCTTACGGTTGGATCGTCGAGAAATAATATTTAAAAAATAGAATCAACAATCCGTGACAAAACACTAGTTACGAGTACTAATCAATTCGGTAGTTGACTACTAAGATCTCCAACCAAATTAATTTTTTATTTTTTGAAAATTTGGGAATATCACTAATATATCTTGAGATCCGTATGGTTGGATCGTCGTGAAATAATTTTTAAAAAATAGAATCAACAATCCGTGACAAAACACTAGTTACGAGTATTAGTCAATTCGATAGTTGACTACTAAAATCTCCAACAATTTAAAAAATCCGATCCAAACCGAATGTTCCTACATCCAAACAAAATCCGATCCGAACAGTAAAAACCCGAAAGAGAACCGAACCCAATTTGATCCGATCTTAATCCAAAATTTATCCGATTTTAATCCGAATTTTACCCGAACCGAATCAGATCCGATTCGAACCGAACAGGCTCTAAATAGTACCTTAACCGAAAGTGGATCCGAACCGAATCAGATCCGATCCGAACCGAACAGGCTCTAAATAGTACCTTAACCGAAAGTGGATCCGATCCGAAGCAGATCCGATCCGAAACCGATCTGTTTACCCGATTTGCCAGGTCTGCTTTTGATAAGGAGAGATAAACAGTTACTAAAGGTTGAGAGCCGGTGGAGCAACATGCTTGCATGAGTATAAATAGAGTATAAATATCTAATTAGCAAAAAGAATATCTTGTAATTGATTTTATCCAAAAAAAAAGAAGAAACAAAAATTGTAAGTAATAGAACATGTCATAGATAAATTATAATTGAGTTTGTCTAGTGTGTGCCCAAGGGCACATGCTAAGAATCCGTACTTGATGAGTTGTCAAATTTTGATTGGTGTATATTTATGTGAACACAGGGGGCCCACCATTATGAAATCTTCACCAATCAAAATTTAACAACTAAGCTAGCACGGATTCTTAGCATATGTCCTTGGGCACACACTAAAAAATCGATTGTAATTTTGATCTGGTATATATTCGATTAGCATGGTATCATCGACATGTCCAATTTTTAAAGTTATTGAATTTTACAAACAGAACATGGTTATAAGTGATAAAAATTAAACTACTGCATGAAACCGTCGTAATAGGCAACAAGATTTAAAATGGTAAATAATACCTTATCGATCTTTTTTGGAGCACTTTCTTCATTATTTTCTGCAAATATTTCATAAATAAAACAATTAATTGTTTGTTAAAAAATAAAAAGGACCAAATCTTGGTGGATCATGATCCTAATTCAAGTAAACATCAAAATTGAGAGCCCGGATCCTCTGTTGCCTTTGTGTTCTTTTTAATACAAAATGAGTGCCCTAATGGGGCCCATTTTAATAAATAATATTTTATTTAAAATGGGCTCCGCCAGGGGCACTCTTTTTGTATTAAAAAGATCAGGGGACACAAAGGAGATATGGATGAATGGGATAGAGGATCCAAACCCATTGATCCATTGATGAAAAACCTTTCAATTTTGATTCGACGTTATACGCATTCAAAAAAAGGAAATTATCAAATTTAAAAATAAAACCTAAATCGAGAATCGAAAAAATATTTTGAATATAAATTATATAAACAAATTATGGATTGGGTTGGAAGTTAACCCTTGTTTACCTTGCAAATCAATTTTTAACTGATATTTTTGGATTTAGAATATAAAGAGATCCAATAATTTGATTTTGTTTTACTAATCCAAATCCAATCAGATCGGAATGAGAATGAAAGAAGTTTTCATTGACTCTGATCCATTCAAAAGTTTCTGTATATGTGTATATATATAAACGGGTTTTGAAATTGGGTTATGCGACAACTTACCGATGTGATTTGAGAACGTCCCCCATGCTAAGTTTCTCTCATGTATCATGGAAATTTTTCTGCAAATCATTTAAGATCGTAAAAACTCAAAAAATCAAAAATAAATTGGGAAACAAATCAAAACTAACATAAAAATTTGATTTGAGGTTGTAGTTTCTCTATGTCTTTTCGAGAATATAATGAGAACGGGGTATAAAGTTATAGTTGTTGGCTAATTTATGGTTCCAAAAATAACGTTCATGAATCAAGATAAACATAGGAGAAGAAGAAAATCATAAACAAGATGCGGAGCAAGAAGAAGGTGAAGATAAATAGAAGAAATTGTCTTAAAGTTAGAAATAGAGATGATGCGGATCAAGAAGAAGAAGGTGAAGATAAATAGAAGAAATTGTCTTAAAGTTAGAAGTGGAGGCGGATGTGTAAGTGATACCCTAATTGAAAGGCAGAGTGTATAAACTTGTAACACTATAACTAATGTAACTCAATTAAAAGAAAAGATACTTAACCAGAAGACAATCAAGAACAAGAAGTCACAAGAAATCAACACTAAATGAAGACAAGGTAATTGATACAATTGAACATGTTAACTATGATCAAGCCAAGAAGAAATCATTGAGAGAAGTTCAAGTCAAAGTTGTTCAGGCCTCAGTGATTTGAGAAATCGAGAATCAAGATCATAACTATCAGTATCAACGAGACCAATTAATTTTATTTCCAAAGAAAATTTTTCGGTATTTGGTTTTATGATTCATAAAAATGGACGAATAGATGAAGATGTTATTCATCGTATTAAGTCAGGCTAGTTAAGTGGCGAGGGGCAACAGGAGTACTCGCCATGGGAAGATTCCTTTAAAATTAAAAAGAAAATTTTATAGAGTAGTGATTAGACCTGCTTTGTTATATGGGACTGAGTGTTGGGCAATTAAGAAGACCCAAGAACAGAGATTGGAGGTTGCAAAAATGAGGATGTTATGATGGATTTGTGGTCGTGCACTGTTACATAGGTTGCCAATTGGTTTTTTCCGAAATCAAGTACGGGTGACGGCTATTTCGAAAAAAGTGAAGGTAGGTAGATTGCGATGGTTTGGTCGTCAGGAGGAGATGAATGTCTACACCAATTCGGAGAGTGGAAGATTTACTCTTAACGGTCCCAAGTGTGGCAACTGATCTTGCACGATTGTAATAAAACAAGCTCCGGCAATGTCTACAAAATAATCAGTAATCATTAATTCATTTGTACCAATCGTACAGTACTCAATAAACCATTCCAGACAATATTTATAATTACTGGAATAAACAGAAGAAACAATCATGAGAATTGCTATTGCAAAGAAAGTAAAGCGAAGAAAAGTTTGGAAATAGAGTAAACATAACAATTAATATATCTGGTATTGCATTCACTCTGGGTTTTACGTACCTTTCTTCCTATGTGAACGCTTCATAATGGAATCCACAAGAAAGAAGATTTTTACTCTGCCATGCATAGTCTGCTCACTTTCCAACTTCTCTATTATAAGTTCAATTACCTGCAGACAACAAGATTTATCATCAAAGCAGGAAATTCCAATTTACCTACTGTTTCAAATTATAAACTAATCCAACAACAGCTAATGTATGTTGTGGTCATTAAGTTGCCACACTTAAACTTTCAAAAAATGTGCAGAAAGCAGGTTAAGTAAACAAGCAAAATACATAAAAACACAGAAGTCATCATGTTCTTTAAAAGATGATAACATATTCCATAAATCACTACAAAAAAAACAGCATCAGACAACACTTATCAGACAACGTAAAGTGGAAAAAGTGTTGTTCAAAATCAACAGACAAGAGTTTTTTTTTTTTTTTTTTAAACATCGTCTGATCCAGCCTTCAGACAACGGGGTTTTGACAATTTAATTCTGTTGTCTAACAAACTGAAGCAGACAAGTGTTTTTTTTATGGTGTTTTTTAAGCTGTTGTCTGAAAAGACTTCAGACAATGTTTTAATTACCGTTGTTTGTCTGATTTAAATAGACAAGTGTTTTTTCAATTCTGTTGTGCAAACGAGTTGGCTCAGACAACGATTTATAATTGTGTTGTCTGAATGATTTTATCAGACAACGTATTTTCAAGAAACCGTTATCTGAACTACAGAAAATTTTGAATTGAATTTGGTGGGAAATAATGAAATAATTTGAATTGAATTTGGTGGGAAATGAAAAAATTGAATTAGATTTGGTGGGAAACAATGAAAAAATCAGACAACAGTTTTGTTATAAAAAATGTTGTGTGATATTAAGCACAACATTTTTAGAAATAGTTCTTGAAGATCAAACAGCCTTTTGAAGGTGATTCTGAAATTCAAATCCTTCATATGAGTAATCAAATTGAATCTCATGATCTGTACTACATGTTTATGTGTGTGTGTATATTCGAATATGATTGGTTCATAATTTCATAATTTTCGGATATTAACTCGAAGTTAAATTTGATTGTTCAATGATTTTTCGTATATGTGGTTATGGGGGTTAGTTTGCTGATGTTCTCAGGCTCTCAGCTTTGTTTTGAGTTATTAATCGTTGAGTTTGGTTTAGAATCGAAGTTGGCCAGAATCCATGTCTAGCTTGCCTGGTTTTGCTTGGATTTGATCGTTTATGGGTTTGTTATGGTTGTAGTACTTTGTAGGATGCCTAGTGACTGTGGAACATGTTCGTGTCGATTTGGTGTGCTAAGGAAGATCATCAGAGCTGTCGTTGCTCGCCAGAAATTGCAAAATCTTGCCGGATTTTAATATTAAATTTTACAAACCAAATTAATTTTTTATTTTTTGAAAATTTGTGAATATCATTATATTAGATATATCTTTACATCCGTAAAGTTGGATTGTCGAGAAATATTTTTAGAAAAATAGAAACAACAATCCGTGACAAAGCACTAGTTAAGGGTACTAGTCAATATACTAGTGATCTACTAAGATCTCTAACCAAATCAATTTTTTATTTTTAGAAAATTTTTGGAATATCAATATATTAGATATATTTTGACATCCGTACCATTGGATCGTCGAGAAATGTGACTGAATATATTATTAAAATTTTTCAAATTTATTATGTTAATTTAAATTTATGTTAAAAAAAAACATAACCACTGTCAGACAACGGTATCTTTACAACATACCGTTGTCTGAAGCTTCACATTACAACTGTATTTGTTAAAATACCGTTGTCTGTTATCAGACAACGGATAATTTGTCCGAAACAGTTGTCTGGTATCACTCGAGACAACGGTATTTGATAAATAATCACTTCGTTTAGCAAGACCACTTCGTTTATTAAATATTAAATTTTACAAACCAAATTAATTTTTTATTTTTTGAAAATTTGTGAATATCATTATATTAGATATATCTTGACATCCGTAAAGTTGGATTGTCGAGAAATATTTTTAGAAAAATAGAAACAACAATCCGTGACAAAGCACTAGTTATGGGTACTAGTCAATATACTAGTGATCTACTAAGATCTCTAACCAAATCAATTTTTTATTTTTAGAAAATTTTTGGAATATCAATATATTAGATATATTTTGACATCCGTACGGCTGGATCGTCGAGAAATAGTTTTAAAAAATAGAAACAATAATCAGTGACAAAGCACGAGTTACGGGTACTGGTCAATATACTAGTGATCTACTAAGATCTCCAACCAAATTAATTTTTTAATTTTTGACAATTTGGGAATATCAATATATTAGATATATCTTAAGATCCATGCAGTTGGATCGTCGAGAAATAGTTTTTAAAAAATAGAAACAATAATCAGTGACAAAGCACGAGTTGTGGGTACTAGTCAATATACTAGTGATCTATTAAGATCTCCAACCAAATTAATTTTTTATTTTTTGAAAATTTGGGAATATCAATATATTAGATATATCTTAACATCCGTACGGTTGGATCGTCGAAAATATTTTTTAAAATATTGTGAATATTTTTTATTTTTATATCTTAACTTTTTTATTTTTTGATTATTTTTTCCCAACACTAAAATGAAATCATTTAGTGAATATTTATTAACATTCGTACGGTTCGATCGTCGAATAAATCATTCAAACAAAAATATTCAGTGAATCTGGATCGTGCCCCGTTACAAGAAGTAGCACTTTTTTGCTAAACTTTAGGAAGACCACTTTGTTTAATAAATATTAAATTTTACAAACCAAATTAATTTTTTATTTTTTGAAAATTTGTGAATATCATTATATTATACATATCTTGACATCCGGACGATTGGATCGTCAAGAAATAGTTTTTAAAATTATTTTTTCTACGTTCCAAACGTACGGATGTCAAAATCTAACGATTTTATTGATGTGATAAATTTTTAAGAAAATCCTAGATTTATTTGCTTTGGTTTTAATATTTGTCAAATCGGTCAAATTAGACCTTCCTTTTAACTAATCTTGTTCCGAATGATGAATCTATTATTTTAAATTATTTTTCGATGTTCCAAACGTACGGAAGTCAAGATCTAAAGATTTTAGTGATTTGATAATTTTTAAAAAAATTCTAGATTTATTTGGTTTGATTTTTTAATGATAAAATCATTCAAAATAGATATTTCTTTGATAAATAATTGTTTTAAATTTTTATTATTTTTGCATATATACTTTTTATATTTATACATAGTGTTTTTTGTTTTTCTAAAATTTTATAAATTTAAAATTAAAACATTAAAATTGGTGTTAAAAAAATAAAATAAAATTTAAAATATCCAAAATAATTTGCTTTAGCAGGTGAACAGGGTGGACATTGAGGGTGAAATTTTGGGCGGACAATTTCCCTCCTTTAACGAAATTTTGGGCGAACAATTTCCCCCTTTAACTAAATTTTCAGACATACTCTCTCTCTCCCTCTCTACTCTAATTTCCCCCAAAAACAGTCTCTCCCTCTCTACTCTACTCTCTCTCTCTCGACAAACCCTCTCTTCATACTCTCCACAAATTCTCTCCATAAACTCAATTTATGAACTCTACACCTCCAATTGGTTATTGGGTGAGTTAGAGTTTTGATTTATATTGTAATTATCAATGAACTGCTTGTGTATTGGATGAAGCTGATATCATTATCCACTGTATGTACTACTGGATGTGTTTTTCTTCTTCAGATCCGTATAGTATAAATTCATTGCTCAAGTTTTATGTCACAGTCAATAGGAGCTGTTAATTGCATCATCAGGAGGAATAATGGGAAGTTATTCGGCTGCAAGGTCCTGCAAATCGTGATTTAAGCTCTCTGGGTTATGGTTAGATTTAAGCTCTCTGGCTTGCAAGGTTCTGTTCCTTGAAATTGTAGGTGATTTTTGCAATTCTCTTTGTATGCTAATTTTTTTTTTTAAATTTGTATTCTGAGTTTCCCTCATTTGTTTCTGCAAGAACGAGCTAAAGAAATTGCTGATACAATTGGAGGACATGCTTTATCAGACATTCTCTTAATCTTGATGATTTTTATTATTACCTTTTTTCTATTGATCTCAATCCTCCCATGTCATCTCAGGTATATGTTATTTAATTACATACATCGATTTAATAAATTCATTGCTTACTCATTTACTGAATATCCAATATGTAATTCTGGTGGACAGCAGGTATGCTGACTTAAAACTTAATAGTGCTTCCTGTGATGTCCCAATCATAAAGGCACTGAGAAGAGGTGTAAGAGTTATAGAACTTGATATATGGCCAGACTCAAGCTCACGGAAGGCTACTATATGTGTTAAACACAGATGGTATGCAAGTTAGATTAATACTTTGTTTCGAATTTGTACATTTGTGTTGTTTCCTAAATTGTTTTAAGGATTTTAGAATTATATGATGCTATCTTTTCATAATGCATTATAAAGAGATTGTTGATGACTTACTTAATACATGTTAGTGCTGGTTCCCGTGTATTTAGTGCGGACTGGGGGTGGCTTGTGTGGCTGCATGAAAAGGTCTCGTAAAATTCTTACTAGAATTCACACTGTTTAGATGTTTAATAGTTTTGAAAAAGATGATCATTAACGAGTACTAAGTGTATTCAAACTCAGTAAGCAGACCTTTAGTTGATTGATGCCATACCAAATAGCTACTTGAAGTTAACTTTGCACAGGCTGTAGTACTTCATTTATTGAAACAGAAACATGGAGAAACGAGAAAGGACATTTAATTTTTGTGTTGCGAGACCATATTCACCTATGTAGCATCTTATTTATGTGCATGATATTTGTAGGCCTTGGTTGTGTAACTTGGCTTAGTAACCACTACAATGGTACAGAGAAATAACGAATTTTGTCTGGAACATTTAAGATCACGTTAAAGGCAGGAAATGTATCTCTAGGGTACCTGCATGTTATTTAGAGCGATATGTTTGTGTATGAATGCGTCTGGGCTTTTGTATGCTTCTTTCTGCTTCAGGGTATACGAGCTTTCAACATCACCGAAATCCTATATATTTTCCTATAATTTCTGTGACCATGTATATGTTGCTTATGGACTACATAAGTTAAATGTATCAATTTACAACAAATTGCATAATTAATATGAGTTCATGTTCTGAACAAAAAAAAAAAGAGTTAATGTTCCCAGTGAGTGTTTAATTAGCTTTGTGCATTTACAGGGATACCTGCTTAAGCTATTTCATCTAGGACAGGCTGCCTTCCAGTGTGTTTCCATTTATTTATATTTCTTTGGTTGAGGCAGTTGATCCTCACTTTAACTTCAGCCAGAGGTTGGCAATTATTGTCAAAAATATAAGTTTCGCTGATTATGTTGTCTACTATCTCATTTCCACTTGCTTTTGTTATCATCTATATTTCTTTTTTATCCCGCTTTAAGTTCTGAGTTCATTTGTATGGTCATAATTGTCCTGCTTTACATTTTAGGGTTAGGAAACTGTGTGGTGCCACTCTAAAGTTACTGTTTATGAATAAGGGAAAGCATGGTGGGGAAGTTAGTGTCAAAGTTTTTCAGTTGATTGCTGCCCTTGTGAATGCACATGATTGCCAGTTGCACCCTTATTCAACTGAGGTATGAAAATTTGTTATTCAAATTTGAACTAAAAAATAAAAATAAATTACTAAAGTGAAGATCTATATGTGCCTAATATGCTTATGTCCTGTCTTCTGCAGGGATCCTCAACTTTTAGAGAGGTGCCTGTTGTGATCATGTCATCACAATGTATAGCTGACTAATTGTTTGGATGTGAAGAAATATATAAACATCACAATGTATAGCTGATTAAATAGTATTCAATCATATAAGATTGGAAAATCAGTACAACCTGGCTTCATTTGTTTTTTGTTTTCTGTATTGTAATGTGACATTCATCGGAAAACTTACACTAGCACTGTTTCTTTTTCCAGTGGACACGGAGGGGCAACCTGGCTTATAGCACCAGTGATATCGTTGAAATCGAGACTGATTGGGCAACCTGGCTTAACATGAACCTGATTTAAAATGTTATCTCTTTTTTGTGGATATGTTCATCCCAAAATATGTTAGTAGTCATGTTAGAAATGGTGTCCAATGTTTGTGGATGTTTTTATGAATATTAGTTGGTTTATTGGTGAATATTGTTTTGAACCTGGTGGTAATGGTGAAATATTAACCTGGTTGTAATGGTGAAATATTGGTTGGTTTGTGCATTTTTTGCTTGTCGATTGAATTGTCCAATTGCTTGTTAAATGTAAACTATAATGCACTGTATTTCTTACAGCGGTTTAAATTAAACAAACCATTGTGTAGAGTCCCAAACAACAATGGATTAATTATACAAGAATGTTGTGTGTTTTCCTTTCAGACAAGTGTGTATTGAATTAAAACTATTGGGTAGCATCCTAAACAACAATGGAAAAATTCTATAATAATGTTGTCTGATTTCCTTTTAGACAAGTGTGCATTCAATTAAAACTGTTGTGTGATTTCCTTTCAGATAAGTGTGTATTCAATTAAAATTATTGTGTAATATCCTAAACAACAATGGAAAAATTCTATAATAATGTTTTGTGATTTACTTTTAGACAAGTGTGTATTGAGATAAAACTATTGTGTGATTTCCTTTCAGACATGTGTGCATTCAATTAAAACTATTGTGTGATTTCCTTTCAGACAAGTGTGTATTCAATTAAAACTATTGTGTAGCATCCCAAACAACAACGGTTTCTAAATCGACTGTTGTTGTTTCTGGCTATCAGACAACGACGTCTAGAGATGAAGTCGTTGTCCCTCGCTCTAACACACAACATTTCGACCCGTTGTTTGAGGCGCGTAACAGACGACACTCCGATAGACAACGGGGATGGTCAGTATCAGACTACAGATGAAATCCGTTGTCTGAATCGAAATTCCTTGTAGTGAATACATATGAGCAAAATGTTGTTTATGAGCAAAAATACAGTAGTACCAACCTCATTGGCAATTCCATTTTCAGCACAATCAGATGCAAGACGAGTCGCACAATGTATACTTTCTTTTGTGTCTGATAGTATCTCCATCATTCCTCTAAATGCGTCCCGTGCAACAACTGCGTCAGTACTGAGAGAGCCACCAGTAGACAAATATCCTCTCGGCTGAACAGCAGAACCAATGATTGGAGACCTAGACAAATTTTGCGATAGGCTTTGAGAAGGAGCTTTTTTTAATTTCGACTCCTTAGCAAGTGCAACTAGTTGCTGTATAGAAGGAACGGAGTCCTTGCCGTTTGATTCTGACAAGGCACTCGTTTCTTTTCCCCCCTAGCAGCTTCGTTTTCTAATTCCAGCGGCAAGCTGGAGAGCAAAAGAAAAGTACAACTGCGTCAGTACTGATAGAGCCCCGAGTAGACAAACTATCCCTCGACTGTACAACAGAACTTTTTTTGAATGTAAACGTTTTGCTCAAGCTGAATAATGATTTCTGACCTTCCATATTCCTCTATAAGCATGCCATCAATCACTCTTGATTGACCAGTTACATCTCTGTCATCTAGAGATGAGTATCTAACTAAAAGCGATCTATATCATCGACATAAGGCTGAAGATAAGATTTTGGTATAATCTTCCTCTTAATCCATAATCGCAGAATCTGTAGTTGTAGATTGTACTTAAAAGAAGGTTCTGGCAAAGTTAGAAAATCATTCAACTGATCATTTTAGTAAATGATACCTTAGCGCATTGCTGATGATTCACTTGAGGACTAACCCCTAATGGAGCAGCAGCTCCTAAAAGCCGAGGCAACTGATCTTGCACGATTGTAATAAAACAAGCTCCGGCAATGTCTACAAAATAATCAGTAATAATTAATTCATTTGTACCAATCGTACAGTACTCAATAAACCATTCCAGACAATATTTATAATTACTGGAATAAACAGAAGAAACAATCATGAGAATTGCTATTGCAAAGAAAGTAAAGCGAAGAAAAGTTTGGAAATAGAGTAAACATAACAATTAATATATCTGGTATTGCATTCACTCTGGGTTTTACGTACCTTTCTTCCTATGTGAACGCTTCATAATGGAATCCACAAGAAAGAAGATTTTTACTCTGCCATGCATAGTCTGCTCACTTTCCAACTTCTCTATTATAAGTTCAATTACCTGCAGACAACAAGATTTATCATCAAAGCAGGAAATTCCAATTTACCTACTGTTTCAAATTATAAACTAATCCAACAACAGCTAATGTATGTTGTGGTCATTAAGTTGCCACACTTAAACTTTCAAAAAATGTGCAGAAAGCAGGTTAAGTAAACAAGCAAAATACATAAAAACACAGAAGTCATCATGTTCTTTAAAAGATGATAACATATTCCATAAATACATATGAGCAAAATGTTGTTTATGAGCAAAAATACAGTAGTACCAACCTCATTGGCAATTGTCAAATATATAACATATAGAGAGTTTACAGAAGAAGCAGAGATTGTATATATTTGTGTATATTCTAGTGAGTATTACATTAGAAGAATAGGCTATTTATAGAAGAACTAAGACACTACTAGGTGTTATAAGTCTATACTAGAGTAAACATTGTCAATGACGGTGCCTAACTTATACAACATAGTCAAGGACGGTGCCAACTTATTTGACACTCCCCCTCAAGTTGATGCATATATATCACTCATGCCCAACTTGCCAATAAGTGGATGAAGCATCTTCTGATTTAAACCTTTGGTAAATATGTCAGCTATCTGGTCCTCCGATCTTACAAAGTGAATACCAATGGTATCATTATTGATCTTCTCTTTTATGAAGTGTCGATCAATTTCGATATGTTTGGTCCGATCATGTTGAACTGGATTATGTGCAATGGCAATAGCGGCTTTGTTATCACAATGTAGCTTCATTGGAGTTGTAGATGCAAGTCCCAATTCTTCTAGGAACAATCTTATCCACAATAATTCACGTACACCTTTAGCCATAGCTCTATATTCTGCCTCAGCACTAGATAAGGCAACCACATGTTGTTTCTTGCTTCGCCAAGTAACCAAATTGCCACCAACAAATGTACAATATCCTGAAGTAGATCGTCTGTCGTCTTGACATCCGGCCCAATCTGCATCTGTATAGCTTTCAACCCCGAGATGATTGTTTTTGGTAAACATTACTCCTTTTCCAGGAGCAGCCTTAAGATACCTTAATATCATATAAACTGCATCTAGATGTGGTTGACGAGGATCATGCATATACCTGCTAACAATTCCCACTGCATATGATATGTCTGGCCTTGTATGTGCAAGATAAATTAGTCGACCAACTAACCTTTGATATTGAGATTTCTCAACAATTTCACCAGCATCTCCACAAAGTTTATGATTTGCTTCTATTGGAGAATCTGCAGGTCTACATCCCAACATCCCTGTTTCATTCAGAAGGTCAAGTGTATACTTCCGTTGTGAGAGGAAGATACCACCTGGACTTCTAGAGACCTCAATACCAAGGAAATACCGTAGTTTTCCTAAGTCCTTCATTTCGAATTCAGAGGCAAGCTTGCGTTTAACATTAGCAATCTCACATGTGTCGTTGCCGGTGATCACAATATCATCGACATAAACAATCAACACTGTGATTTTTTCATCTCGTCTTTTTACGAACATGGTGTTATCTGAGTTGCTCTGTTTGTAGTCAAATTTAATCATTGCTCCCTGAAATTTGCCAAACCAGTCCCTTGGAGACTGTTTTAACCCATAAATAGTCTTCTTTAGCTTGCATATTTTCCCAATGGTCGCAGCTGTAGAAAAACCTGGTGGAATATCCATGTAAACCTCTTCTTTCAGGTCTCCATGTAAAAATGCATTTTTTACATCCAATTGCTGAAGTTCCCATCCAAGATTTGCTGCACATGATATCAAGACTCGAATAGAGGCCATCTTTGCCACTGGAGCAAAAGATTCTTGATAATCAATCCCGTAAGTTTGAGTATACCCTTTTGCTACAAGTCTTGCTTTGTACCTATCAATCAGCCCATTAGGTTTCTGTTTCACAGTGAACACCCATCTGCATCCTACTACCTTTCTTTCAGCAGGAAGATGAGTTAACTCCCAAGTGCCATTATGTTTCAAGGCATTCATTTCCTCTATCATAGCATCTTTCCATTTAGGATCACATAAAGCATCCTGCCAAGTATGCGAAACAGAAACACTAGACAAGGATGTCACAAAAGCAAGTGAAGATGGAGATAGTGCATTATATGATATAAAGTTTGAGATAGGATGGTTAGTGCAAGCACGTACACCCTTTCTTATAGCAATAGGAAGATCTAAAGTAGGATCAAGAGTGTTACCGTTATCAGGCTCAATTATAGGAGCTGTAGGATCTGCCTCGAGGTCAGAGGTCTCTGGATGTGGTAAAGTGGTGATATCTTCATTGTTCCGCCTAGAATATGTAATCAAATCTGGCCTGTCAAACCTATTTAGATCATCTAACTCACTACCCAAACGTGGAGGGATGGATGATGTGTTTGGACTAGTGTTTGGCACATTGATGAATGGAAGGAATTGAGACTCCTCTATCGCTTTACTATCAAGACTGTGTCGGTTAATCTCCCCCTGAAGCAAGGAGGAGGATCCGGGAGAGAAGTAAGAAATAGACTCCCAGAAAGTAACATCGTGACTGACATATGTGCGATGTGAGGGAGGATGATAGCACTTATACCCCTTTTGAGTTGGTGTATAACCAATGAAAACACAGCGGAGAGCACGAGAATCGAGTTTATCCCGAGAGGGGGAATGATTATGAACAAAGCATACACTCCCAAATAACCGAAGAGGCAATGGATGGGACGAAGGTGCAGGAATAAAGGACAACGGTGTTCTGAATTGTAGTACTTTTGAAGGGAGACGGTTGATCAGATATGCAGCAGTCATGACTGCCTCACCCCAAAGATATTTAGGGACATGCATAGTTAATATGAGGGACCGTGCTACCTGTTGTAAGTGACCAATTTTCCTTTCAGCAATTCCATTTTGCTGAGAGGTTTTAACACATGTAGTTTGATGAATAATACCCCATGTGTCCAAATAAGATGTAAACATTCCGGCATACTCGGTACCATTATCACTTCGCAGAATTTTAATAGAGGCATTGAATTGTGTTTGAATCATGTGGTGAAAGGATTTAAAACATCCGAATACTTCACTTTTGTGTTTAAGAAGGTATACAAAAGTAAGTCGAGAATGACAATCAACAAAGACAACAAACCACCTATATCCATCATGTGTAGGATGACTAAATGGACCCCAAACATCAGTATGAATAGTAGAAAAAAGAGTAGGACTTCTATTATTTCTAGATGGATACGGTGACCTTTTATGTTTGGCTAATTCACATGGTTCACAAAAAAATTCTTCCTTACATTTTGATGCTAAATTCGGAAAGAGATGCGACAGAACACCAAATGAAGGATGACCTAACCGTCTATGCCATTGATACAAAGACTCTAAACTGGGATTAGATTTAGATGAAACCTGATAACTTGCCGATGGCGAAAATGAATTCCCTTCCATAATATAGAGGCCATCTACCACTTTACCACTGCCAAGGACCTTGCCTGTCACCAGATCCTGAAACACACAGTGAGAAGGGAAAAAAGTTACTGAACAATTAAGATTTTCAGTAATTTGATGAACCGATAACAAATTCACTGATAAGGAAGGAACATGTAAGATAGATGATAGTGGTAGTGAAGGGAGACAGTTGGAAGTGCCCCATCCGTGAACGGGCACATGAGTTCCATTGGCAACACGAACACTCTCTGTTTTATTGATGTAGTGATATGACTGCAGTAAACTGGAATTGCCAGTCATATGTTCTGACGCTCCCGAGTCAATAATCCATGAATTAGGTGAACTGTGAGAGACAGAATGACAAGAAATACTCGAATGAAAAGTATTTGTTGGTACAAATGAGGCTGCAGTCTTCAACTTTATATCAGAAACCAACTGTCGAAAAAACTTGAGCTCCGAAATAGTTAGGCCGGAGTGAGTTCCAGAAAAATCCTCTTTCATCATGCTAAATAAATCCGGAATAAAATACCCGAAAGATAATTATCCAACAATTATAGTCAAGTCTTAACTTGAACTAAATCAATATCAATTTAGCAAATTTATGCTAAATTTGAAAGCACTAGTATAAATGAACAGTACCGTATGTATGAACAGTGCTTCGTATGAACAATACTTCGTATGAATAGTCCCGTATGAACAGTACTTCGTATGAACAGTTCCGTATTTGTGAATAGTACCGTACGTATATGTGAACAGGGAACCGTACAGTATCTCTGAACAGTACCGTACGTATATGTGAACAGGGAACCGTATAGTATTGGTGAACAGTACCGTATCGGTGAACAGTACTATTTATCGTCTTCAACCTTGAGATTCTTTCGGCAGTCCGTACGGCTTCGTCTGACGTCGGTTTTGTATTCCGAATATACCTCCGAACTTGTCTCGACGTGAGGAATCTAATGATATCCTCAAAACTGAGTTTCGACCACCTTTGTAAAACTCGAAATTTTCACTGGGTTTGTAGTTTTCTTGAAAACTTAGAGCCCCAATAATAATTCTGATGAGCACTTTCTTGCTTTGTTATAACCCGCTCTGATACCATGTCAAATATATAACATATAGAGAGTTTACAGAAGAAGCAGAGATTGTATATATTTGTGTATATTCTAGTGAGTATTACATTAGAAGAATAGGCTATTTATAGAAGAACTAAGACACTACTAGGTGTTATAAGTCTATACTAGAGTAAACATTGTCAATGACGGTGCCTAACTTATACAACATAGTCAAGGACGGTGCCAACTTATTTGACAGCAATTCCATTTTCAGCACAATCAGATGCAAGACGAGTCGCACAATGTATACTTTCTTTTGTGTCTGATAGTATCTCCATCATTCCTCTAAATGCGTCCCGTGCAACAACTGCGTCAGTACTGAGAGAGCCACCAGTAGACAAATATCCTCTCGGCTGAACAGCAGAACCAATGATTGGAGACCTAGACAAATTTTGCGATAGGCTTTGAGAAGGAGCTTTTTTTAATTTCGACTCCTTAGCAAGTGCAACTAGTTGCTGTATAGAAGGAACGGAGTCCTTGCCGTTTGATTCTGACAAGGCACTCGTTTCTTTTCCCCCCTAGCAGCTTCGTTTTCTAATTCCAGCGGCAAGTTGGAGAGCAAAAGAAAAGTACATCAGGGAACCACAATGCTTTTACTATGAATAGCCAAAAACAAATGCCTACCTTGCACTCGTTTGGTTATATTTGAGTGATGATTTTCGCTTTCTTTCGAATGCCTCACTAATTTCTTTGACAGCGGTAGCGAAGCATTTAGCTAAATTTGATTTGCCACGAGGTCTAATCTTGACCTCACCAGTGAATCGCTTGATAGTGGAAGGTTCAACAAAAGTTCTGTGGAGAAACAATTTTAATGATGAGACTGAAAATCAGAAAAACTACTTCTAAAGATACAAAAAAGCATATACTTTATGTTGGTTATAAGTTGGACCGTACACTGCAAGAAAGTTCCTTGACCACTAACACACACAAAACTGCATTCAAGCAATCCTATTGACTAAGTGTACACTACAAAAAAATGAGTAAATTGTATAAAAGACAATCTTCTAAGTTAGTACCAGATAGATATTCAAACTTGTTAGTTGGATGGCACACTGCATCACTAATGCCGCGGTATTTACATTTCTTAATCAAAAGATAAATCGATATACACAGAAACATTAAACTAACATATCATTTCCATGACCAATAACCAACACATTATTACAAGAAAGACCAGGTGAGATAGAGAGCTGCAAGAAAGTTCCATGACAATAAGTGTGTACAGTACAAAAAAAAATGAGTATCAAAGACAATCTTCCCGGCCGGTCGGATATTCATACTTACATAGACAATTCATGAAAAAATTTGATTAGCATATAAATTCATGTGGCAGTATTAACATATGTACGTTAATGTGGAAGATAATAATTTTACTTACAAATATTTAGAATCAAATTTATTGAATCATGTAAATAGTAATATAATTGTGAATTCGTATGAACATGCAATGTGCAATTTTCAAATTCTAAACTATTCCAACAGCTAATGTATGTCGTGGTTGCACACTTACTTTCAAAAAATGTGTAAAAAGCAGGTAAAGTAAACAAGCAAAACACAGAAGCCCATAATGTATGAGCAAAATGTTGTTTAATTATGAGCAAAAATATAGTAGTACCAACCTCATTGGCAATTCCATTTTCAGCACAATCAGATGCAAGAGGAGTTGCACAGTGAATACTTTCTTTTGTCTCTGATAGCATGTTCGACAAAAGCTCTGTGGAGAAACAAAACTGATTAAGAAACCGCAAATTAGGAATAGTACTTCTACAAATAAAAGAAATCATACTGCAAAGTTACTTAGTTGGATGGGTACATCACGTCAATAATGAGTCCGGATTCTTTGTCCTCTTCCTCCATGTCCTCTTTGCGTCCCCTCCTCTTTTTAATATAAAAAGATGGCGGGCTTCATTTTAATAAAATTATTTATTAAAATGGACCCCGTCAGGGACACGCTTTTTAAATTAAAAAGAGGAGGGGACAGAGGATCCGAACCCGTCAATAATGCCCGGTTTTTACCTTTTTCTAATCAAAAGATAAGGAGAGATAAACAGTTACTAAAGGTTGAGAGCCGGTGGAGCAACATGCTTGCATGAGTATAAATAGAGTATAAATATCTAATTAGCAAAAAGAATATCTTGTAATTGATTTTATCCAAAAAAAAAAGAAGAAAAAAAAATTGTAAGTAATAGAACATGTCATAGATAAATTATAATTGAGTTTGTCTAGTGTGTGCCCAAGGGCACATGCTAAGAATCCGTACTTGATGAGTTGTCAAATTTTGATTGGTGTATATTTATGTGAACGCAGGGGGCCCACCATTATGAAATCTTCACCAATCAAAATTTAACAACTAAGCTAGCACGGATTCTTAGCATATGTCCTTGGGCACACACTAGAAAATCGATTATAATTTTGATCTGGTATATATTCGATTAGCATGGTATCATCGACATGTCCAATTTTTAAAGTTATTGAATTTTACAAACAGAACATGGTTATAAGTGATAAAAATTAAACTACTGCATGAAACCGTCGTAATAGGCAACAAGATTTAAAATGGTAAATAATACCTTATCGATCTTTTTTGGAGCACTTTCTTCATTATTTTCTGCAAATATTTCATAAATAAAACAATTAATTGTTTGTTAAAAAATAAAAAGGACCAAATCTTGGTGGATCATGATCCTAATTCAAGTAAACATCAAAATTGAGAGCCCGGATCCTCTGTTGCCTTTGTGTTCTTTTTAATACAAAATGAGTGCCCTAATGGGGCCCATTTTAATAAATAATATTTTATTTAAAATGGGCTCCGCCAGGGGCACTCTTTTTGTATTAAAAAGATCAGGGGACACAAAGGAGATATGGATGAATGGGATAGAGGATCCAAACCCATTGATCCATTGATGAAAAACCTTTCAATTTTGATTCGACGTTATACGCATTCAAAAAAAGGAAATTATCAAATTTAAAAATAAAACCTAAATCGAGAATCGAAAAAATATTTTGAATATAAATTATATAAAAAAATTATGGATTGGGTTGGAAGTTAACCCTTGTTTACCTTGCAAATCAATTTTTAACTGATATTTTTGGATTTAGAATATAAAGAGATCGAATAATTTGATTTTGATTTACTAATCCAAATCCAATCAGATCGGAATGAGAATGAAAGAAGTTTTCATTGACTCTGATCCATTCAAAAGTTTCTGTATATGTGTATATATATAAACGGGTTTTGAAATTGGGTTATACGACAACTTACCGATGTGATTTGAGAACGTCCCCCATGCTAAGTTTCTCTCATGTATCATGGAAATTTTTCTGCAAATCATTTAAGATCGTAAAAACTCAAAAAATCAAAAATAAATTGGGAAACAAATCAAAACTAACATAAAAATTTGATTTGAGGTTGTAGTTTCTCTATGTCTTTTCGAGAATATAATGAGAACGGGGTATAAAGTTATAGTTGTTGGCTAATTTATGGTTCCAAAAATAACGTTCATGAATCAAGATAAACATAGGAGAAGAAGAAAATCATAAACAAGATGCGGAGCAAGAAGAAGAAGGTGAAGATAAATAGAAGAAATTGTCTTAAAGTTAGAAATAGAGACGATGCGGATCAAGAAGAAGAAGGTGAAGATAAATAGAAGAAATTGTCTTAAAGTTAGAAGTGGAGGCGGATGTGTAAGTGATACCCTAATCCTTATCTTTATATAGGGTACATTTACACCAAATTACAATTAGCGACCTTAGCATTTCAGAAAATTGCCGAAAATTATGAACTTGTTTTGAAATTTTTAAAAATTCAATTACACCCTTGAAAATTTGTCAAATTGCGGTCCAGCCATTTATAGAAAATACTAAACAGTACCTGGAATTTGTATATTTTCCAAATCAATTCCTGAAACTTTAGAATCTTTCTTGTCCATACCCTATAACTTTTGATCCATCCATTTGAATTGTTTCGTGCATTGAAATGTGTTTAAACACATTAAGTCTAAAATTAGTATAACAAAATATAATATTGGTTATCTTTGAGACTAAATGTGTTTCTTCCATTACAAAGTGTATCATTGGTATTGTTGCAACAAGTTGTTAATGTAATATTAGCTTAGGTTGAAGGAGTTAGATAATCGATATGATAAACTTGAAATGTTTAAAAGGAACTATAAAAATGAATTGGAAAAAGAATCTTTCTAACTCTTTCATATCTTCTTATAATTTCTTCATTTTAAGCATCCTTTGCCTTCATTTCTTTTCCTCTATCCATATGACTTTTAAAACACCAGATAATACTAATTAATTGAGTGAATACAATTTTCATACTTCTATCATCATCAGTTGAAGTTGCTCATATGCCTTATGTTCGTACTTTGATAATGAATTCATCCTTTATTTTGTCAAGTACAGCTTCACCCAAAATTAATTGGAGTGAATGATGTGTAAAATTATGTCTAACCGCAAGCGCACGGTATCAATTGTAGTAGATACTAGAAAATACGTGTCGATTCCTCAAGGAGACAGTTTCAATTTCAATTCAACTATTATCAATTGTTTCCCGTCACAAACGATTGTTGGAGAATTGTGTTAACTACTAAAACAAATTTAACAAAGGTTTTAAATCAATTAATTAAGGGATCTAGGGCAATTCAGGTTCACCATGTTTACACCAAACAAATCACAAAAGTATAGCTTTTCAATGGGATAAAGTAATTAAAGCAATGGTTAATATTTTTCAAGCATTAACACTCTCAGAATATCTAATGATGTTTTCACACTCACCTTCAATTCCGCTAATTGTATGTAAGCCTCTAGTAGTAAAATCTTTCGATCTATTACTCCTATTGCAATCGATTAATCCATGATATTGCGCAATTACACAAATTAAGAATTATAACATATCAATCAGAATTACTCTTTACCCATCAATTTACTAATCAAATTAAGCCCAAATCATGGTGCAAACATGGCTCCCCCTAATACCCTAGAATTAAACTACTCACTCATACTAGAAGTAAAAGCAATAAGAATAATGAAAGAAGCCATGTAAAACATATAATAATAAAACAAGAGAATAAAGACTACCTCAAACTTTATATTAAAGAAGAACAAGGAATTCGATCTTGAGTGCTTACAATTGAAGAGATGAAGAGCAAAGAATAAGAACCCTAGCTTCTGTCAAAAAATAAAAATACGTCTGTATGTCTCTCTCCCCTCTTTCCACGTTCTTTTCCTCTTTTATAATAAAACTCCTTAATAAAATCTGATCTTTATCTCCTAATAAAAGTATTTTTAATATTCTAATAAATTTACAAAAAGATATCCATAATTGAATAGGATTTTCTTGTAAAATTCGTAACTGATTTTTCTCCTCTGTTTCTGGGCTCTTCCAGCTGGATTTTGATTACTGGACCACTTCTGAATTAAATAAAATTCCACAAGCTTCGCGTGGACAGTAAGATCGTCAAATTCTGACTTCTGGAACTCAAGATACGGCCCAAACAGTGCAGGCAGCCCGTGTAGCCCAATAATACGAATTTTCTCCTATTTTATCTCCAAAATAGCTCTTTTTGCTCCAAATCCTTCAAAAAACAATAAAAATAAAAATAGAATATATATAAAAATATACTCTATAAAAACAATATAAAAATAAAACAATAAAAACTAAATAAAACAATAAATATGAGAATAAAATCATCTAGAATATATATAAAAATATACTCTATCAAACATCCCCACACTAAGCATTTGCACGTCCTCGGGCAAATAAGTGAAATAAAAACTAAGTCCTAACAAACATCACTTTCGTAGATGACACGATTGCATTGAGCATATGCAACAAGCCGTTAAACCCCTAGGCAGCCCTAGTAGGACGAGTGTTGTCTCGTGAGGGTTTATAGTGAATGTACCCACAAAATTCATCTAACCATGCAAAAGATCAATGCTAACACAACACCACACACACAAGTCCTCTCATGCCACATCAACTTAAGAATCAAAGCAAACATACGATGTCTTGGTGTCGAAAGTGCAAGTATTCACGTAGTCTACTCAACCAACATGCAGAAGGTCATAAAAATTCATGTCAAGTGTAAAAATCGTTGATAATCATGCTGAGACCACAAGAAACACATCTTTAAGTCTAAGCCCGGGATCTCCTATGCCAAAACAAGTAATAACTCACCTTTCACTCAAAAATGGATATTCACTCAAGAACAAGATTAAGTGTATCACTCAATTCCAACAAAATCATAAACACAACTTGACACTCGCAATCAATCTCACTCTCAACACAACATACATCACTGATGACAATCAAAAGGTCTTTATTCGGGTTGTAGCGTGGGCTAGGGACAAGGTATGTCAAGTAAAGCTAAAACAGGTTAATGTCAAAAGCTAGTACCCAACAATAATCATTATTCAATTCCCTTTCTATTAAAACAAATACTTCCCCACACTTGGATTTTTCAATGACCCTTACATAATAACTTGACTAGTCGAATGAAGAAGGATCATACAAACATAAGAATGCTCTCAAATTTATTTATTTTTTTTCTATTTTTTTTCTCTTTTTTTAGAGAGCTAAAGAATAAACACAATGATCCATAGACATTTTTATGAATTTCGACTAACAAGCATCAACCCAAAATCAATATTCCCCAAAAGTATGATCATCAATAACCCCCCCTTTTATGAACACCTTATTACTCCCTTAAGCACGATACTAGCCCTTGACAATTTAGGTTCAAATTCAATGTAAGGCCAATAGAATAAAAAGGATAATGGTAAGTAATGTGGTGTGTCACCGAAAGAATAGGATTAAGCTCAAAGGGTTAACTAATTGATCATGTATAAAAGGTTTTGAATTATGGGAAATATGAGGTTATACCTAATTGCCTTTATCATCTTATCATCAATTAATGTCATGCATTTCAAGAAAGATCTCAAGTAAGTGCTAGCAATGTAAACAACATGTGGACACTCAAGCAAACGAATAATCATGCAAAAGATATGCATATAGGCTCAAAACTCACTTGGTGTGACAAAACATAATCAATCCCAAGTAACAAGACTCTCTAACGCACCTACTTGTACTCAAAGCATGTAAACCAAGTCATCCTGAACATATTCATGTAATTCTAATCACTTTCCACATCCAATTAAGTCTACCAGCTTCAACTTGCTAGTGTAAGTGTGTGCACAAGAACAAAGCACGTCACTTCTCATACAAAAGCGTCAAGAACACAAGAATTCTACGCATGCATGGGTGTATCAAGCAAAATACAACAACTAATCAAATTGCATGGCTAGAATTATTTTTGGTATTTTTAATTTTTTAATTTAAAAAAAAAAAAATTCTCCTAACATTGAGAACCCTTCCCCACACTTAAGCGGTTCATTGTCCCCAATGAACTAATGAACAAGATACAAAATGACAACTAAAAACAAAATAAAATTACACTAAAAAGAAAAGAAAGAAAACTCCTCTGGAATCAAGGTGTCGGGTGTGAAAACCACCCCTCATTCGCTTAGGAGCCATAATAACCAAAACCCCACTCAACAATAGCTTCACCAACATCCACCAAGAAATATCCCACCAAAAACCACAAAGCAATAGCACTCCAAAAATACCCAATGAACAAGAATAATACAAAACCCCCAATGTACAAGAACACAAATTCGTAATAAAAAGAAAATAGAATTAGAGAAGAGATATCCCAACTACGAATCGAAGAGGTGAACTTGTACTAATTTTCCCCCAAACTTGAAATTTTAGAGATGTAGAGGATGAAGAGAATGAATTGGGTGAGTATGTATGGGTATATATAGATAATGGAGTGATAGGATGGATTTAAGAAAAAAAAAAATTTTGGGGGGGATTTGAAAAAAAAAATAAAAAAAAATAAAAAATAAAATAAAAAATAATAACTAAATAAATAATAAAAATAAAATAATAATAATAATAATAATAATAATAATAATAATAAATTAGAATATAAATAAGTTTAGAAATTTGAAGAAAAGATGAGAGGTTTTGGAATTGAAATAGGAAAAGAATTAGGTAAAGTAGGGGTATAAATAGAATGGGAGTAGAATTTTTATTTTTTTTTTTAATATATTTACAACAGCAACTGAAACACACGGCAACATACTCACATTAACTTCTTCACGCGCAGCCTGCTGCGCAACTGAAGCAAACTGCGCCAAGATCAGTTGCGCAGGCACAAGCTACGTGAAAGACTCGCAAACTGCCCCTCCTCCAGTAACGTAGGCGCAACCTGCGTTACACAGGCGCAACCTGCCCCAATTGCAGAAACGCAGGCGCAACCTGTGTTACACACCAAATTTCGATTTTTTTTTTGAAATACAACACTTTTTTTTTTCCTACACTAATGCGTGGGTTGCCTCCCACGTAGCGCTTCTTTAACGTCAATAGCTTGACGTTACTTCCTCAACTCAAGGCGGTCTCAAAAGAATAACTGACCCGTCCGCAACTGAAAAACCGTTCCTACGAACGTTGACATCTTGGTTGCTTGTTTCCACAAAGCTCTTCCATCAAACTTCAACTTGATTTTACTACCCAACGGCCAAATCTTCTTCTTTTTCTTCTTCACACCTCTAAGGTGCTTCTCCGACTCAACCAGCTGAACAAAACTTTCTTCTTCCTTATCATTGGTTTTCCACCTTCGCAACACGTTATCATGCCCCTCTCCAAAAATCACTAGCTCATTATTGAAAAGGACATACCTCAAATGTGGTGGAAGTTTCCCAAGCTTAATACTCGAGAGATCTCGAACTGAAGAACTGTCAATGGAATCAATGTTGGGATCATTCAACTCAAGAATCAATGAATCGACTTCAGCATGTCCTTCTCCTTCTGAAGCTTCAAGCATGAGCACTGCTTCCAATGCATCATTCAATAGAATCTGAGGTGTCTCATCTTGGACAATTTCATCAATAACATCAATCATGCAGCAAGTATTCTCAAGCAAAGGGGATTTAAGAGCAGAGGTTAGAGTAAAAGTAATTTTATCATCACCAACGCTCAATGTGAGAGTCCCACTTTTAACATCAATAACAGCACCTGCAGTACAGAGAAATGGTCTACCTAAAATAATAGGTATTTGGCTGTCCTCTTCCATATCTAGAACTACAAAGTCTACAGGAATATAGAATTTTCCAACCCTAACAGGCACATCCTCTAAAATTCCAAGGGGATATTTTATCGAACGGTCTGCCATTTGCAAAGTCATCTGTGTACATTTTAATTCTCCCATATTTAGTTTTTGAAAAACCGAGAGAGGCATGACTGAGACACTAGCGCCTAAATCACATAAAGCTTTATCAATGAACAATGCACCTAAATGACACGGGATCGAAAAACTACCAGGATCTTTAAGCTTAGGTGGAGACTTATTCTGTAAAATAACACTACACTCTTCAGTAAAAGCTACTGTCTCTACCTCACCAAAAGATCTTTTCTTAGTGAGAATATCCTTAAGAAACTTTGCATATGATGGAACTTGAGAAATTAAATCAGTGAAAGGAACTGTTACCTCAAGATTCTTGACAAGTGTCATGAACTTACCAAACTGTTGGTCCACCTTAGTTCTGTTCATCTTGCTAGGGAATGGGAGCTTTGGCACAAATGGTGGAGGAGTAACTGCAGTCTTCTCTTTGTCCTTTTCCTTGTTTTCCTCAGTTTCACCTTCGTTTGTATCTTCAACAACTTTCTCTACCTTGTCTTCCTCAGAATTCCCTTTTTCTTTCTCAGTAGGAACATCATCAGTAGGCATTGGAGGAGTATCATATGTACGACCACTCCTAAGAGCAATGGCATTCACATTTTCCTTTGGCTGAGTTGATTGTGCTGGTAGAGAGCCTTGTTGCCTTGTAGATGAAGAACTGGCCATTTGAGCAATCTGAGTTTCCAACATCTTGTTATGAATCTCCATCTGGTTCATCTTTCTGTTGGTATCCTCCATATTCTTTTGCATCTGTAACAATATCTTCATCATGTCACCTTGATTATCAGCCTGTGCAGCTTGATTTACCTGAGGAGCATAATTCTGAGGAGGCCTCTGGAATCCAGGGGGATTCATAAGTCCTTGAGGAGGCCTATACTGCTGCTGTGGAGGAGGCTGGTACGACTGCTGATATTGCTGCTGCTGATTAGGAACATTTGAATTCTGAGTATTATTGTTCCTATATGAGAAGTTCGGATGATCTTTCCAACCAGGATTGTAAGTGTTAGAGTACGGATTGTACTGCTGCCTCTGTTGGAAAACATTTGCTTGCTCCATCTGAAAATGTTGTGAATTTTGAGCATTATATTGGCAATCATTACCATAGTGGCCTTGGATGCCACAGACTTCACAAACAGGATTATTCATAGGAGCCATGGATGACAATGCATTGATACTCATAGGTTGAGTAGAGGGCTGAGATGTCTTCAATGAGTAGATCTCCTGAGTCAGTGCAGCGAGTTGAGATGATAATAGAGAGTATCCATCCACTTCAAGTTTACCCCCTTTCTTGGTTGCTCTCGGATTATTGAAGTGATTGGCAGCCAAATTTGAAAGAAAAACATGTGCATCATCAACTCCTTTGTCTAAAAACACGCCACCTATAGCGTTATCAACCATCCCTTTTATTTCAGGATCAAGACCATTGTAGAAGCGTTTAAGCAGAAACCACTTCTCAAGACCATGGTGAGGGCATGCACGTTGATAATCCTTGAATCTGTCCCAAGCATCCCGAAGAGATTCGCCATAATCTTGCTTAAAACCCATCATCTTGTCGATCAAATCGTCAGTTCTGTTAGGAGGGAAGAACTCAGTTAAGAAAGCCTGAGCAATCTTATCCCACTCGGTCAGGCCAATATCATTCAACCATTTTTGAGCTTTGTCACGAAGAGAGAAACCGAACAACACGACTTTCAACTGGTCTGGAGTGACTCCCTGATGTTTAATTGTAGAACAGAGCTGTTGAAACCGTTGCAGATGATTTGTAGGGTCTTTAGAGGCAAGCCCAGCAAATTGATTCTGTTGGATCATAGTGAGCAAAGCAGGCTTGATCTCGAAATTTGCTGCTTCAATCGCTGGCATAGCAAGGCCAGTAGGTACCCCACTCGGAGAGGGTTGTGAGTAGTTCTTCAAAGATTTGGGAGGGTCTGCCATCTCAATCTTTGGTTCAGATATCTTTTGCTGCTTCTCTTTCCTTTGTTGATCTATGTATTGTTGACAAGTAATTCCAGAATCTGGACTAAGAGGAGTTGTATCCTCTTTTGCTTGATCTTCTTTCGTTTGAGACCTGGTCCTGGGCATCAACAACTAAACAAGGAAAAGCAGTAAGATCGGTCTCAGTTGGAACAAGAGTTCCAAAGAGACAAGAGAAACAATCTAAAACAATCGAACTAAAATAATAGAAACTAGGCGTACGCAAGTGCACGGTATCAATTGTAGTAGATACTAGAAAATACGGGTCGATTCCTCAAGGAGACAGTTTCAATTTCAATTCAACTATTATCAATTGTTTCCAGTCACAAACGATTGTTGGAGAATTGTGTTAACTACTAAAACAAATTTAACAAAGGTTTTAAATCAATTAATTAAGGGATCTAGGGCAATTCAGGTTCACCATGTTTACACCAAACAAATCACAAAAGTATAGCTTTTCAATGGGATAAAGTAATTAAAGCAATGGTTAATATTTTTCAAGCATTAACACTCTCAGAATATCTAATGATGTTTTCACACTCACATTCAATTCCGCTAATTGTATGTAAGCCTCTAGTAGTAAAATCTTTCGATCTATTACTCCTATTGCAATCGATTAATCCATGATATTGCGCAATTACACAAATTAAGAATTATAACATATCAATCAGAATTACTCTTTACCCATCAATTTACTAATCAAATTAAGCCCAAATCATGGTGCAAACATGGCTCCCCCTAATACCCTAGAATTAAACTACTCACTCATACTAGAAGTAAAAGCAATAAGAATAATGAAAGAAGCCATGTAAAACATATAATAATAAAACAAGAGAATAAAGAATACCTCAAACTTTATATTAAAGAAGAACAAGGAATTCGATCTTGAGTGCTTACAATTGAAGAGATGAAGAGCAAAGAATAAGAACCCTAGCTTCTGTCAAAAAATAAAAATACGTCTGTAAGTCTCTCTCCCCTCTTTCCACGTTCTTTTCCTCTTTTATAATAAAACTCCTTAATAAAATCTGATCTCTATCTCCTAATAAAAGTATTTTTAATATTCTAATAAATTTACAAAAAGATATCCATAATTGAATAGGATTTTCTTGTAAAATTCGTAACTGATTTTTCTCCTCTGTTTCTGGGCTCTTCCAACTGGATTTTGATTACTGGACCACTTCTGAATTAAATAAAATTCCACAAGCTTCGCGTGGACAGTAAGATCGTCAAATTCTGACTTCTGGAACTCAAGATACGGCCCAAACAGTGCAGGCAGCCCGTGTAGCCCAATAATACGAATTTTCTCCTATTTTATCTCCAAAATAGCTCTTTTTGCTCCAAATCCTTCAAAAAACAATAAAAATAAAAATAGAATATATATAAAATATACTCTATAAAAACAATAAAACAATATAAAAATAAAACAATAAAAACTAAATAAAACAATAAATATGAGAATAAAATCATCTAGAATATATATAAAAATATACTCTATGAGTGAACAGATAGACCAAAGACTTGAATGAGTTTGTTGTTTCTATTAGTGAATTATTATATGCATGCTTTGTTGAGAAAATATTCTTTAATTATTAAAAGTTCGTGCGAATCACGAGCCTTTAGCTTTACTTATTTTCTAAAATTTATTATTATTTTTTAATTGATATTTGAATTTTTTTACAAAATTCTAAAAATTTACCTCTCTATCAACTGTATCTTGGTAAATAAATATTTGATAAATTAATAAATTCATCAAATAAATAATTTATATAGTTCTATATATTGACTTCGATAGAGAATAATATTATATAGTTGATTATTATTTATTTATTTTTTTTGCTAAATTTATATATATTAGAAAAGGAGAAAGATTACAAAGGGATTAACCCATGATCTATGAAGCATAGATAGAACTATCCATAAACAATCTTAAGAAGATTGTCAACAGAAAAATGAAAACAATTAAAATAGGAGATCATTTCTACTACGGACTATCTTTGAAAACCAGGATGAAGTAGCTAGCTTGGATCGAGTGTCAGCAAGAATAAATTCCAGAACAATTTTTGGTTGAAGACTCTCTCTATTGTGCATTCGTGAGTTTCTTTCGCGCCAAATGAAGTACGTGTAAACTTGGATTAGGAGCAAGACTACTTTCCTCTTGTTACCGTCCGAAATGAGCAAGATATTCTGCTGAAAATCTGGCCAATTTTGCCCAGTAATTCTCACATTAAACTGCGAGAGAGATGCAGATAGGACATATCTACTGAAAGAGCAATTCAGGAAGAGATGATTGGCGGTCTCACGGCCTCCCACACACAAGAAGCAATGTTGATCAAGCTGAATACCGAATCTAGCAAGACGGGCAAGGGTGTTTAGACGCCCATGACTTAGCAACCAATGGTGGTGAGCATATCTTTCCACCTTAAGTTGATGCCAAACCGAATTGAACCACTGCACTTGATTACCACGATTTCTAAGCGAGTCCCAAACATGCCAAGTTTTGACCTTACTAATATTCAGGCCATCCCAAAGAATTGCGTCACGAGAGGCTAGGTTAAAACAAGGATAGTTAAAAGAGGAGATCCACTGTGTCAATGAATGATCCAAATGATGTAATCTCTGGTTTGGCCGTGGAATGCACCACTGACCTGAGGTAATAATGCTATGCACCTTTGCTTCCGTGTCCATACCACATTGAGAAATAATAGGGGCCGTTTGAGAGTTTGCGAGACAAGAACCATTCCACCAAGGATCAAACCACAAAGAAATAGTGGTGCCATCTCCTATTGAATAAGAGATAAAACGCAGAGCAAGATTTCGAAGTTGTAAAACCTTTTTCCAAATCCATGAGCAGTCAGTTGGAATCTTCACGGCCCAAAAATGTTTACGTTTTAGGATTGTGTGATTGATCCAGGAGGCCCATAGAGAAGGTGCCTTTTTTATTACTTTGAGTAAGTGACCAATGATTTGGGCTTTGTTCCAGTCATAAGAATTCTTTAAACCTAGACCTCCTTCTGTCTTAGGTAAGCATATAGTTTCCCAGCTTATTTTTGCCCCTCCCTTGTCGACTAAATTGCCTTTCCAAATGAATTTGGTAAGCATGGATTGAATTCTATCATGAATTCCCCTTGGAAGAAGAAAATGGTTGGACCAAAAGGCTTGGATTGCAAAAAGAACTGATTTTACCAATTGCACCCGTCCCGCAAACGAGAGAAATATAGAAGTCTAAGTACCGATTCTTTGAGTTAGTTTCTGAAGCAGAGGAATGCAGTCACTAATACAAAGTTGAGATGAAATAAGGGGCACCCCTAAAAATCTTACCGGTAGGCTTCCTCGCGGAATTCCGTAAGTAGTATCAAACCAATCTGTGATAGCAGGGTCACAATTAGAAAAGAAGCTGGTACTCTTATGGATGCTTGGAACAAGACCACTGATTTCAGAGAAGGCGCGCACCGATTCCATTATGTGAGTAATGGAAGTCTGATCTCCATGGCTGAAAAACAAGACATCATCTGCAAAGAACAGGTGCGTGATATCGAGCTCCTTGCACCGCCAGTGATGCTTAAAACCTGTAGGCCTGTTCTTCAAAATTTGGGATAGGACATTCATACATAAAACAAAGATATAGGGGGACATTGGGTCTCCTTGCCGTATGCCTTTAGCGCCATTAAAATAACCATGGACAATACCATTTAGCTTGACAGAATATTTAACTCCACAAATGCATAGCTGAATCCAATGCACAAATCGAGGAGGGAAGTTCATTTTATGAAGCACAGCTAAAATGAAGTCCCACCTAACCGAGTCAAAAGCTTTGTGAAGGTCAAGTTTGAGAGCACACCTCGAACTCCCTGATTCCCTATCAGAGCCCCGGAATAATTCTTGAGCTAGTAAAATGTTGTCCGAAATCTGCCTACCCGGAATGAAGGCCGACTGAGCAATATCAATCACACTAGGCAACACAGACTTTAGCCTTGTGGCTATGATTCTGGATATACACTTATACGCAATAGTACAAAGGGATATTGGTCGAAAATCACTCATATGAGTAGGCGTGTTTACCTTTGGAATAAGAGCAATGTAAGTAGAATTTATACCTCTGTGCATGTTGAAGTTGTTAAACAGCGACAGAACAGCTTTGCAGAAGCATTCTCCAACTATGCTCCAGGTTGCCAAGAAAAACTCAACTGAAAACCCATCTGGCCCAGGGGCCTTGTTCCTTTTCATTTTCTTTAAGGTTGCAAAAATTAGGTCATTTGAAACAGGAGCTTCTAGAATTGATGCTTGAGTTTCAGAGATAGAAGGACAATTAACATCCTCTAGCATTCCCTCAATGTCAGAGTGGGGCTCCTGAGTACCCATGAACTCCGTGTAGTAGTCCACAGCCACTCTAGCACACTCTCTCTGACCATTAACAAGATTTCCACTTTTATCAAGAAGAGCTAATACTTTGTTGTGGTTCCAGTTGGATTTGCATTGATTGTGAAAGAACTTATTGTTTCCATCTCCCATTGAAAGCCATTTTACCCTGGATTTTTGTAGTAGGAGAGATTCCTCCTCTTTCAAGGCCTTGTTTAGTTTTTGAATCAAGTCATTTTCTGTAGCAATGAGGTCTGGAGATGGAGCAATAAGAAGAATACTTTGCGTGTCTGCCAGGGCCTGTCGAGTTAACTGGACATTTGAATGCACATTTCCGTGCCTTTTATTGAGCTCGACTAGGGCACTCTTTACCGCTTTCAGTTTCCTGCATAGAATGGCCATTGGGTCTCCAAAAAGAATAGTAGTGGACCACACATTTGAAACAGTTGACATGAATTCAGGAACGTCAAGCATGTAATTGTAGAACTGAAAAGGCTTACTGAAACGCTCCAATTGCATAGGAACAGTTAAAATTAGAGGATTGTGGTCCATGATGCTTCTATTTTTCACCACGACGTAAGCCTCAGTGCAAGTGTTAAACCAAGAACCATTACCCACAACTCTATCAAGGCGTTTGTAAATAGGATCAAGGGTACGTTTGTTAGTCCAAGTAAATGGGTCACCAACTGTACGAAGAGAATCAAGACCTGCGGTTGAAAGACAGTCCTTGAAAGCTTGCATGTCTGTGGTCCAAATCTCTCTACCCCCACACACTTCATTTAGATTAAGAATACAGTTGAAATCCCCTAAACAGCACCAGGGAAGATTGGTATTGCTCAGGGCAATAAGATCATTCCATAACATAGAACGATCGTGAACTTCATTTGATGCATAAACAAACGTTGCTAAGAATGTAAGATTTTTCTCAAGAAAAGTAACCGTGCAAGTAATATGCTGGGCTGATTTGGAGTGAAGAGAAACACGCCAAATAGATGGATTCCATCCCACCCAAACACGACCGTTGTAATGATTTTCATAATTAAACAACCAGTTCCAGGATCTATTAATCTTCCTTGAAATACGCAAAGAGCGTCCTTCTTTGACTCTAGATTCCGTAACACCTATAAGGGAAAGAGAATTGACAGAAATGAAATTCATGAGTTCACGTTGATGAGTGCCTTTGTTCAGGCCCCTAACGTTCCAGACTGCAACGTTCATTTAGAGCGATTAAGTGTTGACACACCTGCCAACCTGGGGCTTTTCCTGTTCGAGACCATAGTGAACCCATCATCATCAACCACAACAGCCTTAGTCTTTGGCTTGGGGGGCTTATGATAACCCGGACCATTCTGGGAATTTAGATCAATGACTATAGAATTAGTGATGACCTTTGATTGTTTTTTGTCATAATTCTTATCCTTCTTCCTTTTCTGGCCTGGAGATAGACCATTGTATTCTATGATCTGTTCCTCTGTATTTTCTTCAATAGCTGCAAAAACATTTTCAGAAGCAATTGGCATTAATTCCTTATTCCCAGTGTTCTCAAGTAAATTAGTCGAAAAATCATTTTCAACTGGTGTTGAAGTGGCTAATTTGTCCCCGTCACGAGCTTCCAGATTTTCTTGCTCCTGCTGAAGTTCCTTTATAATATCATCATCGTCCATGACAACTTTACAACCACAGAAATCACCAACTACGTAGGGTACCATCTCCATATTTTTCATATACTCTGCCTTTGAAAATGATGCAGTGTCAGTTGTTACAGGGTTAGAAGTAGAGGCGTTTCCACTTTTACCATGTTGATCCGTCCTAGGCTTTTTGTTGACTCTTTCCGGATTGTTTATACAACGAGTGATAGAGTGCCCAAATGCTTTGCATAGACTACAAGAATATGGAAGTTGCGGATACTGGATTTCTACCTTTTCTTTCTCTTCCACACCCTCGATGTTCAAGACATTTACCCAAACGAAATCTGGCCTAGGTGCAGAGTAAGCCAATTCTACTTGAACATTAGCGTATTTAAGAGGTTCAAATTTAGAAGTTGCCACATCAAATTTAAGAGGTTTCCCCACAGCCCTTGCAATCGAGGATAGGCTATCCTTAGACCAAAGAGAATATGGGACATCAACAAGTCGAATCCAGCAAGGAACTTTCTGGATCACATTTCGCTTGAATTTCGAACCCTCCATCCATGGCAACAAATATAACGTTTTCCCTCCAATTTGGACAGTATTCAAGGATAAGGCTTTATTTTTTTCTTCCAACGAGGCAAAACGGAAAGTGTAGTAACCTTTCGAACTATAATATACACCTGTTAAGCCCTTGTTTTTCCAGAATTTTTGAGCTTGCTCTTTAACAAATTTGAAGGCAAAGCTCCCCCCTATGAAGTGACCAATTATGCTAGATTCCCACTGTTTTTGGGCACGAATTAAATATTCCTTAGAAAATTGAACCGAAGCAGAACCATCCTCATTATAAGTAATATCCGCCTCGCCATTTATAACATCAGAAGGTGTTGAATCGATAACATTTTTTGATACAATAGAGCTCCAGGAGGCATTTTCCTTATGGTTATCAATAGCTAAAGTATTAGAAACATTTAGGTGAGGGATGTTACCACAATTGTTAGGCTCTGCTACATTTTGAGTCGAGGAGTTCATTTCAGGTGGCAATGAAACTTTATTGGCTGTAGCACCGAGAGAAGCTTTCGATGAAGCCTCATTTAAAGGACCAGTAATAGGCTGTACAGAGTGTTCCGAATTTTGTGAACCCATCTAAAGAATTGTAGATCGAGTACGATGATTTTGGGAAAAGGAAAAGGAAAGAAAGGAGATTCAGAAAATGAGGAACGTGAGAAGATTGGAGATAAAACGGTGAAGAAAAGGAAAGGTCAACGGTGGAAAAAATGGTGTTTTCCGGTAGAAGGAAAAGAGAGCATTTTTTCCGGTATTTTGTAAGTAACTTATTCAAATCTAATCTTTGAATCAAATTATTTAAAAATTTCGTTGATTATTATTATTATTATTATTATTATTATTATTATTATTATTATTATTATTATTACAATTTTAAAATATATTAACAAACTATATATTATGTATCACTAACTGATATTTTGATATAATATAATTCAGGATTTTTATCAAAGATACTACAATTTTAAGCCTTTTTGCGATTTTACCATCTTTTCAAAATTTTCGTAAAAATACCAATTTATTTGCAGAAATACGAAGATCGCATATTCAACCTATTCAACTGAATGCAACTGAAAATTGAAAGAGAAAATGACCAGAATACCTCATTTTGGAGGTCTATGGCCCTGATATACCCGTTTTCAAAATCTTGGCCCTCAGTACCCACGGGACACGCCACTGGCAACGGCGTGTCCCAACATCAATTTTTTCACAATTTCTGGTAAGGACGAACTGAACCCCCCGACTCTCCCCACCGGATTTCGCCCCGTCCATCTCCGAGCCACGTTCCGTCCATATTCGATCCATACGACCACATAAAATTGATGCCCAACCTTTGCTAATCATTTGACTGTATCGATTTGTTGAAATCTGGCCCGTAGGGGCGTGTTTGAACAAGATCGGAGAACACAGTCGGGATTTAGGTTCGATTTGGGCGTTTGAATTACGGCAAACGAATCGATAAATCGATGGTATAGGGTTGTAGAGGAAGCTGAGCCGATTGTTTTGGTATATAGAACTTAATCGGAAACTGACTGAGGTGGGAGAACGAAGGAGATGAAAAAACTAGCAAAAATCGCCCGGCCAGTCGCCCGACGAGTCGCCTGGAAAAGATGATGATGACGTCAGATGCGCATCTCATGAATGCGTGTCTCATGATACACATTATACATTTTCGTATCTGCTGCTATAGTACCCGCCTGATACTCCTCTCCCAGTGGCGTGATAGCTGAATACTCTACTCCCAGTGGCGTGACATGACGATACTACTCTCCTAGTGGCGTGACATGATGATACTACTCTGTCAGTAGCGTATCCCGTGGGTATTTAGGGCCGCATTTTTGGATCTGTGTATTTTGATAATCCCTCCCCCAAAATGGGGTAGATAGGGCCTTCACCCAAATTGAAAGGTGAATTTTCATATTTTTTCCAACTTTCAATTGTATATAAAAGCTGCGCAAAAGCAAAAAATGGAAATTCAACTTTAATTTTTCAGTTGCATTTAATTGCATATGCAACCCATGCAACCTATGCAACTAAAAACTGAATAGAAGTTAGAAAAAAATGAAAATTCAACTTTCAGTTTTCAGCTACATATGAGGTTGCGAATGAGGTTGGCAGGTTGCATATGCAACCACATATGCAACTGATGCAACCTGTTGTGCAACTACATATGCAAATTCAGCTTCCAGTTACAAGTAAGATGATATTTTTGTAAAAAAAGATAGTTTTTTTGTAAAATATTTTATTTAAAAAAAGGTTTTTTGTAAAAAAATTACTAGGCAAGGGTATTTATGAAAAAAGTCCTATAATTTATTATGATCTGAATCAATAAATATGAAAGTAAAATTATGACCAAAGATTGCAAATATGTGGTAAAAATTACTCCCTCCGTCCCACCAGGTTCTTTACATTGGGGGACGGAGGCTTGACACGCATTTTAAAACTCCTGTAAAATATAGTTCCATAATTTATTTTTATTTTTTTTTCTTTTAAATAAAAAATTTAATGTTTAAATTTTTATTTAAAAAAGAAAATTTTAAAAATAAGTTATGGAACTACACTTTATATACACCTTAAAATGCGTACCAAGACTGAAAATACAATGTCTCACCATTGTATAATTAAAAATACATTTGAATGATTGGTCTAGTGGTAATAAATGTATTAGTTAACTTCGAGACTCAAATTCAATCCTTTCTAAAACAATTAATATAGTAAACACAAGGTAATTAAGTCATTTTCAGTCGAAACAATGTCTCACCATTTATGTTGAATAAAATCACATAATATATAATAGAGTTTGATTATTATTATAATAATATTTAAATATTTAAAAAAAAGTTTAACCAAACCAAAATTTTTATATCATTTTTTTGATATAATATGATATATTATAATCCGAATCAATAAATTAATACCTTATATATAATAAGCATAAGGGAGATCCAAATTTTTGGTCGTCGTCTTTGGTCGTCGTCGCTGTACTATCAAAAGCATACGATCCGTTGGATAAAAAAATTGGATTAAAAGTCATCCGTTGGATTATAAATTATATTCTTATATATTTATTTATAATTTTCACTTTGTTAATTTACTATAATACCCTTTCTTCGTAATAATTAAATTTTATTAAATATTAATTACATTCTATTATTAATTATGTACAAATTTAATTCATCATTAATCATTGGATCAGTGCTAAATTTACCCGCAATATAGCTCAATCGGGGGACAGACATTCAAGTTTCAGGGTCCATAAGGAAATGGGGTCCGCTGAATAATACTCGCATATCCAACCTGACCTCTGCGCACTTATGACACGGTTCCTAATCGGAGAGTTTTGCTGCATCTTCAAAGCGCACCAAGTTTGTCGGTCGACAATTTAAATCTTGATAAAAATTTAAATCTTTATTTTTTCAAGACCACTTGGATTACAAAATTGCTTATTTGATTACTTCAGAACCCCACAATAGACAATTCAAATGTAATTCAATTTATGAAACTTATATAAGTGAAATTACAATTCGGGTGAGCCACTTAAAAGGTTTTTAAAACTAATTATTGTGCAAACCAAATCAGTGACCTAATCTTCCGCATCATGAGGTTAATTAAACACTGCAGCAACTACCTCTTTGCGAACCTTCAGCCCAGTCTAAATTTGTAACTACTTCTCAACAAATTTACAGATCACTACAATAACCTTTTTGACATTTTCACCACTGGTTCTATAGGCCCCCGCTTTATAAAGGATGTAAAAAAAATCCTAAATGAATTATGAATTGAAAAAATGTCTACAATGAATTGGAAAAAAATCCTAATACAATTATAATTACATTATTCTATCAAAAATATATATATACAACGTTATTAATACCTTATATATAATAAGCATAAGGGAGATCTTATCCAAATTTTTGGTCGTCGTCGCTGTACTACCAAAAGCATATGATCCGTTGATTAAAAAATTGGATTAAAAGTCATCCGTTGGATTATAAATTATATCCTTATATATTTATTTATAATTTTCACTTTGTTAATTTACTATAATACCCTTTCTTCATCGATTTGTTTTTTTCTTCATCATTAGAACTAAATTTAATTTAAAAATATCTTTATAAGAGGGATCTTATCCAAATTTTTGGTCTAGTCGCTATACTATCAAAATTATATGATCCGTTGGATTGAAACTAAACTATCAAGATTAGATCACATAAAAAAGAAATTATAATCTAAAAAGGATATAATTAGAAAAGGTTGTATTAGAAGTGAATTTTAAAAAGAAAATTATAATCTAAAAAGGATATAATTTAAAAAGGTTGTATTATAATTGAATTTTAAAAAGAAAGTTATATTGTAAAAAGGATATAATTAAAAAAAGTTGTATTAAAATTGAGTTTTACTTTTTATTTATTAGTATTAAAAAATTTCATATTTACTATTTGGCCTCTATATTGAGATCTACAAATCAGATTTGAATGATTTTACAATCCATGCCAACCTCATAAAATTATCTTTAATTTAGTGATGCTTTAATAATTATTATTCAAATAGAAACACACAGAATATCAAGAGAAAATATAATTACGAATTTTTACATAAATCCTAATCTATGTAGAAGTTCTACATTGATAATGCTATCAATTGTAGAAAACCTAATTGTATATGATTTTTTTTGCTAAGTAATTGTATATGATTTAAAATACGAAAATGTAATTATATTGAAATACGAAAATGTATATGTCAATGATTTAAATCAATTGTATATGATTTAAATCATTGACATATACATTTTCGTATTTCAATATAAATATACCTTTTATTTTATAACATATTAAAATATAAAACATTTTTTTATGCTAAATCCAACGATTTTCATCTATTTATTTTAAGATCTTTGTCGTACGGAAGAATAGACGATTATCAAAATTTTGGACAAAATCTATCTTATATAAATATACGGAGTACTTTTTAGTTTATAACATATTAAAATATAAAACATTTTTTATGCTAGATCCAACGGTTTTCATCTATTTATTTTAAGATCTTTGTCATACGGAGGAATAGACTACAGATTATTAAAATTTCGGACAAAATCTCTCTTACACTTATTATTAAAATTGTATTTGGTTGTGAGTAGAACTATCTTTAAATAATTATAAGGATATTTTGATAATCAAAACGAATTATAAATAGAATTCATAAATCAAAAAGAGTTTTTAACTTAAAAAATCGTCAATTTCTTCTCTTTTTTGTTTCTGCGTAGATTTAATTATATTAAACCATCATTTTTTTAAAGATTATTTTGTTAATTTCATGTAGGTTGTAAACGTCCAAATCAAATTTTAAAATTCAAGATAGAGTACAAATATTAAATCGAACATGTAAAATCTTATATATATATATATATATATCAATTTTTAAACACCAATTTGATATGTAAATTAATAACTTATAAAATTTCATAAAAGTAATATATTTGTAGATATTAAAAAGGAGCCGTGCGTTGCACGGGTTATAAGCTAGTATTAATTAAAATTGATAACTAAAATTTATTAATATATTACCATAACTAAAGTATCTAAAATTTGATAATTCGTCGCACTAATTAAAGTACCATTTTTTTTCACTCACACGACATACCTACATACATATAATATTTATCATACAAAAATATGGTATATGGTGGTAAGAAGCTTGTTCAATTTTATATATAATAGAAGTAGAGAAGTAGATTACCATTAATTAAAATTTTTCATGCGCCATTTGCAAAGAATTTTAGGATTGGTTTTGAAATCTCTATCGTTTTTCATTAGCAACTGATTTCATCTTCTAATCAGGTTTGTTCCACACCATTTGAGGGTCTTGAGCAAAACTGAAAAAATGAGTCCTCAAATTTTTTTCCTTTACATTAAACATAATAATTTGAAATAAAATCTAAGTGAATATGATATTATATAAATCTTAACATAATTTGGATAACATAAATAAGAAAGCGAAATTGTAAGTACTTAAGTAAGTACTTAAATATTTTGCTTGAAAAACGATCATGCAAACTAAAATTGAAGTGAATTTGATATTGCATAAACTTATATAGAGAAAAAAAAATCACAAAATGCCTTAAATTGCATAATATCATAATTTCACAAAATCAAGATTATGATAATCAATGAAATTAAAGAGAAATATGATGTAGTTAATTAGAGAATTCTATAAGAGAGCAAAGCAGATGTACTTCTGAATGTAAACAATTGGGATTGAAAATAACGAAGGAGATACAAGACTTATTATAGGAACTAGCTAGCAACTGAAACTCCTAAAAACCAGCCACATGATCTGGCACAATATCCTACTGAATCGTAACAAAACGATCACTCCTATAAATCAGGAGTATGACTCCAACAGAATCAATCTACTAGATAACAACTACATCAGACCAAGTCTACGATATAGTTGATTTATTCAAATGCATACTAAATAAAATAAACATGTTTAGACAATAAACCCAACATGCTCCCCCTTAGTCTAAACATGTTCCAAGTTCTTAACTCCAAGCAACCTCCGCATTCTTTCGAACTTCACTGTAGTCAAAGCTTTTGTTAGTATATCAGCACGTTGTTCGCCCGTTTTGACATGTTTGATCACGATCAGTCCTTGTTCAACACACTCGCGAATGAAATGGTACCGCACATCAATGTGTTTACTCCTACCATGAAAAACAGGGTTCTTTGCTAGGTCGATTGCAGACCTGTTGTCAATATACAACACAATTGGGCCTGGATTGATTTCAGTGATCTGGCTAAGAACTCTCTGGAGCCATATGCCTTGACAAGCTGCTGTGGTGGCTGCCATAAACTCAGCTTCACATGACGAGAGAGCTACGCATCGCTATTTTTGTGAAACCCAGGAGATCAAACTCTCATCAAGATAAAAAACCATCCCACTTGTACTCTTTCTGTCCACGAGACTTCCAGCTAAGTCGCTATCAGAAAACCCAGATAGAATGTAATTTCCACGCCCTTTTGTATATATCAAACCATGATGCAGCGTCCCTTTTACATATCTGCATATCCTTTTTATGGCATTCAAGTGAAGTGATGTTGGTCTTTCCATAAAGCGACTGACTATTCCAACTGCGTACGCAATTTCGGGACGAGTGTAGACTAGATAGCGTAGTCCTCCAACCAGACTTTTGTAATGTGTCGAGTCAACTGGCGTGCCATTTGTGTCTGAATCTATCAGTAAATTGACCTCCATAGGATATTTCACAGCTCTGCACTCGCTCATACCAGCCCTTTGAAGCACCTTTTTAGCATACGTGGTTTGTTTGATCTCAATATAGCCTCTTCCTTGTTCGACCTCCAAACCCAGATAATAAGATAATTTGCCAAGATCTGTCATGTCAAATTCACGACTCATCTCCCCCTTGAATTTGACAATATGAGAGAGATTTGAACCTGTAATGATTAAATCATCAACATAGACTCCGACAAGCAATGTTTCAGACCCTTCCTTCCGAATGTACACAGCATGTTCATATGGACATTTCGTGAAACCAAGTTTTAACAGACACTTGTTCAGTTGAGAATACCAGGCACGAGGCGCTTGGCGTAAGCCATACAAAGCCTTAAATAGCTTGTAAACCTTTTGTTCATGTCCTTCTTTCACATAGCCTTTAGGTTGTAACACATAGACTTCTTCCGAGAGAACACCATTCAGAAAAGCTGACTTGACATCGAGGTGATGAACCTCCCATTCATTCTTTGCTGCCAAAGCCAATAATAAACGAACCGTTTCCAACCTTGTCACTGGAGCAAAAACCTCGTCGTAGTCAATGCCATGCTTCTGCACATAGCCTTTGGCCACTAAGCGCGCTTTATGCTTGATGACATTGCCATTGATATCTCTTTTTAGCTTGAACACCCACTTTAAGTCAATGGCTTTGTGACCCTTCGGTAAATCAGTTAGTTGCCATGTCTTATTCTGCTCGATGGCAGCAATTTCTGTATTCATTGCTTCCCTCCAAGCTTCATCCTTAATAGCCTGTTCGAAGGTGACTGATTCATCCACCCCTGACAGCAGCAGTTCATCTTCAAGCTCGACTTCCTCAGTAACTCTATAAATATCAGATAAACGTCTGTAACGATGTGGTCCACTGTCAGTTGTAGATGCACTGGAACTGGAGGATTCTGCAGTTATAGGTGATTCAATCACAGGTGTAACTGGTGTAACTGGTGTTCTTGGTGATGCAGGTGATGCAAGGCTGGTAGGCTGTGAACTTTCACTACTGGACTCAACATTTTCTTCAGCATCTGAAGTGACTTCTTCGAATTCAAATTGAATCTGTTCATCAACACTTGAGATGTTTTTGTCAGCTTTTTTGTCCCAAGTCCAGCCTTTGTCTTCAATGAAAATGACATCCCTGCTGACATGGATGCGTCCTGAAATCGGGTCATACAGCCTGTAGGCCTTGGTGCCTGGTTCCCGTCCAAAATGCACCAACAAAGTGCTTCTGTCATCAAGTTTACGAGTAAGAGGTGATGGCACCTTCATATAGGATAAACACCCAAAGACTTTAAGTGATTCAACAGATGGTTTTTGGTCAAACCATGCCTGATATGGAGTGATGTCTGAAAGTGCTCGAGTAGGCAACTTGTTCAGGAGATACACAGAGTGTCGAACAGCCTCACCCCAGAATTTTGCAGGAACTCCCCTTTCTTTCAATAAGCTGCGAGTCATAGCCATCACAGTCCGATTACGACGCTCTACAACACCGTTCTGTTGTGGTGTGTAGGGCGCGGTATGGTGCCTTAGGATGCCTGCTTGTTCACAAAAATATTCAAACTCATTGGAGCAAAACTCTCCTCCGCGATCAGTACGAAACACCTGAATTTTCTCCTTAGATGCATTTTCAACTAACAATTTAAATTTTTTAAAACAATTCAACGCTTCATCTTTAGACTTTAGCATATATACCCACATCATACGAGAATAATCATCCACTAATAACATGAAGTATTGATTACCAGCAGGGGTAGGAGGCGAAATAGGTCCACAAAGGTCCCCATGAATTAACTATAAAACATGATCAGAAGTAAATTTAGACTGAGTAGGGAAAGGCTTACGAGATTGCTTTGACATAAGACATCCGCTACAGAGCTCTCTTGGTTGATCAATGGAGGGAAGACCATATGCCATCTGGTTTTTCGACATTAACTTCATTGCTTTAAAATTCACATGCCCTAAACGCTGATGCCAGAGCCACGTTTTCTCTTCTTCTTTTGTCAATAAACAGGCTTCTTTAATATCCTCAATGTGAATTTTGTAAAGACGATTAGATGAGCGTTTTACATGCATAAGTAGCCTGCCACAACTGTCATAAACCCACAAACTTTCTCCATTTAGAACAACGCGATTCCCTTCTTCTGAGAGTTGGCCCAAACTAATGATGTTGCTGCGTAACGTAGGAATGTAATACACTCCCTGTAATACTCGAGTCTCACCATTCTTACATGTAATTCGAATTGATCCTTTACCCTCGATTTTAACCAACGAACCATCACCAAACTTGACCTGCCCTTTCTTTGTTTTATCCAAGCATTCAAATTTTTCACGGCACCCAGTCATATGATTGCTAGCCCCATTGTCCAAGTACCAGATGTTCTCCTCCTTAGAATTTGAATTCGAGTCTGTACCTTCAGTCAAAAATATCACGTCCTCTGCACATTCTTCATTCATGGCCACTAAAAGTGCAGGTTCATCATCGTATGTCTGTGACAGGTTGGCTTCTCCTCGTTGCAGTCTATCCTTCTTTGGTTTTCTACATTCAGATGCAAAATGTCCATAGGCTCCACAATTAAAACATCTTATCTTGGCCCTGTCAAATCTGCCTCGACCCCCTTGATTGTTTCTTTCTCGGTAGTCATTTCCAACCTGTAGCCCTCCTTTATCAGACTTCTTCAGCCATTCCTCGCGTGTAAGCAGGAGCTTCCCACCGCTGTTCTCACGTTTTGACCACTCTTCTTCGGTCAATAAGAGCTGTTGTTTCTCTTTGTTATCACTTTGGCCTGACAGTCTCTCCTCATGAGCCTTCAACGACCCGATCACCTCTTCCACTGACATTGTTTCAAGATTTCCAAACTGCTCAATAGCTGAGGCAATTTGTAGAAATTTTGTTGGGACTGCCCTTAGCAATTTCTTGACAACATACTCTTCTCCAATTGTTTCTCCAAGTGCCCTGATCCTTGCAACCAAGCCATTCAGTTTCATACAAAAGTCATCTAATTGCTCCGAATCCTTCATGTTTAAGGACTCAAACTCAGATTTAAGTGTTTGAGCCTTAGCCTTTTTGACCTTATCAGCACCTAAAGACACGGTTTTGATAGCCTCCCAAGCATCCTTTGCGGTTTTTCGTTCTGCAAGAGTCAACAACAAATCCTCCGAAATACTTTGGTAAATCATGGCCAGAGCACGCTTATCCATCTTATCTTCTATGACAGCCTTTTGATCTTTAGGCTCTACTGCTTCCCATACACTGTGAGCTTGCATGAAGACACGCATTTTCATAGCCCAGGCAGTGTAATTTGTCTTTGTTAACATTGGATAACTCAGCCCGATCTGTCCCTCCTTTTGTTTGCTCGACTCCGCCATATTGTTGTGTCAACAGGATGCTCGTCTCCAGGTAGCGATATGCTCTGATACCAGATGATGTAGTTAATTAGAGAATTCTATAAGAGAGCAAAGCAGATGTACTTCTGAATGTAAACAATTGGGATTGAAAATAACGAAGGAGATACAAGACTTATTATAGGAACTAGCTAGCAACTGAAACTCCTAAAAACCAGCCACATGATCTGGCACAATATCCTTCTGAATCGTAACAAAACGATCACTCCTACAAATCAGGAGTATGACTCCAACAGAATCAATCTACTAGATAACAACTACATCAGACCAAGTCTACGATATAGTTGATTTATTCAAATGCATACTAAATAAAATAAACATGTTTAGACAATAAACCCAACAAAATAACTGTGAAGTTGAAGAAACAAACCACTACAAGAAAAACGGCTAAATATGACCAAAAAAATTCGGTCATATTTAGCTAAATTCGACTGAATTCGGTCGAATTTGGCTAAATATGACCGAATTTCTGTTGGTCATATTTAAGCTAGTCAAATTTAGTAATTTGGTCGAATTTATCCTAAATTCGACCGAAAATTTCGGTCATATTTAGGATAAATTTGACCGAATAATTCGGTCATATTTAGGATAAATTCGACCAAATTTGATCAAAATTAGCACTATTAAATTCGACCGTTTTTGGTCGAATTATAAATTCGACCAAAAATTCCAAAAATTTGAAAATTTAAAATTTCTCTGAAAATTTCAATTTTTTATAAATCTGACCAAATCTGATCGAATTTAATATGCTAAATTCGACCGTATTCGGTCGAATTTAAGAAACATCAGATTAAAAAAAAATCTGGCAGCCCCATGAAGAACAAACATGAATCCAAAATTCGACGAATCCAAAACTCGTCGGAAAAATCCCAAATAATTATACGAACATCACCAAGCAACGAATTATATTATAGCTAAAACAAAATTTCAAAGTACTACTTTATAGTATCTAAATTAGCCATGCATTTTAACAACTCCAATTCCGGCCAATCCATGAATTTTCCGGCGAAATAAAATATACCCGGAAAATTGTGAAATTAATATATATGTTGTAATCGGCTCTAAACTACAACCCTGCAAGAACAAAATCATCAAAAACACTATAAATCTTCGAAACCGAATTAAAATAAAAAACTTACCAAGAAATTTATTTGATCGAAATTTCAAGATACATATATCAATGAATAGAGCTCGATTTGTAGAACACATACATATATAAATCACTAATTTTGAATTAACGGATTGTAATATATGATTTTTTGAAGATTAAATGTATATATGTGTGTAATGAGAGAATGGGTGTGAGAGAATCGATTGAGAAGAGAGATAGGTGAAGGGATGGGGGCGGCAGTGGGTGTTTGGGATGGGGGGGGAGGTCGTGTTTGGGAGGGGGGGAGGCGCAGGGGAGAGGGGGGGAGGGGGGAGGGGGGAGGCGTGGGGGGAGGGGGGTAGGGTTAGGTTTATATGTATATATTATGTATGTATGTATTTTATTGAATAAACGGTTAGGATTCATTTTCTTTTCAAGGGCTCAGATTAACTGACTCATCAATCCATGTGATACTTAATGGACCAATGAGAGACAGCCACGTAAACATTAAATTTGACCAATAATGGTCGAAATTAGGAGCTCGGCTAAATTCGACCGAATTCAGTCGAATTGAATATGAATATTTTTTAATCTATTTTACAAACTAGTTAAAAATGGTAAAAAATGAAAAAAAGGTAAATTAGTGAAAGTAGGGTAACATTCATCACACAAATAGTGAGTATTAATATTTTGGTGGGTATGAATTTATTTCAAAAATAGACATTTTTCCTATTTTTATTTAATTTTTTAATTTATTTTACAAACTAGTTAAAATGGGGAAAAATCAAAAAAATTGGTAAATTCCTGAAAGTAGAGTAACATTCATCACACAAATAGTGAGTATGACTAATTTGGTGTGTATGAATTTATGTTCAAAAACATGCATTTTTCCTATTTTTATTTATTTTTTTAATTTATTTTACAAACTAGTTAAAAATGGAAAAAAATAAAAAAAATGAAAAATTATTGAAAGTAGAATAACATTTATCACACAAATAATGAGTATGACTAAACTAGATATATCTTAACATTTATACAGTTGGATCGTCGAGAAATATTTTTTAAAAAATAGAGACAACAATTCGTGACAAAGTACAAGTTACTAGTACTAGTTAGAATAGTAGTGATCTACTAAGATCTCGAACCAAATTAATTTTTTATTTTTTGAAATGTGGGAATATCATTAAATTAAATATATCTTGAGATCCGTACGGTTGGATCGTCGAGAAATATTTTAAGAAAAATAGAAACAACAATCTGGGACGAAGCACTACTTACTAGTACTAGTCAATTCAGTAGTTGACTACTAAGATCTCCAACCAAATTAATTTTTTATTTTTTGAAAATGTGGTAATATCATTAAATTAGATATATCTTGAGAACCGTACGGTTGGATCGTCGAGAAATATTTTTTAAAAAATAGAGACAACAATCAGTGACAAAGCACTAGTTACTAGTACCAGTTAGAATAGTAGTGATCTACAAAGATCTCCAACCAAAATAATTTTTTATTTTTTGAAAATTTGGGAATATCACTAAATTATATATATCTTGACATCCGTACGGTTGGATCGTTGAGGAATATTTTTTAAAAAATAGAGACAACAATCAGTGACAAAACACTAGTTACTATTACTTGTTAGAATAGTAGTGATCTACTAAGATCTCGAACCAAATTAATTTTTTATTTTTTGAAAATTTGGGAATATCACTAAATTATATATATCTTGACATCCGTACGGTTGGATCGTTGAGAAATATTTTTTAAAAAGTAGAGACAACAATCAGTGACAAAACACTAGTTACTAGTACTTGTTAGAATAGTAGTGATCTACTAAGATCTCGAACCAAATTAATTTTTTATTTTTTTAAAATTTGGGAATATCACTAAATTAGATATATCTTGACATCCGTACGGTTGGATCGTCGAGAAATATTTTTTAAAAAAATAGACAAAATCTAGGACGAAGCACATTTATTACATTCGACCAAATTTGGTTGAACTTGCTCTTTATTTTTTGTTAAAAAAATTGCTTTATATACCGTATGTATTTCCAATACCCTCATAATTTTTTTTTAATATTTTTTCAAACTAATTAGATACTTATTTAATTTATTTAGAAAATCTACTAAATAAAAATTAACTTACTCCTATCATATGAATATTTTTTACACAAAACTAAATTTATACATATGAATAATGTTATCCTTGTATTTATAAATATTTATAAATGTTGAGTACAAACTTTTAAATATTTAATAATATTTTTTTCAAACTAATTAGATACTTATTTAATTTATTTAAAAATCTACTAAATAAAAATTTAACTTTCTCATATCATATGAATATTTTTCACACTCAACTAAATTTATACATATGAATAATGTTATCCTTGTATTTATAAATATTTTTTAATGATGTTTACAAACATTTAAATATTTAATAATATTTTTTTAAACTAATTAGATACTTATTTAATTTATTTAAAAATCTACTAAATAAAAATTTAACTTTCTCCTATCATATGAATATTTTTCACACTCAACTAAATTTATACATATGAATAATGTTATCCTTGTATTTATAAATATTTTTTAATGATGTGTACAAACATTTAAATATTTAATAATAATTTTTCAAACTAATTAGATACTTATTTAATTTATTTAAAAAATCTACTAAATAAAAATTTAACTTTCTCCTATCATATGAATATTTTTTACGAAAAAAATAAATTTATACATATAAATAACGTTATCCTTGTATTTATAAATATTTGTTCATGATGTGTACAAACATTTAAATATTTAATAATATATTTTCAATTTCTAAAAATAATAAATTCAACCGAATTTGGTCACAATTATTCAATTCGACCGAATTTGGTTGAATTTAATGCGGGTAAATTCGACCAAATTTGGTCGAATTTAATATTTTACCGAATTCGGTCATATTTATAAATTTGACCAAATTTTGGCAAAGTTTCGGAAGAAATTGGGCGGCAATTTTCCCGCTCCCCTACTAAATATGACCGAATTCGGTCGGAAAAAAATCGGTCAAATTTAGTAAGGTACTAAATTCGACTGAAAAAAAAATCGGTCAAATTTAGTAGCTACTAAATTCGACCGAAAAGAAATCGGTCAAATTTAGTAGCTACTAAATTCGACCGAAAAAAAATCGGTCATATTTGGTACTAAATTCGACCGAACAAATTCGACCGCGGCTAAATTCGACCGAATTCGGTCATATTTAGCCCGGCCAAAAATGGTCGACCGAATTCGGTCATATTTAGCCGCGGTCGAATTTATTTGGTCACATTTAGTCTTGTTTTCTTGTAGTGAACCCTTAAATTAAAACATATATACATTTTAATCTAAAAGAAATTGGTATGTTTTTAAATCTTGAACCTAAGTTAAAATAATTATACATGAAATTTATGTACATATTAGATAGAAGTGTAAGACTAGATATATATGCACGAGAGAGTAATACACACAACTTATGAGCATTTGTGGTGTAATTTAAACAATGAACCAATTGAGGAAGAAATAGATATTCAGATTGGAGAGCACCTTAATTTTATTTCCAAAGAAAATTTTTCGGTATTTGGTTTTATGATTCATAAAAATGGACGAATAGATGAAGATGTTATTCATCGTATTAAGTCAGGCTAGTTAAGTGGCGAGGGGCAACAGGAGTACTCGCCATGGGAAGATTCCTTTAAAATTAAAAAGAAAATTTTATAGAGTAGTGATTAGACCTGCTTTGTTATATGGGACTGAGTGTTGGGCAATTAAGAAGACCCAAGAACAGAGATTGGAGGTTGCAAAAATGAGGATGTTATGATGGATTTGTGGTCGTGCACTGTTACATAGGTTGCCAATTGGTTTTTTCCGAAATCAAGTACGGGTGATGGCTATTTCGAAAAAAGTGAAGGTAGGTAGATTGCTATGGTTTGGTCGTAAGGAGGAGATGAATGTCTACACCAATTCCGAGAGTGGAAGATTTACTCTTAATGGTCCCAAGAAGGAGAGGGAGATCAAGAAAGACTTGAGATGTGTTACTTATGTTGGATTTACAAGCTTTAAACCTTCAAGAACGCATGACTGCAGATAAGAGTTCTTGGAGGCGTCGGATTAGGATAGAACATTAGTTTAACATCTGTGATTATAGTGTTTATAAACTTTTTAATCTTAGGAAATTATTTAATTTGCAGGATATAAATAAGTTGATGGAACACTCACTTGATGTCAGGACGGAGCTAGAAAATCGAGCTTACGGGGGCGATTTTTTTTTTTCCATCTTATTAACTAATATATTAAAATGATTTGTTATTAAATAAAATAAAAAATTATCATTAAAATTTTTAAATTTATGAATATACTTAAATTCAAGTATTAAAATTCCAAATTATGATAAATATCGAAAATTTTATCAATATATTCATAAAATTTATATAAATTTGAGGGGACGAAATCAAAATATTATAATATTTTAACATTAAAAATATGAATTTTTTAATTTTTTTCATAAATTTTAATATTAATTTCATGATTATACGTGGTTTTTGGGTGGCGGCCGCCTTGCATGCCACCCATTGCCTCCGTCCCTGTTTGCTATGGCTTTACAAATTGTGGTTGAGTTATGGAGTTGGGATGGTATGGCGGAATACAAGTGACTTGCAACAATGTTGGTGGAACACTACTTGATGTGACTTTACAAATTGTGGTTGAGTTATGGAGGTGGGATAGGATGCGGAATACAAGTGACTTGCAACAACCACTGTTGGTATTGTTTATTGTTTTTCTTTTGTAATATAGATTATAAATATACACACATGAGTTGAGAGTCTTCTGCCTCTCATTCTTTTGAGTAGTTGCATACATCATACCTTCCCAAAATCCTGCAATACGCGGGATATAATAAGTTTGGTTTGATTTGGTTTAGAGTAATACACACAACTCATAATAAATAGATTTGTTATATTCAATCTTTTACATAAAATATTAACATGTATTATTATTACTATGAAAGTATAAATTACTTGCGGGTGCAAGGCTTGGAGTAATTGAAAATATTACTCTTCTTTTTTTTTTTCGCTAAATTAATATATATTAGAAAAGGGGAAGGGGGGAGATATACAAGGCATTGACCCATGATCTATGAGGCTATCTATAGTCAATCTATGAAAACAGATTGAAGAAAGATAGCAAGCAAAGCGAAAAATCAAACTATTAGGTCTGGCCTGTTACAAACAATTTTCGAAAACCATAAGGACGTAGCAAGCTTTGCTCTAGTGTCAGCAAGTATACCCTTCAGGAGGAGCTTCTGACCGTAGACGCCTCTGTTGTGCTTTCTTGCGTTCCTTTCTCGCCAAATATAGTATGTATAGATTTGAACCATTACTCTTCAATATGGATTGGATTATTGTTAGGCAAAAATTAACAAATCACTAATTCACGCCATCCTGTTTTCATAAAAAACACATGTTCTCATATGTGGGCGAAGATATATGTCTGTTAGCATCATTTGTGTATCATTCCTATCTCTTCATAAATCATGATTTCAATATTTTTATAAATAATTAGAAATTTCTTAAATTCAAAGCTATAATAATTATAATTTGTTTGTTCTTTGAATTATAAATAATTTTGCAATACTATGGGCCAGAAAGGGTTACAATTAGTCTAGCAAATATCAAAATTTTAATACTGTAGAAGGGTGGTGTAAGCATAGTGGCAATTTTATTCTTTGCACATACAGTAATTTTGCAAAACGTCATTTAACTTCTTTCACCCATAACAATGTCTACATCATTCCTCTAAACACATGCCACTCGAGCCTCGAGAAGAAAAACTGGGCAGAACTATTCTTCCTGTATACAGTAATAAATATGTTGGCCAAATGGAGGATTACCCGGAGTTGGAGCTAGGTCAAGACGGAGTTGGAGGTCAAGATGTAACAGTGCTAAAAATTCATGTTTGAAAAACACTTGGTGCATGAGGCCTCTCTGACTAGCAAAAAGTGGTTGAAAAGGCAACATTGCTTTTCAGCTGCCTCTCCATAGGTGGCCAAGGTCCAGAAATGGAAGGCGGTTGAAAAACTCTACCATGCATTCGATATTCTAAAGGTGGTCTTTCTACTGCGGTGTTTAAAAAAGTGAAGTCACTGGATGGGCCAGGCAATGAAAGGGGAGGATTGAAACCCATGGTTTCATAGTCTCATATTCTTGATCATATCCATGTGGAGGTGGGTATGACAAATTTGGCATTGTCAGATGTGATAATTTAATTGCACCATCCCATGGAGGAGGTGGTGGTACAAGAGGGGGTGGTGATGAGGAGAATTAGGTGGTGTTGGTGGCCTTAGAGAGAGAGAGGTTAGGGGGGAAATATTGGTTGAAGTTGGGGCTTTGGTGAAGAAAGGAAAGTTGGAGAGAGTGGAGGAGAATCAGGTTGGTGATGGTTGCGAGGATAGTGTTTGAGAACCACTTCCAGCTGTTTGACAGATTTCATGGGAACCTTTACCCTCCCAAGAAAATGCCTCTTTATCCTTCAGGTCCTCCATTCCAAGATTCTGATCGTTATTAATCTCTCTTGCGCGACCATCTACGTCTCTGTAAGCTGGAGAATTTTTAATGCAAAGCTCTATATTATTCACATAATGCTGAAGATAAGTTGATCCTGCAAAAATCTACCTCTCAATCCATAATCGCAAAACCTGGGATTGCAGATGTTGCACTTAAAAATGGTTCATTCATAATATAATAATCCAATCCACTAAATATATTACAGTATAAATTACCTTAACAATTTGCCTTCAATGATAGGAATGAAACCTCCAACAGTGTCTACAAAAATTAACATTTAACAATATTTTCAATTGTACCGATTCATACTTAACAAACAATGCCAAAAAAAATCTTAATATTATTGAATCCAGTAACTAATTGCAAAGAAGGTGAAGCAAAAAAAAAGTGGAGAAGTATAGTAAACGTAATAATTAAATTCAATAGTGTATTTTCTCAGGGATTTCCACGCACCTTTCTGCCTCTGTGAAAGCTCACGAGTAAGGGAATCCACCAAAAATAACAATTCTACTATGTGGCTCAAACTAGGCTCATTTTCCATCTTTTGGATGATAGAAGTGTTAGACAATCTGTGAAAATAGTACAAAATAATAGCAATCGTGTGTGTGAATAACAGAACAATTAAAACAAATAAAGAGGAGGCATGAACAGAAAAACCTGAGTCCAGTACGTGATTGTCTCCTTAAAGCGTATTAGCCCTCACCGTATGTGCGAGCGAAACGCCTCCCAGGATAAAACGGATTGCAGCGAAGCTATAAAAGCGTCACTCTCAGCGAGCTTGAAACGAGCAAGAATATCACCGAAGGAGAAGAGGCTGTGTATGAGAAGAGGATGTGTTTTCGAATGAATAATCCTAAGGCTCTACAAAAGTTTATATAAGATAGGAAAACTTGTGCGCTACACAATTGCCCTAATTAATTAGCTGTGCTAATTAAAAAGTCGGTGGCAATTTTCCTTTAATAATTATCCGCGTTAATTAATTAAGGTAAGACGGTGGCAAAAAATTCGTTATAAAAACAGAATTGATTTTACCACAATTAATTCCAAAATCGAATGACTATGTATGATGTATCTATCCAATTATAGATGAACAAGGATCTCTCAAGAATGATTGAAAGTCTGTTGTACATTTCAAAATGGTACAAAATCAGACATAGGCTACACAGTTGGTGAACTGAGTAGATGCACGAGTCAAATCGAAATTGGTCTCTTGAAAGTGATTGCAATGAGACTAAGGTGTTTGAGATATACTCGTGAATTTGGGCTGCATTGTAAACGATATCTAATTGTACTATATGGTTATAGTATGGATGTTAGATGTTTGACTTTAAGAATTTAAAAGTCATTAGTGAATTTAGTTCACATTAACGTAAGCAGCCATGTCATGGAAATGCTATATAGACGATTAAACATAGCTCGATTCATGATGGAATACGAGTCTTTTGCATAATGTATGTGCATGTAAGAGGGTGAAGTAGTAGTCACTTTGTAAAGGATATTCCTAAATGACAAGAAAATGTGTCTTCAATATGCATATTTTATGTGAATAATTTGCAAATTGGGAGATTACATTGTTGTGTGTGTAATGGTATGTCTCGCCTTTATGACGAAGACATAATATCATTAAACAACTGCTCTCAACAAGAATTATCAGGATTGACTCTGTAAAGTCAAATGATAATGTTGTGGATCCACTGACCAGATGGTTAAATTTAGATAATCTGGTTAAACCAAGAGAATCTGGTTATACCGAGAGATAGTTGTAAAATCATCGAAAGGGATGGTCCTTAAGCCTATTGCTTAATGGCGTCATGGTGGACACCCAACCATTGCTAACTGGAGATCCCAGGAACTTGGTTCAATGGGCCAACTAAATCATGATGACCAAATCACTGTGGGGGTAATCCCTGGCCTGTTCCTATGATGAGGAAACAGTGAGACCCGTGAGGTACGAGGTTAAGCTTTACGCTTTTAATGATCTTTGACAAATACATAGAATTCAAGTTTGAATGCATCAAATTCGGTTGAGTAAATGCGGGTTACTCTATAAGATAAAGATCACCTATGTGGGAGAGAAGTGGGGCCACTTCAAAGAAGAACTGCGAGGAACAATTCTTTAGAAACTCCTGCAGAACCAGGACGATGTTCCATGGCCAAAATGGACATAATCATGAGAATTGAATGAGTCAGGAAGGGTATAGTGATAAGTATATCATCGCTTACACAAACGGTCAAACAGTTCAAGGACACTCGCGTCTACTGTCTACCAGTAAGGTCGGTATATTTACTCGAGCGGAGGTTCAAGGAGCATACCTCTACCTACCGTATGCTATATCTGACCGTAGAAACTATCACCAAGTCAAGCTCCGTGCCTGTCTGTCTGTATGGTGTGTACTACTAGACCATCAATCTCATTTGTGGGGGATTGTTGGAAAAACTTAGTATTTTAGACTAAGTTGTGGATCATTTTGAGACTCAGTTTGAGTGATAAACACTATATGTTAGTGTTGTGTATTGGTTGGATTTTATTCTACTCCGCGAGAGGAATCCAACGCATATTTACACGCTCAAAATGGATAACGGGTGAATGAGAATTTATATTCCAAAGTATGACCCTTTAAAGTGGTATTTAGAAGTGTACCACATCGAGAGTAGTACAAACCTATTCCTTGTGTTTTATTATAAATACCTTGTCCCACATCGAAAAGAAGAATAAGTCCTTTCAAGTCTCTCCTTATAAATAGAGTCTTAGGGCATCAGTTTTATTAAGTCGTGAAAATTATAGCTAGTCACCTCTATAATTTTACTCTCCTCAGTTTTAAACTTTCAAAATATTCCGGTGATAGTTTCGGGCTCGATTCAAGTTCGCTGAAAGTATTTTCGATTTATCGATTATACTGGTATCTCGTTTTATCCTGGGAGGCAGGTCGCTAAGCACAGACGGTGAGGGGCGAAACTGCTTTAAGGAGACAGGTTTTCTGGACTCGAGATTAAATCCAATCTCTGTTTGTTTTCTCAAACTCTTCTCCTTTAAGTATAATTAATTCTGTAATTATGTATTCATATATATATCGTTACATGAATTAATTGTTTTCTTGCAATTTATAATTATATATATGATATATATATATATATTTTGTCTATATCGTACAAGCCGACCCTCATCCTGTACTTAATAAGTAATAAGCCTGTTAGGTTTTTAAACATCTCGAAACATCCGACCAAGATTGATATTTCAAAAAAAAAAATTCTTGTGCTTGTACTTAAGATAGTTCTTGAAATCTTTCCATCCAAGTAGAAGATTTTCAATTACAGCAACAACTTGGAAAGACTCACTTATGATCATCCATTCAACATGAATATCATGGATGATCGCTTGCAGTTCTTGCACCTGACTGACCACAATCTTAGAATCTGCCATCTTATAATCAAGAAAGCGGCCAACAATCCACTTGTTAGCCCCAACGTCCTCGGTTTTGTACTTATGGTCAAGTGATTCCCATAAGACCTTAGCCGTAGGCTTCGTACTGTGCACGTTATATAACAAGTCAGCCAAACCATTCAACACGTAATTCCGACAGATATAATCGGCGTGCTTCGAAGCATCAACAGCATAAACTGTTTGTGTGTTACTCTCAGCAGTGAGCAACGGTGGATCCTCTTTGAGATATAAATCGCTTAAATCAAATCCATTATAAAATATAATATTATTACTAAAATTTATTAAAGTACGCACACACTCAATCTATTATATTATTAATACACCATCTACATATTATTAAAAAGCTACACAATTAAATAATTAATAATATATTATATTATTAATATAATAATATAATATATTATTAATTAATATTAATAATATATTATATTATTTATAATATATTATAAATAATATATTATATTATTAAATATAATATATTATTTATAATATATTATTAATAATATTATTAATAGTATTAATAATAAATACATCAATATTAATATAATATAAATAATATATTATTAATCAATAATATATTAATATATTATTAATATATTAATAATAAATATAATAGTATAATAATATTTAATAAATATATATTAATTAATATATAATATATAAATATTATATTCTAAGAATATAATATTCTTAGAAAATTAATATATTAATATATTAATAAATATTATAAATAAAATTATATTACATATTATTAATAATATAATATTAATAATACTATTAATAATTAATATATTATTATTATATATTATTAATATATAATAAATTAATAATATAATATATTAATTTATATATAATAAAATTTATAATATATTAAAAATTAATATATTAAATATATTAATTATTATTATTAAACAGTGTTAATTAATTATGTTAAGGCGGTGGCAAAAAATCCGTATTAAAAACGGAATTGATTTTACCGAATCAATGAATTCAATTTATAATCGAATCCATATTCCAACAATCCCCCACATGGATGAGATTGATATCGTAGTAGCACACACCAGACAGACACAAAATTTGATTTGGTGATAGATTCTTCGATCAGATATAGCATACGATAGGTAGAGGTTTGCTCCTTGAACCTTCGCTTGAGTAAGCATACCGACCTTACTGGTAGACAGTGGAGGTTTGCTCTTTGAACTGTTCGACCGTTTGTGTAAGCGATGATATACTTATCACTATATCCTTTCTGACTCGTTCAGCTCTCATGATTATGTCTATTTTGGCCATGGAACATCGCCCTGGTTCTGCAGGAGTTTCTAAAGAATTGTGCCTCGCAATTCTCCTTTGAAGCGGTCCCACTTCTCTCCCACATAGGTGATCTTTATCTTATAGAGTAACCCGCGTTTACTCAACTGAATTCCATGCGTTCAAACCTTGAACTCCATGTATTCACCGAAAGATCCTTAAAAGCTTAATAGCTTACCCTCGTACCTTACGGGTCTCACTGTTTCCTCATCATAGGAACAGGCCAGGGGTTACCCCCACAGTGATTTGGTCATCATGATTTAGTTAGCCCATTGAACCAAGTTCTTGGGACCTCCAGTCAGCAATGGTTGGGTGTCCACCATGACGACATTAAGCAATAGGCTAAGGCCCATCCCTCTAGATGATTTTACAACTATCTCTCGATATAACCAGATTCTCTTGGTTTAATCGAATTATCTAAGTTTAACCATCTGGTTAATGGATCCACAAACATTATCATTTGACTTTACAGAGTCAATCATGATAATTCTCGTTGAGAGTAGTTGTTTAATGATATTATGTCCTCGTCATAGAGGCGAGACATATCATTACATACATAACAATGTAATCTCCCAATTTGTAAATTATTCACATAAAATATGCATATTGAAGACACATTTTCTTGTCAATAAGGAGTATCCTTTACAAAGTGACTACCAATTCACCCTCTTACATGCACATATATTATGCAAAAGACTCGTATTCCATCATGAATCGAGTTATGTTTAATCGTCTATTTAGGATTTCCATGACATGGCTGCTTACGTTAATGTGAACTAAATTCACTAATGACTTTTAAGTTCTTAAAGTCAAACATCTAACATCCATTCTATATCCAATAGTACAATTAGATATCGTTTGCAATGCAGCCCAAACTCACGAGTATATTTCAAACACCTTTGTCTCATTGCAATCACTTTCAAGAGACCAATTTTGATTTGACTCGTGCATTTACTCAGCTTACCAACTGTGTAGACTATGTCTGATTTTGTACCATTTTGAAATGTATAATAGACTTTCAATCATTCTTGAGAGATCATTGTTCATCTATCCTTAGATAGATACATCATATATATTCATTCTAGATATACTAGATTTAGTTACGTTGATCTCTTCAAGATTCACATCACTAACGTGTGACATGTATCCTTTAGGACTTTTAAGTTATTAAGATTTTAATCTCCAAAATCAAAACTTTAAGCCTCATCCAAATTGCTAGAGATGATCATCTTGTCATTACTTCTCGTAATGATCAGATCACTCACGTGCAAGTACAACAATTTCTCATCCAAATTACTAAAGATGATCATCTTGTCATTACTTCTCATAATGATCAGATCACTCACCTGTAATTACAATAATTTTATCATCTCATGTGTAAATAACATATACACATTTGTCAATTCATTGATTTTCTATCAATTTTACATCTCAACATTGGCATGTCACATTTTGGTAATTACTTTACCAGTCATCAGCTAAGGCTTGAAATCGTAATTGACATTACCAATTTTTAGCGTCCCAAAAATTAGTAATTTCAATTTATCTCATTACCAAGTTTAAGCGTCTCTAAACTGGCAATACTCATTCACTCAGTTACCAAATTTGAGCATCCTCAAAGTGGCAACTATATCATTTGTTATGAAACCATAGCATATCGCAACAATATCAAATTTCATATTCCTATGCCAATTTTCGTATCTATGTTGTTTCAATCAACATAATCACCAAAATATAGACTTTCTACTCTTTCCTTAACCAGAGAAACCAAGAAAGACTGTTCCAAAGTTCATTGATGTACTTCTAAATTGCACAATGCCAATAATTTATGTATCATCTTGATGAACCATATTCTTGTAACTCAAGAATATAACATAGAGTAAGTTAGGTCTTCACTTTTGACTATAATCTTTAAATTATCAGTCTGACCTTTTACTTTTCTTTGACCCATATATTTATTTTCTAAATTTGAAAATTCGTTTGGGCTCAAATGACATCTATCTCGCAAGAAGATCCCTACGTTATTGAATATGATTCTGTCACATAGAATCACTTCTCTCTATTTATTCATCGCTTCTCTCTATTTCTTAACATCCTTTTCCCCCCCACAAAGGATATAGAGAGATCACATTAATTTTCTAACATACGTGTTAGAAATCTTGATTTATTGACTTCTTAATCTAGTCAAATTTCTCTACTGACATCCTCTTTCTCGTAGGACCATCAGAGAATTCTCAGGGCTTCTCTCAAGCTTTGAGGTTTACCTTCAAGCAAAATTTTAGATTTTCCAAGTCTTTTGCTCTTTTTAGGTTCAATATCACATTCATCCAATAACTCAAAAATTTGTTCGGATAAATTTTAATTACAGATTTACAAGGAACTGCTAACTCATCATAGAAGCATTCCTAAATTCCGTAATTACATTCTTATGAATCTCACAAATTAGATTCATCTATAGCCTACATGATATCGTTAGACTCCATCGTTGTCTATATATCCATCCAAAATACCTAGATTATTTTGGATCACTTTTAGCCTTTATAGGTATAAGTATCAAGATATCTCGAAAATACCCCCACAATTCAATTTTTTCTAGGAATGTTTCACTACATTCCTGTAATATCAGGAAATTCAATTATTTCCTATCATGGCATCTTGACATGTTTAAAAAATAATTAGTCTCTACACGACTAACATCCTCATATTCAGTGATAGTCTGAATTGATGAACATCGCTTTTGCATCTCCATTAGCGAGCAATTTAACATGCACCTACTCCATTAAATTAATGTGAGTAATGTGCACTAACCTCATGAATATATCCACATTGTGAACAAACATCACCTAGTGGTTATTCAGTATCAAAGTCATTCCTTACCCTCTTAATTTTGTATTAAGTTGGTTATCTATCTTGAGCTTATAGAGCGTAAAAATCTCTATCTAGCTTCATTTTTATTACTCTTTAACGAGTACATATAATCAATGTATTACTATAAAGTAATTACACAACTTGTTATCACCTCTCACTAGAGCAGGTTTCAAACGACCATGATTCCATCATAAAAAGATTCCCAATTTTTCCTTGAATTAAATACTTCAAATCAACATTCATCAATGGTTTGATTTCCAGGTTGTCGGAGAAGACACAATGGTCTCACTTAATACCCGACTTCCTTACAGGCATGGCCCGTTATTGACAAAATCTCCCCATATCGAAATCATTGAAAATTCGTATTTAATTCCGTGTTTCATAAACACAGAAATCTCATAATCGTTTTGTTTAATTATAAAATCTCGAGTCATTACAGATTTTATCTTGTTTTTATTAAAACCACTCAGGTATTAATATCATGTTCAAAGAACTTTCTTGTTCTTCTCACTGAAAAATTCAACCACTGAATTTTTCTTAAATTTCGATTTGATTCATAAAAGAACCTAATTTTCTGGCTCACCAACTGGTATAACCAGTATAACCAAAAAAGGTCCGAGGAAGAACATAAACTTCCAATAAACCTATATTCAGTGATCCTTGATCAACTGATGTGTTAGGGTCACCATCGTTCTGGATTTCTCCAAATTTCAACATACAGAGCTGATCGCACTGCCGTATTATGTATCACATGGATCACCATAATAGGCTCGTGTGTCACTGCCGCAGCAAACCGACACCGACAAGAGAATATATAATTTAACCAGAGGAACGAATCCAACTATAAAATTATAAATCTCGTGCCGACCCTCATCCTGTACTTAATAAGTAACAGGCCTGTTAGGTTTTTCAACATCTCGAAACATCCGACCAAGATTGATATTTCAAAAGAAATTTTCTTGAAATCTTTCCATCCAGGTGGCAGCTTTTCAATTACAGCAGTAACTTGGAAAGACTCACTTATGATCATCCCTTCAGCATGAATATCATGGATAATCACTTGCAGTTCTTGCACCTGACTGACCACAGTCTTAGAATCCGCCATCTTATAGTCAAGAAAGCAGCCAACAATCCACTTCTTTGTCCCAGCATCCTCAGTTTTATACTTATGGTCAAGTGACTCCCATAAGACCTTAGCTATTGGCTTTGTACTGTACACGTTATATAACGAGTCAGCCAAACCATTTAGCACGTAATTCCGACAGATATAATCAGCGTGCTTCCAAGCATCAATAGCATAAACTGCTTGCGTGTTACTCTCAGCAGTGAGCAATGGTGAATCCTCCCTGAGGTAGCGATCCATATTCAACGTGGTCAGATAAAACAACATCTTTTGCTGCCAGCATTTGAAGCTCGTACCATTGAACTTCTCAGGTTTCTCAGTATGCGTAGCAGGCATTGTAGGAACAGTAGGCACAACAGGTGCAATATGTGTGCTAGGCACAATAGGCATGACAAGCATCTATACTACCGATGTTTGCACACCAATAGGCACCGCATGTCCGTTCGTAGGAACGAAACCTGACGGAGTCGATCCAATCGGAACATTAATCTGTCCCACAGGCACATGTCCCGGAGGCACATGTCCAACCGGCGTTGCACCCACATCAGATGTTACAATCTGTGCGATAGGGTTTAACGGAGGCTGGTGATCCCCATCAGATGTTACAATCCGTGTGTTGGGATCAACCACCATGTTTGTGTTGTTCACGGTTTGATTCTCCATTGATTCTGTCACTCAAACAAACAAATAATTACATATGTACAGATCACAGATATAATATAATACGCTTTAAGATTGTTAGACAATCTGCAATAAATACAAATAGTATAATATTTGTGCACAAATAAAAATAATATAATATAAATAATATTATTAATAATGAATATAAATTAACATATTTATAATATTAATAATATATTACAATATATTATTTCAACATATTTATAATATATAACACAAATATTAATAATATCATATTAATATTATTATTATTATTAATAATATAAATTATAATATATAATTATATATAAATAAATATTTATTATATATTAATAATATTATTAATATAATCTATTAATAATTAATATTATAATAAATTATAAAGCCTTAGCTGATGACTGGTAAAGTAATTACCAAAATGTGACATGCCAATGTTGAGATGTAAAATTGATAGAAAATCAATGAATTGACAAATGTGTATATGTTATTTACACATGAGATGATAAAATTATTGTAATTACAGGTGAGTGATCTGATCATTATGAGAAGTAATGACAAGATGATCATCTCTAGTAATTTGGATGAGAAATTGTTGTACTTGCACGTGAGTGATCTGATCATTACGAGAAGTAATGACAAGATGATCATCTCTAGCAATTTGGATGAGGCTTAAAGTTTTGATTTTGGAGATTAAAATCTTAATAACTTAAAAGTCCTAAAGGATACATGTCACACGTTAGTGATGTGAATCTTGAAGAGATCAACGTAACTAAATCTAGTATATCTAGAATGAATATATATGATGTATCTATCTAAGGATAGATGAACAATGATCTCTCAAGAATGATTGAAAGTCTATTATACATTTCAAAATGGTACAAAATCAGACATAGTCTACACAGTTGGTAAGCTGAGTAAATGCACGAGTCAAATCAAAATTGGTCTCTTGAAAGTGATTGCAATGAGACAAAGGTGTTTGAAATATACTCGTGAGTTTGGGCTGCATTGCAAACGATATCTAATTGTACTATTGGATATAGAATGGATGTTAGATGTTTGACTTTAAGAACTTAAAAGTCATTAGTGAATTTAGTTCACATTAACGTAAGCAGCCATGTCATGGAAATCCTAAATAGACGATTAAACATAACTCGATTCATGATGGAATACGAGTCTTTTGCATAATATATGTGCATGTAAGAGGGTGAATTGGTAGTCACTTTGTAAAGGATACTCCTAATTGACAAGAAAATGTGTCTTCAATATGCATATTTTATGTGAATAATTTGCAAATTGGGAGATTACATTGTTATGTATGTAATGATATGTCTCGCCTCTATGACGAGGACATAATATCATTAAACAACTACTCTCAACGAGAATTATCATGATTGACTCTGTAAAGTCAAATGATAATGTTTGTGGATCCATTAACCAGATGGTTAAACTTAGATAATCTGGTTAAACCTATAGGCCTTAAGCCTATTGCTTAACGGCGTCATGGTGGACACCCAACCATTGCTGACTGGAGATCCCAAGAACTTGGTTCAATGGGCCAACTAAATCATGATGACCAAATCACTGTGGGGGTAACCCCTGGCCTGTTCCTATGATGAGGAAACAGTGAGACCCGTAAGGTACGAGGGTAAGCTAGCTATTAAGTTTTTAATGATCTTTCGGTGAATACATGGAGTTCAAGATTTGAACGCATGGAGTTCAGTTGAGTAAACGCGGGTTATTCTATAAGATAAAGATCACCTATGTGGGAGAGAAGTGGGGGCCGCTTCAAAGGAGAATTGCGAGGCACAATTCTTTACAAACTCCTGCAGAACCAGGACGATGTTTCATGGCCAAAATGGACATAATCATGAGAGCTGAACGAGTCAGAAAGGATATAGTGATAAGTATATCATCGCTTACACAAACGGTCGAATAGTTCAAAGAGCAAACCTCTACTGTCTACCAGTAAGGTCGGTATGCTTACTCAAGCGAAGGTTCAAGGAGCAAACCTCTACCTATCGTATGCTATATCTGATCGAAGAATTATCACCACATCTAATTCCGTGTCTGTCTGTCTGGTGTGTGCTACTACGATATCAATCTCATCCATGTGGGGATTGTTGGAATATGGATTCGATTATATTTTGAATTCATTGATTCGGTAAAATCAATTCCGTTTTTACTACGGAATTTTTGCCACCACCTTAACATAATTAATTAACACGATTAATTAATTAAGGAAATTGCCATCGATTTAATTGATTAGCTCGGCTAATTAATTAAAGCAATTGTGTTAAGGAAATTGCCACCGATTTAATTGATTAGTGCGACTAATTAATTAAGGTAATTGTGTAGCGCACAAGTTTTCCTATCCTATATATACTCGTGTAGAGCCTTAGGATTATTGATTCGAAAAACACAAATCCTCCCTTCATATACAGTCTCATCTCCTTCTTTGGTGATAGTTCTTGCTCGTCTCAAGCTCGCTGAGAGTGATGCTCGTCTGTAGCCTCACTGCAATCCGTTTTATCCTGGGAGGCGTTTCGCTCGCATTTACGGTGAGGGCTAATACACTTTAAGGAGACAGTCACGCACTGGACTTGGGTTTTTCGTTCCTTGTCTCCTATTTTATCTGTTTTAATTATACACATAATTGTTACTCACACATGCACAAATATTATACTATTTATATTTATCACAGATTGTCTAACAAAAAGTTCAATAACCTGCAGTTATAATCAAACAAAAAAGATAATGTTGTCGACCTATGCAAACAGAACCTGGTTGTAAAAGTAATGAAAGCTAAACAACTACAAGCAACTGCCTAGCTAGCAGAGGACAAGTTTCAAAATGGTATAACTTGTGTATACAGCCACAATGAGAGTCCTTAAACCCTCTCTAGCCGCCATAGCTTTTTCTTCTTAGATCTACTTTTCTAAACCCTTTTTTAGCCTATTTCCATCAGATTTAATCGCTCTTTCTCACGAATCCATACCTTTCTCTTTAATCTAAACCTAAACACCATATTTCTTATTATTATCTATATCTTCTCTTCCTACTAGATCTCTATGGGTAGTCAAGACTCTAATGTTGATTCTGACGGTGTGCCTATTGATCACGATGGGGTTCAGTTGGAATTTGGCTCCCTTAATGGCTCTCCTTTCGCTTGCTCGAGGTCTGTTCTTCAAGAAGTCTTAAGGGGTCACTCCCCTTACCATGAGGGGTCCTCTCATCTTGAGACAGACCCAGTGGGAGATGACAGCTCTCGGGGAAATTTGAAGGTCGGTTCACAAAGGGTTCAGCACAGCTCATCTGGGGGGTTTCCTATTGAACAAGTAGCTGTTGAAGACTATGTCAGTTCTGATGAAGATGAGCATCACTTTGTAAGTGATTTTGTTGCTATGGAGAGGCGTACTATGAGTAAAGTCGCTAGAGCAGCTTTTGCAGAAAATCGTAATGAGCGTGAAGAACTTATAGCTTTGCGTAATAGGATGATGGAGTTGCAGAGATTCTTGGAAAAAAGGGCCTCTCTATGGCTTAGTTTGAGAAAGAAACTTATATGGATAAAGTTGCGTTTAATGTTGGAATTCAAGACCCAAATCAGGTTGTCATAGGCAGAGACGAGTTTGGGTTACCAATTATTGGGAATTTTAAGACTGGTGGAAATCTTGCCGCCTCGACAAAGGATGTGGGTGTTTCAGGGGTTAAGAATTCGCAAGGCCAAGAGAAGCAAGCTGAAGGCATTAACACATCTAATTGTGAGGAACCAGTCAAGAAGTCCTGGGCTAATGTTCTTAAATCGGATAACGGTATGCCTCAACCTAAGTTCTCTTATTTTCCCATGGCGGAGGGCTCTACAGTTGTTCAAACTCCGTTAGAGGTTTTGAAGAAGGGTAATGAAAAATTCAAGTTATGTGTTGTGGGTACTTTTACTAAAGGCCATCGATCCTTCTCTGCGGTGTCTAGCTTTGTTGAGAAATTTTGGAGGCAGAAAGGCCTTACTAATGTCTACCAGAAGGATGAGTGTACTTATCTCTTTAAGTTCAACTCAGAAAATAGTCTAAATGCTTTTCTTTCTCGGGGTACATGGTATATTTCCCAGAAGCCTATGGTAGTGACAGAATGGGGTGCTAAACCTGGAGTTAATAAAATTACTTCGATGCCACTCTGGATCAAACTTTCCAATGTCCCGGAATGTTACTGGACAGAAGAGGGATTAAGCCAATTGGCTAGTTCAGTGGGTAGTCCTATAGGTGCAGACACATTAACTTCTAAGATGGATTTGTTGCCATTTGCGAAAATGTGTGTGAGATACGAGATTGGTGACCCCCTCCCAAATGAAATCTTAGCCTCAGCGCTAGATCCCATCTCAGATGAAATCTACACAGCAAAAATTCAGGTGACTTATCCTATTAGACCCCTTTCTTGTTCGGGTTGCAAATCTCTTGGGCATTCAGTTGGTGCCTGCCCTGTTTCGAAGCGCATCTGGGTTCAGAAATCTAAGGCTAATGACTCTAATGGTAATACACAACCAGAGAAGCCAGAGAATTGTCCTAATCAAGATGATGCAGTTCATATGGAATCGGAGAGTAATCCGATGCATCATAACACCAAGGCCCCCTTAGAGACAGTTGAAGTTCATGAGGAGGAGGATGCAGGTTGGACTGCAGTCAAAGGCAAAAAGTCTTCTAAACCAGTGGAAGGATCTCGCACCCCAGGTAAAGTTCAGTTTGTGGTTGACTTCACAAATGACTCTCCCTCCCCTGCAAATACTTTCAAGAATTTAAAGAAAATAGATGAGATAGAGGCTAAACGTGCGGCTGTTAGCGGCCCTTCTCGTTTGAATAGTTCTCAGCGTAAAAAGCTGAAGAAAACTTCGGGGAAATCTCCCCCTCCCTCCCTCTCCTAATCTTTAATGTTTAGTGATATTTGTACATATAACATTAGGGGCCTTAATAATAAGTTATCCTTTACGAAGGATTTTTTGAGTTCAAATCATTTCTCTTTGTTTGCTATCCTCGAAACTCATGTCAAAGAAGCAGCTGCAAGTAGATTATCCAGATTTCTTATCTCCCGTTTCTCTTGGGTGTTTAACTATGAGCATCACAACAATGGTCGCATTTGGGTAGGTTGGGATCCTGATGTTTGGAGGCTTTCAGTCATTGCAAGCTCCTCGCAACAAGTGACTTATTCAGTTCAAAGGCACAATTCTGGTGAGCAGTTTGTTGTCTCTTTTATTTATGCTCTTAACACTGCAGTTGAAAGAAGATTATTATGGGCTGATCTCGATGCTGTTATGACCACTATGGGTGATAATATGCCATGGATGTTATCTGGAGATTTTAATGTCTGTCTAGAGCCTCATGAGTCTAGTAGCAACTCTTACTGTAATTCGAGTATGCTGGAATTTAAGAACGTTGTTGCTCATCTGGGAATCTCTGATCTTCGCTTCACAGGCTCGATCTTTACTTGGTGGGATAGCAATATAGGCTCTCCTACTTTTAAGAAGTTGGATAGATGCTTAGTGAATGGTGCTTGGATGAATGTTTTCTCCCTTTCCCAAGCCCTGATTATGCCTAGGGGTTGTCTGATCATAATCCAATTTCAATTTCTCTTGGAATCCATTGGGAAAGACTCAGTAAGCCTTTTCAGTTTTTTAACCATTTGATCCTCTTGCCTGATTTCTTGGAGGAGGTTAAGTCAGCCTGGCAAGATGATGTTGTGGGTAACCCTTGGTTTGTGCTAACTTCTAAATTAAAGAGGGTCAAAGCTGCTATGAGAAAGCTTAACTCAAACAAGGGCAATCTTCATTCTGCTGTAATCAGTGCGAGAGAAAATTTGTTAAGTTTTCAAAACTCCCTTCCTGCCTTGCCTTCATTAGCTCAATTTGAAGAGGAGGATAAACTCATTAAGGACTTTCAAAATGCTTTGCAGCTAGAGGAAGTGTTACTTCAGCAAAAATCAAGGGTTACATGGCTCAAAAAGGGGGACGGTAATAATGGTTTCTTCTTTAACGCTTGTAAAAGCAGGTGGAACAACAATAAGATTCTGGCCTTAGAAGATGATTCCGGTAATATTCACACAGGTCATAGAGATATCTCAAGAATTGCTATGCAGTTCTTCTCTTCTCTGTTTAGCAATTCTTCTGTGGTCACAAAGCTGCCTGAGGACTTATCTCTCCCACATATCTCTAATGTACAGAAAGAGGAGCTGCAAAAACCTTTCTCCCGAGAAGATGTCTTTAACACTATCAAACACATGGCTAAGAACAAATGCCCTGGACCAGATGGCTTTACAGTAGAATTCTATCTTGTTGCGTGGAGCATTATTGGAGAAGATGTCACGAATGGGGTTCTTTACTTTTTTGAGTCTAACTGTTTGCCTCTTATAGTTAGTTCAACTGTCTTAGCACTGGTTCCCAAGAAACAAAATGCTTCAGTCATTTCAGATTTCAGGCCTATTGCTTGCTGTAATGTTCTTTACAAGCTTGTCTCAAAAATGCTAGCAGCTCGTCTTAAAAGTATCTTGCCTTCGCTAATTTCCTCGTATCAGTCAGCCTTTGTTCCTAAAAGATTGATTGGAGATAACATTCTTTTGGCTCAAGCATTATGCAAAAGCTATCATTTAAACTCGGGGTCACCTCGTTGTACTATTAAGCTGGACATCAAGAAAGCTTTTGACATGATTAATTGGGAGTTTCTACGCTCAGTCTTGCAGCGTATGAATTTTCCATCTATCTTCATTGATTGGGTGATGACTTGTATTTCAAGCTGCATGATTTCTTTAAAAATTAACGGCACTCTAGAGGGATTCTTCAACGCGGAGTCAGGCCTAAGGCAGGGCGATCCCATGTCCCCTTACCTTTTTGTGATAGCCATGGAAGTTCTAACTGCTAGTCTTGCAAAAACTACGGCTACTTCAGATTTTAAGTACCACTGGCAAACCAAAAAATTGCATATTACTCATATTATGTTTGCTGATGACGTTCTTTTATTTTGTCATGGAGATTCTAAATCGTTTGACTTGCTGTTGGAAGGTGTTAAGGCCTTTTCCTCTGTTTCAGGCCTTCATCCTAATCAGAGCAAAAGTGCCTGTTTCTTTGCTAATGTAGAGCAAGATGTTAAACAACATATCCTGGATATTTCGGGATTTCAGTTGGGATCTCTCCCTATCAAATACTTGGGGCTTCCTTTAATATCTACGCAGCTGACTCGTAGGGATTGTGATGCTCTTATTGGAAAAATTTCTGGCAAAATAGATTCATGGATTAATAAGCTTTTAAATCATGCTGGAAGGCTTCAGCTGATTAAAATAGTGCTCTTTGGAATGCAGAGTTACTGGGCGTCTCATTTGCTTCTTCCAAAGAATGTTCTAAAGCATCTCAAATCGCTATTCACTAAATTTCTATGGGGAGGTACAAGTACTACTTCGAAACTAGCTAAAGTTTCTTGGCATGAATGTTGTTTCTCTAAAGATGAAGGAGGGCTGGGCATTAGAGATCTTAGTGCTTGGAACCGTGCCGCGTTTATTCACCATCTCTGGAGAATTCTGCAACCATCTGCTTCTTCTCTTTGGATTGCCTGGTTCAAAGCTTTTATTCTAAAAAACAAACCATTGTGGTCCATGGCTATCCCATCTAAAGCCTCATGGTGTGTTAGACAGATTCTCAATGCCAGGCATGATACCTTAAGATTTATTAGGTATGCAGTAGGTATTAATTCTCAGTTTTCCTTTTGGTATGATCCATGGGTGCATGGTCGTTCAATCCTTCAGGATTTTGATCCCTCAATAATAACCATTGCTGAGTCTACTACTCGAGCTAGAGTGGGGCAGTTTATTATCAATAGGATTTGGTCTTTACCTGATTCAAACCATGTTAGGATGATGGAGCTTCGTAGACTTGTAGGTTCTGTTCCTATTCAGTCGCAGGACTCTATTTCTTGGGAAGGGCAGGTCTCCAATCAGGTGTCGATAGGCTCTATATGGCACTCAATTAGAGAGCATGGCAATCCTCCCAGCTGGGTTAAGGTCCTCTGGCATGCTTTATCAATTCCAAAATGTTCCTTTACCTTGTGGTTAGCCCTGAAAGATAGATTACTTACAAAGGAACGCATGCATCGATTTGGTATGAACACTAATCTCACCTGTGTTCTTTGTAATTCGGCTGTTGAATCAAATGTTCACCTTTTCAGTACTTGTGGTTATGCAATGGAGATTATGTCTGACCCTGGGTTTCCTTTAGTAAATAACTGGACTCTCTATTTAAATGGGCAATTTCTTTCGGGTAGATTTTCACAGATGAAGACATTGTTATCTTACCTTTACTTGTCAGCAGCGGTCTTTCTTATTTGGCGTGAAAGGAATGACAGAATTCATACTACTGGACATGCCTTACCAGCTGGTCATCTCAAGGTGGTGCTTAAACGTATGGTGAGAGAAAGAGTTTGCACCAGCAAGTGTTTCCAAAAAGCTGCTGCGAAGGACCATAATTTGATTATCCTGTTGCATTAGACTAGGTCTAAGTTGTTTTGTCTGATGTAGTTCTCAGAACTTTTCACTACAAGGAATTTCGATTCAGACAACGGATTTCATCTGTAGTCTGATACTGACCATCCCCGTTGTCTATCGGAGTGTCGTCTATTACGCGCCTCAGACAACGGGTCGAAATGTTATGTGTTAGTGCGAGGGACAACGACTTCATCTCTAGACGTCGTTGTCTGATAGCCAAAAACAACAACAGTCGATTTAGAAACCGTTGTTGTTTGGGATGCTACACAATAGTTTTAATTGAATACACACTTGTCTGAAAGGAAATCACACAATAGTTTTAATTGAATGCACACATGTCTGAAAGGAAATCACACAATAGTTTTATCTCAATACACACTTGTCTAAAAGTAAATCACACAACATTATTATAGAATTTTTCCATTGTTGTTTAGGATATTACACAATAATTTTAATTGAATACACACTTATCTGAAAGGAAATCACACAACAGTTTTAATTGAATGCACACTTGTCTAAAAGGAAATCAGACAACATTATTATAGAATTTTTCCATTGTTGTTTAGGATGCTACCCAATAGTTTTAATTCAATACACACTTGTCTGAAAGGAAAACACACAACATTCTTGTATAATTAATCCATTGTTGTTTGGGACTCTACACAATGGTTTGTTTAATTTAAACCGCTGTAAGAAATACAGTGCATTATAGTTTACGTTTAACAAGCAATTGGACAATTCAATCGACAAGCAAAAAATGCACAAACCAACCAATATTTCACCATTACAACCAGGTTAATATTTCACCATTACCACCAGGTTCAAAACAATATTCACCAATAAACCAACTAATATTCATAAAAACATCCACAAACATTGGACACCATTTCTAACATGACTACTAACATATTTTGGGATGAACATATCCACAAAAAAGAGATAACATTTTAAATCAGGTTCATGTTAAGCCAGGTTGCCCAATCAGTCTCGATTTCAACGATATCACTGGTGCTATAAGCCAGGTTGCCCCTCCGTGTCCATTGGAAAAAGAAACAGTGCTAGTGTAAGTTTTCCGATGAATGTCACATTACAATACAGAAAACAAAAAACAAATGAAGCCAGGTTGTACTGATTTTCCAATCTTATATGATTGAATACTATTTAATCAGCTATACATTGTGATGTTTATATATTTCTTCACATCCAAACAATTAGTCAGCTATACATTGTGATGACATGATCACAACAGGCACCTCTCTAAAAGTTGAGGATCCCTGCAGAAGACAGGACATAAGCATATTAGGCACATATAGATCTTCACTTTAGTAATTTATTTTTTAGTTCAAATTTGAATAACAAATTTTCATACCTCAGTTGAATAAGGGTGCAACTGGCAATCATGTGCATTCACAAGGGCAGCAATCAACTGAAAAACTTTGACACTAACTTCCCCACCATGCTTTCCCTTATTCATAAACAGTAACTTTAGAGTGGCACCACACAGTTTCCTAACCCTAAAATGTAAAGCAGGACAATTATGACCATACAAATGAACTCAGAACTTAAAGCGGGATAAAAAAGAAATATAGATGATAACAAAAGCAAGTGGAAATGAGATAGTAGACAACATAATCAGCGAAACTTATATTTTTGACAATAATTGCCAACCTCTGGCTGAAGTTAAAGTGAGGATCAACTGCCTCAACCAAAGAAATATAAATAAATGGAAACACACTGGAAGGCAGCCTGTCCTAGATGAAATAGCTTAAGCAGGTATCCCTGTAAATGCACAAAGCTAATTAAACACTCACTGGGAACATTAACTCTTTTTTTTTTGTTCAGAACATGAACTCATATTAATTATGCAATTTGTTGTAAATTGATACATTTAACTTATGTAGTCCATAAGCAACATATACATGGTCACAGAAATTATAGGAAAATATATAGGATTTCGGTGATGTTGAAAGCTCGTATACCCTGAAGCAGAAAGAAGCATACAAAAGCCCAGACGCATTCATACACAAACATATCGCTCTAAATAACATGCAGGTACCCTAGAGATACATTTCCTGCCTTAAACGTGATCTTAAATGTTCCAGACAAAATTCGTTATTTCTCTGTACCATTGTAGTGGTTACTAAGCCAAGTTACACAACCAAGGCCTACAAATATCATGCACATAAATAAGATGCTACATAGGTGAATATGGTCTCGCAACACAAAAATTAAATGTCCTTTCTCGTTTCTCCATGTTTCTGTTTCAATAAATGAAGTACTACAGCCTGTGCAAAGTTAACTTCAAGTAGCTATTTGGTATGGCATCAATCAACTAAAGGTCTGCTTACTGAGTTTGAATACACTTAGTACTCGTTAATGATCATCTTTTTCAAAACTATTAAACATCTAAACAGTGTGAATTCTAGTAAGAATTTTACGAGACCTTTTCATGCAGCCACACAAGCCACCCCCAGTCCGCACTAAATACACGGGAACCAGCACTAACATGTATTAAGTAAGTCATCAACAATCTCTTTATAATGCATTATGAAAAGATAGCATCATATAATTCTAAAATCCTCAAAACAATTTAGGAAACAACACAAATGTACAAATTCGAAACAAAGTATTAATCTAACTTGCATACCATCTGTGTTTACACTACTATATTTTGTGACCTATTGTAATGGTAAAAATCATTACAAAATACTAAAAAACCGTTACAATAGGCCTATTGTAACACCCCTTATTCATTACATTTGCTGCCGTTACAATAGTTCTATTGTAACACTCCAAATTCTAATGTAATGGTGATTGTATCTATTCTAACAGTAATTCATTATTATTATAGACCGTTACAATAGAGTAATCCATGTTACAATAAACACAATTGTAACACACGATCCTTTCAATCTATTATAATTTCTTTATATTAATTTTTTAGAAATTAGAATTTAATATTATTTTTAATCCAATTTATAATAATTTCAAACTTATTTATTGACAAAATTTTACAAGATTTCATGATACAATATATTTAATAAGAATAAAAGACACACAAAAACATCATAATATTGACTTGGTAATCAAAATTAATAATACCATTTCATTACATGATTTATAAATCTAGCAACACTGAACTTTTCGAGGGAAGACAAAAGATAATTAAAATTCTACTAATCCAAATCAGATACATATATTTTTTAAAAATTGCATACTGGCTAGCACCAACTGCCAAGTATTAACTCTATGGCAATGAAAGTCTGTTGGTTCATATTTCTTTCACTATAGAAGTTCATTTTCTTCATTAGCATGCACATGGCCGGTTGTCCTGCACATTGCTTCCCTACAAAAATCGAAGTACTTTTTATTAATAATCAACATAAAAAGGAAAATTCTTAATAATCAATTACAATATTGTCAGTTATACTCGAAATCGAGAGGCATAAACGAAACATAACACCTTGTATGTACAAATGTAGCTACTGATCCTATAACCGATTATCATAAATCACATTATTATAACACCTAGAAAAAAAAATATAACACCTAGTATGTACAAATGTAGCTACTGATCCTTCAAAATTTTGATGATCAAACATTTTTAAAGATCATAGGCATCAAATCTACCGGCAGGTATACAAATGAATAAAGCTTAAATATATATAGTGGCTGATTTATAAGCAGGACGTAGGAGTGTACCGAGGAGCAGAAAAAGAAGAAAAAATAACTCCCATATTCCGTGAATACAATTCACCCCCATCTATCTCTATAATCAACATTATACACTCCATGACTAGTGAAAAACACTTGCAAAATATGATAACCTCATTAAACTGCTCTTTCTATTCTTCATATTATCACCGCTAATGTGTTTCAAGTTTGACATAAACTATCTTTATATTTCTATTTGTTACTAGTTTTTCTTTGTTGTATATTTTGTAGTTAACTATGCTATGTATTTGATACGATCTACTGGTAAAAGGAACCCTACCCTAGCTTCCCCTCTATTTTTTATCTTATGTTCTTCGTTCTCCTGTGTCTTAATGGATGAGCTGAACAGACAACAGAACAAAGCAAACGAAAAATGACCTGCAGGGGATTGGGTAATAGAGTTTAGGGAGCAGTGCATATAATTCAGGGATTAATATTTTTAAGTAATATTAAGTAATATTTTAAGACAAAATATTAGCAGAACAATCAATATTTTCCATCTGAATTCTCCACGTCAAGCACATGACCTAGGCTAATCAGTAATGTCTAAGAATAGTGTCCATCAGCATTACGATTAAATGAGGGGCAGTTAAAATTTACCCAGAAAAATGATGCCTTGTTATTGCATCCCAGGCACACACAAAATATAGTTACTATGCCATAATGTAACATGTGCCCTAAGATCGGGACATAACTGCAAAGTGAATAATATGCACAAGGTTTTACTGGAAACAGAATAATGTATGGTAAAACTGATGAACAATAATAATATTGTGCTACAGAAAGAAGTTTTTAAATAGAGGACCTAAGTCACTTAGGACAAGCAAGGGGAATTGCGTGATTTCAGCCTACTATTATTATGTATTATTATGTATACTTTATACAGATATATTAATCCCCTGTAGGGGATTGGGTAATAGAGTTTGGGGAGCAGTGGATATATTTCAGCATATTTTTTTGCAAGGACAAAATATTCAAAGAAAGCTAGTGTTCTATATAATATGTTTGATGGGAAAACTTGCAAGACAATGCTGAAGGATTGCATTAGAAACAGAATCTCCAAGAAATTTTTAAAACCACCATAAAAACATCAGAGCATGTGCAGTTCTCCATCCAGTATCCATACGACCATTATTTTCACATAAAATTGCTAACCAAGCTCTATACTAGTCGCATCAAATACAAACACCTACTCGAAATATAAATTACCAGATAATCATATATCCCAAGTACTGTCACACTCTATGGTCTTTGCCAAGAACCAGGAGCACAGGCACTTGAGCAGAACACCAAATAATATACTATAGACTAGCCGACAAACAAATAAACAAATAACAAATATATAAAACATGTGTTTACCTTTTTTTGTAGTTGATATTTCTGAATCTTGCTCTTCATGGATGCCCCTTTTCCTCATCTAAAAAATAGTAAAAAAAAATATGAGAATAAATTAATAGAAGATGTATAATTTAAAGTGCTAGCTAGATATCCTATTTTAATCATACAAACATACATAATAGAGAAGTGGAATATTAAACAATTTAAACAGCTGCAATAAGAAAATTCTCACATTCTGCTTTACCACTAAAACTTAATTATAAATTTTTTCAGCAAAAAACCATTTCTTCCTTCGAGGATCTTCAACATAAAATAATTGATGTGCTTGAGAAGCTAGAATGAACGGCTCCTTTTTCCAAATACACCTATCACGATTTACTCGAATTAATCCATTAGCATCTTTCTCTGCATGAAACCACACACATTTGAATAAGACAAAACTAAAATTTCCTTGATAATGAACCTCGATGATCTCTTCAATTGCCCCATAGTAAGGAATCTCACTTACTATTGGATTTTTATCCCTGCTACTAGAAAAACTTGTAGTTTCGGCTATCAAAGTGACTCCACTATTATCGGTTACACAGTTGGCATCTCGTTTCATTGTGTGAAACTTGTAGTCATTAATGGAATAACCAGTGTATTTGTTGGCTATTTGAGATGGACCCAATGATAATTTTACTACATGATCCGGTATTTGGTTACCCTGTCCAAGCTCATGAATCACTTTTTCCGAAAACCAGTCTATGAAGTCCTTGTTATGGCTTTGGAAACTATCCCATTTTCTTTTATTCTGACGGCTAAGAGAAAGCTGGTGTTCACTGCATTCAAACATAAATTAATTAGTATTAGTATTTGGCACAAAACCTTTGCAAATCATATGATCTCGAACTACATGTCTGTGGTACCAATAACGATATAAACAATTACTACATGGACAACAAATTTGATCCCCCTGCGCTTCAGTTGCAAATGCTTTGTCGAGATATTCATCAACCCCATTTTCATAATCATCAGACCATTTAGGAAAATCCCACCAGTCTTTTTTTTCATTATCCATAACCTAAAGTTAAAATTATACCAACACAGACACAAAAATAAAAATTGACAGAGAACAAAACCATTAAACAAAATATGTTAGAGTGAATATAAATAATTATTCATTCTACCTATCTATAATTCCTTAAATTACCAATCTCAAATATATTACCTAAAATCTAAGTAACTATTCTCTTATATGGGTAATATCTTGACTATACAAACTAATCTAGAAAGAAAACTCATTGGGTACAAAAATTAAACATTTAATTAAACCCAAAAATTTAGATTAAATTCTTAAATTTGGAAGGAAAATCTAACAAATAAAGTGTGTAGAGATAAAGGTAAGAACAACATCAATAAATTGTGAGCAATAGATCCACTAAAATACAAAGATGTTTCCTACACAATAACATATCCAGGCAAGAAGAACAATAAAATTGAAACTGTGAAGGTTACCTTATATGCTTGGAGATAGTGGAGATAGTGGAGATAGTATGACTTTGGATTTTGGTTTTGAGCTGAGAGAGCGAGTATGAGTTTGATTTGATTTTGAGATTTTGAGCAGAGAGGAAAAATTAGGTCTTTTGTCTGAGAAGGGGGAGAATCGGGAAGAATAATAAAACTTTTGCTTTCTTAATTAGATGAGCGCCACACCAAAATAATTAGACAAAGTAGTAAAATTTGCAACCCGCCCAATTGAATTTAATGGCTCCAACTGAAATATTTAAATACCTTTGTTTCAAACAAAAAAATTATAACAAAAGTGGTTTGGCACCAATATTTTTAAAATTGTCCAATTTATCTAAAATCGCCGATCATCGATTTATCGTTAAAAAATTTGTTCGATTTGATTTTTAAAATCCGATTTATCGCTCTAAAATATTTTTAAATGGTATATTATATTATAAATAAGACTAACATATTAAATATTATAAATTTATTAAAATTTATCTGATTTTTGTTTCAATTTATCATTCCGATAAATCATTATTAAGTATCAAAAATAATTTGTTTCGATTTCTCAAATTTACAACCATGTTGGCATACATTATTGAATATTTGTTTTTTTCTATATATATATATATATATATATATATATATATTATTCTTAATAAATATAGTAAAAAACCCGTTACATTAGATTCATCCCGTTACAATAGATAGGGGTCTATTGTAACCGTGTATATCAATTGTAACACTTTTAATACATTCGTTACAATATACTATATACTCTATCTTTGGATAAATATGTACAAACCTGTTACAATTGATCCCTTTTTTTTATCCTGTTACAATTTTAATGTTACATTAGGTCTTGAAATATAGTAGTGTTAACACATATAGTAGCCTTCCGTGAGCTTGAGTCTGGCCATATATCAAGTTCTATAACTCTTACACCTCTTCTCAGTGCCTTTATGATTGGGACATCACAGGAAGCACTATTAAGTTTTAAGTCAGCATACCTGCTGTCCACCAGAATTACATATTGGATATTCAGTAAATGAGTAAGCAATGAATTTATTAAATCGATGTATGTAATTAAATAACATATACCTGAGATGACATGGGAGGATTGAGATCAATAGAAAAAAGGTAATAATAAAAATCATCAAGATTAAGAGAATGTCTGATAAAGCATGTCCTCCAATTGTATCAGCAATTTCTTTAGCTCGTTCTTGCAGAAACAAATGAGGGAAACTCAGAATACAAATTTAAAAAAAAAAAATTAGCATACAAAGAGAATTGCAAAAATCACCTACAATTTCAAGGAACAGAACCTTGCAAGCCAGAGAGCTTAAATCTAACCATAACCCAGAGAGCTTAAATCACGATTTGCAGGACCTTGCAGCCGAATAACTTCCCATTATTCCTCCTGATGATGCAATTAACAGCTCCTATTGACTGTGACATAAAACTTGAGCAATGAATTTATACTATACGGATCTGAAGAAGAAAAACACATCCAGTAGTACATACAGTGGATAATGATATCAGCTTCATCCAATACACAAGCAGTTCATTGATAATTACAATATAAATCAAAACTCTAACTCACCCAATAACCAATTGGAGGTGTAGAGTTCATAAATTGAGTTTATGGAGAGAATTTGTGGAGAGTATGAAGAGAGGGTTTGTCGAGAGAGAGAGAGTAGAGTAGAGAGGGAGAGACTGTTTTTGGGGGAAATTAGAGTAGAGAGGGAGAGAGAGAGTATGTCTGAAAATTTAGTTAAAGGGGGAAATTGTTCGCCCAAAATTTCGTTAAAGGAGGGAAATTGTCCGCCCAAAATTTCACCCTCAATGTCCACCCTGTTCACCTGCTAAAGCAAATTATTTTGGATATTTTAAATTTTATTTTATTTTTTTAACACCAATTTTAATGTTTTAATTTTAAATTTATAAAATTTTAGAAAAAAAAAACACTATGTATAAATATAAAAAGTATATATGCAAAAATAATAAAAATTTAAAACAATTATTTATCAAAGAAATATCTATTTTGAATGATTTAAAAAAAAAAAAATTAGCATACAAAGAGAATTGCAAAAATCACCTACAATTTCAAGGAACAGAACCTTGCAAGCCAGAGAGCTTAAATCTAACCATAACCCAGAGAGCTTAAATCACGATTTGCAGGACCTTGCAGCCGAATAACTTCCCATTATTCCTCCTGATGATGCAATTAACAGCTCCTATTGACTGTGACATAAAACTTGAGCAATGAATTTATACTATACGGATCTGAAGAAGAAAAACACATCCAGTAGTACATACAGTGGATAATGATATCAGCTTCATCCAATACACAAGCAGTTCATTGATAATTACAATATAAATCAAAACTCTAACTCACCCAATAACCAATTGGAGGTGTAGAGTTCATAAATTGAGTTTATGGAGAGAATTTGTGGAGAGTATGAAGAGAGGGTTTGTCGAGAGAGAGAGAGTAGAGTAGAGAGGGAGAGACTGTTTTTGGGGGAAATTAGAGTAGAGAGGGAGAGAGAGAGTATGTCTGAAAATTTAGTTAAAGGGGGAAATTGTTCGCCCAAAATTTCGTTAAAGGAGGGAAATTGTCCGCCCAAAATTTCACCCTCAATGTCCACCCTGTTCACCTGCTAAAGCAAATTATTTTGGATATTTTAAATTTTATTTTATTTTTTTAACACCAATTTTAATGTTTTAATTTTAAATTTATAAAATTTTAGAAAAACAAAAAACACTATGTATAAATATAAAAAGTATATATGCAAAAATAATAAAAATTTAAAACAATTATTTATCAAAGAAATATCTATTTTGAATGATTTTATCATTAAAAAATCAAACCAAATAAATCTAGAATTTTTTTAAAAATTATCAAATCACTAAAATCTTTAGATCTTGACTTCCGTACGTTTGGAACATCGAAAAATAATTTAAAATAATAGATTCATCATTCGGAACAAGATTAGTTAAAAGGAAGGTCTAATTTGACCGATTTGACAAATATTAAAACCAAAGCAAATAAATCTAGGATTTTCTTAAAAATTTATCACATCAATAAAATCGTTAAATTTTGACATCCGTACGTTTGGAACGTAGAAAAAATAATTTTAAAAACTATTTCTTGACGATCCAATCGTCCGGATGTCAAGATATGTATAATATAATGATATTCACAAATTTTCAAAAAATAAAAAATTAATTTGGTTTGTAAAATTTAATATTTATTAAACAAAGTGGTCTTCCTAAAGTTTAGCAAAAAAGTGCTACTTCTTGTAACGGGGCACGATCCAGATTCACTGAATATTTTTGTTTGAATGATTTATTCGACGATCGAACCGTACGAATGTTAATAAATATTCACTAAATGATTTCATTTTAGTGTTGGGAAAAAATAATCAAAAAATAAAAAAGTTAAGATATAAAAATAAAAAATATTCACAATATTTTAAAAAATATTTTCGACGATCCAACCGTACGGATGTTAAGATATATCTAATATATTGATATTCCCAAATTTTCAAAAAATAAAAAATTAATTTGGTTGGAGATCTTAATAGATCACTAGTATATTGACTAGTACCCACAACTCGTGCTTTGTCACTGATTATTGTTTCTATTTTTTAAAAACTATTTCTCGACGATCCAACTGCATGGATCTTAAGATATATCTAATATATTGATATTCCCAAATTGTCAAAAAATAAAAAATTAATTTGGTTGGAGATCTTAGTAGATCACTAGTATATTGACCAGTACCCGTAACTCGTGCTTTGTCACTGATTATTGTTTCTATTTTTTAAAACTATTTCTCGACGATCCAGCCGTACGGATGTCAAAATATATCTAATATATTGATATTCCAAAAATTTTCTAAAAATAAAAAATTGATTTGGTTAGAGATCTTAGTAGATCACTAGTATATTGACTAGTACCCATAACTAGTGCTTTGTCACGGATTGTTGTTTCTATTTTTCTAAAAATATTTCTCGACAATCCAACTTTACGGATGTCAAGATATATCTAATATAATGATATTCACAAATTTTCAAAAAATAAAAAATTAATTTGGTTTGTAAAATTTAATATTTAATAAACGAAGTGGTCTTGCTAAACGAAGTGATTATTTATCAAATACCGTTGTCTCGAGTGATACCAGACAACTGTTTCGGACAAATTATCCGTTGTCTGATAACAGACAACGGTATTTTAACAAATACAGTTGTAATGTGAAGCTTCAGACAACGGTATGTTGTAAAGATACCGTTGTCTGACAGTGGTTATGTTTTTTTTTAACATAAATTTAAATTAACATAATAAATTTGAAAAATTTTAATAATATATTCAGTCACATTTCTCGACGATCCAATGGTACGGATGTCAAAATATATCTAATATATTGATATTCCAAAAATTTTCTAAAAATAAAAAATTGATTTGGTTAGAGATCTTAGTAGATCACTAGTATATTGACTAGTACCCTTAACTAGTGCTTTGTCACGGATTGTTGTTTCTATTTTTCTAAAAATATTTCTCGACAATCCAACTTTACGGATGTCAAGATATATCTAATATAATGATATTCACAAATTTTCAAAAAATAAAAAATTAATTTGGTTTGTAAAATTTAATATTAAAATCCGGCAAGATTTTGCAATTTCTGGCGAGCAACGACAGCTCTGATGATCTTCCTTAGCACACCAAATCGACACGAACATGTTCCACAGTCACTGGGCATCCTACAAAGTACTACAACCATAACAAACCCATAAACGATCAAATCCAAGCAAAACCAGGCAAGCTAGACATGGATTCTGGCCAACTTCGATTCTAAACCAAACTCAACGATTAATAACTCAAAACAAAGCTGAGAGCCTGAGAACATCAGCAAACTAACCCCCATAACCACATATACGAAAAATCATTGAACAATCAAATTTAACTTCGAGTTAATATCCGAAAATTATGAAATTATGAACCAATCATATTCGAATATACACACACACATAAACATGTAGTACAGATCATGAGATTCAATTTGATTACTCATATGAAGGATTTGAATTTCAGAATCACCTTCAAAAGGCTGTTTGATCTTCAAGAACTATTTCTAAAAATGTTGTGCTTAATATCACACAACATTTTTTATAACAAAACTGTTGTCTGATTTTTTCATTGTTTCCCACCAAATCTAATTCAATTTTTTCATTTCCCACCAAATTCAATTCAAATTATTTCATTATTTCCCACCAAATTCAATTCAAAATTTTCTGTAGTTCAGATAACGGTTTCTTGAAAATACGTTGTCTGATAAAATCATTCAGACAACACAATTATAAATCGTTGTCTGAGCCAACTCGTTTGCACAACAGAATTGAAAAAACACTTGTCTATTTAAATCAGACAAACAACGGTAATTAAAACATTGTCTGAAGTCTTTTCAGACAACAGCTTAAAAAACACCATAAAAAAAACACTTGTCTGCTTCAGTTTGTTAGACAACAGAATTAAATTGTCAAAACCCCGTTGTCTGAAGGCTGGATCAGACGATGTTTAAAAAAAAAAAAAAAAAACTCTTGTCTGTTGATTTTGAACAACACTTTTTCCACTTTACGTTGTCTGATAAGTGTTGTCTGATGCTGTTTTTTTTGTAGTGTTTCTCCCTGTCGAGGGGATGCCCTATTCTTTGTAAATCTTTTTGTTTCAATATAATTTTAATTTAGCAAAAAAAAAAAAGTTTCAAAATGGTAAATAATACCTCATTATTTTTTTGGAGCATTTTATTCATTGTTTACTGCAAATATCAAATGAATATATCATTAAATATTTACAAAAAATTAAATAGAAGTTGTCAAAAAATAAGTAGACTACATCGGGATGGAAAATTATCAAATGTAAAACTATACCCGAAACGAGAATATGAATAAAATAATTTGAATATGTATTACTGTATATATTTAGGATCCGGATCGGGTTGGAATGACGACCTTTGTTACCTAAAATATCAAAATTTACAAGACTTTCCTGGATTTTTAAACAAAGAGATCCAACTATTTGTTTACCAATCCAAATCCACTCAGATCCTAATGAAAGAAGTTTTCATCAACTCCAATTAAATAACCATCCCGATTTTCATTGTAATAATTATCTTAAATTTTTAATTTTTAACTTTTTTAATAAAATAAAATCTTGAAACACCAAGTTGTATATAATACTATATTCTCGACTTTTATTTCGATTTATAGTTAATAGACTCCTAGTATATAACTTCAATAATAAATTAACTTAATATTTAATTTTATTATTTTAATTAATTAAATTCATATAACTTATCTATCTCTAGTAATATAAGAATAGTTATATTAAATAGTAAAATAAGTTATTATTAAATAATTAATTAATTAATTAATTGGCATATCGTGCATACCGTGTTATACATGGCATACCATTCAAAGAGGGTTTCTGCTTTTAATAAAAGTTATTATTAATTAATTAATTAATTGGCATATCGTGCATACCGCGGTATACATGGCATACCATTCAATTGGGTTTCTGCTTTTAATAAAGAGTATAGATGTGTATATATATATATATAAGTGGAGTCCCTCTTCTAGAGAGGACCTCCTCATATGGAAAATACGAGAGAACTGCTAATTTTATATGATTCTATAGTAGAATCAAAGTTTTAATTTTTGGTTCTATAAAAAAAAGTTCATTTTTTTTTGTTCTATAAAAAAAGAGAGACCAATTTGATGATTCTATGATAGAACCAAACATTTATTTTATTTTTTTAAAAAAATAAAAAAAATTAATTTTTTATAATTTTTTTTTAAAAATCCGATTGCTGACGTCACTGCTGTCTAGAATAATGACCTATATAAGTGTTTTCAGAATTGGGTTATGCAATAACTTAGCGATGTGACTTTGTGACTGAGAACATCAGATGCCAAGTGTATCTCTATGTATGATGAAATTTTTTGTGAATCATGCAAAGGTCGAGAAAAAAAACAAAAAATCATAAACAAATTAAAGAATGGAAAAAAATCACAAATAACATAATTCTTTTATTTGAGGTTATACTATTATTTTATATCCTTTTTAAGGACATAACGAGAATGGGGTAAAAAAAGCCTTTATAATATACTACCTTAATAACCCGTGCAAAGCACGGGTTACTTTTAAATATTTTTAAAATAATATGATTAAACAAAACAGAGTTTTATAATTTATTATGGAATTAATTTAATTTTTTAAAATTATTTAATAAATCACATGTATTGTTTAGAACTAATAATATAAAATCTTAATGTAAATTTGTTATTAACGGAATTCGAACCGGGATTTAAATATAGAATATTCCTTATTATTAGATATAACGGTTATCATCTATCTACTAAATATCTAACGGTCACTATTGTTTTAAATGGTTGAGCCAAACAACCAAACTATATCCCTGTTTCTGTTTCTGTTTGCTTATTATATATTAGTATAGATGTATATAGATTTTTATTATATTTTATTAATGATTGTAAGATGGGGTGTGATATTTTTTGGTTTATATTATTGATTGCAAGATTAATTTAAATTTAATGGTAACATATTTACTTAGAAAACAAATATTAACGTTTGTAAGATATGGTACAATTTTAGGTGTTTATAAAAGGTAATTCATTAAAAGTAAATGTTAAAAAGGCAATCGGCTAATAACTATTTATTATATTATTATAAATAATAATTAAGTAAGGATAATTAAGTAAAATAACATGTTTTAATAGTTAAGGGTAAATAAGTAAAATCAACAGGTACCTTTCTTTTGATATGTTATATATTTTATTTAATAATATAACTAGGTCTTATATAATTATTATTTTCAATAATTTTTTTACTTTTAATATAATTTAATATACTCATGTTCAAGGATTATCCTCATGTTTTCTTATTATTAACAATGTATATAGATTTTTATTATATTTTATTAATGATTATAAGATGCGGTGTGATATTTTTGGGTTTATATTAGTGGTTGCAAGATTAGTTTTAAATTTAAAGGTAACATGTTTTAGTTAAAAAATAAATATTAGTTTGTAAGATATGGTACAATTTTAGGTGTTTATAAAAGGTAATTTTTTCAATTAAAAGTAAATTTTAAAAAGGCAATCGGCTAATAATTATTTATTATATTATTATAAATATTATTTAAGTCGGGATAATTAAGTAAAATAACATGTTTTATTAGTTAAGGGTAAATAAGTAAAATCAATAGGTACCTTTCTTTTGATATGTTATAAATTTTATTTAATAATATAATTAGGTTTTATATAATCATTATTTTCAACAATTTTTTTACTTTTAATATAATTTAATATACTCATGTTCAATGATTATCCTCATGTTTTCTTATTATTAGCAATGTATATAGATTTTTATTATATTTTATTAATGATTGTAAGATGCGGTGTGATATTTTTGGATTTATATTAGTTATTGCAAGATTAGTTTTAGATTTAAAGGTAACATGTTTTAGTTAGAAAACAAATATTAGCGTTTGTAAGATATGGTACAATTTTATTTTAGGTGTTTATAAAAGGTAATTTTTTCAAGTAAAAGTAAATGTTAAAATGGCAATCAGCTAATAACCATTTATTATATTATTATAAATAATAATTAAATAAGAATAATTAAGTAAAATAACATGTTTTATTAGTTAAGAGTAAATAAGTATACTGACCAACCAAACTTTTAATGTTTCGCTTTTATATAATAGTATAGATAGATTGTTGGCTAACATAAGGTTTCAAAAAAATACCGATCATGAATCAAGATAAACATAGGAGAAGAAGATAAGAAATCAGAAGGGAAATAAATCTGTGCAAAAAAAAAAAGGTCATGATAAATAAAAGAAAACGTCTTGAACTTAGAAGTGGAGGCATATCACATATGCGTAAAATGGTACCCTAATCCTTATCTTTATATAGGGTACGTTAACTTTGTTAGATAGCCTACAATTTATGCCTATCAAATGTATAGTATATTTTCAAATTCATACTACACCTTCCACCATCTACCACCACCTATCACCTACTACATACTCCTATAAATACTCCTTTCCTCCTTCATTATCAAACACACCATAATTCTCTCTTCTCTCTATAGCTGCTAGATAGACCATCTAGTAGGGGAGCCGGTTTAGCCCGCTTTTAGAAAGTGTCGGGATAGAAGGTCCTCGTGCCTAAACTATTCCTTAGGGTACTTGGGTTTGACTTCAGCCATCAGGTTGTGTGGCACTGTCCGGGTTGGGAGAGGGAGAGAAGGAAAGGTTGTCGGGAAACAGTGATAGGGGAGATTTTGAGATAAACACTTCAGTGAGTTGGGGATATACATAATAGGTATTGTAGGGCTGAATTTTTGTATGAAATTCAAGGGGCCGGATACCCGGATATTGTAATCTCTTTTATCTAGTGTGAAGTTGTTGCTCTTGTGGATGTAGGCTGGGCCGAACCACGTTAAATCTCTTGTATCTTTTACTGTATTGTTGGTTTGTTGCTTCATTACTATCACGTATATTTGTGGGATCTAAGCATACATATTTACCAAATCGCTTCCGCATTCACAGGGAATCAGGTAGATTCCTAACAGTTGGCATCAGAGCTAGTTGTGTCTAAATTATTGGTGCCGAAGGAAAGTCGTTAAGAAAAGTGGTTGTCTAATTTGGCGCCGTTTTGACGAAAGTGCTCCCATTGTTTTTTACACTTACCTGGCCAATTGATTTAGTTGTTTGGATTGGTTTTTATGCGCAAATGGAGATCATGGCATGTATTGGAGGATTCAAGGTGACTCCATATGATGGTAAAGGAAGTTTTACTCTTTGGCAGAAAAGGGTAAAGGATATCCTAACCCAACAGAAGCTAGCAAGGGCTTTGAAGAGGAAGGAGGGAAAACCAACAAAGATGAGCGATGAAGATTGGGAGGATGCTGAATCGCAATGCATGAGTACGTACCATCAGGATATGCATTCCTGATAACATTATCAATAATGTTGTTGACGAAAGCACGCCAAAGGAATTATGGTCAAATTTGGAGACATTGTATCTTGGGAAGAACTTGACTACAAAGTTAAATCTGAAGCGCGAGTTATACAAGCTGAAGATGGCAGCTCAAGGCAATGTTGTTGAGCACATGAATGTGTTTAATGGTATTGTTGATCAACTTGAAAAGGTTGATGTAAAATTGGAGGAAGAAGATAATGCCCTTATTTTTCTTACTTCGCTTCCGAAGTCATTCGATCATTTGGTCAGAACCATTTTTTACGGAAAGGACACGTTAAAAATGGAGGAGGTTCAGTCAGCACTTTTGTCAAATGCTGGAAGGAAGAACCAGGATGGTGACAAGGATGGAATGACAGTTTTGCCTTTGCGTAGTCAAAATAATAGAGGAAGGGGTGCTGTGAGAGGATCTACCAATAGCAGGGGTTAATCTAGATACAGTGAAAAGGGCATGCAGTGCTTTGGTTGCAAGGAGTGGGGTCATATTAGGTCGAATTGTCCGCTTAATAAGAAGGATCCAGATGCATCATTGGCTGTGGTTACTCTCGATTGTGAAGATGTTTGCACCGTCTTCAATCGAGGCACTAGTTCTCCAGGAGAATGGATATTAGACTCAGGGTCATCTTACCATATATGTTCCGAGAGGGGGCATTTTGACAAATTCCAAGATACAAAGAATGAAACAGTTTCTTTGGCTGATGGATCTACTTGTGAGATCAAGGGGATTGGAATTGTGAAAATCAAAATGTTCGATGGAATAGTTCACAGCTTGAACGGGGTAAGATATGTGCCTAAGCTGAGGAAGAATCTAATATCTATCGGTCGGTTAGCTTCAGAAGGCTACAGATGCTCTGTAGTAAGGGGAGCTATGAATATGAAAAGAGGCCGTGTGGTTCAGATGAAGGGAGAGCTACGTGGGGGAATATATCGTCTGATTAGTACGTGGCTAGAACGTACTGGAACTTCGAAAATCTGGTTATCTCGTGCACGAGGGAAGAGTGAATTGAAGGATACTGCTGCGATTGTATTGCCTTCCAGTCTAGACGATGGTGCAATGACTGCTGGGATGGATGCTTGGTCGAAGGGCTTCCACGACATCAACGAGTAGTTGGTGTGTTGTAGCTGCATATGGGCATCGATCAACACGAATCAAGTGAGCAGTGAACAATGCAACAGATTGATTTGTTTGATATGTAGTTGGGGAGTAAATGAAAGATCGATGGTCACACTTGTGTGTGTGATGGTCACACTTGCGTGTGTGATGGACTACTATGGGATTTGGCCGACGTGAATCAAGTGAGTATGTGTGTATACAACAGATTGCTTCACATGTATGTAGTTGGACAAATAGAGGTCAATGGTACACTTGTGCGTATAGCAAGTGGGCATTCGAGAATGAATGTGCAAATTACTAGGGTATAGTTTGGAGTCTTAGACTCGGGGGGAGTTTTGTCGTAGGGAATGATATGGATCGAGGAAAGTTGGAGTTGTGCCAACAGGGCACAGGTATGGAGTACAAGTGAAGAGCTATGAGTTTGGAAATAGGGGGAGATTGTTAGGTAGCCTACAATTTATGCCTACCAAATGCATAGTATATTTCCAAATTCATACTACACCTTCCACCACCTACCACCACCTACCACCTACTACATACTCCTATAAATACTCCTTTCCTCCTTCATTATCAAATACACCATAATTCTCTCTTCTCTCTCTATACCTGCTAGATAGTCCATCTAGTAGGGGAGCCGGTTTAACCCGCTTTCAGGAAGTGTAGGGATAGAAGGTACTCGTGCCTAAACTATTCCTTAGGGTACTTGGGTTTGACTGCAGCCATCGGAGGTGGTCCCGCTGCAGGGATCTTTCTATCAGGTTGTGTGACACTGTCCGGGTTGGGAGAGGGAGAGAAGGAAAGGTTGTCGGGAAACAGTGATAGGGGGAGGTTTTGAGATAAACACTTCAGTGAGTTGGGGATATACATAATAGGTATTGTAGGGCTGAATTTTTGTATGAAATTCAAGGTGCCGGATACCCGGATATTGTAATCTCTTTTATCTAGTGTGAAGTTGTTGCTCTTGTGGATGTAGGCTGGGCCGAACCAAGTTAAATCTCTTGTCTCTTTTACTGTATTGTTGTTTTGTTGCTTCATTACTATCACGTATATTTGTGGGATCTAAGCACACATATTTACCAAATCGCTTCCGCATTCGCAGGGAATCGGGTAGATTCCTAACAAATTTCACCAAATTGCAATTAATGACCTTGGCATTTCAGAAAATTACAACCCAATCATTGGCATTTCGGAAAATTATAAACTAGTCCTGAAATTTCTAAAAATTCAGTTACATCCTTAATTTTTTTTTTGACAAATTATAGTCCTACCCCTCACGTTTATAGAAAATACTAAACAACACATGGAATTTACAGATTTACCAGATCAATCCCTGAAATTTTATAATCTTTCATGCCGAGTCCCTGTAACTTTCAATCCCTCAATCTGAATTGTTTCATGCATTGAAACGGCATAAAGTCTGCAATTTTGATAACAAAATAAAATATTAGTTATCTTAAGACGGAATGTGATCCTTCAACTATGAAGTCTAGGATTGTTATTGCTGAAACAAATTATTTGCTTAAATATTAGCTTAAGTTGAAGGAGTCAAATAATAAATATGATGAACTTGAAATGTTTATAAAGAACCGTGAAGTTGAATTGCAAATTATTTGGTAATTAGTTTTACAAATTGATTATTTCTATTGCCTCATTTCATGTCAGCAACACATGAAGTTCAATAATCTTAGGAAAATGCTGCGCACCTAAAATAATTGGTTCCCAAAAACTTTTCCGATGTCAAATGTATCAATTTAATTGGTTATAATATGAACCCTCTGCATTTACACCAACTACGATTCAATAAAATTTTTCCATTATGCCATGTAATTAATCGGTGCCACGTTATTCGAGAGCAATTTTTGGATACCAATTTGTGGTACCTAGCATTACTCATAATCTTAATAACAATAATCTTTTTATGAATATATTTCATTGTTATTCAGAATTAGAAGTACCGGCAAAAATTATAAAAAAAAATTATGCATATTCTCCTACTTATTTTTATTTATTTAAATTAAACTCAATGTACGTATATTCAAAAATAAAATAAAATAAAATAAAATAAAGTCTCAGTGGTACTGGTTATAAGCTAGTGTGTATCGATTCATGTTAATACTAAATTGCCAACACATCAAATCTAATCTATACTATATTATAATAAGCAAAAGGGGTATAATTTGTAGTTGGTTACCCCTTTTTTGGTTATCCCCATTTTTGGTTATCCCTCATTTATCACCATTAGATTAGCAACTCAAATAGATCATGACCGTTAGATATAACAATAGTAAAAATTGTTATATGCAGAGGTTTAAGGTTCGATAACCGCCAATAACATCTTAATTTATATTTAATACTAAAAGTAACCCGTGCTTTGCACGGGTTATAAGCTAGTAATCTTAATAAACATAAATATCTATTCAGTAATGTTATTTTATTGTTATTTTATAATTTAAATTGATATATCCCATTTAAAAAGGTTGTTTATGAATATGTCCTATTTTTAACTTTAATTATAAATAAGTCCCATTTTCCTAATATATCCCATTTTCAAACATAACCATGATTAAATTACTAACTTTATATCATTAAAAACATTTTTGTCCTCCTAATTATCCTAATTCCTCACCTTTCTTCTTTCATCCTTCATTTTCAATATATAAATACACTTTTTATGTAGGTATAGATTTTCATTTTGTTTTGTTAAAAATTTAGTTTTTTTTGTAATTCAGCTATGGGAACGCAAGTGTTGAGACCTCAGGATTGTTTGACTCACCGGATCGGAGTCCCTCCTCCTATTGTGTTTCCTTACCGGAAAAATGAACTTTTATGGATTTAGAAGCGGTATTCCCAAGGTTAATAGGCTGGTGATTTGGTCGGAGCGTCCCGATCGGAGGAGATCGCCGGAGCAGAGGAACTAGGTCGGTGAAGAAGGGTGCCTCTGCGGGGCCAGAGCTCGAAGGGGGAGGAGGTGATGGTGGTGACGTTGGTGGATGAGGTGGTTCCGGTGGGTGTTTCCGTTGAATGGTTGTGCCCCTGCGGGGCCAGGAGGAGGATAGGAAATGGGTGGGACAGGGGACATTATAATCTTAATTAGTACATATATATATATATATATATATATATATATATATATATATAATTATATGTATATGAGTTATATGTGAGTTAGATTTTAACCATAGGACATATTTATAAATTATGAATAAAATTGGATATAAACATAAAAGCACCCCTTAATTTGGGACATATTTGATAAATACTCTTTAAATTGCCCAGAAATATTACAATAAAATTATGTACATCTGGTTATAAACTAGTTTTATACAAGAGCAGAAGAACCTGTAATTGTTCTGTTAAGTAATCCTCTGCTATAAAGTATCAGTTCTTCAAAAATAAACAAAACATGATAGAGCATCATTCCTTTGGGGATTTAATCTGACTACCAGATGCATGTAGAGAAATTGTCCCCTTCGAACTTTTATGTTGAGCACCCAAATGCATGTAGAGAAATTGTCGGATTATCTTTGTCTACAGTATCTGAATAGCACAGGATTTGTATTAGTATTGATATAAATATAGACGTCCATAAGGAACGCATGAGTCATGACAAAAGCAGATAAATGGAAAACAAGGAGCTACAGATAAAAGTGGATATATATGTAATATTACCTTGGTAGAATGAAGAAAGGGAATGAAATGTGAGAAAGGCATATCATCAAAGTCCTTGATAAGTATCCTAATATTAGGTATTTGACCGATAGGGTACCTGATAAACACACACAAAAAATGAGGACAAATAAACAACAAAGTGTAGAATTATCTAACAATGCAATTCATAATTAAAATGGTAGAACAGTCGATAAGATAAGAACTGCTGCTATAATATTTTTAAGAGTAATTAGCATTTTGCAACCCTTATGTTTAGGCGCTTTTTCAATTTGGTCTCAAATTATGTTTCTCGATAGTTTGCACCTCTAGATTTCAAAGTCGCTTCGATTTGCACCCTTTTGACCAAACTCCGTCCAAATTGACTGTTACCGTTGGTATAAACAGGGGTAAAATCGGAAACATATATTAATTTTTTACATTTTACTTTATTTTTTTCATTCCCCTCATCTCTCTCGTATTTCATCTCTCATCTTCTCTCTTCTTCTCCCAAATCTTTATTGTAAATAACCAAATTGATCCCCATCCTCTACAAAACCATATTCTTAATTTTCGATTTGGTAAAATTCTCAAAATTGTGAATTTCAATTTTTGTTGTGTATTTGATCGATTTGAAGGTGAATTGGGTGTGAATTAACCCTAACCAACCATTCCCCTACCCTTCTTCTCCATTCGTCCTTCCATTCTCCATTTTCTCCTCTTCTCCAAAACAAGAAGAAAAACAAAGGGGGCTGGGGAAATGTTGGTTGTTGAAAAAGGTAGAGGAGGTGAACGGAGGGTGAAGGGAGAAGAAAGGAAAGGAACGGGGGTGGGAGTTAATTGAAGACTGTAGATGGGGGCAGTGGAGAGTAGAGTGGAGGCGGTGTACGGTGGTGGTTGGTTGGAGAGGTAGGGTGAACGGAGGAGACGGTGGGAATGGAGGAGGGCGGTGAAGAGGGCATCTGTTGGAGGTGGAGCAGTGGTGTTGGCGGGGAGGAATTAAGGTGGAGGTGTGGCTGTGGGTCGGAGAACGAAGGGGAAGGTGGCGAGGTGAGATGGGTGGACTGAACTGGTGGTAAGCGGAGGTGGGTTGTGAAATTGGTGGTGATGGTGAAGGTAGAGGAGGTGAAGAAGCAGAGCAGCGGAGGTGGTGGTGAGTTGGGCGTTGAAAGAAACAGCAGTGGCTGTGGGCAGCGACAGGTGGAAGAAGGTGGCGGTGAAGGATAAACGGAGGTGATGATGGAAAGGAGATGGGCTGTGGTGCCGAGGGGAGAAGGAGATGTGAAGATGGGTTTGTTGTGCGGAGAAGGGTTGGTGGTTGTTGAAAAGAGCTGTTGTAGGCGCCGAAAAATGAAGGAGGAGAATGGAGGGGCGAGGTGATTGTTGGTGAGGAGTGACTGCGAAGGTGGGTGTTGAACGGCATGGAAAGGAGTGAGAGACAAGATTGTTTATTTTATGTTATGTTATTTTTAAGAGTTGTAAGTGGACTGTTAAATTACCCATTTACCCCGAACCTTTTAACGTTAACGGTCAAGTTTGACGGAACTTGGTCAAAGAGGTGCATATCGAAGCGACATTTAATGTTTTAGGCGCAAAATGCCAAAAAAGATAGTATATAACCAAATTGAAAAAGCGCCCAAAGATAAGGGATGCGAAATGCTAATTACTCTATTTTTAATTTATCACTGCTATATATGTGACACCTCACAATCATATGTTATTAGTGAAGTGTTTATCAATCTTGTAAACCAAATCACAGTATTTAAAATAAAATGTGCCGTGATAATATATATATTTTTGATAGTAAAGAAAAACTAACCAGGCCACACACATCCAACTTGCAGGGACCATATTAATACTTGTTAATGTCTGAAAGCCTGGATTAGACTTTGCAAGCTTCTCTATCTGCATCAAATTTATTCGTACAGAACATTCATCATTAATATATACTCCCTCTATCCCATCCATTTCTTTACAATTTCCTTTTTGGGCCGTCCCACCATTTCTTTACATTACCCAAAATAGTAAGTTTTAACACTATTACACCCACTACTTCACTTATTTTAACAATACCTTACACTATTTCACCCACTACTTAACTTATTTTAACAATAAAATCACTATTACACCCACTACTTCACTTATTTTAACAATAAAATCACTATTACACCCACTAATTCATTTATTTTAACAATATTACACCAACTTTACACCCACTATGCTTGACCTCCGTGCCCAGCCGCCATGTAAAGAACTGGCTGGGACGGAGGGAGTAGTACTTAAGAAACATCATTACCTAACGGTAAGTATCCTTACTGTATCAAAGAGCCGAGGCCTGTTGTACGGAGACACTTTCTCATGATACTCGAAGTGGGTCTAGACAAGAAATCATGACTCTGGGGATACATATCCTGAGGGTTGGAATATAAACTTTTGATTTTCTTCCTTCGATGTCTGGTAAAACAAAACAATAAGTCATCTGAATCTGCTATCTACGTCGTCTAACATATGTGAGAACAACTGATCGAAAATAGAATGACACAATTTAAAATAATATACCTTATATATATGAGGCTTGTTTGTGAAAATCTGAATTGCTGACAAGGAAGGAACAAAAAACTGGTCAAGGTCCCCCGGTTCTGTACCATTACTTTCGTTTTTGCACCATATGCACTCCATTGCTCAAATGACAGCCAAAGATCACCGAGAGTGAAATAGGATGTGATTGGCTTGGCAGTGGAGTTCCACATTATGTTAAAGTCTCGGATGCAGCTCTTGAGAAGACCAAAAACAGATGATTAAAAATGTGCCATGCATCCACCATTTTTTTTTTAAATGGCCATGCATCCACTTTTCATTTATCTTTTGTGCTAATAGCTATAATGGTTGCTAATTTTTTTTACACATTATCTATATAACTGTGTCACCTAAGATATTATAGCTAAGGATTATTTTCCATTAAAAATGCTCTTAGACAATATTTTAGAGGATTATTGACATATTGAATAGAATTAGTAGGCAAATATGAAGTACTCTTACCATTTTTCTTAACCTTTTTAATAATAAAAATCAAATGTACAAATTAATTAGATGTATACATCTGCTATTCTGGTTACAAGGATACAAGTATATAATTGCATGGATCATCCAGAGACCTCTTTTGATTTGATGATATTTTTGCCACACACAAAGTATCCAAATTACTGTTAGTAAACCAAAAACTGAAATAAAAATAATATGGGAAGAGATATGTGGTATTAGATCATCTCCAACCCTTAAAAACCCTTAGCTAAAAATATGTATTGCATGCCATAAATAAAATTTTTAGAGAATATAATTGAAATTAAAACTTTAATGTTAGATCTCATACACAATAGGCCAAATCTAGCTTTTAAGATACTATAATTAAGGGGTGTTTGGGGAACTTTTTTCCGGAATAAGTCAACTTATTTTAAGACAAAGTTAGAGATTTCTAACTTTCCAACTTATTTTCTAACTTATTTTTGCAACTTATCGAATCTCAAACATATATTAAATACATGTACAAAAACAAATTATCAAAATATAAAAATTTTACCCGAAAATAAGTGCATAAGTCCTTAATTTAAGGTTAGCCAAACGGGCTATAAGTTAAAGCAAAATAATAATAATTAACAAATATGAGATTAAAACATATAATTCTCAAAAATTAAGTGAAAATAGAAAAAAATAAAAAGAGTGGTTACTACTTACCACTACTTTATCACCAACTCTCTCTTGAATTTAGTCTTGACACTAGCTAATTTTAGTGGTTTAAGCCAAAATCTACACTAGTATGATAAAAAGGAAGTTATTAGTAAGATGTGTAAACTTTACCACTTGTGTATCTAATATTTACTTTATTAAAATTATGTACCTCGTGTTCTAAAAAAAATTATAAGCGTACAATAGTTAATTTTGAAAAAAACTGACGTTAAGTCAACTCCTATGCATGCAATCTATAACCATCAAAGTGTAAATAATTTGTATGTTCTAATAATAAAGTGCACAGTACAAAGAAGAACGACAAAATTAGTGTTGCATCAATCAGATAGATATAGAGGCCGTTTGCGAAATCTTAAAATAAGTTACTTAACACTTATATGAAGTAAGTAACTTATATAAAATAAGTAATAAGTTACTTACAACTTATATTTTCGTGATTGGATGTTTAACTTATAAGTTAAAGGTGTTTGACAATTATGACTTATAAGTTAAAGGTGTTTGGGAAAAATATTATCCGAAACAATTTGAACAAATTTCGGATTAAATCAAAATCTTCGAACCTGATATGAAAATTTATTATATTTAATAAAATTATATAAAATATATGAATTTACATTATAAAATTATATACATATATGGTACACTTACATATTATTATCTATATAATTTTAATTCGTATATTATCTCATAAAAATATAACTATATAATTTTAGTATATTACAATTACAAATTACTTTATATAATTTTAGAATATATTTTAATAACAAAGAATGCGTTAGTGGCTCGGTGCTAGTCTGCTACCCAGATGATAAGTTGAAGAAAAGTAGATGCTCACGTATTTTTTTCTGATGGACTTAACTGTGATAAATAAGCCCACTTCACATTGCTGCCAAACACTTTAGAGTAAGTTGAAATGGGCTTAAATCAATATAAGTAGACTTATCAGAAATCCCAAACAGGCACATAGATTTGTCCATACTGAAACTTGGTAATCAAGGCCAGAAATCCTAATTATTTATTAATTGTAATTAACTAACGGGCTGATTAATTAAATAACACATGCATTAAATGTTTCTAAATTAAAGGCAACTATTAAGAATGAGTATCCTCCAAGAAATGTAGTCTTATGAGAAATGTGGTTTCTACATGGAAGCATTTACAATTGCTTCAACTGAAGTGACTTTTCACCCAAGCTTCCTAAACCTCTTAGTATGAGACTCTCAACATCTATATAAAGGGACTAACTCCTTATTCTAAGAACTACGTGATATTGGCTTGATTCTCCATCCGCTAGAGATACGTAGGCATCTTTTAAGGATCGATCGAGTGTCGATTAACAAGATCATCCATTAAAGCTTCGAAAACACTCAAACCAACACAAAGCAACTGACCCGCAACTACTGTTGATGGGACTCAACCAATTACTTCTAATTCAAGCGACAATTTCAGGAGATACGTTCAAGGAACAAGTTCTCAACGTCAAGGGACGACTCAAAATTCTCAAATGCAATGGATGAAACTTCATCTTCAGATGGTAGCTTCTCCCCAAATCTCTAGTTCACCTTAAGGGCCACAAATTTTTACCAGTGTACTACTTTTTAAGAACTACCCAAAGTCTTACTTATGAAATGCATATGTTTCCAACTACTGGGGGAAACAATTATCCTCATCAATCTCATGAGGAGTATGTTCCCAATATATTCATGGCTTAGGCCCCCTTCATTGATGGAATCGTGATTTTTCTGGACCATATATTATGGATGATGGATCGTCAACTAATGATGACATTAATCCTAGAAGAAGACGTTCTGGAAAGGAGCCTACGAGTAGAGAAGATTGTCCCCAACCCTGAGGGTCTCTAGTATCGAATCCATAGACTTTGGAAGAGATGATATTGGATCATGAAGCACAAATTCAATAATTAAAAAAAATTAAAGAGGCAACAAACTAGACCTCCTGCAAGGCCTAGAATGACCTCCGTCAAGAAGGAGGGTAGAGATCCCAAGAGCTGATCCCACCGATGTACTACCACTTGGAGATTACGATGATCCTGCACCTCCCTTTACAGAGGAGATAATGAAGATTCAAATTTCGAGAAAGTTTAAGATGCCCACCATCAAAACCTACAATTGATGCAAAACTAAATTGGTTCCTTAAAAGAATTTAGTAAAGCATTTGTAAGTTAATTTATAAGTGGAAGAGTGGATCAGAAAAGCTCAACGTCTGTTATGAACTTGGAGCAAGTGAGGAATAAATCCTTGAGGGACTACATGAATTGATTCATCAAGGAAGCCTTGAAGGCTCAAGACTTGGACGAAAGGACGAAAGGGTGGCTATGATAGCCTTATAGTAAGGAATCATGGATGTCTACTTTAAGATGTCATTGGCCAAGCACCCATCGAAAATATGCTTGAGTTACAACATTGAGCCGGTAAATATGTCAAGGATGAAGAAAGCATGAAGAAGACTATAACAATTGTAGTTGGCAATAGAGGCAATAGAAACGAAATGGTAATCAATAGTATGATGCTAAGGATAAGTATCCTAGAATAGAAAATGCTTCTAATTTAATCTCAAAGAAGGAAAGACAAGAATCTAGGAACACCGAGTATGTGAGAGTGAAAACTCCTAAAAGTTAGATCCTTATGGACATATAACAAGACAAGGATCTTCGATGACCAAATCCACTAAAAATCGATCCTATGAAGAGAAACAAAAATTTGTATTGTAGGTTCAACAAAGATACGGGACATGATACCGACGTTTGCAGGAAATTGGAAGGCGAGATTGAGCTCTTGATCTGGAGAGGAAACTCAACAAGTTCACCAAGGATAGTGAAGCTAATGAGTGGTATTTTGTGCCACTTTTCTGCTATCTTTCAGCTTGACTTCGGCATTTGTACTCAACCTTTTATTTTAGTTTGATGTGGTTTTGTTAAGTTTTAGGTAAAGTATCGCTCTCCTCCAAGAAAGTTATTTTGAGGTGATTTAGAGTATTTTGGGGCCAAAATGATGAAGAAATACAAAGGGCATGGACTTGGCACAACTTGGGATGAAAAGTTTATGAAAATTTGGCTAAGAAGAAATTAAGTCAGCCTGTTGTGTTAGCCAAACAAAAAGAATTCAGGTCAAGAGAGTTGAAGTTAGCCTGTTGTGTTAGCCAAACAAAATGAATAAAATTTTAATAGAAATCACATGTTAAAGACACAAATATGGAAGATCCAATTGGGGAGGTAAAACAAGTTGAGAATATAGAGGTCATTAGTGAGGAATGGGGTAGAATAAACCAAGTCGGATGCCCGATTTTTACTTTTTCTAATCAAGATGAGGAGGAATACACAACTACTAAAGGTACATCACATCATTAATACCCGTTTTTTTACATTTTTTAATCAAGATGAGGAGAGATACACAGTTACTAAAGGTTGAGAACTGGTGGAGCAATACGCTTACATGATTATAAATATCTTGTAATTGTAATTAACGAAAATATTTTGTAATTGATAATTAATCAAAAAAAGAAACAAATACATATTCTAAGTAACACACAACATTTTACAGGTCAATTATAATTTTTGACATGGTATTTTCTTCGATCATTGACTTGTCCATTTTTTAAAGTTCTTGAACTATGCAAACAAAACCTGGTTATAAGAGATAAAAACTAAACTACTAGCGGACAACGAAATTCAAAATGGTAAATAATACCTCATCAATCTTTTTTGGAGCACTTTCTTCATTGTTTACTGCAGATATTTCATAAATATAACAATCAATTTTTTATCAAAAAATAAAAAGGATCATATCATGGTGGATCTTGATCTAAATTCAATTAAACATATAAATTACTGAAGAATCTTTGAATTTTAATTTGATGTTATATGGCATTCAAAGAAGGAAATTATCAAATCTAAAAACTATACCCAAATCGAGAATCAAAGAAAAGATTTTGAATAAATATTTTATATACAGATCGATCTGGATTAGGTAGGAAGTTAACCTTTGTTTAACTAAAAATCATTTTTAACTAATTTTTTTAGGTTTAGAAAACGAATAGATCGGATAATTTGGTTTTGGTCTACTAATCCAAATCCAGTCAAATCGGCATGAAAGAAGTTTTCATCGATTCCAAATAACTAGCCATCCCAAATTTGTGTGTATGTGTACATATATATATATATATGTATACATATGTGTGTGTATATATATATACACATATAAGTGTTTTGAAATTGGGTAATGCAACAACTTACCGATGTGATTTGAGAACGTCCAGATGCCCAAGTATCTTCCATGTATAAAGGAAATTTCTGAAAATCATTTAAAGATTAGAAAAAAAATCAACAAATCAAAAATGAATTGGGAAAAAATCAAAACTCACATAAATATTTGATAAGGATTGTACTATTGTTGTTATATGTGACACTTTGAGAATGTAATGAGACACGATATAAAAGTTATGATTGTTGGCTAATGTATGGTTACAAAAAAGATGCCAAACATGAATCAAGATAAATAGAGGTGAAGAAGAATATCAGAAACAAGGTGAAGATAAATAGAAGGAACTGTCTTAAAGTTTGTAGTGGAGGCGGATGTGTAGAGTGGTACCCTAATCTTATCTTTATATAAGGTACATTTAGACCAAATTGTAATTAGCGACCTTGACGTTTTAGAATATTGCAAACCGATCCTTAGCATTTCAGAAAATTATAAAGTAGTCTTGAAATTTTTTAAAATTCAATTACACCCTTGAAATTTTGAAAAATTACAGTCCAGCCTTTTATGTTTATAAAAAAATGCTGAATAGTACCTGGAATTTGTATATTTTCTAAATCAATCCCTGAAATTTTAGAATCGTTCTTGCCCATCCCCTATAACTTCCAATCCTTCTGTGTGAATTGTTTCGTGCATGTAAACATGTTTAAATACATAAATTCTACAATTGATATGACAAAATATCATATTGTTTATCTTGAGACTAAATGTGTTTCCTCCATAAGTGTATGACTGTTATTGCTAAAACGAGTTTTTATAGTAAATATTAGTTTACTGTAACATCCCGAATTTTCGGGATATTAATTCTAAAAATGAAACTTAAATTAATGGATTCTTTATTCAAATAAATCAAATATTCCACAAAATTAAAGCAGCGGTCAAACTTGATAACTCAAAAACATTAAACGGAGACGCAGCTCCATATTTTCAATATGAAATATCCAAATTTAATATTCTAATAATTCGACAAATTTTTTCAATAAATGCATCCAAATCAGCAAGCACTAAATCCACATGATTCACATCCTTGTTCTTATTAAACTCCCAAAATCAGAACCTGAAATATATTAGAAATGAATGAGCTACACAGCTCAGCAAGTACAAATTGACTAACAGATACTTTCAAAAATCAATGGGCGTTTTAATAAAACAATTTTCAAAATCAAATATAAGTTTGAAAAACCTTTGCGAAAATAAATCCTACCCAAAGTTTATATTTTCAAAAATCAAGAATTCAAAACAGAAGCAGAAAACAGAAACAAAACGAAAATCAAAAATACCACAATCTTGCTCTACGGCCACACTTTGCCAATGACCGACATCTTATTCTTTCGCCACATTGCCAGTGACCGGCATCTAAAGTTCAATAATCACGTGCCCTTAATAGGTATCTAAAGTTGCACACTTGTTGTAAGAACCGCGAATATTAAATTTATGTAATTACTATTTTCGTAATTTGAGCTGAAAATATTTTAAATTATTTTATTCTAGTTTGATGAGTCGATGTGTTAAATGTTGATCGTATCTGATGATAAGAACTAAATTGATCGAAAAGATCCCCATATGTGTTTATTATGTGCTCTGTGTTATATGACAGGGATAGAAGTCGTTTTCGTCATTCGTGAAATCAAATCGTTTTTATCCGATAAAACCCGTTTTCAAATTCCTAGGGGCTTTGATTTAAAATCATTTTCCTATCAATACCCGTCAAATAAATCTCAAAATATTCAAAACTCATATTTTATTCGTTTTATATGTTTTATAAATTTTCAGTCGAGCCGAACTCGCAATTGATTTAATTGGTACGTTCCGGACCGATTAAGAATTAATTAGGGTTCCGATCATTTCGTGAACAAAAATACACTATGTAAATTATGGGTCTGTTTGGCACAGTTTTTTTAAAGTATTTATGGACCTATTTTTGGATAAAATTTTTATATTTTGATAACTTTTTTATACAAGTATTTAATGTATGTTTGAGATTCTATAAGTTGCAAAAAAAAAAAATAACTTTTTTCAGGAAAAAGTTAGGAATCTTTAACTTTGTCTTAAGTTAAATTGACTTATTCCGGAAAAAAATTACCCCAAACACCCCCTATATTTGACCAACCAAACCTTATCTTTTACAAGCCAATCAGATTTGTAGCAGCTGGCCAATCAAAATCAAAGAAAACAATTTTTCAAAAATCAAATTTATTTTCAAAAATTCATATTTCAAAAAGTGTTCTTGAAGATCAAAGCTATTTTTGAAGGTGATTTTGATATCGGATTTTGGTTTTCTTATATTCGAATCGAATCTCTCAACATCTAGTTTCAGAATCTGCAGTCAGTTTTCATGGAGGGTAATTTTCTGATTTTCTATGATTTTTCTTATTTTCTGCAGAAATTAGGGTTTATGAACAAAAAAAAATTAGGGCTTTTCGATTGAGTAATTTTCCGGTTGATTTGATTGTTTGTATAGCTTTTAGAGGTCCTAAGGATCATATCTATGTGTTTAATTTGTTTGTTCTAATGCCGGATTGTGATATTCAAGTTATAGTTTTGATCGATTATAAAATTGATTCGTTCGTACATATGAGTAATTGTTCATACAAGTGGATCAGGTGAGTAGATTGTAGGCGTCGTAAGCTTTGTTTTGATGCCAAAAACGTGCGATTTGATTTAGTATTCAGTAAAAGCGTAATTTGGCCGGATTTTATGTCGAGCTCGCCGGAAAACGGACGGGTTTGGTTTGTTTTGGATCGTTTAGTTAGTTGTTTATGCTGATTAACTTGTGGAAAGGGTATCAAAGTCATTAAACTACAGAGATCGTGTGTTGAACCGTGTTTTGCGTGTGTTGAAACGTGATTTGCGTTTGTTTGTAGCCGGGATCGGTCACCGGATTCAACCTCCGGTCGCCGGATTCTGGTGGTGGAAGAAGGTGTTCTTGAATTTTCTTTTGTTTTATTTTTATATTGCAAGTTGGTTTGATTCGTTGGCCGACAGCAGTAGTAAAAATCTGATGGTTTTAATCTTTTTACTGATTTACCTTGCTTGTAAATTTTATTTTTACTTTTGTGCAAAAAATTACTTTTAATGTAAAGATTTTATTTAAAAAGATCTGAATTTTTCTTTTAAAAATTCAGAAATTGCTTTCAAAAATAAACTTTTAAATTCAGAACCTTTTTCTGAAGAGATAATTACCAAAATAATCATTTTAGGAGATATTTTACCCAAAATACTGAAAAGCGAGAATATGGCCTTATTTACTGACCTGATACGAAATCTCGTGTTCCGTATCTATCCACATAACACGCTACTGCGTGTAGCGTGACTGTCGTCTCTCTCGACTCTCTCCTCCTCTCTCAGTCCTCTCGTCCCCTCTTTCCGTCTCTCTCTCGTCTCCCTTCCTCCACTCTCCCGTTTGTATCTCTCTCCCCTATCTCTCTTTTATTTTCTAGCCCCGCAGGGGCAGTTGCTGTGTTGATGTGCAGGTGGTCGGATGCCAGTTGATTCTAAGGATAAGAAATCACAAGAGGAAGTTCTCGAACGAGTTCTAGTCTCAAAACCTCCATTTACTTTTCCTGGAAGTACAGTCATCGTCGCCACCATTCGAATACTGGTTCCCTTGATCGTGATGAGGTCTTTGTCCCTAAACACCATTTCTTGCCCAGATACTTTTTGTTATAATATTCTTATAAAGGCTTGTGCTTTAAGTTGTGTGCCTCATCAAGCTGTGATTTTCTACTTTAATATGCTTAAAAATGGAATCTTGCCTAATAGTTATACTTTTGTTTCACTTTTCAAAGCTTGTGTGCGAAATGGTGGGGTTGAGGTTTAAAGGTAATGATACGACTATGAATTTGTGTGTGACTGTGTGAGTTTGTCTCTTTTATTTCTGGACTTCACAGCGTGACATGTTGTGATACGGAACACTAGATTCCGTATCAAGCACTGATACTGAACACCAAGCTCCGTATCAACCTAATACTGCACACCAGACTCCGTATCTAAGGTGATACTGAGCACCAGACTCCGTATCAACCTAATACGGAGGACGAAACTCCGTATCCCATCGGTATTTAGGGCCAACTTCTCCAGAATCAGTATTTTGGACCAATTGATCCCAAAAATGATTATTTTGGGCCTTCACCCTTTTCTGAATTATTTATCTATCTATTTAATTTTGGAAATCAATTATTTATTTAATTAAAAAATAATTAGGAATTAAATACTTTTAATTAAATTCAGATAATAATTTAATTAATTTAATTTTTTTTTGAAATCATTAATTTAATTATTTGATGAATGTGATCATTTATTGAATAACTTTATTAATTAGTTATTAGTTAATTTTAATTCATTAATTGGGATTATTTAATTCTTAATTAATCTTTTTTCTGTTTTAAATGTTTTAAAAATATTGTTTGATTGTTTAAAAATTCAGAAAATGTTTTAAAAATACTTTCAAATATTCTGAGTTGGGTTTTATTCAAAAACCAAGATTGAAGATTGTTTTAAAAATATTTCTTGAGTTCAGTTGATGGTAGAGTGAATTATTTGAGATGTTTTGTGAAATTTACTTACTTGTGTGCTATGTGAACTATGTGGAACAAATGCTAGTGAGTCTTAAATGCTCTGTTTGGTACTTAATGTGATTATGAGAGGTGTTTAAAATAGAATATGACAGTCAGATGTATTAATGTGCTATAATTAATATAGAGCCGAGTAAGAAGGACGAAGGAAAAATCTAGAATCGAGTCAGAGGGATAAAGGGAAGGCTAAAGTAGAGTGAGACGATCAAGTGTTAGACGAGTTTAGCGTTGGTTGACAGACAAGTGTTTCCCTTTACTTCTTGTTCATGTGAAATTTATTTTTAATATTTCTGATTACGATGTCACCACATTTATTGTCGATCTCGTTGACATTTATTGTTATTGTTGTTTATTCAATTATCACCCCATTTATTATATTGATGTCGTCGATATCTAGAATAGAACTGTTGATTCTCTTTTCATTCTACTAGTTGAGTTGTTGTTCTGTAACGTGAGTTTTCCAGATTGTTTGGTTGATAAAGGTTGTCGATTATTCCTACACCTAGTGCGTTTGATATAGTTGAGTTGTTGTTCTGTAACGTGAGTTTTCCAGATTGTTTGGTTGATAAAGGTTGTCGATTATTCCGACACCTAGTGCGTTTGATATAGAATTGGAATGTTTTTAAAATATGGACCGTAAGGGGTCGGACAGATTCGTGGTCGAAAGTTAATAAGACCAATGTGTGTCGTGGATCCATTCGTTGTGTGCGTTTGTCCGGGGTTAGTGCGTGACTGATCAACTGCCTAACCTTATTGTTTTTAAAATATATAAAATTCAAATTCTAATCTATACGTTGAGTTTGAATTTCTTTAAAGCCTGACTCTTTTGAAGACTGTGATGATTATCTTTGGTTATCAGAACTATTGTCAGTTCTCATTGTTGACAAATTTTATTCTAGCAGAGCACTGTTGGCTCACCTTTGTGTTATTATATTAAATTCCTTCAGCTATTAATTTCTTTCGCAGCATATGATAATTATCCTTGTTGATCAGAATTTCTGATTGCTCTTGATATTGATATATATTTGCGCTTGTTGAGCACTGTTGGCTCACTCTTGTATTGTTGTTGTTTCTTTCTCCAGTTATTAGAGGAGTTTAGTAGACCTTGTGGTCAAGTGAGTAGTCGTGTTCCTGCGACGAGAGATGACACCCAGGTTGTTGACTTGGTCGGGTAGTGGTTGTGAGCTGGTTCAGCAGATGGACTTAGTTGGTTAGTAATTTGTATAACAAATTTTATTCTGAGGTTGGACTGTAATGATGAAATTTAATAGTTTGTTTCATACCATAACCTATATGCGATCTTGGTTAAGGGGTTTTCTTTTATTATATTATGCTTATATCCAGGTATGTATTATGTTGATTGTAGTTAGTGGCCCCAAATCTGTACTCCGGATTATGGGATGTCACACCTGTGCGCCTATTAAGGGTATCTAAGTCTAGTTCCGGAACTATAGCGTAAATTACGAACGGGTTCGAAACGTAGAGACTAGATTTTCAAAGATTCTCGTATCTTATATCTTATACGAAACAATATTCTTTTATCTTATGCGAATTCAAAAATCACAATATCAAAATCTTTTTTGACAATAAGAGTAAGTCAAAAAGTACTTATCTAAAAAATGATTGAACACCGAATATCAAGAAAATGCACGAATGAATCCTAAATATTAAATAACAAATAATTAACAAATGACACATAAATATTTAAAACTAAACAGAAATCTGATGGTACCACACTAAGACCATCTCCAACCCGGCCAACATCAAATTTGTACTTTTACATCATTTTGGTGTAAAATTCCTCTCTAACCCAACACTAAAACTTACATCATTTTGGTGTCACACCAAAATTTACACCAAATTTGGTGTTACACCAAATTTTTAGAGTTTTTGTTAATCCCAACTTTACCCTTGTCCTCCTTCCCTAAAACAAATTTGTTCCATATATATGTATCCAATCAACTTTATAACTTTTGTACTTTAGCAATAAAATAACTTACCTAATACAAGAATGGTGTAAAATTTAGAGTAAATGGGTTGGAGTTGAATTTGAAAATAATGTAATTTTTACATCATTTTGGTGTAATTAAAAATCACACCAAAATGGTGTGATGGGTTGGAGATGCCTCCAACAGGAGTATACACATTCATAGAATCTAATTTATCAAATCATATGAGGTGGGCCAGACATTACAAATCACACCAAGCATATTATAGAGAATTACAATGGGCTAAAGCCCCAACATGACATGCACTGGACTTGTCCAGTTAAATGTAAAACTACAGAAAGGTACCTGAACTCTTACAAACTTAGCATATAATTATGAGAAAAACTTAATAATATAATTTTTTTTTTGAAAATAATAAAATAATATTATTAAATACCTTTAGCACTACCTGACTTGCATGCATGTGATCTAAACAACTTACACATTAACTTACACATTTAAACAACTTAATTAATCCATATTTGCACCAACAGAAACGAATTGAAATCATTCAAATAAAATATAAGTGTCAAATTATAAAATTTTAAATTTTAAAAAGAATAAATTAATTATATGTAATTCACACCTATATTTTGAACCATACTAAGAGGATTCAAAATAATTTAAGAATACATACGGATGCTCATGCTCTTTTCAATTAACAAAATCGTTAAATTATGATTCGTACAATTAAATTAATAACAATCAAATAATTCTTATACAAATAGGCATAATCAAAAAAGTTTAAGGCGCGGAGACATCAATTAACAAAATCGGTAAATTATGATTCGTACAATTAAATTAATAACAATCAAATAATTCTTATACAAATAGGCATAATCAGAAAAGTTTAAGGCGCATAGACATAAATTAATCATGCTCTGGTGACCAATAGCACAGTCATATATATATAAAAATTTTAAATTCCTGAACCTAAAATTTTGTAATGAATCGGAGGTGTTTGGGAAAACTTATTTTTCAGAATAACTCAATTTATTTTAGGTTGAAAGTTGATTCCTAACTTTCCAACTTATTTTTGTAAATTAATGAATCTCAAACATACATTAAATACTTATATATAAAAAATATCAAAATATAAAATTTTTATCCGAAAATAAGTTCTTAAATTTTTATTATAAACTGAGCCAAACAGGCATGATAACATATCAATACCACTTAATCGCATGATTAATAAACAAATAATATACGCTTTCAAGAAGATTCACATATGGTGCACAGAAGGCCCTTCCTACTAAAAGACTATAGTTACACATGCGGGATAGAAATAAATAAATCAATTAGCACTCATGAACATGATCACACCTAAGGCTGTACACGGTTTGGGTTGAACGGGTTGAAAAAATTTTATGACCCAATCTAATTTAATCGATTAGAAAAATTTTCAACCCAATTCATTAAAATTAAATTCATAATCTAATCCAATCCAATTCATTCGGTTTGGATCGGTTTAAACGGGTTATGAATAAATATTAAAAAAAAAACTGCATAAAAAATTGTTATCATTTTTTTGGTTGCTGAAAGATCATGAATGGTTCCATGATCCATTATAACATGATTGCGCTAAAAATTTAACATACGACTTGCATCTCATAGTTTCTATAACAGATAAAATGTTGCTACTTTCTCTCAATAAGCTTCATGTATTTTAATGATTTGCATGACAAAATACATGAATATACATGGCTGGTACAAAGACCTGTTAGCACTACTGTTACGCAGTACTGTAGTAGGCACTCTATTTTCAATCTTGATAGCCTCAAAATACTTTCGAACACTTCTGGTTAATTGTAAATGAGCCAATGTAATAATGGATAATGGATATAAAAAATATTTTATTAAATTAATTTATTTATTAATTGGGTTGGTGTACGTTGTGGATTAAAATCTAGGTCACGAATTTGTAATTAATGCTAGGGTTCGGGAGCTTCTTGCTTCAATGGCTGTTTCCGTGTTCGAGACTAATCGGTCCTCACAGAGTGCCTACGTATCTCGTTATTGAGAATCAAGCCAAGACGTAGTTCTGAGAATGAGGGGTCAGACCCTTTATATAGGCTGAGAAGTCCTAAAATCGTAGTAGGGTTAGGTGACTTGGTGGGCAAGTCACCGACTAGAAGAAGGTTCTAGTCTCCTTCCATGTATGAATCAGTTTCCATGTTGAAGTATGTGCCTTGGAGGCTAAGTCAGGCAAGAGTTATATCCTTGTTTGACTCTTACTTGCTGAGCTGTTTATTACCCCTAATATTAATTACGAAATTAATATTATAAATAGGGTTTGGGCCTATCTGGTGGGCCCCACGTTTGGACCATTCTAGGTCTAATTAATGCCACATTAAATGTGTCTTTAGGGCTTATTTTTATCCCATATCATTTGCCCCCCAACTTCTAGGAAAACTGATCAGGTTTTCCTTGAAGTTATAACGGCCTTATTCGAGACTTGGGTCAGGGTTTATTGGTCTTACGTGAGTATTTTCAACAATATCATCTTAATGTAAAGCGTGGAGCGACCGACGCATTTACGACGATGTTGAACGACACTAAGCGGTGTTAAATGGCACTAGGCAGTGCTAATCAACCATACACAACGTTTAAACAGTGTTAAACAATGTTAAATAGCATAAAATGGCACTAAGGGCACTAATCGGTGCTAAATAGCGCTAATCGGCACTAATTTGTGCTAACAGGCACTAATCAGTGCTTAAACAGCATTAAACGGTGCTAATCAGCACTAATTTATGCTTAACCGGCACTAATCTGCGCTAATCGGCACTAATTTGTGCTAACAGGCACTAATCAGTGCTTAAACAGCACTAAACGGTGCTAATAGGCACTAATCAGTGCTTAAACAGCACTAATCGGTGCTAATCGGCACTAATTTATGCTTAACCGGCACTAATCTGCGCTAATCGGCACTAATCTGTGCTAATCGGAGAAGACTCGGGACAATTGCAGCCTCTTCCGGGCAGCTAGCCAGCTGACAAGGGTCCTAGTCAGCTGCCAGGTGCTCCTGGTCGGCTGCCAGGTGCTCCTGGTCGGCCAGACCCTTCCCATGGCACCTGGTCGGCTGCCAGTGCTCCTGGTTGCCTGCCATGTGCTCCTGGTTGCCTGCCATATGCTCCTGGTCGGCTACCAGGTGCTCCTGGTCGGCCAGACCATTCCCATGGCACCTGGTCGGCTGCCAGTGCTCCTGGTTGCCTGCCATGTGCTCCTGGTTGCCTGCCATGTGCTCCTGGTTGCCTGACAGGTGCACCTTGACGGCTGACAAGTGCACCTTGACCGGGGCTACATGTCGATCCAACGGCACTAAACGACGCTTAAGCGACGTTTCACCTATGTTAAACGATATTGAACGGCATAAGACGGCACTAAACGGTGCTAAAGGACACTGAATGGTGCTTAAACAATCGGCTGAAAAGGAGAACCGAGATAGTTGCAGGCCTTTCCGGGCACCTGGTCGGCTGCCAGGTGCACCTGGTCGGCTTCCAGGTACTCCTGGTCGGCTGCCAGGTGCTCCTGGTCGGCCAGACCCCTTCATATGCACCTGGTCGGCTGCCAAGTGCTCCTTGGTGGCTGACAGGTGCGCCTTGGTGGGTGAAAGGTGCACCTTGTGGCTGACAAGTGCGCCTTGGTGGCTGACAAGTGTTCCGTGTTGAACCAAGTGGCTCTAGACGACGCTTAAATGATGTTCAACGTATGTTAAACGACGTTAAATGGCGTAAGATGGCACTAAACGGCGCTAGTGGACGCTGAACGGCGCTAAGTTTAGGAGTGTTCGAAGGTCGACGTTTGATCTGGAAACCAAAAACCTTCATCAGAACCATCAATCGATCCAATCAAACGACGGGAGGTGCCAAGATGGGTGCCAGGAAGTCAGCTGGAGCCTCTCCGTGGCTCCTGGTCAGCTGACAGGATATCCTGGTCGGCTGCCAGGAGATCCTGGTCGGCCAGACCCTCTCTGTGGCACCTGGTCGACTGCCAGGAGATCCTGGTTGCCTGCCAGGTGCTCCTTGTTTGCTTGTCAGGTGCTCCAAGTTGCCTGGGAGTGCTTAAACGACATTTCAATCTATGTTAAACGACGTTGAATGGCATAAGACGGCACTACACGGTGCTAATCGATGCTTGAACGACATTTAATTGGAGGTCGATGTTCGTTTCAGAGAGTAAGAAACCTTCGACAGAACCATCAAACCATCCAAACAACTGACGGGAGGTGCCAGGAGGTCGGCTGGAGCCTCTCCGTGGTACCTGGTCGGCTACCAGGAGATCCTGGTCGGCCAGACCTTCTCCATGGCACCTGGTCGGCTGCCAGGAGATCCTGGTCGGCCAGACCATCTTCATGGCACCTGGTCGGCTGCCAGGAGATCCTGGTTGCCTGCCAGGTGCTCCTTGGTTGCTTTGTCGTGCCTCTCGGAGCTTTTCGCAATGTCTGGAGTCTCGTTCTTGAATCATGACCTTGATTTTTGGTTGTTAAGTACCTCCTTTCAAAGCATTGTTAGTCTTTCCATTAGCAAAGCTAATCTCTTGCAATCCATCTTCCTTAAACGTAATTAACTCTTAATGCTCAGTTAAATGCTCAAGTGCAGCCTGGCGCAATTTACTCGCTTGTTGATTCCTTAGTCTTGAACCTTGAGTTCATTCATGGTTGTTGGTTATCATCAACCCTTACACTACGCCATAAACAACCTACTACAACACTTAGGGGGGGGTGTTACCTTCTCGGGTGTTACCTTAGCTATGAATTTTTGGACCTACTACAACACTCTAGTTTTGGTGTTACCATATCCTTAAAGGTATGTTACCATAGCTGTGGAAGGTGTTAAACTTAGTAACACCATGGGCTGTGTTACCTTAGAGTATAATTACCATATTTTTGAATTTTATTTATAATTAACGATTAAATAATTATTAAAATTTAAAATTCAATAATTTTAATCAAGTCATTTAATTTATTATTATAAAAATAATATTCTATAATTATTGAGTATAATATATTTAAATTATTATTCTATAATTGAAATATTACAATTTATTTTCATACAATGTTTATAAGAAAAATAATTATTTTTGTAATATTAGAAAAAAGTAACGTAAAAAAATGGGGGAAAAATGGGCATTGGTGGGCGGCAAAAACAAAATCAGAGCGGGCTTTCATCAAAAAAAAATTAAAAGGAAAGCAGGCTTTCAAAATGTGGTTAAGTCGGGAGAATTGGGGATAATTGGTCAATTAGGTCACACACTCTCTCGCAGTCACCTCTCTCTCTCACTCACCTCTCTCTCTCTAGAACCTCACTCACACACCTCTCTGCCTCTCTCTCGCTCAATTTAGTCAAATTTCACACTGAAGATCGCTCACGCTCACTCAAGCTCACACTCAATCTCGCTCACTCAAGCTCTGCCACACTTGCGGATTAGGGTCAGGGTTGGATGCTTCGATTTTGACCCCTCTCTCTCCATCTCTCTCGGTCTCTCTCCATCTCTCTCTCTCACCCTTATCTCTCGGTCTCTTTCTCTCTCTCCCCCTCCCTCTCCCCCTCTCTCTCTCCCTCCCTCTCCCCCCTCTCTCTCTCTCTCTTTCTCTCCCTCTCCATCTCTGTCTATCTCCCATGAGAGGAGAATGGGTCATTTTTGTGATAAATTGAATTTGTAATAAATTAATAATCTGAATGCTATTCATAAAGTCAATGTGTTTCTCGAATTTATGATATATTATTAAAATCTACGATAATTTGAATTTATGTGTTAGTTTTGTGATAATATCTGTATTGTATGGTATGCATAAAATCTGCGATAATTTGCATTTATGTGTGTTTGCTGGTGTGCTCTGTTTGTTACTGCCATGTTATGCCTCAGACCTCAATTTCATCTTTGAACAAACACTAAATCTTCCCCAACTGACTTAGAACTAAGTGGGTATATATATTACAATTATTGCTCGGGTGTTTTAACTCATGTATATATATTCCAATTATTAGTATAGTTAGTTAGGTCTTGAAAGGTAGCTGTTTGCTTAGGTCAGTGGTGTTAATATAAGTGTGCTTGATATTAATGTAGTGATGGACGACGAGGGAAACTCATGGATAAGGCTTCATTTTATATAGACAACATGCTTACTTCTCGGTAATCTCTAATGTTGGTAATATATATTATGGGACCAGTAGGTTTTAGACACACGAAGCTTGCTAGTTTCTTTTATCAGTAAATCTATGCCACTAATCAGTATTAAACATTTTGTAGTGAGAATATGTATAAAGGCTGAAGAGAGGAAGCTAACTTTTTCCTAAAATCACTTGAAACTTGCTCAGATTCACCTATTAGCTACTCAAAATATTCACACCTTTCATTTGAATTAAATATTCAGATGACTATGAGATTGTGGTGGTTGGATTAAGCTCTAACATTCTAAATCCTGAAAATAGATTTTTCAGGGATCACTATAGTTGAACACTTCAGAGATATATGGCAGAAGCTTTAAGCGAAATTTCAGGGCAATTGGTAAGTACATATTGAAATTTGTGAATCTGATGTTAGTATTGGTAAGTGAACTCTTGCAAGTTGCCTATGCTTACATATCTTTTTCCCTTGTAGTTTTTTTATAGTTACATCTATTTTATGATGCAAGACAACTAAAGCCAAAAGCATTATGTATTTGCAAAGGTACAATTGTTTTTACTTTTAAATCTTCTAGCTCTTCCAGATCATAATACTACATGTATACATAATAAAGTCGTTTGAATGCACTAGGCTCCTGCATCACCCGAATCTCTGGAATTTCTAATTTGGACACTAAAATTACATGTTATCCTTAGACGAGTATGTTCAAATTGTTGAAGACTTATCTTGTGGACAAAAAATTAGAGTTGTCTAATTTAAGATAATCAACTATCATTATTTTATCAACTTCAGAGCTTTTCATGTGATGATTACAAAGTAAATGTTGCTTGTGTCATGCTTGATTGTCACTGTATTTAGAAGGGGATAGATTGAATGTTTTATTCTTTGCGGATAAGTATTAGAATTGTGAGCAAACTATACTAGAACTGGAGTACACTTTGCACAACACATTTTCTCACTTTATCCTATTTTCTTGAATTAAAAGTAGTTTGTGTTTTCGAAAGGGGCCACTGTTATATGTATCTTGAATCAACCTACAATTTCACCAAGTCTTTTCAACTTGAGCCATGCATATGCTTTTGTGCAGTTATTGTTTAAACTTAATTAATTTTTTTTAGCCTGCATCCAGTTAATTTGGGTAATTGAAAAAACCATGTTAAACATAATTTGTCTCCGACAATATGTTTCATATGAGATTTCCTGTACTAAATCGGTACTCGATTAGTCGATATAATTGTATTTGGAACTCTCTTTTTGCTCATTTCCAGATTTCGATAAATAAAAGAAAATCATGCAAATAAATCAAGGGTCGATTAGTTGAGGCCATGAAGATCAAAATACACGTAATCCATGTTCTTGAACATGCTGTGGGCCTGACCCGTTCGAGGTTCAACAAAACAAAGCTTGGGTTGACTTTGTTTTCTAACACCAGGCCCCTAGCAGCCTCTCTACAGGCATACTCACCGAAGGCGGGGAAATTTCAGATCACTATTCAGGTATTCACTACTCAAAAAAGATAGATCCTTGACTGTTTCGTATGTGAGAAATATTAGAATCATAGAATATTTACACCATTCTGTACATGAAAATTTACAAGTTCGATTCGACATTTCGTTTCCCATCTTTAGCAGATTCGACATTTCGATCCCCATCTTTAGCATCAAGCAGTACCACTAGTAAAGAAAAATTACTATTAATTATTGTGCGTATCAAGAAACGGAGACATTGAAATCCTTAATTCACTTCATAAAAACCATAAAACTTGGTTCGGGCTAATTTTTATGGTTCAGTAGTCCAATTTCTCTAGTCAGTCAATATTAGTAAGGATTGGAACTGGAGCTCAAGCAAAATTAAATAAAATTGTAAAGTGAACAGGATAAAGAAGTTCTTTTGTTCATTTCTTTGTCCGTGTAATTAGAATTTTTTTTTTGATTTAGATATGAAAAGGAACTTATGCATCCTATTCAGATTCTTCTGGGAGGAGTGCTAGTTCGTGCTATACTTATCCAGGTGTGTATGTTGTTGTATTTTGGTCTGTAACTATTGTAAAACTCAAGTCTGACAAATGACTATCTTCTACCTTGACAGATTCAAAAGCTAAAACTCCATATTGAGACGTGAGTACCTCTACTTGTTGCTGTTTGTTTATTCTCATTGATAAGGTTCATATTTGTGATTGTTGTTTACCCCTGCATTTGTTATGCAAAAACTTGGCATACCGAACATGGCATTGCTAGAACTGGACCAAATAATTAGGGCTAACGAGATCAACTTTGCAGTTCTAGATGCTTTACCAGCTTTTCTTCTCTCCTTGGTAAGTTCTTATGAATATTAGCTTTGTAAGTTCTTCATATTCTAATATGATTGTTGAGCTTTTGTTAATCTGACCTTGTGCAATAACCTTGCAATTTATGTTTTCTCCAGGAAAATAAGATCTCACGGCATGAATTGATACGAGTTAGACACATAGCAGGAGACAATTGCAAGGGGAGTTAAACATATAGAATAATGCAAGCTACTGGAGGTTGCAGCTCGGCTGATCTACTTGCTGCATTTGATGATGCCATATTTGAAGCCAAGGGGATTTAGATCTTATTAACCTGGTGAAAATGTTAATATTTGTGGGGGATATATTAGTTTTTGTTTAGATGTTTGAGTAAATGTAATCGGTTGTACGATTTGTAAATTTTTATTCAAATTAATGATATTTACAATTTGTAGTTTTATTTTAAGATTTGACATTTGTTTGTTTTTTATTTTTTTGTTGTATCAATGCATTTTTTATGAATATTAGAGGAAGGAAATGGTAGAAAATAATTAAATTTGAATTATTAATTTTAAAACAAATAATGTTTGTGGGGCCCACATGTGGGGCCTAGATAATTGATTATTAATTTTAAAAAATTATAACACCTATTGTAACATAGATTTGGTGTTGCTATAGAATTGCTCAGTGTGTTACCTTATAGGTCTATGGTAACGAATTTGCCTATGTTAGCTTATGTGTGTCGAGGTGTTACCTTAGACCCCAAAGGTTACATAGAACAAAACTATCCCATCTAAGGTGTTACCTTAGCCTTTTTTTGGCCTTTTGTAACATTTTTTAGGGTCTAAGGTAACACAGTCGTGGTGTTACCGTAGGCTATTTATGGCGTAGTGTTAACTCTCATTCTAAGATGTAAAAATGATGAAGTCCCTTAGTTCTTGCCCCCCTTGCTACATATGGTAGAGATCTTGATTCTCGGTTGATCGTTCAAGAAGTTCCCTTGCCACTCGGCACTTGACTTCAAGTTTGGTGTGCCTTGGCTGGTTGTCAACCCTTTATCTTGATTCTAGGTCTCCAACCTTCTTCTTATGATCACAGGACCTTACTTTGGTTTGAATTCGATTGACGGCTCTTGATCCAAGTCCTTAAACTCAAACGACAAACTCGATTGGAGGCAGACAGCCTTTTTGGCCATCAAGGCTAAAATTTTGTGTCAGGATTTGAGATTCAAGATTTTAAGTATGGAATGACAAAGGACCTCTTATCTCAACATTCTCACTAATAGTTTCTGTGCCTTCAAGGCATTATTAGGGGGCCAACCAGTTTCAGGATGAGCTTTTAAGAGGGTCTATCGTTCAGCTTACATCAACTAGTGCTGCCAATTTCGAAACAATAGACGGGGCCTTCTAGACCTGAAATTAAACACTTCCGGCGTAGTTCTCTATCTCAGAAGAAGTAAACTTAGATTGGGCATCAGCCTTAACGTTCTGTTCTCTCGGAATGTGCTTCTCATACCATTTATCAAACTGAGTCATCACGGCCTTCACGACTCTCAAGTACTTTGTCATAGTTTGAGATTCTTGACTCTCATGATTCTAGCCAAGCCCAATCCGGCTATCAAGGCTTCATACTCAGCTTCGTTGCTGGTTGTTGGGAAGTCCAACTTCAAAACATACTCAACTGTGAACCCATCGGGGCTTTGCAAGACCAAAACTGCACCACTAGATTTTGTTTTAGATGCTCCATCAAAATGGAGCAACCACCACTCCTTTTGGTCTCCTCCTTATTATTCTGAAGTTCACTTCCTGCTTGGGGTATTACCTCCTGCCCCCCGACTTCTTGGTTGCCAATGGTACATTCAACCACGAAGTCAGTTAACGCATTAGCCTCAATGGTTGTCCGAGGCTTCTGTGTGATGTCCTCTGACGGCCTTTTTTGGCGTTCTTTACCACTGCGGACATCCATGTCTTCAATCGAAAGGACCTGCCCCCCGACTCCGTCAGGCCTTAACGCGGCTACATAACAGCTTCGTGCCATCTTTTGATCGCCTTTATGTTCTCCAACACCATTCCGGGTTGGGAACTTGATCTTCATATGATAAGTTGAGGCAACAGCCTTGAATGCATGAAGTCCAGTCCTTCCGAGGATAGCATTGTACATTGAAACCGCCTTAATTACCAGGAAGTTCAACATCTGAGTGGCCTTCTTGGGCTCCTATCCAATAGTCACAGGCAATCGAATAGTCCCTTCAACTTTAGATCCTACTCCATTAAATCCATATATAGGCATGTTATTGGGGGTCAACTGAGAATCATTGTATCCCATCTTCACAAATGCATCATGAAACAGAACGTCAACGGAAGCTCCATTATCTATCAAGACTCGCTTCACCTCTGAGTTTCCAATCACATGAGTTATGACCAACGGGTCGTCATGGGGGAACTTCACCCCTTCAAGATCAGAATCATCAAAACCAATCGCGATTTCAGTCATAGCCCGCTTCGGGACCTCTCCCACGATGTGTATCACTTCTCTGGCATAAGCCTTCCGAGAATTCCTTATTGTGCCGGCCGCAGTCGGGCCTCCTGAGATCATGTTGATTACCGGCCCTCGGGGTTGTGGGTTGCGATCGTGAACGTCATCCCTTCTATTATAATCTCTAATTTGATTAACACGATCTTCACCCTTAGTGAAGTGGCTTAATTTCCCTCTACGGATTAAAAACTCGATCTCATCTTTGAGTTGCTTGCAATCATCAGTGTCATGCCCCACATCTCTGTGGAATCTGCAATACTGATTCTTGTTTCTCTTTGCGGGATCACCCCTGAGTGGCTTCGGCCATCGGAAATTCTTATCCTTCTCAATGTCCAACAAGATTCGACTTCTAGGTGTATTCAACCTTGCATACTCAGTGAACCTCGGTCCTTGGTTCTTCTTAGGGGCATAGTTAGGGTCCTCGCTAGTTCGGGGATACTTGTCCCTAGCATCATTCTCGTGGTCATCATACTCATGGTCTTGCTTTCGCTTCTTGGAGTCGTTATTACCTCTTCCATTGCCCATTGTGACCTCCTTCTTCGTGCTATCCTCAGCCTTGATGTACTTATCAGCCCTTTGTTGGAGCTCAGCCATATTCTCGGGAGGATGCTTTGCCAATGATCTCTTAAAGTATAGGTCGGTGGTGCCATGCTCCAAGGCTACCATTGCAACTTTATTGTCCAAATCGGTAATGTTTAAAGTCTCCTTAGTGAACCTCTTAAGGTAGTCTCTCAGATTCTCATTCTTCCCTTGCACCACATACATAAGAGACGCTGAACTCTTCTCATGCACTTTTCCGCTGATAAACTGGCTAACAAAGGCATCACTTAGCTCCTTAAAAGAGCCAACTGAGTTCGCAGGCAACCGGCTGTACCATTTCTGAGCCATACCCGACAAGGTTTGAGGGAACGCCCTACACTTTAAGGCATCACTTGCGGGCTGTAGCAACAGCGCGTTCGAGAACGTCCTGACGTGGTTCGCAGGATCACCTGTTCCATCATAGGCCTTAATTGTCGGCATCTTGAACTTCTTTGAGATGCGGGCATTCATCACCTCCTCAGTAAATGGGGGTGTGGGATCATCAGGATCCCCTATTGGCATATATCCTTGGGGTTGCTCTTGGGGGTTTCCACCCTCGTTGTTTTTCCAGTTGGGGCATCAGCCCTTCTTTGCCTTCTTGAAGGCCTCTCCAAGTCTATAAAGGGAATCGGTCCTGATGTTAGAGGGGGTAGAGTCTGATTTGACCTGGCTTGTTCTCTTGCCATATCTTTCTTTAATCTTAAGATCTCGGCTTCATAAGCCTTAATCCTCTCAGCAGTTGTTGAAGGGAGTTCATCGTGAGTAGTTCGAGTTCTTCTTCGAGGTTCTTTACTTGCACGTCGCCTTCTTGGAGCTTCATCACGATCATAATCATCGTCAGAGGATGAATCATCCGTATAAGGACCAGAAAAATCGCGATAATCTCGATCTCGAATATAGAGGGCATGACCACTTGATCCAGCTCCTTGAGTAGGAGGGTAGTTAGGCAGCTCATACATCGGGTTGGTATTCACGGGGAGATCCGTAGTGTGGATCTGGACCCCTTGTGGAGGGTTGTTGGGATCTACAATCAAGGGAGAAACCACCATCTGAAGGGGATTAGTACCTGGATTTGTGTGGACGATCGGAGGTAACGTACTCTCAACATGGGAAGTCGTCCCTAGGGGTTGAGAAACTTGATGTTGAACGATCGCCCCGGTTGTTGGAGGCACCGGATCCGTGGTGGGCGGAGCAGAGCTTAGAGGCAAGGCCTCAGTAGAGGTTGGTGGTGTTCTTCGTGTGGTCACAATGGTTGATGTTGTCTTCCCACAGACGGCGCCAAATGTTGTGGATTAAAATCTAGGTCACGAATTTGTAATTAATGCTAGGGTTCGGGAGCTTCTTGCTTCAATGGCTGTTTCCGTGTTCGAGACTAATCGGTCCTCACAGGGTGCCTACGTATCTCGTTATTGAGAATCAAGCCAAGACGTAGTTCTGAGAATGAGGGGTCAGACCCTTTATATAGGCTGAGAAGCCCTAAAATCGTAGTCGGGTTAGGTGACTTGGTGGGCAAGTCACCGACTAGAAGAAGGTTCTAGTCTCCTTCCATGTATGAGTCAGTTTCCATGTTGAAGTATGTGCCTTGGAGGCTAAGTCAGGCAAGAGTTATATCCTTGTTTGACTCTTATTTGCTGAGCTGTTTATTACCCCTAATATTAATTACGAAATTAATATTATAAATAGGGTTTGGGCCTATCTGGTGGGCCCCACGTTTGGACCATTCTAGGTCTAATTAATGCCACATTAAATGTGTCTTTAGGGCTTACTTTTAGCCCATATCAGTTGGGTTGATTCGGGTAAAAAAAATTAAACCCGTACCCAACCCATTTAAATCGGTTTAATATTTTTTCAACCAATTATATATCGGTTTAAAAAAAAATCGGTCGGATGAAATATTGTCGGTTTGGATCAGGTAGGTCGGTTTTATCAACCCGTGTACACCCCTAATCAGACGAATAATTACAGAAGAATAAAGAAAACGAACGCACCTCGTCGAATGAGATTCTGTACCAATTTAGTTTCAATAAACTAACGGGATCTTATATAGGTTTACTCTCCACTTTCTCTCAACTTTTCCACCGAACCTTGTCTTTAGCCAGTAAGTTTTCTTCCTCTCCGACGGTGGTTAATCCACCGGCCGGAGACTCCCTTCTTCCTCTTCCATCCGCCTTCTCCAACCAAGCTTTCCTACACCTTCACAATTCCCTCTCTTTCCTTCCATAAATCGAAAATTTTTCCAAAAATTTTCAAAAACCCATTCGAGTTTCTTAGATCTTCTTCGATTTAGAGCTCGAAATATCAAATAAACACATTTCTCAAACTCAAAATCTCCTACTTAACATCATTCCAAAGATTGGTGTTAATCCGGAATATTTGACTTTTTGATTTGTATCGCCTTGGGCGAAGTATTGCTTTATGCATTCGTCTCGCTTTATGCGTGTGTCCCGCTTTATGCGTGGTTCTGATTGTCTTTATGTTTATGTGTATTGTTTTTCGGTGTTGGATCTGGTTAAAATGATTTTGTTAATGTTTTCTTAGATCTGGAATGCCCGTATCGAAGCTGGTGCGGTGGAAATTATTGCAAAAGCTCACCTTGCACAACTAAAGAGTGTTCTTCTTCTGGGTATCTCTACTTTCGGCATGTCTATAGCTGGTATCCGGCATGTAGATAGCTGGGGTGGTTTTTTCTCAACCTCAGTCTGTATGGGGGATTACGAACAGTGGGCTATCAATGGTTTTTATGTGTTCAGGTCAATTGTGATACTGCTGCTTTCAGGGATGGTGGTGCAATATGGATCACTTGGGATGTCTACGATTTCATTTTTGGCTTCAAGAATTTTTAAATTCAGTTCAAGAATTTTAAAATTCAGTGTGTTAAACGATCAGGAAACAATTCAACTAATTGTTATTAGTTTGTTATTTGTTTTCCAACCTGGTTGTATTGGCAATTGGGGATTTGTCCCGGTTGTGTTCAATTTTTAATGAATCTTATTTCTTTCTTGGCAAAAAAAAACCCTAAATAAATAAAGTAATTATAAAACTTACCTCTTAAATATTTAGACCTCTCCAAGTAAAAATTAAAATAAAAGACTCTAGCACATATAATTAACATAATTAAAAAGATATCGATTCACTAAAATATTTTTACGCTTCTTTCTATTAATAACAAATTCAAATCTCTAATCGAATAAATTGTACGAAAAGTATTCTAGAATTTCTAAATAAAATAAATATTTACTCAAAATTACTTAATATCTAATAAATAATAATAATAAAATATGGAGTTTTACACTTACGTTTAAGGAGTTAGATCGATAATCGATATGATGAACTCTTGAAATGTTTAAAAAGAACATTAAAGTTGAATTGGAAAAAGAAAGAAAGAATGGGTTAAAGAGAGATTAGAGAGCATTTTTGAGTCTGTTACATCTCACCTTTAATCAATGTTCTAAAAATCGTTAGGCGGGTTTGGACGGTGAGACTACCTTCTAGCGATTAATCGGCTAGGCGGCGATTAATCAGAATGATTAATTGGAACATTAATCGGATGTATTAAAATATTATTTTTTATATTTAAAAATATATTTATATAAGTAAAAATATAAATATCTTCATTTTATTATTAAATATGATGAGTAAATTTACCCTTTCATGTGTAAAGTATCTTTTTTATTTAAAATAAAATTATTTTTAAAGTTTCACTCTTAATTTGACTATTTTTTTAAAATTTGACCGATTAATCGCCGCCTAATACCGCCTAGGGCCGATTAATCGCCGCCTAATTAATTATTCCCGCCTAACTGATTAAATCGCCTAATCCCGCCTAATTCCGCCTAGGTCCGCCTAGGCGCCGCCTAATCAAAAAAACGCAAAATGATCGATTTTTGCAGAATTTAAACATTTTCTGGCCGCCTGGCGCCTAGACGACGATTAATCGACCGCCTAGACCTATTTTTAGAACACTGCCTTTAACATCTTGTACATTTGGAGATTGTGTAAATATTCAAATGGATGAAATTTCACTAGAAATCGAGCATGTCAAAGACACAAATATGGAAGATCCAACTGGGGCGGTTTAACAAGTTGATGATATAGAGGTCATTAGTGAAAAATAACACATGTCAAATTTTAATATATTAGACCAGATATACACACACATACACACACGCACACACACACACACACACACACACACATATATATATATATATCATTTCACCATGAATAACGCCCTTTTCTAAAGAACATCATAAAATTTTACATAAAATTTCATTTAGATTCTAATTTTCATCCCAAAAAAAGTTTTTCAAAGAATCTAACAAAATATTAAGAACAAATATAACACAATTATACATAATTTCATTGTTAAAAAATTCTATGCTGGATTCTATTGTGGATTCTACGTAACATTTGATTTTTAAATTTAGATGAGATTCAACGTTATTCGATATGTTAAGCTTAATTGTTGCTAAATTTTGTGATTCTAATATTAACAAATCAATTTTTATGAAAAATAAAGTATTATGATGGTGTTCTTTATATAAGTTGTTCTTCTTTATATATATATATATATATATATATATATATGATCCTTCATTGATCATTCTCAAAAGGTTACCTAATGTCATATTAGTTTTGTATATATAAACTAATTGCAATTTCGTAAATTTAGATGACCCACCATTTCATAATTGTACCTCGTTTAACCTAACCACAAGCATTAAATCCTTATGAAAAATTATTACCTAGTGAAATTTGTCATGTATCATTTGGGAATAATAATCTGAGGGCACCCTAATTAAGGAGCCTTTAGTCCTTATGAAAATTACCATTAATTAGAATTTACCATGTATCATTGGAGAAGAATTTGAGGAAGAGTTTTGGAATCTTTATCATTTTTCATTAGCAATTGATTTCGTCCTCTAATTAATATATAATAGCTTATAACCCGTGCAAAGCGTGAATTACTTTTTTTTTTTGTAATTTGCTTAGTATAGTTTAGTATTATAAATATTAATTTTGAATATGTTGTTGGGAGGATTCGAACCTTGCACCTTTATATGTAACAATTTTTAGTATTGAATATAAATTAATATGTTGTTGGCAATAATCGCATCTTAGACCTCTATATATATATATGAGAACATTTTAGTAATGTATGTAACGATCATCATCTATTTGAGTTGAAGATCTAACGGGTGTGAATGAAAAGGATAACAAAAAATGATGGGATAATAAAAAATGAGGGGTTAACCAAACTACAAAATATACGCCAATTTGCTTACTATAGTATAGTTTAGATACAAATAAAACTATGCAAGGATATTGTGTATTAAAAATATATATTACTCTATATAAATAGGATTATTGTTAGGGTTCTTATGCAAAGTCTAAGTGCCAGCACAAACAATGTTAGAAATGATTGATGAGAACAGTGTTTGGAAGCTAAGGTGACAAAACAGAGTTTAACTGGAAGTAGTCAGAGTTTAGTTAAACACTGACTGGAAGCGCAACAGAGATTGTTAAACTCTGTAGCGGAAGCGTTTGAGAGTCAACAGTGTTTGAAGATTGATACAAGATAAATATGGAAGCAATATCTTTGAAGATTGGAAAGTTATCAAAGAGATTGAGTTGACTTAGAAGACGTGTAGCAATCGTGATTGATATCAATTGTATAGCTTAATTATAGGAGAATCAATTACTGATTGTACGAAGCTGTATGTTTTATAAATACAGTTAGGTTAACCCTAGAAGGGTAATCGAACATTTGAGAAATTCATTGATTGTAACCTAAGCAGCTCTTTGTGATATTTTACATCACTGAGAGAGGAATTGTTAATTCCAAACAGTTTTTAAGTGTTAAAACTTGCGTTCTTGTTAATTACTCATACAATACTTGGTTACATATTGTGTATTCGACCTAACAAGTGGTATCAGAGCCCAATCTGTTACTTTATTACAGTTTAAGATCCAAACACAATAGTAATCAATGGCAGAGATACCTCCTCCATCAGGTTCTGAGAAAGCTCCTACTATTGTTAGTAGGTATGAAACGATTAGGGTTCCAATACTTAGGCCATCAGAGTATGCAATTTGGAAGGTGAAGATGACCATGTTTCTGGAGGCTACAGATCCAGAATATCTTGATAGAATTTATGAAGGTCCTCACAAACCTACAAAGTTATCTGCTGCTGCTGCTGGTGAGGAATCAAAGGTGATTCCAAAAGGAAAGAAAGATCTAACTGCTGAGGATCTTTCATCTATTGCAAAGGATGCAAAAGTAAGGCATTTACTTCACAGTGCTTTAGACAATGTTATGTCTAATAAAGTGATTAATTGCACAACTACAAAGGAAATATGGGATGCACTTGAGGTTAGGTGTCAAGGAACTCCTGCAATCAAGAAAAATAGAAGAAACATACTCACTCAGGAGTATGAGCATTTTGAGGCAAAGTCTGAAGAAACCATGACAGAAACATTTGACAGATTCTGTAAACTGCTAAATGATTTGTCATTGGTTAACAAAGAGTATGATTTAGAAGACTCAAATCTCAAGTTTCTTCTTTCTCTACCTGAAAAGTGGGATGTGAAAACAACCACTATAAGAGATAACTATGAACTTGCTAAAACAGAGATTGATGAAATATATGGACTGCTCAAAACCTATGAATTGGAATTGGAGCAGAGAAACAAAAGATCAAGTAGAAACTCAAAATCTGTTGCTCTTAAGGTTGAGGAGAAACCATTAAAGAAGGAAGCATCAAGGAAGAAAGCTAAGGGAAAAGCCTTAGTCATACATTCAGAAAGTGAGTCATCAAACACTGATGTTGACTCAAACACAGATGGAACATCTGATTCTGAAGATGATGAGGAGATGATGCAAATGGCTGCATTGATGGTAAAGACCTTCAAGAAGATGGGATACAAGAACTTCAAGAAGGGAAAGAGATTCTCCAAGGATTACTCAAAGTCTGACAAGAAAAATTTCAAGAAATCTGAGGGAAAGGACTTTAAATCTGGTAAGAAAGACAAGTCTGAGATTCAATGCTACAAGTGTAAGGAGATGGGTCACTATGCTCCTGAGTGCAAAAAGGGTAAAACTGAAAAGGCACTTTACACCAAAGGTAGAGATTGGGCAGACACTTCAGATTCAGATGAGGAAGTCAACTATGCTCTCATGGCTACTACCCAGAATGAAGATGATGATCTAAAGGTACCCCCAACTACCTATGCTTATAATACTGATAATATAACTGAATTGAGAATTTATCTTAAAGCATTACATATCAGTTATAGGGATCAGACTTTAGAAAATGAGAGGATAAAGAATGAGTGTTCTCAACTCAAAGAGAGAAACAAACTTGTTGAGGAACAGCTTGAAAACATGAATAAAGTTCAGAAAGAAAGAGATGATGCTGTGTTTATAGAACAGGAGTTGCTAGGTAAGTATAAGCAACTAGAATCTGAATTGGAGGATACAAAACACATTATTAAAACTTGGACACACTCTGGTAAAGACACTCAAGAAGTGTTTCAGTCAGATACAGTAGGTCTAGGTTACTCTGAAGGAGATGAACTTAGATTTGAAAATTTGGTAAAAGTAAGACCACATCGTTCATCTGAAGGTAATGTTATGGGAACAGGTGGACCTAAGACTGAAGCTGAGAAAAAGGTTGTTAAAGAATCATATGCTAAGACTTTTGTTAAAGAGGTTAACATTGGTTTAATGACAGATAAACAACTCAAGCATAAGCTTAAAGAGATAAAATCTGTCAACAAACAGAGAATGCCTAGGAAAAACAAAAATGGAAAGGTAGGCATAACATCAGGAATTAAGCCAATGCTTGCTACATTAGCTCCTAGAAAAACATGCTTTAATTGTGGTAGCACTAATCATCTTGCTAGTTTCTGCAGTAAGAATAAGAACATTAATTCTTTGCCCTCTAAAACTGTAGTAAAAAATGATTATGTGAGAACAAGACCACAGACTTTATGTAAACACTGTGGAAGTACTTGGCATTCTATTTACACTTGCAGAGAATATCATGCTATTTACTATAATTACTATGAACCCAAGCCAAATTTGAAATGGGTTAAAGTAAACTCTGCAAATGTAAACTCTGAAAAAGTTAGCTTAAACTCTGATAATGTGATTTCCGCTGCAAAAGCTAACAGAATTAAGAAAGCCAAAGGATCCAAGCAAGTCTGGATCCTTAAAACTAATAATCAGTGATTGTTTGTGATTGCAAGGCATAAGGGAGAGTACCCTAGTCATGGACAGTGGATGTTCAGGACACATGACTGGAAATAAAGCCCTGCTATCAGAGTATGTGGAGAAGGCTGGCCCAAAAGTTTCCTATGGAGATGGCAACATAGGACATACTCTGGGATATGGCAATACTAATCTTGGGAGTGTCATCATCACAAATGTAGCTCTGGTTCCAGGACTCAAGCATGATCTGCTATCTGTGAGTCAAATCTTTGACAGAGGATATCATGTAGATTTTCAGCCTGAATATTGTCAAGTCATCAGTAAATCTACAGGGAAAGTTGCTCTAGTTGGAAACAGACACAATAACATCTATGAAGTAAAATTGTCAACAAACACTGATGGCAAAGCAGTGTGTCTGTCAACAAGAATGTCCAGTGAAGAGAGTTGGAAGTGGCACAAGAAACTCTCTCATTTAAATCTGAACAACATCAATGAGCTAATAAAGAATGATCTTGTAAGAGGTCTACCAAAGTCATTATTGAATGTAGAAGGCCTGTGTGATTCTTGTCAAAAGGCCAAATAGAGAAAAGCCTCCTTCAAAAGCAAATCTGAGTCTTCAATTGTTGATCCTTATCATCTCCTACATGTTGATCTTTTTGGACCAGTGAATGTTATGTCTCTTGGAAAGAAGAAATATGCTCTAGTCATTGTTGATGAATATACCAGATTTACATGGGTATATTTTCTTGCAAAGAAGGATGAAACTGCATTAACACTGACAGAACATATATTACAACTGGACAAAGGGTCAGAGAATCAAGTGAAGATTATCATAAGTGACAATGGAACTGAATTCAGGAATTCATCAATGGAAGAATTTTGCAAGAGTAAAGGAATCAAACAAGAATTTTCTGCACCTGGCACTCCACAACAAAATGGTGTAGTGGAGAGGAAGAACAGAACCTTGATAGAAGCTGCAAGAACCATGCTAGATGAAGCAAAGCTGCCAACATATTTCTGGGCAGAAGCAGTTCAAACAGCTTGTTTTACTCAAAATGCAACACTGATCAACAAGCATGGTAAAACACCGTATGAAATGGTGAAAAAGAAGAAGCCAAATCTAAAATATTTTCATATTTTTGGATCCAAGTGCTTTGTATTGAAGACTCATCCTGAGCAGTTGACCAAATTTGATCTAAAGGCAGATGAAGGAATTTTTGTTGGCTATCCACTGTCAACTAAGGCATTCAGAGTTTATAATCTGAGAACCAGAGTGATTATGGAATCAATTCATGTGTCATTTGATGACAAGAAAATAACTGGACTTGAAGATGTTAATGAACATGATCAACTGCACTTTGAAAATGAAGATTTATTCTCTGAAAAAGTAAACTCTGATCAGACTGATCTGACAAACTCTGTTGAGCTAAACTCTGAATCTCTACTGGTAAATACTGAAGAAGCTCTTCAATCAGAAACAAGGGAAGAACCAGTTGAGGGGGAGCATGAAGAATCACATCAAAGTGATAATTCAAATACTGATAGTGACTCAGTTGATAATTCTGAATCAAACTCTGTTGATTCAAAATCTGTTGACAATTCTGAGCAGTCACATTCAGGGGGAGCATCAGAAAATGAAGGAAGGCACCAAGAAAATCAGGAGAGCATGGATCAAGGGGGAGGATCACATGATGACAGAAGCAATTTGCCTTCTGCAAGAAAATGGACTAAGTCACGCACACCTGATTTGATTATTGGTGATCCAGATGTAAAAGTAAGGACAAGAAGTGCAACAACAAATGAATGTCTGTTTCATGCATTCTTGTCACAATCTGAGCCAAAGAAAGTAGAAGAAGCTCTTAAAGATGCTGACTGGATAACAGCAATGCAAGAAGAGCTAAATGAATTTGAAAGAAATGAAGTGTGGACCCTTGTACCAAGGCCCAAGAACAGATCCATTATTGGTACTAAATGGGTTTTCAGAAATAAAACTGACAGTGAGGGTGTTATCACAAGGAACAAAGCAAGACTTGTTGCAAAAGGCTATTCACAGCAGGAAGGAATAGACTATGATGAAACATTTGCTCCAGTTGCAAGATTGGAGGCAATCAGAATTTTTCTAGCATATGCCTCTCATAAGAAATTCAAAGTGTTTCAGATGGATGTGAAAAGTGCATTTTTAAATGGAAAACTTGAAGAAGAAGTGTTTGTGGAACAACCAACAGGTTTTGTTGATCCAAAATATCCAGACCATGTCTACAGGTTAGACAAGGCACTCTATGGACTTAAGCAGGCACCAAGGGCATGGTATGAAACTCTTGCTAAATTTCTACTAGAAAGTGGGTTTCACAGAGGTACTATTGACAAAACTCTGTTTTACTTTCAATCTGGTAGTGACTTGCTCTTAGTTCAGATATATGTTGATGACATCATTTTTGGATCTACTAATGATAAACTCTGTAAGAAGTTTGCCAAGCTCATGCAGTCAAGATATCAAATGAGTATGATGGGAGAGCTAAGCTATTTTCTAGGCTTATAGGTGAAGCAAACAGATGATGGAATTTTTATCAATCAAGCAAAATATACCAGAAATCTTCTCAAGAAATTTGGCATGCTTGACTGTTCATCTGCAACAACTCCCATGGCAACTGCAACAAAATTGGACAAAGATGCAGGGTCATCAGTAGATATGACAAGTTACAGAGGAATGATTGGTTCTCTACTCTATTTAACAGCTAGTAGACCTGATATCATGTATGCCACTTGTTTGTGTGCAAGGTTTCAGGCAGATCCAAGAGAACCACATTTAACAGCAGTAAAGAGGATTTTTAAGTATCTCAAGGGCACTATAACTCTAGGGCTATGGTATCCCAGAGAATAAGACTTTAAGCTTCTTGGCTACTCTGATGCAGACTTTGCAGGATGTAAGATTGACAGAAAAAGCACCAGTGGAAGTTGTCAATTTCTAGGTGACAGACTTGTTTCCTGGTACAGCAAGAAACAGAAGTCAATATCTACATCTACAGCTGAAGCAGAGTATATTGCTGCTGGTAGCTGCTGTGCACAGATTCTATGGATGAAGAATCAACTGCTGGATTATGGATTGAGGTATACCAAGATACCTATTTACTGTGATAATCAAAGTGCTATTGCAATGACAGGTAATCCAGTACAACACTCAATGACAAAGCACATCAGCATAAGGTATCACTTTATCAGAGAGCATGTAGAGGAAGGCAACATTGAGCTTCACTTTGTGTCTACAGAACAACAACTTGCAGATGTCTTCACCAAGCCATTGAGTGAAGCTACATTTACAAGACTGGTCAATGAACTAGGAATGGTCTCTAGTTTTGACTAGAGATGTTGGTTAGACTCTAGATCTTACTTTTAAAATATATTGCTCATGTTTCTGCAAATTGTTGAGTGCTATGTGAACCTTAGTATTAAACTCTGTTATGCATGCTTATGTTTAAACTTTGTTAAAACTCTGTAAGCATGTCTGTCTGCTAAACACTGTTAACATGTTGGATACACTCTGTGAATTCAGAATTGATTATTGTCTGAATGAAAACACCAATGAAGAAAAATGTATGAAGCATGATTCTCAGTAATTAAATCATGATTCTTTCTGAGTCACTGTAATCTAATCAGATTTTGTGCAGTAAATCAACATAGCATGATATTGTTTCATATTTATAGCATCTCTTAGTTTATTCAGTCCTAAACTCTGAGTCTATGAATATTGTGTGCATTGCCTCTCATAAATAATTTCTGGTATTGATGAACTCTAAACTCTGATAAGTGACATTCTGTTCCCAAAGGTAATTCATGGTTCTTGATGATTCCTTGTTTGTACTTATAAAAACTATAAAACTTGAGATGTGTCATTGATTAGTTTGGTGAGTTCAGATTCATGTCTGCACCCTGTGAGATTTTGAGCCAAGACAGTGATTGATACATTTTCTATCAATCAGTATTTATTGTTGTGTGATGTTCATCAGGAAGTATGTTTCTCTAGAACTTGTATTAAACCATTTTGAGACTACATGATATGTGTGTGCATGAAAATGATAAAGGCAATAGGATTTACCATTTCTTTAAACACTGTTCATAAATTCCACCCTTAGTAAACCCCTTTGAGCCTAATTAACTACTCATTTTTCTTAAACTCTGTAATATTAAGAGCAGTTATATTTTTTTTGAAAAATCAAATGCAAGCAGGTGAGTGTTTCTCAAGAAAAGAAAAGTTTCCTCAGTATATATGTTAAAAAAAAAAATATAATATATATATAAAAAAAAAGGGGCATATATACTGATCATCTTGTACAAATATGTACTAACAGTGTGACTGAACACTTTGGTCTATTAAAGTGTTCAGCTTGAAATTCACTCATGATTAAAACATCTCTTCTCATCTGTTTGATCTTACTACATTACAACCCTGAATAAAGTCCTTTTGATTTGTGCATATATGTACTCAAAGTAGTGTAGATTTGGTGGACATTCAAGCATATGGTAGTATCTGCTTTTACTGATTGAATGTGAGTGTAAACACTTTACCTAAACACTTGTGTGCTTTGAGAGTTTGTGAGTTTATCAAGTTCATGACTGTTACTCACTGAATGATGCTCTGATTTCTATCTCTTGATCTTTTTGTCTTCAAAGACTGTGTGCTTACTTGGATAATCATGAACATCAAAGGGAATAGAAGTATTCAGATCTCTGTATTACAGTAACTACAGAGTTTAGCATTCATCAAAACAATCAGTATTTATTATGAGAGTTTGTGCATTCAGTGTTTATTGATTTTTTTTGTTATGGATTTTATTAAATATTAGATGCTCTAAAAATTGATTTTGGTAAACTCTGCTTCACACACATTCATATTCACAACTGTACAATTTTTGAAAGGGTTTTAGTGATAAAGTTGGAAAATTGACAAACACTGTTGAGTTGTGTTAAGTACTCTAAGGTAAAGTTTCATTGAGATAATTTGATTATTTTGGAGTAATTGGGGTAGTTGACAACTGTTAATTAGTGTAAATATGTCGTAGTGTCGTGATTATAGGAATGACAGCGGTAATTATTAAGTGATCCATTGGTTGTTTGACACGTGTCCCATTATTGTGTCCCACTCTCACATTACTCTAAAATCAGTTGCGTGCTTACAATACATAAACGATTGAGTTTTTTTTACTCTAATCGCTTTTGTTTTCTCACTTCACATCGATTCATATTCACCCACTCATAGTTACTTGCATACTCAATCACTTTCAAAACTCTTGTTCACTCTCTTTCACATTTTGATAAACACTTATCATACACATCTTTTCTCTGAATATTTTCGTATCATCTCTCACTAATGGCAACCAAAGCTTTTGATGCAGCAGGGTTAGTTTTTCTTCCTAGCAATTATGCAGCACCACTGGACAATGCAAACGCTCCAGAGGCATTTCATTTGTTTCAAAATTTCTTGAAAGATTCCGAAATTGGGAAGGCTTTAACTGCACCACCAACACTCTCTGCTTCACAAATTGCTACTTTTTGGACAAACTCTGTGTATGATGATGGAGAAGAGTCTGGTACTCCAACAATTACTTTCACTCATGATGAATCAGAGTATATCATTACTCCAACTACGGTTAGGGATGCTCTGGAGTTTGAGACTCACACTTCTTACAGTGTTGTTGGTCACGACCGGTTGCGAACAATGTTGCAGCAAATTGGTTGTTCATGAAATTTGAATAAGCTGGGATCTCTTAGAAGGCCACTTTTGCGAAAGGAATGGAGTTTCTTTTTCGATTGCATTACAAGGGCTTTTGGAAAGAAGACAACAAATTGGGATGCACTTCCTCTTGACACTCTCCAAATTGGTCATGCTCTACTGTATGGAGGTAACTTTGATTTTGGTAGACTAGTTCTAATGAATTTGGGAGAGCGTTTGTCTGAGCCTACATCTGTTTATTTTTCTCGATTTTGTCAAATGCTATTCAATGCTTGTGTGCCTAATCTTACAATTGCTGAAGCTGATGTCATTCAGCCTTTTCAAGTTGCTAAAAGGATGTTTTCTGATTTGACAAATAAAGATGTTACTAAACAGCAAATACCTGACATGTTTATGCCACTAGCCTTACAAAACTATGTCAACCAACCTCAAGATTCTCAATCTACACAATCATCACCACAACCTGAAGCACAACAAATGCCTGAACCATTAGACACCATACATTCTCATCATATACCAACACCTGAGCCAACACCCACTCATCAACCACAACCTGAACACATAAACTCTCCACCAATAAACTCTGAGCAAATAAACTCTGAATTCATAAACTCTGAGCAAGTACCTACCGATCAACCCAAATCCAAATCAAAAAGGAAAATACACACTGCACAGAACACTAAACACTCAAAGGCTAAACAGACATTACCTGGAGCTGTTTATACCAGAAGAAAGAAACAAAAGGCAAACAGACCTTCACTTTCACCAACTAAGGAGAGTTCTAGTGAAGAAGAAGAGGTGACTGCAGTGCCTCAAGCCAAGAGAAGGAGATTAATTCTTTCAGAATCTGATGATGAGCAAGTTCTTGAAGCTCCAGAGGTGGTTTCACAGCAAACACCTACTGTTGAGGTTGCAGTGAATGATATACCTGCAGAGACTGTTATACCTGCAGAGGTTGAAATACCTGCAGAGGATACTGTAATTGTGAATGCTATGCCTGCAGAGGTTAACATGCCTGCAAAAGAGGATCACAGAGATGGTTTTTCACCAATGAATGATATTTTTGACTCATTTCAACCAATTCTTGATCCTATCTCACCTGTTGTTCACACTGAAGCTCCTGGTGTAGCTGATCAGCATGCAGTTATTCTTCCTGAAACTGTAGCATCACACACAGAGCTGATATCTGATGCTTATCAAGTTCCTGACAAAGGTGATGAGGTTGATCAAGCAACTAAGGATAACTCTCAATCTATGCCAGTTGAAGCTACAAATATAAACTCTGTTGCAGAGCCTGTGCAAAATGAGGAGAATATTGAAAAGATTGCAGAAGTTGTTGCAGAAACTGTGGCTGACAAAGCTCAGCACAGTGGTTCTTTACAAGATGCTCAAGCTAATGATGCCAATGTTGAAGATGAAGCTGAAAACAGTGCAAACTCTGATTCTTTTCTGAGTGCACCAGCACAGACTGATAACAAACATACATCTTTTGATCAGCCTTGTCCATCTCATGCAATTGAAGAAGAGCATCTTGCTAAATCTGCTGCTAACTGGTATAAAGAAGACTGTATTTTTCCAAAAGGGAGAGCAGCTAATTTCATTAAGCAGACTGCTAGTCAAATTTCAAATCCAGAGATTTTATCATGCTTAAAGGCAATTGTGGTACAAGTCAAAACTCTGGATGGAAATTTTGCTGACACAAAACAACAAATTGCTTCTTTGAAGACTGAGATACAGACTAGAGAAATGAAAATGGAAAGAGAGTCAAAAATCAAAGCTGCACAGCTTTCTAAAGTCCAAGATACTCTCTTTGCCAGGTTAGGGAAGGTTGAAGAGAATCAGGCTGCCTTGTTTGAGAAGGTTGATTCAATTGCTAACTCCTTGGAGCTCATTACATCTATACTCATTCCTGATGATGTCAAAAAGGGGGAGAGAGTTGCTAAGTCAAGATGCAAAGTTTCTCAAACTCTGCTAAAAAAGGATGATGCTGGAGGTGGAGGAGCAAGTGATAAGGCTTTAAACTCTGAGGCTTTAAACTCTGAGTCACTAACTCTGAGATCTGGCAAATCTCTTAAGTCACAGTCTGTTGGAATAAACACTGAAACTCAAGGTACTTCAAAGACCAAGAGTTTGGAATTAATATCTAATCCAAAGACTGATGAAGAGTTAGCTGTTAAGCTCTTCATGGAAGAAAATGCAGAACGAGTTACTCTAGAAGATGCTAAAGCTGAAGAAAAGAGTCTGCAAGAAAAGCATTTAAAAGCTTTAAAGTCTGATAAGTTGAAGAAAAGTGTGAAAGTTGTTAAAGCTGCAAAGCCTGTTCTTAAAGGCATTCAATTCAAAGAACAAGTTGGTACTAATCAAAGGGTGCAAGTATCCAGAAAACCAACAGATGCAGAAGCTAAGCAAAAGTTGAAGAATGTTGTTACAACCTCTGTTGATACACATGTTGTACAGAAGAATGAAGACACAACCTCTGTTGCTGCACAAGTTGTGACCACACCACTATTGTCTTCTCAGTTGAAATCAAAGTTTGGAAAATGCGTTCTTCATGATTCAAGTCTAGCAGCTACAGCTCCAGCTACAGCTCCAATGGATTTCACTGATGGTAAAGCCTTATCTGGTAAAATCGGATACAACAAAGGAAGCCATGCAGATAGAGCTTGAAAATGCTGAAAGAAGATTGCTTATAGACTATCTCAGGACAATGCCAGATCTTCAGGAGATTAGAAGTTGAAGTCTGTAAGAATTTTCTTATTTTCTGTAGAGTTTGTTAAGTAAAAGCTTAAACTCTATTTGTTAAACATTGTAGACTTTGTATTTGTTTTGACATCATCATTTACTGTAAACTTGTACATTCTTGCTAATGAACAAGTTGGGGGAGATTGTTAGAAATGATTGATGAGAACAGTGTTTGGAAGCTAAGGTGACAAAACAGAGTTTAACTGGAAGTAGTCAGAGTTTAGTTAAACACTGACTGGAAGCGCAACTGAGATTTTTAAACTCTGTAGCGGAAGCGTCTGAGAGTCAACAGTGTTTGAAGATTGATACAAGATAAATATGGAAGCAATATCTTTGAAGATTGGAAAGTTATCAAAGAGATTGAGTTGACTTAGAAGACGTGTAGCAATCGTGATTGATATCAATTGTATAGCTTAATTATAGGAGAATCAATTACTGATTGTACGAAGCTGTATGTTTTATAAATACAGTTAGGTTAACCCTAGAAGGGTAATCGAACATTTGAGAAATTCATTGATTGTAACCTAAGCAGCTCTTTGTGATATTTTACATCACTGAGAGAGGAATTGTTAATTCCAAACAGTTTTTAAGTGTTAAAACTTGCGTTCTTGTTAATTACTCATACAATACTTGGTTACATATTGTGTATTCGACCTAACAAACAAAGCACTTCTTCACACCATCCCGTTTTCCTAATAAACACATTATTGTGTGTGATGCTATGATATGAACCATCAATGTGACACCCCTAGATCCGGGGTCAAAGATCCAGGTCATCACGGTCCAATTTCCGATCAATATCAATATCTCTTGAGTTTTTTTTTAACTTAATACTTATGCAATTGACCCCACACTAATACACACACACACACCAGTCATATGCTCATAGAACAACATCCACAATATTAAAAGTTTAAAGTTAACAGTTATTACAAACCCAGAATTCTACTAAGTACATTGTTGAGTAATACTTCTACAGGAAGCATTTCAACAACCAAAAGTTTATTACATAGCTTACACACTAATATACATAAGTCTACTAAGCCCCTTTCGCTTGTCAACTACCTCTGGGATGGTCGCCAGTACTCGCTCAAAAGGTCGCCTTCCCCTTACCCTCTTGCGGGGTGTAGTGCGTAGTATCGGCATGGGACCTAGCTGCTATATACATAAGTAGCAAGAGTGAGCTATAATAGCTTAGCAAGATAATAATGTAAATTGGAAATTAGCATTTTAAACATATATGCATATATATATAATCGGAAACCAATTATAAACCTTACGGAAGAATAAAATCTTTATTTAATAATACATCATCCACTTACTATTATAAGAAAAGAAATCTAGGATAATATAGTATCAGTTTCTCTTCTTAAATAATATAACAATCAATATACCCTTTCAGTGTAATATTTCAAGATAATATGAATACTTGAACAAATCTCTCACTATCATCTTCTCATTTCCTTCTTATGCAACAATTATATAAATTAATATAAAATCAGTTTCTCTTCATCTATAACAATAATTCCATCATTTCATATCATTATTCTGTTTTCAGTATAGAAATCTGAAAACCATTTTCAATTCTTTCTTTCAAGTTTTGGGGATCTCTGCTGGCGCCAGATACGTAGGACGATGATCAGTCGCCTGACCGTATCCGCTCTCTGTTTACTACTAGTAGAAGGGATGATCCCTACCTGGTAATCAACCCTGGAGGAAGGCTACCTGCTACATCCTCCCTTGGCATCTTCGTGCCGAAATAAAATATTGGATGCTGGACTGTGCCACTACCACACAGCCTCTTACGCTTACTGTTGCAATCCCCCTTTTTCAAATCATCAAATACCATTTCACATTTTCCATTTCCATTCACATTCACATTTCCATTCACATTTCCTTTCACATATATCATTTCCATTTCCATTTATCATCACCTTTAAAAATTATATATGTCATAATACTTTGATTATGACTCAGACATCTCTTTTATATACAAGAAATCAATTATGCTTTTATATTCATAAAATATTCCGTCTATTTTAAGAGTAGTAAATAATAATCAAATAATATTTATTAAACCACTAATACTCAAAAAGAATATTTTTAATATAGCATTATAAACCATATAACCCTAGATAACAACTGATACCATTCTCTTTCATATCTCTTTTACCATAGAGCATATTCGCTCCATTCATAATCATATCCACATTCATAATCCATATTCAAAAATCTCAGTAAACAGGGAATATATCCCTAATCATCTCATCATATAAGATTCATATATTATCCACCAAAACCATTTCCTTTGAACATAAACAGTATATCAAAATAAGGATAAAAGAAATCTTGCTCCCTTTAATCCATATCCATACTCATATCTTCCTTTAATCTCCAAAATCAGGAAAACAAATTCTTAACAATATAGCAATAATAGAATCACATATATATTCCATAAAATCATTTTTCTTTGAAGATAAATAATTTTCCAAAGTAGGGATGGAAGAAATCTTGCCTCGATCTCGATATCCCAAAGGTAGGGCTCGTGGTTCCTCCGAAGTTTCTATAAACACATAAAAGAATCGTCATTAGAGTATATTCCACTTAACACCTACCCTTATCTAGTAACACCCTTGTCACATACCGTATGTTTAACATGGCCTTTATGTCCCAAAGGTTCTAAGAACTCGACCATTCTTAATCTCGATTAAAGTGTTAGCAATTCACACTATTTCCTTAACAACCACTCTCGACTGCAAAAATCCTCATAATTCGAAAATTCCACAATTTGACACAAGGTCAGTTAGTAAGGGTTCTCTGATCACCCTATTATAACATCCCAAAGTTTCATAATTTTTAAAAATGTCTAGGTAGGTCGATCATAGTCTCAAAGTTTACACAATTACGGTTTCCCGGTTTTCGAACATCTTTCACTAAAACTGACTTTTCTCCTAAACCGTTCATCAGATTTTAACGTACCTTATATCAAAACGATCTACGAACTAAGCTCTATCATGTCATGGTCAATTTGTAACCTAGACAGTAGGGTACCGTACGGAGACAGGGGTCCAAAACAGGGCAGATTACATCCTAACGAAAATCGGGCATTATAACGGCTATAATTTCATACTTTCCAAATTTTTCTCACCTCCAAATCCATCACCAAACACATACATCAAACCTACACCATGTGGTCATCATACCAACCATGGATTTACAACACAAAACACTTCCATATTTAACTCAAACCACTTACAAACACATAATCATCATAAATCATCACTTATCATAACTTAAATCACCAAGTTTTCTATAACCAAGCATATATATCCAAAGTAATACTAAAGGGTCTTGAGATTTATACCTCCTTGAAGCTTGAAAACACTTAACAAGCCTTGGGTAGTCCTTAAATAACCTTAAGGTAGCTTGGATCAACTAAATAAATCATAAAAACAAAGTTAGAAATTCGGATTCACTGGACACCAGTTGAAAGAATCGCAAAAACGAAGGCCTTACCTACGTTTTCTGGATGAGGCTTCTAAAGTAGAGTTGTAGAGCATCTCACCAGCTTTCCAACCATATAAAGAACACAAAATTCCATTGAGTAATGAAGGAGATATGGCCGTTTGAAAATCAGCCCAGAAACTGTCAATCCTCCTGGACAGTTTGGTTTCTTCAACTTTGAGCATGGATTTGACTAGGCTATACTACTTGGATTGCTATGAAATTTGGATCGACTCATGCCCATGGAGTGGAGAGGTTGTGGTTAAAATTTGGTGATTTTATCATGGATATAAATGGATATATGAATTTTCTTCTTGAGAGTGTTCTTGTTTGGCAGTTTTGGGAGAGATTGATATTTTCTTTGTTTTCTTTTGCTTTTCTTCTTGGATAATGCCCACAAATGTGATATCTATCTCTTAACACCAGTTAGGCAAGTAGTTTTTAGTGTATTTGATGTCCACCAATGAGATTAAAACAATTGTTGGTGATCTAAACACCTTACCATGCCAAAATGCTACTTAGTACTCAAGTTTGACAAGTTTACTCCTCTTCCACTTTGGTTTCAATGTTTGCACCAATGGGATTCCTTCCTTTACACTCTAATATCACTTAATATCAGCTCCATACTTGGGTTGGGCCGAATTTGGGCTTCTCCCCATGTCCTTGGGCTTTTGTTTGGGTTTTGTACAAAGTTCTCTCGTCATCTGATTCATCGAACGATTTCTTCGATCGTCTCAGTGGTTTTTCTCTTGTAAATCTCTTGAATATATTTTATCCTTTCCCACATCATATATTAATGTGTTAGGGTGATTCTAATCCTCAAGTAGGTATTAGATCCAATATCCTTGGTATATTCTCTTTTTCTCAGAAGTTGCTCTCCCGATTATCTCTTGGGTTCTCAAGCATTCTCAAACTCGTTTAACAATCTAAATTCCCTTGGCATTTCCTTGACTTGATCACTCCTTGGTTTAACCTAATTCCACTATTTCCTCAAGATATAAACCATTTAACATTTCTATACTCCTTAATATCACATTCAATAGAGTCTCAATCGAAATCGAAAATCCTTAAAGTCCATATTCAGGAATTTCTGAAATCTGTCATCGTTTCGAGTCACTCATTTTCATAGTACATCACTAATATGGTTTTCGATTATTCATTTTCCATCTCCAATATAGAATACCTACACACCATTTCCCTAAATTCCTCAAGATCACTATTCATTTGGGCACTGTAGCCTTTCTAAAGTTAGGGTTATTACAATCAATGTTTCTGTTGAGTATTGAATACAGCAAAAGAATACAGAGGGGGGTGAATGGATTCTTGAACTTTTTCTAGTTCTTGAATCTGTGTAGCAAGATATGTGTTTATGTGTGCAAATATGTAGGTGCGGATAAAGAACAACACAAGACACAATATCACTTTAATCTAATATTTTATTAGATAAAGATTTGCTACAATCTGTGAATACAAATGGTAGTATTCTCAGAGAGATATATCTTACAATGTGTATGAAAAACTTAATCAACTAAAGAAGTGAGATTGTATTCTTATAGAACATGAATACAACTCACTTACTACAAATAAGGTTACAGGATAAATTATTTTCTTGTATTTCTATCCTTTTTGAGTAAGCATCCAAACGACTACAGATTTGACTTTGCAAAGTTCTGTTCAGATCCACTTCTTTAGCTCTTTGTCTCTTCTACATCTCTTCAAGCTTCCTTGTAGGCTTTCTAGAGCACGTTACAGATTGTGGTCCATAAAGTGCATTCGCTTGTTGCAGGTTTTGACTTGTACAACTTCTTCAGTATTTTGTCTCCAAGAATGTATTCGAGAAGTGGATAAGTGATTGATTCGAGAACTAGGATTAGATAACTCTGAATTCTCAAATACTGTATGATTGACATATCGAATCACTTCTCGAATAACACTTTTCTCCAGGGTTCCTTGAGTTGTCGAATAGAACACTTGACTTGTCGAATCCCTGAGATATCGAATAGCTTTCTGAGTCCTTGAGATATCGAATAGACCTTTGACTTGTTGACTCTTTGAGAACTCGAATACCATTTTGACTTGTTGACTTCTTGAGTTCTCGAATAGAGTATTTAGACATGTCGAATCTCTGAGATATCGAATAGTTCATTTAGAGATATCGAAAAGTGTTTTCTCAGATATCGAATCTCTGACTTCTCGAATGCTAGACTTCTCGAATAGACAAATGTACTTCTCGAATTGGTACTTAGGAAAATTCTTCATTTCTTCAAATCCCAACTGTGATTATTTGACAGTCTTTATCTTCTTGCTTGAGGCATGAACCTTGGAACTTCTTTCAAGCATTATTCTTGACTTTATAAGTACAGTTACACAACTAGGATTTGATGCCTATTACAAGTACAAAACAAATAGAAACTCTACAACTAGAGGTTCCCTTATTTACGAGGTCATGTAAGTAATGCAAAGCATTACAAACAATTGGGCTTGTTATTAAATATAAACAGTCATGCCTCTGTGACTAACAATCTCCCCCAAATTGTGAGTGAGACCCTTAGTCACAATTTCATGTCTGATAACAAGCCTAACATACATAAAGATAAAACTTGAAAAGTACATGTATGAAATTTGATTGAGAACATGAATGAAATTACAAGTTGAGTAATCTTACAATATGGTGAAATACTAGCCATTCTCATTTGATTCCATCTCCATTGCTTTGGTTTGTAGATCATCATATGCTTTCTGTTTTCTTTCTTTCTCCTTTCTTGCATTCTCATCCATGGCCTTTATGATCTCTGCCAAAGCATCCAATTCTTCAAGCATGATAGAGTTTTTGAAATCTTCAAGTACTGGTTTCAGAATGTTGGTAGGATAGTGACTGAGTAGGTTCATTCTTATATTGACATTATCTCCATTTCTTCTCCTATACTTCACCACATAGGGATTGAATTGAACTCTACACAATCCTTTTGCCCTTAGCTTTTCTGCTTCAACTTCCAGCCTATCAATTTCCTTATCCCTTTCTAGCCATTTCTCAAAGCATCCCTTCCTTATCTTCTCAGCATAGTCTCTCTTCATCTTCACAAAGTCAATCAACTCCAGCTTCCATATTCTCTCCACTTTGTCTTCAGAATCTAATAATGCAATGATTCTTTCTATTTCATCTAATTTGCCCGAATTTTGACACTGTCCTTGTTTGAATTTCTTCTCCCTTCCATCAGTATATTTGATCTCAAGACAGTCATTCACAATGGCACTATAGTAGATTCTTTGAGCTCTTAGATATTGCAATTGGTCTTCATCAAAGTCTTCATCAAGCGGTTGGAGTTTCAGTCCTGGATAGATAGTTAGGGCTCTAGACTTGGGTAGCTTCACTCTTCTTGTAGCTTGTTTGAATTTGAACTTTTTCACTTGGTGACTTGGCAGAAACTTGTGACCTTTGCTTGTAGACCAATATTGTAGTACTCCATTAGCAGTTTGCTTTTGGAAACATACACTTGGTTTCTTGATTTGAATCCTCTTCTCTTCTTGAGGTGGCAAAACAGTTGCAGAAGCCATTGAATCAGATTTTGGTAGGTCATTACTAACAGTATCCACCCTAGACTTAGAGTCTTGTGTTGTGGTGACTTTACTGCTAGCAATGCCTAAGGCTTGCTGTTTTCCACTTTTCCTCTCATAGACTTTACCTTGGTCATCACCATCTTTCTTATCCTTCCTATCTTTCTTCTTCTTGTCTTGATCACCCTTACCACTCCTGTGATGACTTCTCCTTCCATCACTCTTGTCTTCATCTTTATCATCCTTATCCCTCCTAATTCTAGCCATTTCTGGAATTGCACCAGTTGCAATGAATGTTTTGAGGATGTGTAGCACTTCCAACTCTTCAGCAGTTCTGACTCCATCCTTCTTTTGTAGCTGATCAGTGACAACAATGATGAGTCTGTGATTTCTAGGGGTGAGATCACTGGGGATAACCAACTGATTAACATCTTGAATTTTGGTACCAGACAGATAGAAGATGGTTCTTGGTTTGATGCATACTTCAGGAAGTCTAGCTTGTTGACCATTTCTCAGTTCAGTATACAGACTCTTGTTGTTCTCCCCTTTCTACTCAATTAGTTCCAAGATAGCATCAATCTCAGTGAATTTTAGGGCTTTCAAGGTGTCAATAGATAGGTGCCATATCTTGCCATTGGTCACCATCATAATTTCCTTGAGAAAGATTTGATTTAGCTTTCTTGGAATAACTGTTAGATATTTGATTTGATCTTTAAGGCTTCTTCTATATAGCAAAGTATCTCCTTCAACCTTTGCTTTTAAGGCTTGTGGAAACTTCAAGAATGCAGCATCATGATAAATCTCTGAATTTGCTACTTCTATCAGCTTAGCCTCTGTAATCACATTAACTTCCAATTGATCATCTTCATGTCTGGTGACTTGGACTAGATCACTTGGCATGGAACCTGCCACCACTGTAGTAGTGACAGTTTGCTTTTGGCCACTTGGAGTAGTGATGTGCACAGGTGGTAGAGTGACCACTGGCAGAGAGGATGAAGGCGCATCAACTTTAGATTTTCCTTTGCCTTGCACATGGGTTATAGATTTTGGAGCCCTTTGATGACCGGCCACCCTCATTTATTTTGATGCCTTTTGCTTGAGGTTTCTCCCCCTTTGGATTTGAGTTCCTTGATGTCCTCTTCTCCCCCTTAGGCTTGTTGTCAGGCACAGAGGCTGTAGGAGTGACCTTTGGGGTGGAAGATTCTTCAGGTAGAGGGAGACCCATGTGCTTCATCATTGCAGACAACATTAATTGTTGATGTAGAAGAACATCAGCTGTGGTGGTGGCTTGAGTGCTCAACTGCTCAGTAAGAGTTGCAACTTTGTCTGTTAGCTGAGCATATGACTTTTTGAGAGAGGTCACTTCCTGTTCAAGAGATTCAACCTTTGTGAACAACTTAGTGGCTTTAAAACCAGATAGTGATTGATCTTTCAGTCTCTCCACTTCAAATTTGGTCATCTCATGCACAGGGACCTCAATCACCATCTTATCTCCACATTGATTTTTGAACATAGTTCGCAGCATGGCATTGGCATCTGTTGTCTGATCTGATAATTTTGCCATCTGAGCAGCCATAGTCTTAACAGACCCCTGGACCAACAGCATAGAGTTGTCCATCTTGATGCACTCAGACTTGCAGAGTTGAACCTCCTTGATAACATTATCCAGTTGGGGAAATTTGGTATCAAAATCCTTTTTCACTTTCTGCACCTCTTTGACTGTAGCTGCACAGACTTCATTCACTTCTATCTTGAGACCCTTGCCAAGGTAGTGTGCAGCTTTGAGAATTCCTTTATAGGTGTCATTCATTGCTTCATATACATCACTAGGAGTGAGAGATTTGGCATTGGACCCTGGTGATGTGATGTATTCTTCTCTGAGGTACTAGAGGCCTTCTGAGAGAGCAATGTCAACTTTCCCTTGCAGCCAGGCATCTACATTGCCGTTTCTCTCAGAATCATCTATTATCTTGGCCTTTTGAAGCTCCACATCATCTCTGTGACATAGCAAAATTGCTTCATAGTCTGGATTTGGCATGTTTGAGGTGACAAGGTTCTGAGCCATCTATACAAACTCAGGAATCTGATCCACAACTAAGCTTTGTAATGCTTCAACCGTCAATTGTGGTGGAACAGATCCTGATCCTGAAGCACTGTCATGTTGCACAGGCTTCAGCCATTGTGACATAAAGTCAGAGCTAGAGCTAGGCGAGCTAGACTTATCAGTTACAGATGCAACTTCTGTAACCGGATGGATTGACTCTACTACTGTTGTCTCCACAGGAGTGGGATGAGTTACAACAGTAGTTGACACAGGCACAGAGTCTCTAGTAAACACTAGTGAATCCTCTGTGTTTGTGATGTTGTCATCAGGATATGCCCCAGCATGCATTCCCTCACCATCTAAATGTGGTACCTGGGTGGTGAGCAAAGTGTCATGCACTAAGTCACTTGAGTCCATTGGCTCACCAAGAGAAAAGAATTCTTGGTGATCAATGCCTAGCTTGCTCTTCAATTTCTTGAATTACAGGCTCCAAAGAAATTTGAGATGTAGATTCTGGAAGAGAAGTGTCTTTTAGAATGGATTTTGGCAACTCCCCCTGAGAAATAGAAGGAATTTCAAGTGTGATGTGCTCTCCACTCAGTGTTGTGCCAGCCTTATCACTCCCATGTGCTGACTCTTTACAGGTAGGTGCATTGGGGAGGATGCTTGATTCTATAGATGCACCCTGTTGAGAGGATACATCTAGTGAACTGTTTGCCCCTGATTTTACAACTTCAGCCATTTGTGTGACTGAAGAGGTGGTTTTAGATTTCTTCTTCTTTGGCCTCTGTAGGGGTGACTCAGGTTCCTCACTTTCTAAACCTAGTTCTATAGCTAATGCTGCTTCAGATAATATGTTCAAGGGTGCAGACATTATCTCCTTTCTCTTCTTTTTACTAACATCACCCTTTTGAGAGGATAATGTAGTTGGCTCACTGTGTGGTAGAGTGTTTGGTTGAGAGGGTTTGTTAGCAAGCCCTGGGTTAGCATCTTGTACTACTTGCTTAGGCTTAGCTAACTCAGATCTAGAAGCACATGTTGGCATGTTGTGGGGATAGGTCTCAAATAACCTCTGCATATGAGGGGTTATTTCAAGCCTAACATCCACATCATTCCTAGTCTCCAAATTACCAAAAATGAGTTTGGTCATGGATCTAGGATAGCCTATTCTATTTCTATCTATCCTAGGTAATTCAATCAATTTATCATTTTTAAAGTTAAGTACAGATTGAATAAAGCGAGGGAAGAAAATGTCAATACCTCTCTCGGTTGAGTTCTTACAAAGTCTCCCATACAGCTCCTGCATAATGAGTTGACCAACATTGATCTTTTTCCCATACGCTAAGGCATAGCCAATTTGCTGTGCAGGTGCACTGATTTGATCATAGCTTGACTTCCTTGTAGTGAAGACTTGAAGAATGGTGGCAAAGACATAACTCCATTCCTTCCTCAAGAACTTTCTATTCAAGTGACCAAGTTTGATTTCGTCTGAGTAGTGAATGAAATCAAAGAAGTCCTCCAATTCACCATTTGTGGCTTGATTGTCATACACCTCCTGTTGTAAGCCCAGTGCTTGATTCATGTCTTTAGTGGTGATTTTGAATTCCTTGTCCTGAATCTTGCAGTAGACTACGTATGATGTTATTGCGCTTTCTAGGGCTACGACTTCCACAGTAGCTGTTCTCCAAAACTGTTCTAGTAGGTCTAGATACAGAGTTAGGTTGGCGGAGAGTGCATCCTTGATGTATGACTCAGACATCCATCAAACAAAGCATTTGAAGTTTGTATTTAGAGCTTCGACATCACTTGAGACAGCAAATGAAGTTGGTGTTGAATTTCACAGTTGCCATTGATATAGAGATTAGAGAGAAGAGAACGAAGGTTGAAGAAGAAATTTAGCTTTTGAGATTATGGTTTTCAGAGGTTTTGGAGGTTTAGATGCTTGAGAAATTGAATGAAATGAATCGAATAGATGTAGGATTGCATAAGTATGAGGTACTTGAATTGTCGATTAGATATATGTTTGTCAAGCATTCGAGAAGTAGAAAACAACTATTCGAGAAGTCAAGAAAGGCTTAATCGATATCTCAAGCAGGTTGAAAACTCACAGCTGGCAGTTATCTAACTTAGAGTAAATTCTAAATTAGGTAAAATATGTTTTTAAGAGTAATTTAAAAATTCTGAATAAAAATACAAAAACGGTTAAGATTCAGCGAGAATTTAGCCTTTTCAAATGATTCGAGAGCTCAAACATAGTATTTGAGAACTCAATCATTAGAGAACTAAAATACTCTATTCGAGAACTCAAGCATTTCTCTATTCGATTTCTCTAAAGACTCTATTTGAGAACTTAAGAGTGTCCTAAATAGACTTATTAGAGAAGTCGAGCATAAACAAGAAATGACTCATTCGAGAAGTCTGACTTATCGAAACGTTCTTTTCACTCATAAAAAGAATTCAATTTTCACTATCATTAAAAATTCACCAGACATATTCTATAAAGAATATTCTAACAAATTAAATAGTGATTTCCTCACAATTTCATAGAAATTTCAAGTTGACAAAATATGATTTTCCAACATATGCAAATGATTTGAAATATTTATAAATCATATTTCAGCCAACACTTACTCCAAAAATATTGAGAATTTAGATAAAGTAAGTGTTTACTGCTGCAACAATCTAGGTGATATATTCACTTAGCCAGAATCTGAAGAATTCAGCATTCCAATCTCATTAACCAGCCTTGTGAAGGTGGCTTCATCTAATGGCTTAGTGAATATGTCAGCTAGTTGTTTATCTGTAGAGATATAATGCAACTCAATGGTTCCATTAGTTGCATGTTCTCTAATAAAATGATATCTGATGTCAATGTGCTTTGTTCTAGAGTGATTGACAGGATTGGCAACTATAGAGATTGCACTTGTGTTGTCACACGTGATTAAAATTCTTTCCAACACAAGTCCATAATCTCTAAGTTGATTTCTAATCCAAAGCACTTGAGCACATCAACTTCCAGCAGCTATGTATTCAACCTCAGCTGTAGAAGTTGACACATATTATTGTTTCTTGCTATACCAAGAGACTAACCTTTGTCCAAGAAACTGGCAGCTACCTGAGGTGCTTTTCCTATCCACTTTGCATCCAGCATAATCAACATCAGAATAACCAACCAGATTGAACCCTGTGTCCTTAGGATACCATAAACCCAAGTTTGGAGTGCCCTTCAGATATCTAAAGATCATTTTTATAGCAATCAAATGTGACTCTTTTGGATTTGATTGAAACCTTGCACACAAACATGTAGCAAACATGATGTCTGGCCTACTTGCAGTGAGGTAAAGTAGAGAACCAACCATGCCTCTATAGACCGAGATATCTACTTTCTTGTCTTTAGCATCTTCATCCAATTTAGTGGCAGTGGCCATGGGTGTCTTTGCAGGTGAGTAGTCTTCTAAGTCAAACTTCTTTAATAAATCCTTGATGTACTTGGTTTGACTGATAAAAATGTCATCCTTCCTTTGACTAACTTGCAATCCAAGAAAGAATGTTAACTCTCCCATCATACTCATCTCATATCTTCTCTGCATGAGCTTAGAGAATTTCTCACACAGCTTCTCATTTGTAGAGCCAATTATAATATCATCCATATATACACTACACCATATATGGCCTACCGTAACCCCTACCGGATAAATGTAACTCCAATATGTTACCTTAGCTATACTACTTACATTCTGAGGTAACATTGTGTTTTTTATGTTACCTTAGCCAAAAATATGATGTTGCAATAGTTAGAAAGTGTTGAAGCATGTAACATAAATATGTACGTGTTACATTAGAGTTCGGCTTGCCAACTCTTTTCATCTAATTTTTTTTAAATTTTTTTAAAATTTTAAATAAATTAATTTTTAAAATTTGTTAACTTTTTTATAAAATGAGTTAGAAAATTATTTTATTTTTTAAAATCAATTTTTTTTCAGAAATTGTAATATTTTTTAGAATTTTTTTGTACAAATTTTTTTAAATTGTTAATATTTATTCTCCAATTTTTTTAAAAAAATCAATAAAACAATTTTTATGAAAAAAATATTTATTTTTTTTTATAAAAAATCAAATTTTTATAAAAAAAATATCAAAATTTTTATTAAAAAAAATGAAAATCACTGTACGCTATTTTGGGGGAATTTTTTGTGGGCGGGACTTTTTGGGGGTATTTTTTTGGCTGAGCGGGATATTACCTTACTTTCCCTCAATTCATTTAACTTCACTTTCTCTCAATCTCAGCCTCCCACACCCAATTCACTTTACTTCTACCCCTCTCCACTCAAGACGATGACGAGAGTGATTAGGGCTTCCTCAGATTGCAAGACGAGAAATCTCAGCCTACCTTATTCTCCACCCAGCAATTAGGGCTTCCTCCAATTAGGTATTTTTTGTTTGTGCTTTATGTTTATGTTTTTCATTTTGATGTTGATTTGGTATTTTTTGTTCTATTTGTAAGCCTCTGTGTGTTTTGTGTGTGTAAGCCTCTGTTTTTTGTTATGATGATTTTTTTGTTGTATTATTAACTTTTTCGTATCGTAAATGTTTATTATATGGTGCCAGATGATGGTTGGGTTGAAATTCTAAATCAAAAGTGGGACAAAAAGATTGTCTTGGAGGAAGCAAGCAAGTATCCTGAGCTTACTCTTCAGGTACAATTTGTGTTTTGTGTGCTGTTAAATTTCGGCATTCACACGTACTCGGCATAGGAGATGTGCTTCTGCATTTTATTAATTTGATATCATCTACTTAATTGTGAAGAGAATTGATTTGATTTTCCAATTTAAAAATATGGTACTTGTCATTCTTGTTCTATTTGGGGGTTATGCAGCCTGAAACTGAACAACGACCACACAAGGTTAGCTTTCATGTCCGACAAGGCACAAGAAGTAACATTGGCTCTTTCTGAATGTTTTATAAAACATGGGGTAAGGTTGAACTCTTGAACTACAATTTATTCATTTTTCTTGTTTGCTCTGTGGCGTTTCACAGTGATGTTGATGTTTACTTCTTTGTTTACTTCACTTAACTCTATAGAATTTTACCTACTGTATGTGTTTCTAAGTAAGAAACTCTTTTCATAGGATTGATCTGCTTTTATGTAGTTAGATGTTAAAATAATTTACAGTGGATGGATAGATTTAGATATATTGCCACAAGGTGCTGGGAAAGGACAAGCTCTTGCTTATTTGCTAAAAAAGTTAAGTGACAAGGAAAAACTTCCTAAAAACACTCTTTCTTGTGGTGACTCTAGTAATGATGCTGAACTTTTTAGCATTCCAGAAGTACATGGTGTCATGGTTAATGTTTCTTCTACCTCTTCATCTATTCTTTTTCTTCTTTATGAGATTATATATATGAATGTTAATGAATGGAATTCATTATTTTACAGGTCAGTAATGCCCAGGAAACAATTCAACTAATTGTTATTAGTTTGTTATTATATTTTTCAACGTGGTTGTATTGGCAATTGGGGATTTGTCCCGGTTATTTTCAATTTTTAATGAATCTTATTTCTTTCTTGCAAAAAAAAAGAAGAAGTCTGACCATATTTTCTTTCAATGACATGACAGATGCAGGCAGTATATATGACTGGGAATTCTATTCCACCGGATGTTCTTAGCTCTATCTCCTAGGTTGCGCGAGATTTCATAAATCAGTGCGTACAAGTTGACCCAAGTTCTCGTCCCACGGCTGCTCAGCTCCTAGACCATCCCTTTGTTAAGGGGCGACATCTTTATTCATCAGAACTAGAATCACCTCACAATCCTCGCAGACAAGCTTAATGTTGGTATTAGGGAAAAAAAGGTAGTTTCTCGCAAACAAGTTCTTGAATTGCCATGCATCTTGTTTTTTAATGGGAGAATTTAGTGTTATTTTTGAATCTCCTGAACATGGCAAGGTCTTAAAAAATTAGTTGATACAAAATTTGTTAGGAATAATTCATGAGTTGTGTTGTTGAGAATAGAATTTTACTTATACTTCTTGTATATCCTAATTTATAAAGGATTTAGCACTTTGTATATAGGATATATGTATTAGACAGTAATCTGTAGAATTAAGTCAGGAACAGTGCATCAAGGACTACATGTCAGGAATTGTGATTGAATCCTGATACGGCAAGTCAAATACTGATCAAGTACTGATGAGATGGTCAGATCCTGATGCAAGATGAAATCCTAATATCAGTTGTGTTACTGATGATGTCATTATGGATGCTACAGAAACTGGCAAGTGCTATAAAACAGGATCTTTGTTTGAGGAACAAGCAAGAAGATTTTATGAAGGAAAGAATTTTTTATTGATGGAAACTATCAACTGGACGGCAGAACATTGTCATGTATAGATTATCTTTCTGTAATTAGTTGATAGGTAGCATTATAAATATTCTCTCTATATCATTGTAAAAGGTGTTCATGAGGTTTGTAATCGTAAGAATACGAGAGTACAAACAGAGAGAGAGATTTGTATTGTCAGCAGCTGCTAAAGGTATTTGTACACCTTTGGTAGAGTTTGTATTTGATCTTATTAATACAAACAAAGTTTGATTCATTCGTTTATTCTTGTTCATATAACCAAGCAAAAATCAGACACGATTATATAACTTGTATTCAACCCCCCCTTCTACAAGTTATTCGAGTTAACAATTGGTATCAGAGCAGGTTGATTTCGAATAATCATAAAGATCTGCAATCATGTCTGGTTACAAGGATGGGAATACTAAGATTCCTATGCTCAAGAGAAACGAATATACTCTATGAGAAGTAAAGATGTTGCATCATCTCGAAACAACAGATCCTGATTATCTTGACAGAATCAGAGATGGACCTTTTGTTCCAACAAAGGTCGTTGGACAAGCAACTGTTGATGGTGTGGTTGTTCCAGAAAATACAGCAGAGAAGCCTAAATCTGAGTGGTCAGACAAGGACAAGGAGAATGTTCTTAAAGATGCTAAAGTGAGAAACATATTATTCAACAGTCTTGATTCTGTTCTCATGAACTATGTTCTCTCTTGTAAAACTGCTAAGGATATATGGGACAATCTTAAGGTTCACTGTGAAGGAACTAAGCCTGTCAGGAAGAATATGAGGACACTACTTATACAACAGTATGAGTACTTTGAATCCAAGTCTGGTAAGTCACTTACTGATACCTTTGATAGGTTTACAAAAATCATCAATGAGATGGCCATGCATGGTAAATATTATGACTTGGAGGATATGAATACAAAGTTCATGAAAGCTTTGCCTGATTTCTACAATGAAAAGATATCTGCGATTGAGGAAGCTAATGATCTTGATGAAATATCATTAGAGGCAGTATATGGAAAACTAAGAGCTTATAAACTTGACAAGCAGCAGAAGAAGAGCAGGAGTGAAGGAAAGATGAAGACTGTTGCACTTACTGCTCAATCTGAATTAAAGAAGCTTCCGGAGGAACAGCATGATGAGCTTGCTGTAAAGAACTCAAGGAAGAAGAAAAGCAAAGAAAGTTCTGAGTCAGAAACTACTGATATGGACTCTAACAACAATGATTCTGAATCTGAGATGCAGGAACTCTTTGCTATGTTTGCTAAAGCTTTCAAGAAATGAAGATTCAACAGGAGAAGATTTAGCAAAGGACCTTTTCAAAAGAAGGAGGAGAAGAAGAGTGACAAAGGCAAAAGTACAATTGTCAAGCTTGATAAGGCCAAGATCAAGTGCTTTAACTGCAGCGAGCTTGGACACTTTGCTAGTGAGTGTAAGAAGCCTAGGAATTCAGGAAAGGGTAATGCACTTATGGTCACACAGAAGGATTGGGCTGATTCCAGTGATTCTGAAGATGAATTGGATTATGACAACATTGCATTGATGGCAAATGACAAACCTGGATCTCCAAAGAAAATTTCTCCATCCTCTGTTAAGGTATCACTTCACTCTCTTGATTCATTTGATAGCTTAAATTCTGATGAAATTAGAACTATCCATGCTGAGTTTAAGAATCTTATGACTAATTTTAGAATTCTTACTAGTGAAAGAGATGAACTTAAGGTTAAGAATGATAAATTAGTTGATAGAAATAATTTTCTTGAATCTGAGTTAATTCAAATGGAAGAATACAAGTTAAGTTCTGATAAAGCTAAGCATGATTATAGTGTTATTCTTGAGGCTTATGACTATGTCAGAAAAGAACTAGAGGAAGAGAGAGATGTGATTAAGACCATTAACAATTCTAGTAAAAAGACTATAGAAATCTTTGAAAGTAGAATTCGTGGTAAGGTTAATGGTTTAGGTTTTGATAAGGCTAGACTGGAAGAAAAAGTAGCTATTGTCAATGATGATAGTAAAATAGAAGCTAGCACATCTAAATCTAAAGGTAAGAAAATTGTTACTGAACCTAATCATGTTAAATTTGTTGATTCAAAAGGTACCCCTGTTGTACACAAAAGGATTAACAATAGTAATTCAGATGAGAAAGTGTTAGAGAAACCTAAGAATGTAAACATAGGGTTTCTGTCTAAGTCTCAGTTGAAACAGAGACTAGATGGTCTTTCAGAGTCTAGCAAGATCAAAAGAAATAGGAATGGAAAAGAAGGTATTAACAAAGAGAATAATTACAAGAATGTACCTGATGCACCTAAGAAAAAATGCTATAAGTGTGGAAATAATAATCATTTGGCCCTACACTTCAATCAAAAACCTTCTTGGAAAACTGAGTCCAGATTCCCCAAGACTCAGAGAATTCAATACCAACCACAAAAAGCTTGTTATCATTGTGGTAGTTTACTTCATTCCATTTACATGTGTAGAGAATATCATGAACTGTATTATGACTATTATTCTCTGAAATCTGAAACTCCTAGTCATAAACAGTTTGTGAAATCAGAGTCTAAGGTTGACTCTACAACAGGTAAAGTAAAAGCAAAATCTTCAAAGCCTGTTGTTTCTAAATCTAGTAAGAAAGGATCCAATCAAAGTTGGGTCCTAAAAAATTCTAACTAGTTACTTTTTGTTTGCAGGGCACAGGAAAGAAGCATTCAATTATCTTGGATAGTGGATGCTCTGGACATATTACTAGAAAGAAGTCCATGCTTACAAAGTTTGAGAGGAAAGCTGGCACAGTAATATCTTTTGGAGATGGCAACAAAGGAGAAACTCTGGGATATGGCTCAATTATTTTTGGGAATGTCATCATAGAAAATGTAGCACTAGTTGAAGGCTTGAAACATACTCTTTTAAGCATAAGTCAACTGGGTGATAAAGGTTACAAATCAATCTTTGACAGAGAAGGATGCAAAATCTTGAATATGCAGAAAGGAGACATTGTTCTAACTGGTCAAAGACATGGTAACATATATGAAGCCAGCTTAAGTGATACATCTAAAGGAATTGTCAGATGTCTCTACAGCAAAGCAACAAGTAATGAAAGCTGGAATTGGCACAAGAAGCTCTCACATCTCAACTTCAAGAAACTTAATCAACTTGTTAAGCACAATTTGGTGAGAGGCCTACCTCAGGCAAATTATGTGCAAGATGGACTTTGTGATGCATGTCAGCTTGGAAAGCAAAGAAGAACCACTTTCAAGAGCATGACTGAAAATTCGATTACTGAACCATTTCACATGCTACATCTTGATCTATTTGGTCCAGTAAACATTATGTCTGTCAGCAAGAAAAGATATGCTATAGTGATAGTGGATGATTTCACAAGGTTTACATGGGTGTTCTTTCTACACAAGAAGGATGAAGCTCCTCAGAAAATCATTGAACTTGTAAAGAATTCAACAATGGAGGAGTATTGTGCAGACAATGGAATCACTCAACAGTTTTCTGCACCTGGTACACCTCAGCAGAATGGTGTAGTGGAAAGAAAAAACAAGACTCTCATAGAGGCAGCAAGAACCATGCTTGCAGATGCAAAACTTCCAACCTACTTTTGGGCAGAAGCTATTAACACTGCATGTTTCACTCAAAACTGTACCTTGGTAAATGGTCATGGAAAAACTCCCTATGAGATGATCAAAGGAAAGAAACCAAGTGTGAAATACTTTCACATCTTTGGATGCAAATGCTATGTCCTAAAAGTTCATCCAGAACAACTTGGAAAATTTGAAGCCAAATCGGATGAAGCAATCTTTCTAGGATATTCAGCATCAAAGGCCTTCAAAGTTTATAATCTCAGAACTCACATTGTTATGGAATCAATTCATGTTGCATCTGATGATAAGAAATTTGGAATTCTGCAAACTGATGAAAGCCATGACAAATTGGAATTTGAAAATCTGAAAAATTCTGAGATACTCTCCAGTGATGATGAAGGTTCTTTAGAGGAAATTTCTATTTCTTCTCAAAGGAATGCTACTGTTGAGGGGGAGCAAATGAATCAAGAAGAACACAGTGATCATCAGGAGCAGACTAGCTATTCAGAGTCTACTCCATCAGGAACTGATCCTTCAGAGTCTACTGAGGAAAGATCAGTAACAAGCAGCAATATGGAATCTACTGATTCTATTGATCAAAGGAGAGTTTTTGAAGGTAAAGAGAATTCTTCTACAAGAGATACCACTAACTTAGGGGGAGAGACTAGCAGAGTTAATCTACCACCTATTAGAAAATGGACAAAGGATCATACTGAAGATTTGATAATTGGTGATCCAAATAGTGGTGTTCGAACTAGAAGATCAATTCAAAATGAATGCTTGTTTAGTTGCTTTCTCTCAAAGAATGAACCTAAGAAGGTTGAAGAAGCCTTACAGGATCCTGATTGGGTAATTGCAATGCAGGAAGAGTTAAATGAGTTTGAGAGAAACAAAGTCTGGAAACTGGTACTAAGACCTAAAGATAGATCTATTATTGGTGCAAAATGGGTTTTCAGAAACAAGCTAGATGAATCTGGTATGATTGTAAGAAACAAAGCTAGACTGGTGGCCAAGGGTTATTCTCAGGAAGAAGGCATTGATTATGATGAGACCTTTGCACCTGTAGCAAGATTGGAAGCAATCAGAATGGATTGGAAGCAATCAGAATGTTTCTTGCATTTGCAGCTCATTCAAAATTCAAGGTATACCAGATGGATGTAAAGAGTGCTTTTCTAAATGGCAAACTTGATGAGGAAGTGTATGTGGAACAACCACCTGGATTTGTTGATCCAAAATTTCCAAATCATGTCTACAAACTTGACAAGGCACTCTATGGACTAAAGCAGGCACCAAGAGCATGGTATGAGACTTTGTCTAAATTTCTTCTTGAAAATGGCTTCACAAGAGGTACAATTGACAAAACTCTATTCTTTAGAAAGATAAAAGGTGAATTGCTTCTAGTTCAAGTTTATGTTGATGAAATTATTTTTGGTTCTACTAATGAAAAGTTGTGTGCTAAGTTTAGCAAGCTTATGCAGTCTAAGTATCAAATGAGCATGATGGGTGAATTAACTTATTTCTTAGGCTTGCAGGTCAAACAAACTGAGACTGTTATTTTCATTAATCAGTCAAAGTATATCAAAGATCTTTTAAGAAGGTTTGACTTTTAAGACTGTGCAGTTGCAAAAACACCCATGGCAACAGCTACTAAACTAGACTCTGATCCTAAAGGAAAGAGTGTGGATAATACTAGTTATAGAGGCATGATAGGCTCATTGTTATACCTAACTGCAAGTAGGCCAGATATAATGTTTTCTACCTGTTTATGTGCTAGATTCCAAAGTGATCCTAAGGAATCTCATTTAATTGCAGTAAAAAGAATTTTTCGATATCTCAAAGGAACTCCAAATCTTGGTCTGTGGTATCCTAGAGAATCTGATTTCTTACTAATTGGCTATTCAGACTCTGATTATGTAGGGTGTAAGATAAACAGGAAAAGCACTACACGTACATGTCAATTTTTGGGAAACAGATTGATTTCTTGGGCAAGCAAGAAGCAACAATCTGTCTCAACCTCAACTGCAGAAGCTGAGTACATAGCAGCAGGCAGTTGTTGTGCACAGCTCCTTTGGATAAGAAATCAGTTGATGGATTATGGTATGACACTTAGTAATATTCTTATGTTTTGTGATAATACTAGTGCTATCAAAATTGCAGAAAATCCAGTTCAACATTCAAGGACTAAACACATTGATGTCAGGTATCATTTTATTAGAGAACATATTGAGAATGATACTGTGGAACTTCATTTTGTTTCTACTGACAAACAGCTTGCAGATATTCTAACTAAACCACTTGATGAGACTACATTCAGTAGATTAGTAAGTGAGTTAGGAATGTTAAATTTCTAGATCGTTAACATCTGTAAAAGTAGCAAGGTATGTTGTTTTTAGCTTATAGACTTGATATTCTTGTCAGGATCTATATTTGATTGTTAAATGCTTTAGCTATAACACTTTGCCTTGATAAATTTCAGTATGATAGACTTGTTAATAATCATCAGGATTAGATTTGTTATCAGGATGCTGACGTCATCAGTATTGTGTCAGTATCAGGATTGTGAAAATTGTTTCAGATCCTGACGTTTACTTTATGTAGTAATCTAATTATGTGATGTATTAAGTCTATGCCAGCAAGTTTTAATATTTGCATACTGATAATTTTTACATCATTCAATAATCAAAAGACAAGTAGATAATAAGAAATTGTATTTTCATTAATTGAAAGCATTATAAACATGGAAATGAAATACAACATCTTTTTGTCTAACTTCTATTGATAATCCTATACTTGTCTATTGATATGAATTCTGAGGTACAGGACAAGGAGCTTCTCAAGAAATCCATCAGGGGATTGAACAGCCTCGTCTACTCTTGGATTCCTTGTCTGGGCGACTTGAATGAGAGCGGCTAACTTAAATGTATAGCATCCCCATCAAGATCAACCTCAGACTCTCGGCCAAATTCTTCATCCTCAAGTTTTGAGGAGGTTAGGGGAAGATTGTATCCAACAGATGGGTGTTCTAGGAGAAACCTCTGGATATTATCGGAAACCAATCCATCCATGATTAGTTCGATGAGAAGAGTCGTCTTTTTAAAGAGATGATCAAGAACAGGATTTTCATCGACTGTGAAAAATCTAAAGAATGGGTTTGAATGGAATTTTGGTTTGAGAAGCATTGTTTAGATGAAGAGAAATTGAAAGGTTTATGGAGAATGGCATAAGGCATCTGGTTCTTTTATAGAAAGACGTGAGAAGCTGAACAATCACTTGGAAGTTTTAATGAAGTCAGATGCTAATTATTGCGTGTGACTGTATTTCTTGTATTTTCAAGAAATGTCGAATATATCTAACCATTTGATATTGTTCAGATTAATTGTTTATTTCTTTTTCAGAAGAAAAATGCCATGTGGAAACTTTGTTTAAGTCTCTGGAATCAGGATGATATTGATCAGGATTTCAAGTGTGACCATCAGGATTTGAGAATTATTATTTTTAAATCACATTGCTTTTTGTGATTATTCTGATGAAGGTCATAATAGGACAAGGAAGCTGATCAGTATTGATTATTTATACCCTGATTTATTTCATGAAAATCAATTTTGGATTTTATTTTCCAAAAATCGTGGGTAACCACATTTTTTAGGGACTGACACCTGTCAATCTACGTGTCGACGTGGGATAGTGGTCTGAAAGATTTGTGAAATATATTTGTTTTGAAATCTTAATTGTGTAATTGCTTTCTCTAATTTCACATTCTCTAAAGCAAAAACACTTTCTAGTTTTCAAAATCACTAACTCATTTCAAGAATTTTTCAAAGTTCTTTTCAGATCAAAAATGGCAACTCAAAGAAGATTACCTAAATCAGTAGCTTTCAAGTTTGGTGACTTTGATTTTATGACGAACAATCATGTAGCAGCTATCACCAACAAGGAAGGAGTATTAACTGATTTTCATCCAATCATGGACTTTCTGGCGTATGGACCATTAAGTTATGCATTGACAGCATCTCCACAAATTAATCAAGCAGCTGTTTCACAAGCTTGGGAGAATGCTGAGGTAATTGATTCTACTCAGAGTCAATCAGGTAAGATTGTTCTACACTTAGGACAAGATTCATTTGATATTACTGAATCTGTTGTTAATTCAGTACTTCGCTTACCTGTTACTGATAATTATGCAAGTGAACCATCTGATGATAATGTAAGAACTATGTTGTCTGAATTAGGTTATAGTGGACCTCTAGACAACATGAGCCAGTTGAATAGGTCTTTTCTTAGAAAGGAATGGTCTTTCTTCTTTGATCAAATTGCTAAATGTTTTACTGGTAAATGTAGTTCTTTTCAGCAAATTACTTCTGTTACATCACATATTGCTTATAGTTTGCTTTATGACAGAGTAATTAACATTGGTCACATTATCTAAAGTCAGATGAGTATTAAACTTGGGTTAAGAGATCAAAATAGGAAAATGGTTTATTATCATAGATTTATGCAAAAGTTTATTAACCATTTTATTTCTGATGTTGAAGCTAGATTTGGTAGGGAACATTGTGTTTCTTCTTATGAACAGCAAAAGAGAATTTTCTCTGACATTATAAAGAAGGACAATGAAAAGAATCTAGATGAAATACATGCAATTCATTATCCACATCATTTTCAGGTAATTCTTAAAACTCATCTTCCTACTCTCTACAATTCTTCTTTCTTTTGTGGTGAAATGGCTCAGGAATCTCAATTGGAGGAGAACCCACCTGTGTCTACCCAAGTAGCCCAAAGCATTATAGTCTCTGAAACAACTCAAGAACCAAATTTTAATTCACAGCCTATTGTTTCAAAGAAACCAACCTCTAGTGTTTCTCAAAAGACATCAGTTGTAAGGAAGAGAAGATTTGTTGTGTCAAGTAGTAGTGGTTCTAGTGAAGATGATGATAATATATCTCTTGCGGAAAGAGAAGAATTGAAGGCTGCAATTCGACTTTCTAAGCTAGGACAAAGAGATGAAGCACCTAGTCACAGCCAGGCTGCAGTCTCCCAAAAGGCTGTAGTTCTTAACAAGGGAAAACAGTTACTGGATACTGTCTCTCAAAAGACTGTGTCTATTGAAAAAGGATCTCATCCCAAGATCAATTCTGTGTCTACACCTCTTGAGTCTTCTCAGGATAAATCTTTTGCTCACTATACCAGGAGAACAAGGAGAAAGATTCAATTGTCACCTACACACACAGAGTCTAGTCCAACTAATATCATGCAGGTTTCTACACATGAAGCTACAATCAAGTCAGCAAATGACTATAGAAATCTGGATATTGATTCTTCATGGGAAACTACATTATCATACAGACTGGCTATGGGACTAATTTCTTTTAAAGTGAAGTTGTCAAGGCCTGTTCTAGATTTTTTGGTTGAAAGAGTACCAAAACTTTTATTTCCAGATGAATATGGACTTCTACATCAAAGACTTGACTTAATGACACTACAAGGAAAACTGAAATATACAATGGTTATTGCCCGTTGTCTGATACCCTGGAATAGCGTTGTCTATCGAGCAGGTGTCTCTTACCAACCTCAGACAACGGTACACAAATCGTTGTCTGATATCCGTAACAACAACACACCAGGCTCAAAAAACGTAGTAGCACACCCAGAAACCACAACGAATCTGATAAAAAACGTTGTTCTTATGGTGATATTACAACGGTTTGGTTAATTTTGAATGTTGTTAGATTTTAATGTGCACAACTATTTTGGTGAATCAGAGGCATGCAAAACCAACATTCACACAACATTCACATCTGATGGAATTCGTTGTCTTCATGCTTTTTGTACAATGTTTTGTAGTTTCAAAAGTGTTGTTAGATTCTAATGTGCACAACTGTTTTGCTCATCAGAGGCACGCGAAGCCAACTATCACACAACATTTACATGTGATACAATCGTTGTCTGAATAGTTTTTGTACAATGTTTTATAGCTTCAAAAGTGTTGTTATAAATAAAATGCACAAGTGTTTTTAGGCAACCAGATGCTTGTTTTGGTTTAATTTTCACAATGGTTTTTATGCCAGTGAAGATGTGCATGTACTAAGTTTAGTCAATGTTTTTTTGTTCATTCATGTTGTCTGAGTTACTTTGATTGTCTACAAGTAGATTAGACAATGGTTTTCTATCTACAAACAAAACAAGGGTACACTATTTGATCAACAACCATTACAAAACAAGATCCAAACAAAATACAACAGTTCTTGACATACTTCCCAATATACTCAAAAGTTTGGTAAGTTAGTAAAGCCTGAAACGTCAAGTCTCTGTAGCTTATTGCAAGTCTTGACCACAGCACCGAATGCCTCATCCAGCGGCTCATTTTTCATATAATCTTGTTGACAAGGATTCATTATGCAAAGGCGAAAATGGGTGAAACTTAGCTCAGCATCACTCCGAGGAATTCAGGACCTCAGCATCAAACTTTCAAGTACATGTGCATCCCATAAAATCCACAACCTTTCAAGTACATTAAAAAAAAGTTACTAGCAGTATAGATCCTGCACTACAAAATAATAAAGTGAAGTATTGTTTGATGCATCCTGAGACATCTCAACCTAAAAGCATAGTACATTAAGTTATACAAAAGTATAGTTTCAGGCCAGTAACCTAAATAATAATAACTGAATTCATTTTTCACACCATCAACAGCCTTTACCTCTATCTAGAGGGTTTCATCTTCATAACTAATTTTAATCTAGCCACTGATCCCTTTTTTTTTCTTAAATGACCATTAAATCTGTTGCACAACAATGATATTTTTATCTTGAAGGATTTCCTTATCATATACATTAAAGAAATTGACAAGACAAGAAAAGGAAATATAAGATAATAAGCTTCATTATTGTCTGTTAAAACCTACCAAGTCAACTAACGCTTCAAAAGTGTAGCATTCCCCTGGAACTTGCTATATCGTAACTCTAGAGATTTCTGGCATGCCTGAAATTCAGTTCATTAGATAATTTATTTTTGTGTATATGTCCAACCGTGTGTGTCTCCACAAGAATAAAGCTAGAGGATGATCTGTCCATTCCAAATATATATAGTTAGATTTGACTCTATGAGGTGCAGTTGTAGTCGTTACTTTTAAACAACGCAAACACAGTAAAGAAAGTAAGAAACATTTTGTAAGTCTGCTGGTCATTTGTGGTAGTAAATGGAATGCATAAAAACTATAATGTGGCAAAAGGTAGCTAAAGATATATTTTGCTACAAAAAGTAAATTACTTACTGTTTATCATCGGGTCACCATATCTTGACTCTCGCACCAACAAGGTTCACGCATACTCTCTGGAAACCTAAATGAAACAATCATACTGGGAAGGATTTACCTGTAGGCCTATCTAGAGCACGCATTTAAAAACAGAGCACATGACATATTACAATAAAACAAATAATAAATAGGACTTTAGCATGACATATCACTGGACAGATAATAAATAGTTCACATGACATATTACATAGGACTTTAGCATTTATATGGATTTATATTGCAGGACATACATTTATCAAATGTATTTATAAGAGAAAAAAAACACATTTATAAGACATACATCTACTAAAGAACATCTACTACAGAAAATAGACCACGTAGTTTGATTATAGTATCCAAACAGGATATAGACGACCACACGACTAAAGGGCCAGGCATCACAACTGACAAGTAAACATACTAACAGAAAGAAGTCAAAATATACATCCACAAATTAAACCCCCAAACAAGGTAGACTTAATTCAAATGAACATTTACATGAAAATATGAAGACCCCCAAACAAACAATTGCATTAGTGAAACAAACAACACACCTGGCTGATCAGAATGAAAAATTGCAGATGTTCTGTGCAACAATTCTGACTGAGGCTTCCTTCGCCTCCTTTTGTGGCCATCTAGGCATTTCCTACAGCTTCGCTTTTCCTCGTCGAACTCAACCAAAGAATGAAATCTGAAATTTACAATATCATGTTAACTGGAAGAAGTTTAATTAACCAGAATAATCTGACAACTAAATATATTAAGCATTCAAACTCTGACATTGCAAATAAGAATGGTTGCGTGAAGTTTCTACAAGTGTTCTCATACCACTTTCTTGATGAATGTGGGAACACAATGAATGAGTATTGTATCACAAAAATGTAGATAATTACGGAAAAAAGATGAAAAGTACCAGTGAATTTCACAGAGACTTGGCCACCAGGTGAATCAGACACTGCCTGGAAAACAAAACAGAAAATTAACAGAGATGTTAACAATAAATTTAACACAACTGGAGATTTAAAAAGAGTAAAAGGAGAATTTGGAAGCTTCATCACTTGTCTTATCTTTTTACTTGTGAAAGGAAAAAATCAATACCTTCTCAAGTTGGCAACAAACTCTTGTCTAGTCATGTTCTTCATCTCTTCTAGCTCTTTCTCGTAAGTGCTTATCTATAATACATTCAGAGAATTCATAGTGAAAAAATAAATAACTTTCAAGTTTATTTGGGATTCAATAAACATTAAGACACAAATCTTCTTTACAGCCTGATAACCACATACAGCCATAAAGCCATTTAATTAAGACATTCACACACAAACTCACATATAGGGAATTTGGAGGACGGCGCTGATAGTGGTGTTGGAGGACGGCGTTGATACTTGTGCCGCTGTGTGTGGTGTTGGAGGACGGCATTGTCGCCTGGAGAGAGAGAGAGAGAGAGAGAGAGAGAGTTGGTGCGAGGGGAAACATCAGGAATGTGGTGGTTGGGTGAAGAAGGGAGGGAGCCGGCTGATTGAAAGAGATGTGAGGGAAGGAGGTGGTGTTAGGGTTAGTGAATTAGGAATTTAGGATAAAATTAGAATTTTAGTTTGATATGTTTTTAGAAAAGGGGGAAAACAGAGCCGAGAGAGTAAAGAGGGAAGTGAAATTTTTAGTAAGGAGGGAAGTGAAATAAAGGGGGGAAATCAAATGTTAACGAGCGGCAATATAAATTGACGAAGGGAGGGAAGTGAAATTTGAGATTTTGGATCATGAAATTCTAAAAATTTTAGAAATTTAATTCAAAACAAATTAAATTTCTCAAAATAAATGTTAAAAGGCTTGGTTGTACGAGATTTTAACAAAAACGTAGCAAAATTGCTACTTCCTATAACGAGGCACGATCCAGATTCACTGAATAATTTTTTTGAACAATTTCTTCGACGATCGAACCGTACGAAAGTTAATAAACACTCATTCTAGTATTGGGAAAAAATAATCAAAAAATAAAAAGGTCGGGTTGTACGAGATTTTAACAAAGACGTAGCAAAAGTGCTACTTCCTATAACGAGGCACGATCCAGATTCTCTGAATAATTTTTTTGAACGATTTATTCGACGATCGAACCGTACGAAAGTTAATAAACACTCATTCTAGTGTTGGGAAAAAATATTCAAAAAATAAAAAGGTCGGGTTGTACGAGATTTTAACAAAAACGTAGCAAAAGTGCTACTTTCTATAACGAGGCACGATCCAGATTCACTGAATAATATTTTTGAATGATTTCTTCGATGATCGAACCGTACGAAGGTTAATAAACACTAGTTCTAGTGTTGAGAAAAAATATTCAAAAAATAAAAAGGCCTGGTTGTACGAGATTTTAACAAAAACGTAGCAAAAGTGCTACTTCCTATAACGAGGCACGATCCAGATTCACTGAATAATTTTTTTGAACGATTTCTTCGACGATCGAACCGTACGAAAGTTAGTAAACACTCATTGTAGTGTTGGGAAAAAATATTCAAAAAATAAAAAGGCCGGGTCGTACGAGATTTTAACAAAAACGTAGCAAAAGTGTTACTTCCTATAACGAGGCACGATCCAGATTCACTGAATAATATTTTTGAATCATTTCTTCGATGATCGAACCGTACGAAAGTTAATAAACACTCATTCTAGTGTTGGAAAAAAATAATCAAAAAATAAAAAGGTCTGGTTGTACGAGATTTTAACAAAAACGTAGCAAAAGTGCTACTTCCTATAACGAGGCAAGATTGAGATTCACTGAATAATTTTTTGAATGATTTATTCGACGATCGAACTCTACGAAAGTTACTAAAAATCATCACTAAAATTTGTATATAACATCATCCGCACTGTTGGATCGTCCAAAATTTTTTTAAAAAAAATTTTTATTCGAAAATTATACTAGTTTGACCAAGGAGTACTTTGATAGTTGACCATTAAATATCATACAAGAACATTAAACAACGGTTGTTTTATTAAAAACTGTTGTTGTGCTTAATATAACACAACATTTTTTTATATGAAAACCGTTGTCTGATTATTTTCATTATTTCCCACCAAATTCAATTCAAATTATTTCATTATTCCCACCAAATATTTCATTATTTCCCACCAAATTCTATTCCAAATTTTTGTAGTTCAGACAACTGTTTCATAAAAACTGTTTTCTCATCAAAACACGATTTAACAACGGTTAATTATTCCGTTGTGTGAATCGTAATAACACAATGGTATATGAAAACAGTTGTGTGAATTATACAACGGTTTACAAACGTTGTCTCAAAACAGATCAGACAATGTTCGTAAAAACAGTTGTGCAACCTTACTCGTCTTTACAACACCACATTGCAAAAGCCATTGTCTGAATCAATTTACTAGACAATTTTTTTAACCCATTGTAGGGTACCTGGATGACACAATACTTTTCTGAAGTTACAAAAAAACCGTTGTCTCTTAATTCCAAACAATGCTTTTTCGTCCGAGCGTTGTCTGATTGCGATATTCTTGTAGTGTGAAGATGTATTTCTATGTATCTGTCAGAAGACAATTAGTCAAGAAATTTGGACTCTCGAAGCATGTTGCACTTCAATCACTTCATGCATATTTGTTTGACAAGGATGTCGTTATTGAAGATGCTTCAGCTCAAGGTGAACAACTGGAGGAAGTAGATAGTGGAAAGCAGTCAATAGAAGATACTATTGCACCAGTGGTGGATAGTAGGAAAGATTAGATCACAGTCACTGCAACACAAGAACCATCTAGTCAGAGGTTGGATGACTCAGGAGCTGTGATAGCTGATGTTGAAAGGTCTTCTGTGATGACTGAAATTGATATGGGAGGAATAACTTTGACTGGTTTTCTTGAAGATCAAACAAATATTATTCAGTCAGAGTCTATCCACCTTGAGGGTGAGTCTCAGCAAACAACACTTAAAGATGGTGAAATACTAACTATGGTGTCTAATGAAGTATTACTGAAGACATCAGAGTCTAGTAGAGAACCTGAAAGTGGTATACTGGAGCCTGTAGTCTCTGAAAGGAAAGAAGATGATTGTAAGGGTTCAGAGATTATAGCAGCTCACTCCTTGGAGAAAACCTCAAGCCCCATGCCAAATGAGGAATCCTCTCTCCATGTGAGTTCAGGTATAAAAACTTCTTATAACCTCTATTTTTTTGTAGGTCATGAGAGCACTTATCCAAATTTGAGTGATACACTTAAAAAGATGGATATTGATCCACAATCAGAGCGGATGGCTCCTGACCAGGCAAAAGGTGAGGTAGAAAGAGTGTTGACTTTAGATAGTCAAAGTGAGAATGAGGGTATGGATGATCAACTCCATAGTGAGGGAGAGAAAATTAGGAAACCATCGTTTGATTTTTAGGATCAGGTTTTTCCTGAATCTTGGGCTGAAAATCTTGGTATGTACTTCCAATATCAGCAAGAATTGAGACATCAACAGTCTCTGATCACTCTAAAGAGGAGTCAGGATTTGAAGATGTTAGTACACAGAATACTGGTGAAGGACAAGATGATCATATTGCAGCTTCAGATCAGAAAGATGAAGATATATGTTTGTAACTCTAATCGAGTTTTATTACTTAAATATCATTCTACACAGGCAACTTCTTCTACAAGACTTGAATCTGAAGATATTCCAAACACTTCCAACGTTGAAGTCAATTCTAAAGTTTTACAAGACATTCAGAAGTCACAAGTTGAAATTCAATCAAGACTTCAAACACTTGAAGATAACCAAGTCACAATTATGGAAAATCAAGCAGTTCTGATGAATCTCATTTGTTCTGTTTCTGAATCTCTTGGAATTAATGTTGATAATGTCAAAAAGGGGGAGATAAAGACGATTCAAAGACAAAGACAACAACAACACCAGACTGGGGGAACTAGGGGTGATAAAGAACAGACAAAGGGAAATAAAAAGAAGAACTAGCTAGTGTTGGCGTAGCTATTTTCTTCCTTACCTACAACACTTTTGCAAGGTGTTGCCGTTTCAAAAAGTGTTGGCGTAGCTATTTTCTTCCTTACCTACTGCAACACCAAGTTTTATGTTAGCGTAGACATGAAAAGTGTTGGCGTAGATATTTTTACACAATAATGTATTTATTTTTCCTTTTTATTTTGTACTATAATGCTGACTGAGCGCTCACGTGGCAGTAGACCCCATACACTGACTGGACTTTGTTGACGTGGCAGTGGGGCCTACCTGCTGACGTGGCAGATGGGACCTACCCCACTGACGTGGACTGTTGACATGGCCGTGGGTCCCACCATGCTGACGTGGCTTGCTGACGTGGCTTGTTGACGTGGCATGTGTGGGGCCCGCATGATTTTTTTTTAATAAAAAAATTCACATAAAACATTTTACCTAAAAATATTAATATTTTAAATTAAAAATAAATAACATTTTACATAATTCACATAAAACATTTTACATAAAATATTAATTGGAATACAAATGATGATTTTTTGGAATAATCTAAAATTGAAACATTTTGTTAAAAAATTGTTTTAAAAAAATCAGCTGAAACAAATAATTCAAAAGAAAAAAAAATGAACAGCAGATTGAAAATGAAAATTCAGTAGCGGGTAAATATACCGCCTAAAATTTGGACAATAATTGTCTTAGTTAAAGAATAGGGCAAACACACTCAGAACAAACACACTCGCAGCCGCACTCTCATCTCAAGTCTCAAACACTCTCAAAGGCGATTTAGGGTTTCAGTTAGGGGAGGTTCGAATTAGGGCTTCAAGATCTAATTACGTTCGATTAGAGCTTCAAACCTCATACCGGAGTCGGATTAGAGCTTCAAGACCTCATACCCGAGTCTGATTAGGGCTTGCGAATTTAGGTATCCTTCTTCCCGACTTTAATTTGTTGTTAGTTTTGTTAATTTCTGTTGTTAATTTGATTCTTGTGCTGATTCTTGTGTTTCTCTTTCACTCTCTCTCCCTCCCTGCATCTCTCTCCCTATCTCTCTACCCCCTCCATCTCTTTCTATATGTCTTTATGTCTCTCTTTCTGTCTCTCTCTCTCTCTGTCTCTCTCTCCCTCTCTCTCTCTATCTCTCTCTCACTCTCTCCTCTCTCTCTCTCTCTCTCTCGCCCTGTCTCTTGACTGGTTATATTAATGAACTAGAAGCTATAAACTAGAAGCTATGTTGTTGTACGTTTAATTGTTAGTTGTTTTGTGTATATATATATTGTTAGTAAGGTTGTTAAAATTGTGCACGCAAGGTGTTTGTTGAATTGTTTGTGAGAATAAACTCTCTTGAGAAGTTTATTTTTTGTTCATCATGTGGTACAGTATGTGGAAAATCTCAAAATAATTGTTGGTTTAGGTTTGTAATTGGTTTGGTTAGTTTGTTTAAAATATGTGTAATTGGTTTAGGTTTGTAATTGATTTGTGCAGAATCTGTTTTGTTTCTGCAGAAAAAATTGAAGTATTTGTGCAGAATTTGTTTTGAGAAAAAGGCTGCTGTTAGGTGCTGAAAATGCAGTCCAGAAATTGCGGAAAGGTCCAGAAAATTCAGTTCCCCTACTGTGCGAGAGCAATCCAGAATATGCAGTCTCGAGCAGTCCAGAAAATGTAGTTCCGTAAGGTGAAGTGCAGTCCAGGAGTAGTCCAGAAAATGCAGTTCCGTAAGGTGAAGTCAAGTCCAGAAAGTGCAGTCCATAACCTGCACAAGTGTGGTAGATGGGAAGCTCTAGGTATAGCGCACCGGTTTTAATTTGTGTGTAAGTATCGAAAAACGAAGTAGTTAAAGCGTACATGTTATTGGCAAAAAATGTTGTGAAGCATGAATTTCATATTAATGCACCTTTTGTTAATTAATTTATGGGAAATTGTTTTGCTACTAAACTTGGAAGGCAATCTGTTAATATTGTTGTATCTTTCTTGACAGATGTGCTCACTATGCTATATATGATGGACACGGGGGCCAACTAGCTGCCGAATATGCCCAGAGGCATCTACATTCAAATATTATGTCTGCTGGCTTACCACGTGAGTTGGTGTGTGTTTGCTTGGTCTTATTTATTATATGCTTTATATTCATTGGTTAGTTAGTGAACTGGTCTTGGGTTGTAACTTTTGACTGTTTCTTCCATTTCTTTTGCCCTGGTGATGGGTCTTGATACATTACCATATCAATGGCTACATGAAATATCATATTTCAGATGAGCTGGCCGTATTTCTGTTAGGCATTTGACAAAATGTCAAGGAATGCCACAAATATAAATCATCATTTATGTTGCAACCCTTATCACCTTCGTTGCATTCTAATGCTGCCTCTCTTTATGTTTATTAAAAGTTTTTGCTGCTGTAATAACACACTATAATGTCATTCATCAGGGTTTCGAAAAACAGACGAATCTCTTCTGCAGGCGAGTGCTGCAGGTATTGAGTACTTACCGATCATCTTGTATTTTGGTTATTGAAATGTTTACTGTCACCAAAAATATGGCAATGTACAGTATTTGATTTTGCAAATTCACATGCAACAGATAAATTAATAAACTGAAGGACATTCAGAACGATACCTTGGTTATAAATTGAAATGGAAAGACCCTACAAAATACGAAATTTCCTTGGATTAACTTTATGTTGGTCTTCATTCTGAATGTTTGCTCATGTATATCAAGGGAATATAAGTACTTATAGTGTTCGTGAAAGAACAATTTAATGACAAAAGATTTTGTTTTCTTTAACATTTTACTAATTTCTTTATCTGTCTTTGGTAATGGGTGAGTTCATAAAGCCTCAGACCTTTACCTGTGTCAAAGATTAAGTTAAGGTTAATGAGATGCTTTTTTTTGTGTGTGTCAGAAATGAGATGCTTCTTTAAACAAGTATATATTCGATATAAACACTTTAATATATTCCTTATTTAAATATGAAATTCCTTTTTAGTTATGACTTATGAATAGAAATTTCACTTGATTTTATTATAATATTTTAATATTGGTTTCTGTGTATCTTATTAGGGGGATGGATGGATGGTGCTACAGCCGTTTGTGTGTGGGTATTAGGTCAAACTGTAAGTTTCTACCTTTTATCCAAGTAATTCTATTTAAATTATTTAGCTTACTAGTAACTTATTAGTAACTTTTGCTTTTATCTACTTGCTCTATGGCTAAACACTGCAGGAATGTTGAAATTGTTTCCATCTATTACATACTTTACTCCAAACTCTTTATTAGAACTTAATGTCTAGCACTGATGATCATATTCTCCAGTTTCAGCTTCTACAAACTCAAAATTTCCGGAGTCCATAGCTGTAGCAGAAGTCAATACCAAGCTTGATATCCAACCTGACGAATCTGTGGTTATGGTCATACAGACTCCCATTATAAAATTCTTGGTAAGAATTCTTAATCTAGAAGTTCAATGTCACTTTTCTGTTTGTCAATGTACTTGATCAGGCTGAATCAACTGATGAAGAGAAGCTACATGCAGAGCTTGGGAAGTTCTAGTTCGTGGAACTGCAAGGAATGGATTTTACAGTTGAAAGTTGTAATTGCAATAGCTATGACAAAATAATATTTTTGGTGCTTTCCCCATCCCCCTTGTTAGATAGTAAAGAATAGTGTGGTTGAATTGTAATGATTTCTTTGTTATCAATTTTTACAGTTGAAAGTTGTAATTGCAATAGCTATGACAAAATGTTAACCATGTTCAAAAAATGTTGTAATAGATTAATTTGGTGTTGCCATATGTTCAAAAAATGTTGCAGTAGCTTAATTTGGTGTTGCAATAGCTATGACAAAGGTGTAGCAATAGCTATGACAAAGTGTTGCCACCTGTCAGTGGGCCCCACCTGTCAGTGGGCCTCTCCTGTCAGTGGGGCCCACCTATCAGTGGGGTCCAGCCACGTGTCAGTGGGGTCCAACCACGTGTCATGGGGGTCCAACCACGTGTCATGGGTCCTGTGACGTGTCATGTGTCCTGTGACGTGTCATTGCTTATTTACTATCCTACGCCAACACATTTTATGATGTTGCTGTAGGCCTAAAAGTGTTGCAGTTAACCCCTACGCCAACATCGAAAAAGCTAACACCTGAAAAGTGTTGCCGTAGAGTTTTTTTTGCTACGCTAACAATTTTTGGGCCTATGCCAACATTTTTTCAGTGTTGCCGAAGGCCATATATGGCGTAGTGTAGGAGTGACAGTGGTGAATCTCATCATGGAAGTGGTAAAGGAAAAGAAGCATCAAATAGTTGAATTCTTTCGTCTAAGTACTGGATACTTTGTCTACATTTGAGGAAGGAGATATACTTAACTTCATGATTTTGAATTCATAAATTCTATTCTGATTGTATTGTTATATGTTTTGACATCAACAACTCAGATTTATGCTTCAGATCTTAAAGCATAAACAGGGGGAGATTGTTAGGAATAATTCATGAGTTGTGATGTTGAGAATAGAATTTTACTTATACTTCTTGTATATCCTGATTTATAAAGGATTTAGCACTTTGTATATAGGATATATGTATTAGATAGTAATCTGTAGAATTAAGTTAGGAACAGTGCATCAAGGACTACATGTCAGGAATTGTGATTGAATCATGATACGGCAAGTCAAATACTGATCAAGTACTGATGAGATGGTCAGATCCTGATGCAAGATGAAATCCTGATATCAGTTGTGTTACTGATGATGTCATTATGGATGCTACAGAAACTGGCAAGTGCTATAAAACAGGATCTTTGTTTGAGGAACAAGCACGAAGATTTTATGAAGGAAAGAATTTTTTATTGATGGAAACTATCAACTGGACGGCAGAACATTGTCATGTATAGATTATCTTTCTGTAATTAGTTGATAGGTAGCATTATAAATATTCTCTCTATATCATTGTAAAAGGTGTTCATGAGGTTTGTAATCGTAAGAATACGAGAGTACAAACAGAGAGAGAGAGATTTGTATTGTCAACAGCTGCTAAAGGTATTTGTACACCTTTGGTAGAGTTTGTATTTGATCTTATTAATACAAACAAAGTTTGATTCATTCGTTTATTCTTGTTCATATAACCAAGCAAAAATCAGACACGATTATATAACTTGTATTCAACCCCCCCTTCTACAAGTTATTCGAGTTAACAAAATTCTCTTATAATCTCTTTTTGCTAATTAAATTCTCTTATAAGTTACACCAGAACAATTCACGCCTTGTTAGTATAATAAGTATGTTGGAGTTTGTGTTTATAATTGTTACTATACCTACTCTGCTGCCATAATCTATTTTATATCCTGTTCTGTCTAGAGTGGTAGTTTTTAGGGTCTGGTACTTATGTTTGAAATTTATGATTCTCAGTTTCTCCTTGTAATGCACTTCCCTTGCCTTTTCTTTTTACTTTGATTCATATACATGTGTTCCTTTGTTAAGTCTCCGTTTTGTGTTCTGTTACAGTTGATTTACCAAAATTACAATTGAATTATCAATACATACCATTCAACAAATTGTACAACCCTTTCCTTTTCAAGTTTACAATTTGATTGTCTTTGCATCTCAGGTACTAATTTCCAATCACTTCCAAACTTAAAGTCGCAATCTCATTATCTCACTCAAACTAAATTATCTCATGCTGTTGGAGGTTTTCAGCAGCGAGTGATTCACGTTTATATTCAAAGCTCTACCAATTTACTCTATGTTTTTTACTTGAGTAAAAAGTTATAATTGTCTAAATTGTAAGACAATAGTGTGACTTCATCATCCACACAAGAAGAATACTAGAACATATCAAACAAGAATTTTTATGGGCTTGTTCTCTTTAAGACCCTTCTCTAGTCCTGTTATGTGCACAACCACCAATGGATCCCACACTCTCGACGCTTCCTTCATAAAGCGTGCTGCCGAGTTGGTTGATAAGTCAGCCGGCTTTACTGCACCACACCCAAATTTTGGGTGTGTAATTGCTGTAAATTCTGGTACCAGGGTGCTCGGAGAAGGTTACCTTTATGCACAGGGGACAAAGCCATCAGAATTGCAGGCTGTAAAAGCTGCTGGCGAGTACCGCAAGGGTGCCACAGCATACGTTAACATGGAACCTGGTGACTGCCATGGTGATTCTACCGCCGTGTCATCTTTTATTAAGGTGTTTTTAACGTTATAACTACATATGGAAGATATATTGGTACTATTTATTCAGTCTCTCATATTACTTTGTTTCCAACTCAATTTGTCACTGTCTTATAATTAAGTACTCCACTATATTATTCTTTATGTTCTTGCAACATTATTAGATTTAGAAGTAGTTAGTTTTATAAAATTCCCAGCAATTGAGTTCAGGTGAAATTTCATTAAATATATCTTATAAATTTGTTATAAAGATTTAGATGAGCTTTAATTAGTCAAGACTCAAGAGTAAAATCTTGTTGTGCTCCACCTCTCCACAACGTTTACTAGGTTGTCTCTCTAAAAAGATAGAGATGTCTTTCCCTCAATTTATTTGAAGTCTGAACCTTACAAAAAAAATTATAAGCTAATGTAAAAGTTGATAAATTTATTCAATTTATTTACTGATATCTGTTTAGTAGGGAGGAATTACTAGAGTTATTGTTGGGATAAGGCATCCATTACAGCATCTCCGGGGAAGTGTTATTCAAACTCTAAGAAGCGAAGGATTGGCGGTTGATGTCCTCGGAGAAGATCTGCAAAGTAGAGCCATTGAGGTAGGGATTTATTCATTTGCATGATAGTAACTTTTTGGCAATATTTTTGAATGCTAGTGAATAAAAGTTCTGATTTGGCATCATTATCCCCTTGTATAGTTTTTGAGATCTTTGTTGGTGATATTCTCATATGCTATGATAGAGATCTTGTCACAGTGTTCATCATAAGCTGAAGCTGATCTTTTGTCGTGGCCATATTTTTCTGGCTATTTGCTTTCTTGTTGACAGTGTATTGAAGTGTATTGTAGTTGGATCGCTTAGCTCGTTCTTAACAACTCATGTGCACGTCTTCGTGTATGTAAATATCGTTTGCCTTGCTGGTTCACATTTGTTGTGGTCTGTACATCAGATAGGTTGTAAGGGGCTTGTAAGGTGTGATCATGTGATCATTTTTGTGATTTTGCCAATGTTAATGTCACATTTTGTTCAAAGAGCTGACCTCGGTCTATGAAAACTTGATACACTTTTAGCTTGTGGTTTATAATGTATTACTAAATGGAATGGACATATGGTAAAATTTGTAGTGCTATTGCTCAGTACTCAGTAGTCGGTATAGAGAAAAGGGGTCTGATCTCTGAATTGCTGCTGAAAGAAGTTACTACTAATTACTAAATACTATCTCTATTTAGTAGTAAAATACTACTACTGATTATTATATGTTAACTTGCAGAATCGTTGAAGATGAAGGCTGAAAAAGTGCCCAGGCCCCAGCACCAGCAGGCAGCACAACAGCAAGCAGGAGACAGGACAGGAGCAGATCGAGCAACAGGAGAATGGAGACTAAATTTTAATTTACCACCTTCTCTGTTTCATTGTTTTGTAATTCTTAATTCTGAATGTAAACTAAAATTCAGTAACTTGAATTCAGTAACTTGAATTCAGTAACTTGTGGAGCTGTGATAAACTTATGAATTGTGGTTGTGTACTATATTTTCTATTTTTCTGCAATTTTCTTTAACTTTTATTACAATTCGGTTTTCGGTTAAAACCGGAAAAAAAAGTTCAGTTCAGTTTTCGGTAGAACTTTTCCCTACAATTCGGTTTTGGTTAACCGAAATAAAATTTGGTTTCAGTTTCGGTTATCCGAATGCACACCCCTAATGGTGGGACCCACTGGCGGGGCCCACTTTTTAAAAAAAATTGAAGCACTCTAATGTAACCGAATATTTATGTTGCAATATGCCATTTTTATGTTATAGTAGACCTCTAAGGTAACCAGAAAGGGCATGTTACCCTAGGGGTGGAATAAGTTACCTTAGGTACCCTAAGGTAACATCAAAATATGTAACTTATAATTTACGTTACCTTAGCCCAAAAATGGATCTATAGTAACATTTTAGCACCCTAAGGTAACAAAATTTTTGGGTTACTGCAGGCTCTTTATGGTGTAGTGATAGATCTGAACTAGGATAATGTCATCACCATGTTTCTTGTAAAACAGTGTCTTGTCCAATGTGCCTCTTGTGAATTGATTTTCAAGGAGAAATTGAGATAAAGTCCATACAATGCCTTAAGCAATCTGTAGACAAATTCTGGGAAATGTGGATCCTCAAAGCCAGGTGGTTGTTCCACATAGACTTCTTCTTCTAACTCTCCATTCAGAAATGCACTCTTGACATCCATTTGATAAACTTTAAAGTTTGAATGAGCAGCAAATGCCAAGAATATTCTGATGGCTTCCAATCTAGCAACAGGGGCAAATGTCTCATCATAATCAATGCCTTCATGTTGAGAGTATCCTTTTGCAACCAACCTTGCTTTGTTTCTTATTACACCATCTTCATCCATCTTATTCTTCAGAACCCATTTTGTTCCAACAATGGTTCTGTTCTTTGGTGCAGGCACAAGTTCCCATACTTTGTTTCTTTCAAATTGATTTAGCTCCTCTTGCATGGCAATAATCCAATCTGGATCCAACAGTGCATCATCAAGTTTCTTAGGCTCAACCTGAGATAGAAAACAACCATATAGGCACTCATTTTGAGTTGCTCTCCTAGTCCTCAGTCATGCATTTGGATCTCCAATAATCTGCTCTGCAGTGTGTGATCTATCCCATTTCCTTGAATGCTCAGTCTGATTTCTCATTCTTGATGTTGCTTCATCATTCAAGTCATGATCATTCTCATTTCCTCCCCCTGTGAGGTTGCCACTAATCACAGGTGTGTCTTGGATGCTTGTTTCTCCACTATTGATTGGCACAAATTCTTCTCTTGTATCATCATTTACTTGAGTTTGTTGAACTTGAGTTTCAACTCCAGTTTCATTCTCTTCATCAGAATCATCTAGATTATCAAACTTTAATGGATCTTTATCTTCATCATTGGCTTCTTCTAATCCAGGTAGTTTTCTCTCATCAAATGTCACATCTGTGCTTTCCATAATTTTCTTTTGACTGATGACATAAACTTTGTATGCAATTCTTTCCATAGAGTAGCCAAGAAAAATTCCTTCAAATGCCTTTGCATCAAACTTTCCAACATATTCTCAATTATCCTTCAATACAAAGCATTTGCTTCCAAAAGTATGAACATACTTTAGAGTAGGCTTCTTTCCAGTCATCAAATTAAGGTGTCTTTCTAGTGTTTTTGTTGATTAGGGTTCTGTTCTGAATATAGCATGCAGTGCTCACAACCTTAGCCCAAAAACATGTAGGCATCTTTGCATCAAGCAACATTGTTCTAGAAGCCTCAATTAGAGTTCTATTCTTTCTCTCAACAACTCCATTTTGTTGTGGAGTCCTTGGAGCTGAGAATGGTTGAGAAATGCCATTCTCTTTGCAGAATGCTTCAAGCATCACTACAAAAAATTGACATTTACCTACTAATAATTTACCTACCAATTGTTAATGGTAGGTAAAAATCATCTTTACCCACCAATAATTATTTGTAAAAAGTATTAGTAGGTGAAAGTAGTATTTTAGAAAATTGTTATAAACTACCAATAATAATTTGTAACTCTTCTCCTTCACTTTGTCAGTGATGTTCTTTAAGGCAAAAAAGTTGTAATAGGAGCTAGATGGCTATGTACATGCAAGCTTATATTTTGCTAGTATCTGAGCCTGCAAGTAAACAAAACATTGTGTCTTTACTTGCAACTAGCTTATAGCCCGTGCAAAGCACGGGTTACTTTTAATTTTTTATAATTTATTTATAATATAATATAATATTATAAATATTAGTTTAAATATGTTATTGATTCGAAACTTACATCTTTATATATAATAATTTTTAGTATTAAATATAAATTAATATGTTATTGGCGGAAATTGAACCTTGAACCTCTACATATAACAACTTTTAGTATTGTTATATCTAACGGTCATGATCTATTTGAGTTGCTGATCTATTGGTGATAAATGAGGGATAACCAAAAATGGGGATAACCAAAAAAGGGTAACCAACTACAAATTATACCCTTTTGCTTATTTGTGTAGTAGAGGGGTAAAGTACAGAGATTAGATTTTGGACTAGATCGAGGGAGATAGTTTTTTATTTAGAAAATTTATTTTACAAATTAATATCTAAGACAAGTTTTGTTATCTATGTTCAAAATATATGATATTAAAATTGGAAAAAATAGTGAAAAATTGACATTGACAATATTCACAGTTCATAATTCATTATCGTAAGGGTTATTCAGTTCGAATTATAAAGAAATTTTTAGATTTTTTACAAAAATTAAAATTTACTGGTAGGTAAGAAGTTAGTGTATATGACTTGTAATAGATTGAGTTTGAATCGGATAAGCCTAAATTTATATCCAAATCCATATAATTTTTTTTTGGATTCGATCGGATCAGACCGAATTAAGCATCAGATTTTTATAGAACAATCCATTTTTGCTCCATTAAGATCATGATGGGTAATCGGGATGAAAATTGATGGTATTTCATTTTCAAATTTAAAAAGATCGATCATTTGAATTTTTAATATTTAATTTGGATTTTAAAAAAATAATTAAAATTTGCTTACACAAGTTAGTGTATATGGTTGTAATTTAAAATGAACACTTTTATACCAAGAATATCGAGAAACATCGTCACACATAGGTCTCTCAATAGATCGGGTTTTGATCCGATCAATCTAATTTTATACTCAAATCCATTTAATTAATCGGATTTGGATCCAATTAATCTAATTCTATATATATTCAAATCCATTAATTAATCAAATATGGTGTGATTGAACTAAGTGTCGAATTTCTTAAAATCAATTTATTTCCATATCCATATAGATCAATCTGAAATATAATAAAAAAATTAGAATGATTAACGTCAAAATTCTTAGCATAAAAATGACTCCAATTATAATATAAATAACTTACATAAAATACGATGATATTGTTTTCATCAAAAACGTAATTTTCTTTTAAAGTTATGGTGTAAAATAAATAGAGTTTTGGAACTTATATGTTCGACAATTATATATTATTTGTATAATTATATTAATAGTAATATTAATATATATAAATATAAATATATAATAATATTATTACATTTATTCTGATCAAATTTTTAACAAATCACATAATATAAAATCCATAAGTACTAATATTGACACTTTACATAGTAAAATCTCATTAAATTAATACACGATAGCTCGATAAATTATCTAGATTAATTAATAAAATTTGGTGATTCCAATGATATTAAATTATAGAAATTTTACTGTAAGATTAAATTATTATTTTGAGCAAGTAGTCTAAAATTAACTATTTAGTAAATATTTTATTATTTTGGATAAGAATAAATTTGATAGCTTTAAAATTTTTATATAATAATCAAATTAATATGCAACACAGTTAGTGATGGACTAAATTTTTTCAGTTTTGACGCTCATCACTCCCCCCAACTTTTTTTTGTTAATTTTTAACTTTTTATCTAGATAACTACTTAAGCGGCATAATATTATTATATCCATAAGATTAGGTGTATAATTGGGAAAACATATCCCCATTTCGTCCACCTCTTAAGCAACTGCTTACCCTACCCACCTTCCACCAAAACGAAGAGTCCTGCTTCTTTCTCTAATGGGTAATTAATCTCTCAATATCTTTACTTTATTGTGTTTATATGCAAGTCCAGTTTAAGTCTATATGTGTGAATTACTCCCTCCGTCTCTAAATACTTTTCTCATTTGAGTTGGACACGTTTGCCAACACACATTTTTGATCGTTAATATCTTCAATTTCGTATTAGTATTAAATATAAAAATTTTACTGTATTAAATTACTCATAAATACGAATCCAACAATATCACTCATGACTATATTTGGTCTTATAGATTATGCGTAAATTAGTAATTTGTCTCATGTTATGAACAGTCCCGACATATGAAATGAGAGTAGCATTATGAGACGGAGGGAGTACTGGTTACTAGCCTAAAACCCGTGCGAGGCACGGTTTGATATGTTCTAATTTTATGTTCTAATTATATTTTTACATAATCATTTTTTTATAGTTATTTTTTATAATTTGATATAAATTTAATTAATAACATACATTTAAAATTTATATTTGAAATATTTAAATTAAAAATTTGTTGATCGATTCGAACCTTGATTAGGTTGGTTACGAATCCAATGTGTACCGCGCATTTACATTCATCCTATGTGAGTTACAACTTCCGTTACCGACTACGTGTGAAGGACCTGTACATGGAATCTAATCAGTTTAAGGTTATTACATAAGTATAATCATTAATAAATAGATCATATAATCTAAACCGTTAATTAAAATATAGATCCAACGGTTAATATTAGTTTAGCGGTAGTATTGACAACCAAATATCCACTTATACTTATTATATATAGGCTATAAATATAAATTAATTTATGTTTTTAATAAAGTTTTATTCTTATAATTTTATGATAATATAATAATATAATAATATAATATAATCTTTTATAATATAATAATATAATCTTAATATAATCTTTTATAATATAATAATATAATCTTGACCGTTGATTTAATTTAATATCATATCCATGGTTATTCTTTTCGCGGTAGTATAGCCAACCAAATATCCGGCTTATGCTTATTATATATAGGATATAAATGTGGTGTGTTTTAATGTATGTGTTTGGATATAAACCGTGGGTACACTACAAGGAAAACTGAAATATACAATGGTTATTGCCCGTTGTCTAATGCCCTGGAATAGCGTTGTCTATCGAGCAGGTGTCTCTTACCAACATCACACAACGGTACACAAATTGTTGTCTGATATCCAGAACAACAACACACCAGGCTCCAAAAGCGTTGTAGCACACCCAGAAACCACAACGGTTATGGTATAAAGCGTTGTAGAAAAGGTGATATTACAACATTTTTGTTTATTATGAATGTTGTTAGATTTTAATGTGCACAACTGTTTTGGTGAATTAGAGGCACGCAAAGCCAACATTTACACAACATTCACATGTGATAGAATTCGTTGTCTTCATGTTTTTTGTACAATGTTTTGTAGCTTCAAAAGTGTTGTTAGATTCTAATGTGCACAACTGTTTTTAGCCCACCCATATTTTGTTGTATTGTGTGTTAAGAATTTAGACAATGGTCCTTCATATTTAGACCGTTGTCTTTCTTCTTCTTTCACGATAGTTCATTTTTACACACAACACTTTTATAAAGATTGATGTTGTAAGATATGATTTATAACATGTTTTCTTATAAATGCTCTCATTGGCTAAACATAAACTAGACAATGCACCAATAAAATTCTACCATTACGACAAATATTCGCTATTACAACGAACTAAAATCCACCATTACAACCAAAATTCATCATCAACCAACTAAAATTCAACCACCTAATGCTATTAATTTCTAAACAAAAATCAATTACATAACATAAAAATAAACTCCAAGAACTGGAAATACCCTAAGTGTTATATACAAGGCTGCAACCCATGGTTTCCTACGCTCCAATATATCCAAAGCCCAGTGACAAGCCATGCTTATTAGTTCAGCAGGTGAGGCTGCACTGCATCTACAGAAGTTCTTGCTATTGGTATGACTGCAGATGTTCCTCCCCCAGAGACTGTAGAATGGACAACAACAAATACAATTAAACAGGGCCCAAGTGAGATATATGAAATTCCAATCATGACATTCAAATTTAAATTTAACATGTCTTACAAGCGATATCAGCAAGTCCTGCTAGGTCCTAATATACCATTGTTGCTGTGCAAATAGATGTACTAGTTTAAGTACAGGAAAAATTTAAGTATCAGAAGTAAAACTTACTCATCCAAACCCTTCTTTGTCCTGGAGCGAAGCACCTATTAAGCTTTCACCAAAATTAGCAATCTGGGTAGCTAGTACGCATATGACAGCTTCAAGTGTGCTAATCTGCTTTCTCAATTTATGAGAGATTAAAAAAAATTGGAGTTAGAACTTGGAGCAATCGAGGAAACCTTTCCTTGGGGGAAAAAATATTAGGAGCAGGAAAGCAGGGACCAATTTATTATAATTATTTTTAAAAAAATAATGTAATAGGCTGGGGTTTTGCTCACATATAATAAAAGTGTTTAAATCGTGTACAAACCAGCAGGTGGGTGATACTTACACAATTGTTTATACTACCATGTACTTATGGCTTTTCCAAAAAAAACTGTGTGGAGGAGAAGCGCGCACACAAGTACCAATCAAAATTTTTGAATTCTTGAATCCAATCGCGTAGCCGCAGAAGATTTCAATGCACAACCATGCTAATCATTTCCACCTCTGTTTGAAACTGCACAGCCATGCCATTGTCCTGATAACCGATTGTTTGATAAATCCCTGATAACAATATAAACAAAATAAACAAAATCAATCTGACATCCAGTTGACTAAACTAAAGTCTGGCTAGCACGTGCTATGCTGATCTTCTATTGCACTGGTCTATGTGAAAGGTTTAATTTTTTCACATAATTTGTATTGTAGAATTTTGATCTAGTTAGTTGTGCATGGTGAGGTGAATGGGTGTGATACTATATGCGACCCACCAGTTTCTAAAGTACCATTGTGTATTTAGGTACTGATGAATATCATAACTGAAACTTAAATTCTCCCACCAAATTCTACATCCAGTTGACACAAACAACTTTGACTACTTCAAAGTAACTTAATTAATATATCTGCTTCTGTGCACCATAAAACTAGTGGAAATTGATATATCACATTAGATTTTAATATCAACTCAAATTAATAATAAAAATAATAATATGTAAAAATGGTAGTCATGATCGCCCAGAAACATGACTAAAAGGGCTGGGTGTCACAAACCTTGTCCAATTCAGACTAGTATATTTGATAGTTACCCTGAAATATGTCAAGAGACTCTAAAACATAAAAATTAGTCGTAGTTCTTTCTTCTGCTACAATTTTGATATTCTTATTTTTCTTTCAGTTAAAATCCCTCAAACGTATGCCTTAAAAGAAATTTTAGTACCTTTAATCACTTCACAGAAATGTTAAATAGAATTATGCACATACATACTTCTATCTCAGAGGCAATAATATCTCAAAGACACAAAGATCTACTGGATGGAAGATTCAGTGACAGTCCAATAGACAAACTGGTACCAATACTGGTAAATACCATACACATCCTGAGCAAACATCAGATGTATTTCAACTTAACAGGAATATTCAATAACTTTGTTTATTTTTACATATAATTTTAAGCGAACTTACAATTCCCCAAATGACATAAGCAATAGTTATATAAAGTTGAAGTGAACTTACATAATAGGTCAATACTCATACTTAAACCTTATAAAAAGTATATGAAGCATCCACTCCTTGTTAAACGATAAGCATATGATCAACTCAGCCATGCTTTTAAGACAGAGAAGAAGGATCAGACCTAAGAAAAAGAGTAGTTAGAATCATAATCACAGCCAAAGTATCACTTAATATAAGAAGATGGAAAAAATGAGCCAGATAGCTAGGTATAGTACATAAGAATATTCGGAAACTAACCTTTTCAACAACAGATATATGTGAGCTTAAAAGTTAAGTATAGCCCCGTTGTCAGTGAAAAAAAGAGACTTCCATAATCTTTGTTCAAAAAGAATCGGTACCAAACTGGTGTTGGTAACAATATGCGATACAAAAGCAATGTGTATTCGACTAGAGTTAGCAGTTGACCCTGAAATCTGGGAAAACCCCGATATACGATACCCTTGTAAGAACACCTGTTTCACACATTTCACAAATTTCAACTAAAAACATTTGACACATTTTTACTCTACACCTGTTTCTTCTTCCCCAGTTGTTATCAAACAATTGTGTTATAGACATCTTGTTTATACATCATGCAATACATAAGAACTACATCAAACCACCCAATTCACAAGAACTATATCAAATTAAGAATCCAACTTAAAAAAAATTCCAACGGATGAATACAAAATAGAAGAATGTTAAAAAAAAAATATCACCTAACTACCATTAAAAGTTTTTGTATTTAGCTTATCAACAATTTCCCTCAAAAGTAAAAAGCATACACACAAAAACCTCACCTGGAGAATTCTAGCTTTCTCCAATTCCTCGTCAATAAGTCTGTATTCAACCACGAGGAGCCTGGCCACTGTGACACACTTCAGCCTTGACTTACCTGAACCACACATTTAACAAAAATCAGTCTATAGTTAGAGTAGACAATGAGAAAACATAATCCAACTCAGTCAAACACAAACCCTAAATGAAATCCCCAATCAGACAAATACAAAACTCTAAATAAAAACTCAAATATGTTAAATATGATTCACCTAAATGAAATCCCCATAATGAATTACCTACAAATCAAGAAATCAGATGTGAGTCCTTCAATTAACCCAACTCGAATCCTAATAGACCTTGAACCAAGCTTTGATTAACCTAGCTCGAACACTAATTGAATCCTTTTGAAGCCTAATTGAATCCGTGAGAGACGAGAGATGTCAGAGAGGTGAGAGATGAGTGAAGGGTTTTTTCCCCAATTCTTTTCCCTCACTTATGTTTAACCCCAATTCTAAATTTTTGTTTTGCCGTTCTCTTTTTCTATTTGCCGCTCAAGCCTTTTCAATAATTCATTGTACTTTTTTTTTATTTTTTAAACATATTAGAAATTTATTTTAATTTATTTTTATTAAATTATAGTTATTAAATTGATAATTTTCATTATTTAGAAGTAATTCACAATTATATAAATTATTAATTTTTTAATTTTTAAATGATTTGAATCAAAAGTTAATAATTTTTTTGAACGATTTCTTCGACGATCGAACCGTACGAAAGTTAATAAACATTCATTCTAGTGTTGGGAAAAAATAATCAAAAAATAAAAAGGTCGGGTTGTACGAGATTTTAACAAAAACGTAGCAAAAGTGCTACTTCCTATAACGAGGCACGATCCAGATTCACTGAATAATTTTTTTGATTGATTTTTTCGACGATCCAACCGTACGAAAGTTAATAAACACTCATTCTAGTGTTGGGAAAAAATATTCAAAAAATAAAATGGTCGGGTTGTACAAGATTTTAACAAAAACGTAGCAAAAGTGCTAATTCCTATAACGAGGCACGATCCAGATTCACTGAATAATTTTTTTGAATGATTTCTTCGACGATCGAACCGTACGAAAGTTAATAAACACTCATTCTAGTGTTGGGAAAAAATATTCAAAAAATAAAAAGATCGGGTTGTACAAGATTTTAACAAAAACGTAGCAAAAGTGCTAATTCCTATAACGAGGCACGATCCAGATTCACTGAATAATTTTTTTGAATGATTTATTCGTTGATCGAACCGTACGAAAGTTAATAAACACTAATTCTAGTATTGGGAAAAAATATTCAAAAAATAAAAAGGCCTGGTTGTACGAGATTTTAACAAAAACGTAGCTAAAGTGCTACTTCCTATAACGAGGCACGATCCAGATTCACTGAATAATTTTTTTGATTGATTTCTTCGACGATTGAACCGTACGAAAGTTAATAAACACTCATTCTAGTGTTGGGAAAAAATAATCAAAAAATAAAAAGGTCGGGTTGTACGAGATTTTAACAAAAACGTAGCAAAAGTGCTACTTCCTATAACGAGGCACGATCCAGATTCACTGAATAATTTTTTTGAACGATTTCTTCGATGATCGAACCGTACGAAAGTTAATAAACATTCATTCTAGTGTTGGGAAAAAATAATCAAAAAATAAAAAGGTCGGGTTGTACGAGATTTTAACAAAAACGTAGCAAAAGTGCTACTTCCTAAAACGAGGCACAATCCAGATTCACTGAATAATTTTTTTTGATTGATTTCTTCGAAGATCGAACCGTACGAAAGTTAATAAACACTCATTCTAGTGTTGGGATATAATATTCAAAAAATATAAAGGTCGGGTTGTACGAGATTTTAATAAAAACGTAGCAAAAGTGCTACTTCCTATACCGAGGCACGATCCAGATTCACTGAATAATATTTTTGAATGATTTCTTCGACGATCGAACCGTACGAAAGTTAATAAACACTCATTCTTGTGTTGGAAAAAAAATAATCAAAAAATAAAAAGGTCTGGTTGTACGAGATTTTAACAAAAACGTAGCAAAAGTGCTACTTCCTTTAACGAGGCAAGATTGAGATTCACTGAATAATTTTTTGAATGATTTATTCGACTATCGAACTGTACGAAAGTTAATAAAAATCATCACAAAAATTTGTATATAACATCATCCGCACTGTTGGATCATCCAAAAAATTTTTAAAAAAAATTATTATTCGAAAATTATACTAGTTTGACCAAGGAGTACTTTGATAGTTGACCATTAAATATCATACAAGAACATTAAACAACGGGTTTTTTTATTAAAAACTATTGTTGTGCTTAATATAACACAACATTTTTTTATATGAAAACCGTTGTCTGATTATTTTCATTATTTCCCACCAAATTCAATTCAAATTATTTCATTATTCCCACCAAATATTTCATTATTTCCCACCAAATTCTAATCAAAATTTTTGTAGTTCAGACAACGGTTTCATAAAAACTGTTATCTCATCAAAACACGATTTAACAACGGTTAATTATTCTGTTGTGTGAATCGTAATAACACAATGGTATATAAAAACAGTTGTGTGAATTATACAACGGTTTATAAACATTGTCTCAAAACAGATCAGACAATGTTCGTAAAAACAGTTGTGTAACCTTACTCGTCTTTACAACACCACATTGCAAAAGCCATTGTCTGAATCAATTTACTAGACAACGTTTTTAACCCGTTGTAGGGTACCTGGATGACACAATACTTTTCTGAAGTTACAAAAAAACCGTTGTCTCTTAATTCCAAACAATGCTTTTTCGTCCGAGCGTTGTCTGATGAGTGTTGTCTGATTGCGATTTTCTTGTAGTGGTATACTCTCAAATAATTCGATTTTGATTGGAATGATTTATGAATTCTGTCGTATGTCCCCTCAACTGATTAAAGTTTGTAATATGGGCCTTATGGCATATGTTCATCATATTAAATGGGTTTTTGTTAATGTTTTAGAACTTATATATGCACAATATGTAAGTAAAGTAGTACGGATATGATATTTTGACATATGTAAAATTTTAGGAACTATCTAGGGCGCTTTGGGGAGACGCCTCTAGTCATATGTTTAAAGGTGAAGTATTCATACATATAATCCTCAGCAGGCCGGTCTTGTTCTACGAGTCGGCTAAGTTTAGTTTTTGGAATCATTATGGGCATTCGCATCCCCTTTGACTTGCTATGATTTAACTATGTTTATGTTCTGGCATTGTGTAAGAATTTACTGTCATCTTATAGAATGATAATCAACAACATGCCGCATTTTGTATATGGATAGCCAACCTTTTAGTTGAACTGAAATGAGAATGTACCTGACTGGATTAGAGATTCTCATTCAATTATTGGTTATTTTAGAGTGAGCTCAACCAGCTGGATCCAAAACTACATGGGGTTTGGTTTAGTTTGTCAGGGTACTATATTTCATTTACATAGTCTTTTAATTTTATAATCTTTTGTATAGGATTGCATATCATGTCATCTGGATGCTATCCCACTCGATCCATCATATGTAATCAACAAGAAATACCAACAAAAGATACAAATATTTGTACCAGGGAACCAAAAGGCAACACTCATTCTGATGCTAAGACTGGGTAACCTAGTGCTACAACTCCTTTGACTGGTGAAAATGACAATACTGCAAGATCTGGTAGTTTGTAATATACTTTGTGTCTTCATAAATTGTTTAGTGTATTGCATTTTGAATTTTTTGTTTGTTGAACACATATGTAGATCGAAAAGTTACGTAAAGCAACTCGCGGAATGGGGACTTCAAAAATTGCTAAGGCAGCCGCAACAGGAAAGTTATCAGTCATATTTGATGCAGATTGTCGTCAACCAATTTATAGTAATGCTGAAAGATTTAACAATGAGATTGGATTTATTGTTCGTAATCATGGTACATTTTTTATAAAGATTGGAGACTTGTTCATGAGGAGGTCAGAGCACCACTGCGAAGTTATCTTATGGTAACTTTTCTTACATTATTATACATTTATGTTTATGCTGCTCTGTTGCTATGTTTGTCCCCCTGCATTATTATTCATTTATGTTTATGCTGCTCTGTTGCTATGTTTGTCCCCCTATAGCATTTGTTGGAATATTTAAACGTATTTATTTTCAAGCTATTTTTAGCTGAATAAATCAATATGTGTTGCGTATGTTTTGCAGTAAGAATAGATCTGCATAGTAGTAGTTTGTTTGGGAACTAGTGGAATAAAGAGTGTGTATGCATTCTATTTTGTAATCATATGGAGTATAAACTTTCCATTTAGAAAATCAGTTTTACGTATGCTACATCTCTTAACTTTTACATATAGTTTTTGTTTAAATACGCAGTCCTAAAAAAATATTTGATCTTGGAGTGATTGTCCAGCAACTGTTAGAGATATTTAAGTGTTCTCTAAGGGATAGACAGTGTATAATATTTCATTTATTAGCTCAGCCCAGAAAAGTATCATACATTAGGCTTTAGAATTCTTCTATCAGGATTAACATCATGCTTTGCCAATAAATCATATGATCAGTGAGGTTGTAAACCAGTGCTTCTACTGTTCTTTGTTTTCTTCTCTTCTTACTATTTAACATAATGCATTCTTTCTGAAGGTATTTGTTAGCTGCTTACCTATCGATTCTCGGAAAGATTGTGTTATTAATTCTGATGATGGGGAAGATCTGGTGGCACATCCAACAAGAAAGCTCATGTACAACTATCGAATCTGACCAACCGAGTTATCAGGATTTAGTTCAGCGACTTAATGAAGCCAATAAATGTCTTGATGAAGTTGTTAACGTACTGCACCAAAACAATCTTTTGTCACAACCAAACCATCTCCAAGAAATGAAGATTTAGATGAAAATTTAGATGATTTACTTTAATATGTTTTTTTAAATATTGTTAGAACTTTAAATTCGATGTAACTCTTTTGATACTTTCAATTTTTAGGTTATTTTATATAAAATACAATTATGTAATTTTTGAGTTGTATATTTAATTAAAAATTTTTTTACAAGAAATCATATTTGTATTATTATATAATCAATTGCAACCATTGGAAAATTGCCACATGTCAATTATGTGGGGCTACACGTGGCGCCTTTTCGAGGTGACATATGTCACATTTTTAGAGCACCACTTGTCATGATATGAGATTCGCCACATGGCACGACAATGAAGCACCACGTGGCATGATGAAGAGGTACCACATGGCCCATTAACGAGATTCCACATGGCATGTCCATAAGGTGCCATATATGCATTCCATGATGGCCACACAAGTTAGTGACATGTCATCTGCTGACTTATTATTGTGGGGTCCACAAATTATATACCTACCAATATATATAAATGTGTAGGTAATGAGTCTTTCTCCACCAACTTTTACCTACCAATCTCGACCAATACTGTATTGGTAGGTAATTTTCTTTACTTACCAATATCATACTTTTACCTACATTTACAATTGGTAGGTAAAAGCCATATTTCTTGTAGTGCATGGCATTTCTGAACTCTGTTCCATTATCATTTCTCAATGCAATCACACTTGCATTGTTGGCATTTGCTTCCTTGTCAACTTTCTTTATGTGCTCAATGATTACTTGTGGAGCCTCATCTTTTGATGCTAGAAATTCCACCCATGTATACCTTGTAAAGTCATCAACCATCACCAAGGTATACTTCTTTCTTCCTAGTGACATAATGTGACATCCCCAGATCCGGGGTCAAGGATCCGGGCCGTCAAGGTCCAATTTTCATTCAATATCAATATTTCTTTGGTCTTTTTTTTTATATAAACTTGGCAGCTGGAATATAAATGCACAATAAAACTCACCCACAATAGACCTCACACTTAATAATATTACACACCAGCCATATGCTCAAGGAACAACATCCATGCCATAATAAGTTTAAAGTTAAGTAGTTATTACAAACCCAGAATCCTAGTAAGTACATTGTTGAGTGATGCTTCTACAAGAAGCATTTCAACAGCCAAATTTATTACAACCTTACACACTTACACACTTAATATACATAAGACCACTAAACCCTTTGCGCTCGTCATCTACCTCGGGGACGGTCGCCAGTACTCGCTCAATAGGTCGCCTTCCCCCTATCCTCTTGCGGGGTGTCATACGGAGTATTGGCATTGGTCCTATCTGTATATACATAAGTAGCAAGAGTGAGCTATGATAGCTCAGCAAGATAATATTGTGAACTAAAATCAAAAGTGAACAGGTATATATATATATATATATATATATATATATATATATATATAAGCAGAAACCAATTATAAACTTCAAGGGAGATTAGAACTCTTATTTAATAATACATCATTCACTTGCTATTATAAGAAAAGAAATCTAATATAATATAGTATCAGTTTCTCTTCATCTGTAACAATAATTCCATCATTTCATCTCATTTTCTTGGTTTCAGCATATAAAAATCTGAAAACCATTATCAATTCTTTCTTTTCAAAACTTTGGGGATTTTCACTGTTGCCGAATACGTGAGGCCCGATGATCAGTCGTCCTCCGTACCCGTCCCTTTTTACTACCGGTAGACGGAGGTAGGTCTACCACCATCCCCAGGAGGAAGGTCTACCACTACATCCTCCTTCGGCAACTCTTGGGCCGAAATGAAATATTAAGTGCTGGACTGTGCAACTTCCACACAGCCTCTTACGTTGACTGTTGCAAATTCCCCTTTTTATCAAATCATTTTTTTTCCATTCATAAACATCATTTAACCTTTCCATTTATCAATCACTCCTATCATTTTCATTCTCGCACATTATTTTTATAAAATATATCTATATATTTACCATAATACTTTGATTATGATTCATACATCTCTTTTATATTCAAGAAATCACATATACTTTTACATTCATAACACCTTCTATCTATTTTAAGAGTAGTAAATAATAACCAAATATTATTTATTAACCTTTAATACTCAGAAAGAACACTTTTAATATAGCATTATAAACCTTATAACCCTAGATAACAACTGATACCATTTTCTTTCACCATAGAGCATATTCACTCCATTCATAATCATTTCTATATTCATATTCCATAACTCATATCCATCTCTCTTTAATTTCCCAAAATCAAGGGAATATATTCCTTACAATATAGCAACAAAAGCATCACATATATATATATATATATATATATATATATATATATATATATTCCATAACATCATTATTATTCCGAAGATAAATAATTTTCAAAGTAGAGATAGAAGGATCTTGCCTCTATTCCTGAATCCTGAAGATGTGGCTCGTGGTTCTCCCGAAGTTTCTATAACACAAAAGGTCCGTCGTTAGAATATTACATCCCTTTTCTCACTTCACCTTTATATAACAATACCCTTAATGCCTACTATGTGAATAACATGCTATTATAATCCAAATGTTCCAAGAACCTAACCAATTTTAAACTCAATTAAAGTTTCAATGTTTTTCACCATTTCCCTTAACAACCGCACTTAACTGTAAAAATTCTCATAAAATCTCAAATTCGAATTTTACTACAAGGTCAACTGGTAATGTCTCTTTGACTACCCTACCATATTATCCCAAAGTTTCATAATTTTTAAAAATGTCTAAGTAGGTTGATCATAGCCTCAAAGTTGATACAATTACGGTTTCTCGGTTTTCGAACGTCTTTCACTAAAACTGACTTTTCTCCTAAACCGTTCATCAGATTTTAACGCACCTTATATCGAAATGATCTATGAACTAAGATCTATCATTTCATGGTCAATTGGTAACCTAGGCAGTGAGGTACCGTACGAATACAGGGGTCACAAAACAGGGCAGATTTCGTTCTAACGAAAATCGGACATTATATCACAACCATGGTTACAAGTTCACAACAAACTTTCCATGTCAATTCCAACCATTTATATCACAAAATCATCATAACTTAACACTTATATCCACTAACCACTAACCAATTCAAAAATCATCACAAATACAAAGGGGCAAGGATGGTTATACCTTCTTGAAGCTTTAAAGTCACTTAACAAGCCTTGGGTACACCTTAAGCCACCTTGTATTAGCTTAAATCAACTAAAGATACCATAAAAACAAAGATTAAAACTTGAAAAACACTATTCACTACTATTCATCTTGCACTTGAATGATTTTATTACCTAGGCAAATGATGATGGTTGGCCTTGAAACTTTGTGATTAACTCTTTCTATCCTCCAAGATCACCCATGATTTTCCTCTTGATTTAATGTGGATGCTAGCTAGGGTTTTTGATTTTTATTTTCTTTTTTTTTTCTTATTACCGAATGGAAGAAGAAATGGAAGGAGAGAGTTTTCTTCTTGGTTGTTTAATCTTATCTCATCTCATCCTAATCTCTTGCATATTCTAGAGTTTTGTGGAGATATTTAGATAATTTACCTTGTTAAAAGACTAATTTATCCTTAAAACTAATTAGTGGAAAGTGATGTAATCCTTGATGATCTCATCTCTTGTTTTCTAAATTTTCTAAGTAAAATGCCAAGTACATTGATAAATAATGTGGTATGTATCCTTGTTATATTACTAATCTTGGTTGCTTAATCTCCATACTCGTCTAATTGTGGTTCGTTTCGAGTGTACCTCATTATCTCAGTGGTTTTTAAACCATTTACGAATCCAATTTCCCTTGGCATTCTCTTAACTTAATAATCCTTTGGTTTAACCTAAATTCAATAATCCCTCAATATATAATTCTTATAATGTTTCCATGCTCCTTAACATCTAATAGAAGCTTATTCGAAATCAAAATCCTCAAAATCCATGTTCAGGAATTTCTGGAATCTATCGTCATTTCGAGTCACTTATTTTCAATGTAGAACACTGATATGGTTTCTATTTACTCATTTTCCGTTTCCATTATGGAGTACTTATATACCATTTCACTAAATCCTCGAAATTTACTATTCATGTGACCACTGTAGCATTACTAAAGTTAGGGTTATTACACATAATATTGACAGGCCCAAACAAATCCATATGAATGAGTTGCAGGGGCTTGGTTATTGATGTCACTGTCTTTGACTTGTGGCTTGATCTTTTCATCTTTCCTCTTTGACAAGCCTCACACACTCCTTCTTGACAGAATTCAAGTGTGGGCATGCCTCTCACTAACTCTCTTTTGACTAGAGAATTAATGGCTTTGAAGTTCAAATATGATAACCTCAATTGTGCCACAGCCAACAATCTTCATTTGATGTTTTGAGTAGAAGCAACAAACTTTATCCTTGTTTGCAGAGTCCATATTGGCTACAAATAGGCTTCCTTTCCTTACTCCAGATAGAGCAAAATCATCAGTCTTCTTGTGGGTGATCAAACATTCATCTTTGTCAAAATCCACTTTGAATCCTCTATCAGTAAACTGACCAACACTTAGCAGATTATGCTTGAGTCCCTTGACTAGTGCTACATCTTCAATGATGACATTACCAACTTTCAACTTGTCATATCCCAATGTGTTACCCATGCTGTCATCTCCAAAAGCAACCATTGGGCCAGCCTTCTCCTCATACTGTGATAGCAGGACCATATCACCAGTCATGTGATTTGAGCATCCACTGTCCAAAATCCACATGACCTTCTTTTCACTTTCTTTGCCCTGCAAAGACAAAGGTATTACTTCTCCTTTGGTACTCGAACAAGTTTGGGTCCATGTGACTTAGAAACAGTTTTATCATAAACAACATGCTTATCAACTTTCTTGGTGTTAGTCTTCTTGTCACTGTTAGAAGTCTTAGAACCTGAGGTTTCAGACTTAGGTGATAGAGGTACCTTCCTAACTCTAGGAGGACTTGAAGACTTTGACCTTGTGTAGTGTGTGTGTGAGAATTGTGACTGATACAACCATCAATGAATTGCCTTCTTAAATTAAAATAGCTAGTCATAACATTCATATTGCATGGCATACAGTCAAATTTATCACAGAATGGAGCATCTCTATGTCTTAAAGGCACAGAACAATCATAGAAAGGTTTGGGCACACTACCAATAGGTTTCTTGCATGCATGAGTTAAATTATTAGTACTGAAACAATTCTGACAAGTTTTCCTAGGGGCATTAGGCATATAAGCATAGTTGTTATCTTTGTTAATCCCTAGCTTGCCATTTCTATTCTGTTTCTTCTTAGCCACTTTCTTCTCAGATTCATTCTTCCCAGCTGATACAAACTTGACAAACTTCTTAGGTCTAGACCTATCATCTACTGGCTTCTTGGCTTTTGGCTTGACACTCTCACTCTTAGAGGATGCTTGTTGTTCACTGAATTGTGCCTCATCCTCATCATTCAACATTTGCTTGATGAGTAAGGCATCCTCATCAATTTCAAATGTTGATTCTTTAAAAATTGGAGTCTCAGCCTTTTTCAAAATGTGAGGCACTTCCTCCTGAACAACTATGTCATCTTCAATTATAGCATAGCCTTTCCTCTGTTTAAGAGTGTCATAGTCAAGTCCAATTGCAGCCTTGGGTTTAGCTTGAATTTCCTCATTATAGGATTGCAGTAGACTAGATGAGTTCTTAAAGGTTTTCAGTTTGTATTCATTTTCAGCTAGTTCGTCCCTAAGAGCCCTTTCAATTTGGCTAGCACATAGAACCTTATTCTGCAGATATTCAACTTCTTTCTTATGGTTTTCTACTTGCATAGCAGTTAGCTCAAGTTCCTCATTCTTTTTGATTAACACTTCATTTCTAGTAGACAGTTTAGCAATTTCCTTATTAACAGCAGTCATACTAGTATGAATATTAAACATTTCAACAGATAGTTGTTCAATCATACACTTGTACTCAGAAACAAACATGTCTATGGTAGTGAGAGATGGTACCTGAGAGTCTGATGAAGATGTGTCATCCTTGGAATTGGCCATCAAGGCATAGTTGCAAAATTCTTGCTCTTCTCCATCACTATTAGAATCATCCCGACACTTCCCTCCAGCTATGTAGGCCTTACCTTGTGTCTGCTTTTTCAGAAGGGCCTCATACTTAGCTTCAAGCTCTAGAAACTCTTTATCCTTCTTTTTAGGCTTCTTGCATTCACTGGCAAAATGCCCTAGGTCATTGCATCTATAACACCTTACAGATGACCTATCCACATGGCTAGTTTTAAATTTATTCTTGTTTGCTTTCACAGGTGCCTTGCTCTTGTTGAATGAATGGTTTTGGGTTTTAGGTTTGAAGGGTTGGTTCCTCTTGAATCTGATGTTTGGAAATTTTCTGGCCATGAAAGCATATGAAGTGTTTTCCATTCCATCTAGTTCTTCAAGAGTATAAAACTCTTCTTCCTCCTTTTCCTCAACTGGTTCACTTACCTCAGCTTCAGTTTCTTCATCATCTACTATCTCCTCTATCCTTAGTTGACTTGTAGATGCTCCTAGGTCTTGAATATATTTGTTGACAATCAAGGCACATGATGTGTTTACCATCCTACCTTGGTTGGCTTGGATAGCCCTCTTCTGAAACAACTCAAGCTCATGAGTCTTTAAAACCCCATAGAACACATCATATGTGATTTTGTTCAAATCTCTTTCCCTTAGAGAAATGACCCTCTGCTCTAGGTGGTTTGGAGAAGATAATAGAAACTTCATATTCAACTCCTTGGTGCTGTAAAACTTGCCATTCATCTGCAACTCAATATTTAGCTTGTGAAATCTTTCAAACATCTCAGTGATGCTTTCCTTAGGCTGTGGCATGAAAGCTTCATACTATGTGACCAGTATCTGTTTCTTGTTTTCCCTGACCTCATCAGTCCCTTCACATAACACCTCAATGTGATCCCATATTTCTTTTGCAGATGTACACGATGCAATGTTTGTAAACATTGACATATCCAAGGAATCAATAATTAGCAACATGAGGTGACTGTCAAGAGCAACCATCTCCTTTTCTGATTCTATCCATTTAGATGGTTCCTTGGCCACATAAGATCTTGGAATAGTTATGGTTCCAACAGTCTTCTCAGGTATCTCTTGTTGTGGAACAAAGGGACCATTCTTGAGAATCTCAGGATACAAAGGATGAGAGGCTTTGATGAACAACATCATTTTTATCTTCTAGAGGTTGTAATTTTCTTTGTCAAACTTAGGGACTTTCACCGTTCCTATGGTCTTTGGTGTATTCGAACTCATGATCATTTTTCTGTTTTTGAATAAACAGCCCGCTCTGATACCACTTGTTGAGTATTGAATACGGCAAAAGAATACAGAGGGGGGGTGAATGAATTCTTGAACTTTTTCTAGTTCTTGAATCTGTGTAGCATGATATGTGTTTGTGTGTACAAATATGTAGGTGCGGATAAATAACAACACAATATCACTTTAATCTAATATTTTATTAGATAAAGATTTGCTATAATCTGTGAATACAAATGGTAGTATTCCCAGCTTCGTTTTTCTCAGAGAGATATATCTTACAATGTGCATGAAAAACTTAATCAACTAAAGAAGTGAGATTGTATTCTTATAGAACATGAATACAACTCACTTACTACAAATAAGGTTATAGGATAAATTACTTTCTTGTATGTCTATCCTTTTTGAATAAGCATCCAAACGGCTACAGATTTGACTTTGCAAAGTTCTGTTCAGATCCACTTCTTTAACTCTTTGTCTCTTCTATATCTCTTCAAGCTTCCTTGTAGGCTTTCCAGAGCACGTTACAGATTGTGGTCCATAAAGTGCATTGGCTTGTTGCAGGTTTCTGACTTATACAACTTCTTCAGTATTTTGTCTCCAAGAATGTATTCAAGAAGTGGCTAAGTGATTGATTCGAGAACTAGGATTAGATAACTCTAAGTTCTCGAATACTGTATGATTGACATATCGAATCACTTCTCGAATAACACTTTTCTCCATGGTTCCTTGAGTTGTCGAATAGAACACTTGACTTGTCGAATCCCTGAGATATCGAATAGCTTTCTGAGTCCTTGAGATATTGAATGGAACTTTGACTTGTTGAATCTTTGAGAACTCGAATACCATTTTGACTTGTTGACTTCTTGAGTTCTCGAATAGAGTATTTAGACATATCGAATCTCTGAGATATCGAATAGTTCATTCAGAGATATCGAACAGTGTCTTCTAAGATATCGAATCTCTGACTTCTCGAATGCTAGACTTCTCGAATAGACAAATGTACTTCTCGAATTGGTACTTAGGCAAATTCTTCATTTCTTCAAATCCCAACTGTGATTATTTGACAGTCTTTATCTTCTTGTTTGAGGCATGAACCTTGGAACTTCTTTCAAGCATTATTCTTGACTTTATAAGTACAGTTATACAACTAGGATTTGATGCCTATTACAAGTACAAAACAAATAGAAACTCTACAACTAGAGGTTCCCTCAGTTAAGAGGTCATGTAAGTAATGCAAAACATTATAAACAATTAGGCTTGTTATTAGATGTAAACAGGCATACCTCTGTGACTAACAGTTTCTATATGTGGGGAAAGATATTCATCTCTTCAAATCATAGATTAATTATTTCCAGAATACAGAATTTTTTTAAATTCAAGGATCTAGTAATAGTAATCAATATCTGAGTATCATGTCTATAAGTTTCAATCCAATGTTTGTTTATAATTTGTTTGTTGTTGAAGTACAAATAAATTTTTCATTTTCTTGGTAAAAATTAGGGTAACAATTTTGTCAGCAAATTTATGATAATAGAGAAGGGTGGTGAGCATATTGTAATACAATGTGGGGCGAACCCAGGATTTATAAACTTAACTCGGCTGGACCTAAAAAAAATTTATTCGCAAACTTAATAGAAAGGAGAAATGAGCAAACTAGCGTAAAAATATAAAATCAAAATCACAAGTTTAACCTTGCTATTAATATTTGCATAAATCAAGTTATATGAGTACTAGTTTAGAACTCATTAGAAAAAAAAAGATTCACTTAGATCACTTGAGTTGTACTCGACGATTCTTTTGAGCATAAAATGCATCTATCACTTTGTTTATATCAATATCTTCAGTAAACTCCCTCTAAATGTTGATAAGCATAGAATCTCCCAAATATTTTTCCTCCATTTTATTTTAGAAGATCGGTCTTTATTAATGTCATAGCTAAAAACCCTTTCTGTAGTTGCTGTAGAAACAGTGAGAGTCAACACAAGAAAAATCAACCTACAAACCAAGTTATTGTATTCAGCCTTTCCTCAATCAACTAATTGTACACTTAACTCTAAAAGAGTAAACAAACTCTAAAATCTGGCATGATTAACCACATCAATCTTGTAATGATCAAGTTAATTGGAGTTGAAGATGGTACATATCTTATTGACTAAAATCTGCATGATAAAAGGTAATATGCTCCTTGTTAATTAAACTAAAATTGTTCTTTGGTTCCAAAGATAAACTTAATCTCAAAAGCTCCATGACATTATCATTGAACCTATATTGTAGCTCTTCTAATTGAAAATCAATTGCAAAATAATAAGAAAGGATAATTATTATGATGCTCAACTATTATATCATCTATCTGTCGCATAGAACCAACAACATCCATATAATGAGCACGCATATCTGGTAAATCAATTCCAAACTTTTCACACACTGATATGACATAATATAACCTCAAGATCTCTAAAAGATTGTAGCAATGTTTTTGTTATTGCAACTAAATCCATGACATTCAAGATATCAATTAAATTACTTAATATTTTAGTTGTATGATTCGTTGGTTGAAAACGTAAAAACGTAATTAGTCAGATTATGTGGCATGTAGACCATATGTAGATTACTCGGATAATTAGAATTATGTTATTAGCTTGTATTCGAAAGATGATTGTAAATTAAATTATGTGCTTGACTGGATTTGACAGTGGATAAAAGAATTGATTGGTTGAGTCGGTTGTACTTCGACAGATAGCGTGATATTATAAATGAGGTGTTGTCGAACTTTTGTTAGAAATATATAGTTATTTTGGGATGATAATTTCATGTATCTTATATGTGCACTATGAATTATGATTGTTATATGATAATATGTAATATATGTTTACTTGACTTACCTGATTATACTACAAGTATTTTATAAAGTATAACCTTATGTGATATACATGTTATTGTGTTTATGCGAGCTAGGGGACGTATGGGTAGATTTATAAAATAGAAGTAAGGTTTTGATTAGTTCGGTACTGAAGTAGTATTTATCTTTATATAGGTACAAATAGGAGGCCCGGCTAGGAGCCAGTGTACGTAAGGATGAAATTTTGAGAAAGGAGATATTCATCGGAATTGAAGAGTATAATAGCAGAGTGGCGGACAAATTGTAGGGGAAAGATGAATGTGTAGCCAAACAGAGGCCAGCGTATAGATAAGTAGAGATGGATGTAAAGTGAGTAAAGAATCGGGATGTTGAATTGGAAACTTTGTATATATACTGAGGCAAGTTATACTATCCCTAACTTATTGTTCAAGTGATGTGAATCCTCCTATGTTAGTGGATGTTCTTTCAAATTCTTTCTTGCAAGCATCTATACCCTTAATTCTTTTTTATTTTAAATAATGTGAACCTGCTCTGTTAATTATACGATGTTCCTTTCAGATCATTTTGCTAGTGCCTATACTCTTCATTTTTATTCCAGCGACATTTTTATTCTACTAATTTCCAAACATTTAATCTCAAATCATTCTGTCATTGTTTATTCTCTTCACCTGTCGTTCAGGTGTTGATTCTTTCAAAATTATTTTTATATAAATATCCCTCATCTTTATTAATATTCTTCAAGGAACGTTTTTTTTCCTCAAATTTTGTAAAATAATTCGAGGTTTATATTGTCGTTGAAACATGTGTGCTCAGTGACGGTTAAAACCGAGAATGAATTGAGATCTTCTTATTTATTCAAATTAATTATTGTCGGGCCGGTTTTGGCAGCTAAAGCCTATGAGTGCTTAGCCAACAAGAATGAGACTTGAGTAATTAAGAATTTCTTGAATGTTCATTTCAAACTATATAAATCTTCTATGTTGATTCAACTTCACAATGGGATTTTACCAGTTTAGAAATATTTGAAAAGAGTGGTTTATAACCAATGTATTACTCAAATCCTCCCTTGAAATTCAGATTCCTTTATTTCATGGTTACCTTATAAATTGCTGTTCAATTTCTAGAATCTTAGCAATTGCTTCTTTCCTTATTTGATTTATGTTTCCTTGTTGATATATGATTCTATGTTGCTAAACCATACCATTTTTAGTTAAATCTTATTGCTTTGTTGTTTATGATTCCCTATATCGAATGTTTCCCTGACCCTTAATCTTTTATTGTTGCTCATTAAAATGGCCTAATTATTTAAAAATGATTTAAAATTCCTTATATTGAGCTGATCTGTTATTAGTGAGTTTAAGGACTGAAAAGTGAAATGTTTTAAAGTTTTTAAAGGTTTTATTGTGAGGGATTCTGTCTAAATGTTTTCTATGGAGGCCTTCAGATTGGAGGAGTAAGAGGTCGGGTGACGCCGGTCCAGCACTTTTTATTAAGCGTAAGAATTGAATCTAGTGGGACTAGTCCAGCATTTTAAAGGCCAATGTGTTACCTAATTGGGAACCCAATTTTCAAGGTCCAGAGGAACTTCGTGTCCGTTATGGGACTTTACGTGGCTGATCACCCGTATTGTCCGTGCGTTGTCGTGGAAAAACTCCAATCAACTTAAATATTTTTAAAAGGTTTTATGAGAAGTATGTTGCAATGATAGAACTGTCTTAAAGAAAGGAATGTTTTGATGAAAGTTAGGATTTGAAGAAATGGAAAGTTTAATCCTATGATGGAAATTGAATTTCTCCTTTAAGATAAATTGGTCATTGATATTATTCATCAATGAATTATCGAGATATTGTTTTTTCACTATATTATTCACTTGTTGAGCATTGTTGGCTCACTCTTGCCTTGTTTTACCTCCCCTTTTCAGTTAGGGTCAAGGATAGGCTACCTACGTATTACTATTCGAATGAGAGCGATGCGGCATTCTATAAAGAATAGATTTCAGAGTCATCACGGAGATATTCGGTGCTGGACTGCGCTATAGATAAGAAGGTATAGTGGTTGTAATAATTATTATAATTTAGATTTTTGTTTCATATCATAACCTGAGATCGATCCTTGGTGAGGGGTCGTATATATAATTAAGTTATATTGATTGTGAAGGTCTGTGGCACCAAATCCTGATCCCGGATTTGGGGGAGCGTCACACTCATGACTCAGTTAGGCTTGTTAATGAATCGGATATCCAACTCGATCTGATTCGATCCATAGCTAAATTAGCAGGTATGGTCCTTCCAAAAAAAAATCGATCCATTTATGATCCGATACGATAAGGGTCTCATATGATAACGAACGAATATGGATTTTGTTTGATCAAATTGTACATAAATAACATTATTTTGAAATATAAATTTGGATTTGTCAATGCATAAGTCATAATTTTAATTCTTACTTTGTTAGAAAATTTTTAAAATAACTATTTTATAGATTGAAAAAATAAAAAAAGTTTTTTTTAATTTGCTAAATGGATCGGATCTCCGATCCGATAATCCGAAATTCGAATGGATCGGATATGGATCGACCTAAAAAATATCTGACTCAAAATCCGATCCGATCCGATCCGAGTCCAAAATTTCTTAATCGGATATGAATTTAGGTTGATCCGACCCGAATCCGACCTATTGACAGACCTAAACTTAGTCATTTGAACATTCATTCAAAGAGATTATCACATTGAAATTTAATTATTTTTAATTGTACGTACATCATGAATAAATAATCTTTTAGATATATTTTACGCATTAACATTTTTCAAGCACTATTTAATTATAAAGTAGCATAAAACATATTAACATGATTTTATAGCAAGCCCGTGCCTTGCACCGCCCATAAAGCTAGTTTATATATAAGGATCCTGTTAACAACAGCCCTTAGGGCTATATTTAAGGACTAATTTTTGCCACGTGGTGCATTTTTATTGGATGATTTATGTGAATGCATGGGACACATACTTTTTTGCAAGTGGGCCACAACCTTGAGCCAATTAAAAACTACCACATAGCCCTAAGGCTGTGGTTAACATTTTCCTATATATAATACTGTGGAAGGGTGGTGTAAACATACAGGAAATTTTATTCTTTGCACGTACGTACAATTAAACGCAAAACGTCATTTAACTTCTATATCTTTCCTCAAAACACATGCAATGCAAGGCTCGAGAAAAATAACTGGCCAGAACTATTCTTTCTATATATATACATATATATACAAATTGGATTTATTAGTGTTTTGATTTTTAGGTTGATTGTCCAGTGCAAGCAGCAAGGTTTATTTGAGAAGATGGCATGCATATATAGATAGAGATACAAGCAATGCTGGATTTTGAAAGACCAAATCTTGATAGCTTGCCGATACCAATCACCTGGATAGTAGGATTCTTCATCGGCCTCTAGATTAATGTTCCGTGAACATATTTTACCTCGGTGCCTAACATAATTAGCCATTTTAGTTTTTACGGGAGGTACTAACGTCAATACGTCATTTAAGTACACTCCAGAGCTACTTACAAATAAGCTTACATATATGTGCGCAGACAAATGATGTACATGGTCGCTTCCAGTCAGATCAGGCCGGCCTCCAATAGTAACCATAGGTTGGCCGTTGTCCAAGCGGTATTAATGGCTGACCCCATGGCCCTGCGGAAAAGATAAAACAAAAAGTCAATCTACTTACAAATGTTTGAATACTAAGGTATTCAACTAATAGAGTAATGAAGATATTGGCTAATGGAGGATCACCCATTGGAGGCAGAGGTCTCTGGAGATGTGAAGAATATTGAATTGGATCATGTAATGGAAGAGGTGGTGGTGGAGGGGGTCGTGACCCTGGATTAGGTGGAAGTGGGGGCATTGGTGAAGTGGGCAAAGGGGGGGTAGGAGGAGGAGAATCAGGTGGTGGTGGAGGAGGTCGTGACCCGCCGGGAATAGGTGGAAGTGGGGGCATTGGTGAAGTCGGCAATGGGGGAGTGAGAGGAGGAGAATCAGGTGGTGGTGGCCGGGGTCGTGACCTGGGATTAGGTGGAAGTGGGGGCATTGGTGAAGTCGGCAAAGGGGGAGTGGGAGGAGGAGAATCAGGTGGTGATGGTGGTGAGTTCCTTTCCCTTCTATCGGAACCATTCCCTTGCGCAGAAGTATCCTTTTTTTCCTTGTTGGGTACCAAGACATCCTCCATTTCAAGCTCCTGATTGCACGAAATCTTAGGGATTTCATCTTCATCAACGGATACACGCGGAAGCAAATGGTCAGCTGATGACTGAAGCGTAATATTGCTGTGACAAAAACCAAGAATGTGCGACTCAGTCAAATTTAAGGTTGATTTCAAAGATTGTAATTTAAATAAGGAAGCATTGCAATGTGTCCGTGTTATAAGACAAAATGCTAGGTATATGCACAGTGCATGTCTTTTCTCCATTTCATCATGTTATGCTGTAAATTGTGTGGCTTTTCACAAAATTCAACTGCTCTAACAGGACTGATCAGCATACTAAAAATATCATGTTTGATATATAGAAGAAAATGGAAATAGTGTGCGGTTGCATGAACCTGAGATGTTGTTTTAAAAGATAATGTACTCAGTCGAAAGGTATCCAACAAACTTTTTGACAATAACATACAACCGAGAAGACATTTTTTTCAATGTATAAGATCAGGGTGACTGCTGCTGAAAGAAAGTAATCTAGTGATTTTTATTGAAGAACACCACACTTCTTATTAGAAGGAACTGGGTAAAGTAGTCAATATTGAATTAATAATTGTGTTATTTTACGTGGTGGATGTGTGTCAAACTACTTTTTTGAGCTAATGAGCACAAGTTATTAGCTAAATGCAAATAACGCAGCAGAGATATCCGTCGTCCAAAGTTACCAGAAGTCAAGGGTATCAGCTGTGGAGAGGTATATTCAAATTTCTTGTGAATGACCTTTGAAAAAAGAACAAATGCTTACTAGAAGTAACAAAACAGGCTAAAGCTGAATTATGATTTCTGACCTGCCATATTCCTCGATAAGCCTGCCATCAGTCACTCTTGATTGACCAATTACAGTGCTGTCATCTAGAGATGAATTTCTGATTAGAAGCTCTATATCATCGACATAAGGCTGAAGATACGATTTCGGTAGAATATTCCTCTTAATCCATAACTGCAGAATCTGTAGTTGTAAATTGTACTTAAAAGAAGGTTCTGGCAAAGTCAGAAAATCATTCAACTTATCATTTAAGTAAATGATAAGTACCTTAGCGCATTGCTGATGATTCACTTGAGGACTAACCCCTAATGGAGCAGCGGCTTCTAACAGCCGGGGCAACTGATCTTGCACTATTGTAATAAAACAAGCTCCGGCAATGTCTACAAAATTATCATTAATAAATATTGTAACATTTTTGTAGTGCCAATCATACACTTAATTAGAAACCATGCCATACAGTATTTATAATTACTGAATCTAGTTAGAGATGCGAATAAGTAGAAGAAACAATCATGACAATTACTATTGAAAGGAGTGAAGCGAAGGAAAGTTTGGAAGTAAACATAACAATTTTATCCGGTAGTGCATTCTCTCTGGGTTTTACCTTTCTTCCTATGTGACCGTTTCATAATGGAATCCACAAGAAAAAAGAATTTTACTCTGCCATTCATGGTCTCACTTTCCAACTTCTCTATTATAAGTTCAATTACCTGCAGACAATGCAACAAGATTTATCATCAGAGCAGGAAATTCCAATTTACCTACTGTTTCAAATTATAAAGAGTAAAATGCACCATGTGTACTGAAAGTTTCAGGATTGTGCACTTTGTGTGCCTGAACTTTGGAAATTATCCAAAAGCTAGCATGCTAAAGTTACAGAAAACTTGCACTTGGTGTACTGCCGTTAGTCTACCCTAACAGCGTTAGGGGCTTTTTGTCATTTCAGCCATAGTAACGGCTATGTGTGTGTATAAGCTTAGTATATATGTTTGCAAGTGGGTTATAACTTAATTTATAAGTAGAAAAAATCTGATTGCAATTGATGGATGAATGCTGTGATCGTGGCTGTTGTGTGATACTTGGTTTACTGAGACGAGTTCATAGGAATGAAGAGGAGCTTGAAAAGTTGATGCTTTTACAAGAGAAAGAGAAAAGTAGTGATGAATCAACTTTTATATGAGACGATTTAATAATAATTATAAAAAAAATTAGTTGAAAAATGTAATCCGTTAATTATTAGTAATTATAAAATTATTATTTTATTTATTAAAAAGAAGTCCGTGATATGATTAGAAAAGGAGAGGATTTAGTTAGTGAAAATTAAAAAGGTAACATGTTCTAGGTGAAAAAGGTAATTGATTAGTTTATAGTAATTATAATTTAATTACGTTATTTTACTAAATACAGTTGCTTGTATTGTTTTTGAAAAAAAAAAATTAATATTGTCCGTGATATTTCTATTAAAAGATCGAGGGATTTTAGTTAGAAAATATAGAAAAGATAATACGTTTTAGCTGAAAAAGGTAATCGGTTAATTATTAATATTATAATATTATTAGTTTATTGTATTAAATAGAACCACCCGTGATATAATTGGAAAAAGAAAGATTTTAGTTATAGAAAATACAAAGGTAACGTGAAAATTAAAAAGATGATATGATTTATGTGAAAAAAGTAATTGATTAGTTTATAGTAATTATAATTTAATTATGTTATTTTACTAAATAAAATTGCTCATGGGTTTTAGAAAATGAGAAATTAACGTTGTCCGTGATATTTCTAGAAAAAAAAAAGGTATTTAATTAGAAAAATAGAAAAGATCATCCGTTTTAGCTGAAAAGGTAATCGGTTAATTATTAATATTATAATATTATTATTTTATTTTTGTTAAATAGAAACGTTCATGATATAATTGGAAAAAAGAGGTTTTAGTAAGAGAAATGAAAAAAGGTAACGTGTTTTGGCTGAAAATACTATTATACCCTCCTTTTTCATTCATTTCGCAAGGCTATCTAACTGTATTAAAGCTTAGACTAACGTCACTACACCAAGTGCACGTTTTCTGTAATTTCAGTATGCTTTCGGCTATTTTTCAAAGTCCAGGTACACGGGATGCATTTTACTCAATTATAATCTAATCCAACAACAGCTAATGTATGTTGTGGTCATTACCACAGTTACACTTTCAGAAAATGGGTAGAAAGCAGGTAAAGTAAACAAGAAAAAAACATAAAAACATATAGAAGTCATCATGTTCTTTAAAAGATAATACATATTTCATAAATGGAAAATGCTAGAGTTACATAAAATTTCACAAAATAATAAGTGTTTCAATTTGATTGAATATAATTCAATGGACCCCTGCATTCACATTAATATCATCCAATAAAAATCCACATTAGTGGAATCTAACTCATTATATGCAAAAATTATATAACCAATTATGGGTACCTAGCGTTACTCTTCATAAATATATATATGAGCAAAATGTTGATATCAGCAAAATGTTGTTTAGGAGCAAAAATACAGTAGTACCAACCTCATTGGCAATTCCATTTTGAGCACAATCAGATGCAAGACGAGCCGCACAATGTATACTTTCTTTTGTGTCTGATAGTATCTCCATTGTTCCTCTAAATGCGTCCCGTGCAACAACTGCATCAGTACTGAGAGAGCCACCAGTAAACAAATATTCTCTTGGCTGAACAGCAGAACCAATGATTGAAGACCTAGACAAATTTTGCGATAGGCTTTGAGAAGGAGCTTTTTTTAGTTTCGACTCCTTAGCAAGAGCAACTAGTTGCTGTATAGAAGGAACGGCATCCTCGCCGTTTGATTCTGACAAGGCACTCGTTTTTTCCCCCCTAGCAGCTTCGTTTTCTAATTCCAGCAGCAAGCTGGAGAGCAAAAAAAAAAAAATACATCAGGGAAACACAATGCTTTTACTATGAATAGCTAAAATTAAACAAATGCCTACCTTGCACTCGTCTGGTTATATTTGAGTGATGATTTTCGCTTTCTTTCGAATGCCTCACTAATTTCTTTGACAGCGATAGCGAAGCATTTAGCTAAATTTGATTTGCCACGAGGTCTAATCTTGACCTCACCAGTGAATCGCTTGATATTGGAAGGTTCAACAAAAGCTCTGTGGAGAAACAATTTTAATTATGAGACTTAGGGCTGTAAACGAACCGAGCCGAACGAGCTTTTCATCGAACCGAGCCGAGCTTTGCCCGAAACGAACCGAGCCGAGCTTTGGTCAACTCGAGCCGAGCTTTGGTCAACTCAAACCGAGCCGAGCTTTGACCGAGCTCGAGCCGCACGCGAGCTGTTCACGAACAACTCGAGCCGATCTCGAGCTGTTCACGAACGATTCTGAGTTCTGGAGATCCGTACAGATGTCAAGATATATATAATTTAATAATATTATCAAATTTTAAAAAATAAAAAATTAATTTGGTTGGAGATCTTCGTAGATCACTACTATTCCGACTAGAACTACTGAACTAGTAACTAGTGCTTATTCACATATTGTTGTTTCTATTTTATAAAATTTATTTCTCGACGATCCAACCGTACGGATGCTAATATATATCTAATTTAATGATATTCCCAAATTTTAAAAAAATAAAAAATTAATTTGGTTGGAGATCTTAGTAGATCACTACTATTCCGACTAGAAATAGTAATTAGTGCTTATTCACATATTGTTGTTTCTATTTTTTAAAAATTATTTCTCGACGATCCAACCGCACGGATGTCAATATATATCTAATTTAATGATATTCCCAAATTTTTAAAAAAAAATAAATTAATTTGGTTGGAGATCTTAATAGATCACTACTATTCCGACTAGAACTAGTAACTAGTGCTTTGTCACGAATTGTTGTTTCTATATTAAAAAAAATATTTTTCGACGATCCAACCGTACGGATGTCAAGATATATCTAATTTAGTGATATTCCCAAATTTTCAAAAAATAAAAAATTAATTTGGTTGAAGATCTTAGTAGATCGGTACTAATTTAACTAGTATTAGTAACTAGTCATTTGTCACGAATTGTTGTTTCTATATTTTAAAAAATAATTTTCGACGATCCAACCATACGGATGTCAAGATATATTTAATTTAGTGATATTACCAAATTTTCAAAAAATAAAAATTAATTATTGTAAATAAAAAAATAAAAAATATGATTTTTTTTTTCAAAAAACAAATTGCTTTTCTAGACCCAACCCAAGTACCCAACCCAAGTAATGAATATGACCCGGCCCAAATCAAATATCCAAAACAGTAAAACCTAATACTAACTAAAATTAAAACACTAAGCCGCAAATACTAACTAAATCCCTAATTCCTCTATCGACATACTCTCTCTGTCTCTCAGCCGCTCTCTCAAATACTCTAAGCCTCTAGTCTCAATCCACTATCTAGTCTCACTGTCTCAGTCACTTTCTCAATATTGTAAGTCTCAATCACTGTTTGTTTCGTTTCGATTCGTTTTGACTTCTAATTAAGTGTTAATGTGTTATATAGCTGTGTGTCTATGTGTGAGCATATATTTCATATTTGTGTTGATGTTCCTTTATGTGTTGTCTTCATAGAAGACGGTTATATTGCTTCTCTTTGTTTCCTTCCTTTTCCTCTGTCCTGTCTCTTGCTCTTTCAACAACAATGTTCTGTCCAAGTTAATGTACTGAGTGACAGAGCTTGAGCGAATATTTACTGTTCTTCTGGGGGATGGAGGTTATGAACAAATAACAATAGTCTTTTTGATCTATAACTTTTCCTCTTTGAAACGCTTCATTAGTTTAAGGTTGGATCATATCTCAAAATGCATTCATACGAGACCCCACTGTGATTCCTTGGCTTTGTATCATTGATCATTTTTTCCCAATTTGCACAGTGTTTCTTTTCGTTTATGAATGTATGCATTATGCAATGCATTCTGTTTTTTTTAAAAAACTTTTTCTAGGTTTGCGTGGATAAAAGTTGTGCATACTGAATTTTGTCTAGCTGAAATGTTTATGTAGAGCTTAATTATTTTGGCCAAATGGATGTGATTGAAAAAATGAAGATGAATGCAGTGGACGTACGAGAGTACGAGACCCAATGATAAGACTTGTGTTCATGGCCCGATGGTACCAAGTTAACCATGTAAAGCTGTTGTGTTTTAATACACCAAAAAGATAATCATAGATATAATTAGACTATTAGAGTGCTTATATTAACTTAATGATGCATTTCTTTCCTTCTGCATTTAAAGAGAAGGCAATGTTATCATAAAAGATATAAGCCAAGTATAATCTGACCTTTAAATCTTGTCAAAGTAAGCAATGTGCTGTTATCTATCTGAAAAACTCATTATATCAGGGTAATATACAATTCATCAACTCCATACTTTTGCCTTGTTGCTGCTACACTTTGGGGTACGTAGTATTCTCATGGCATGATATGATCGCCATTTTATGTTCAGTAATCAGTACTTGTGACAATGCTTATAAAAATGACTAATTCTGATATAAATGTTCCATGAATGTTGTTTTAGATGTGTAGTTTTAGATGTGTAGTTTTTTATATGTTCTTATAGATATGCTACTGATGTTGGCTAATTTCTTGACCACAGTCCTGATATGCTACTTAGGTACCTGAGAATCTGAGATATTTGTTTTTGGTTACGTGATGAATCTCTCTGGAATCTGTTAAATGTTAATGAAACCATGCAGGAGTTCATCAGAAAGAGTTCTGTTAGATATTAAACTAAGCATATTAATTATAGAGGTTAGGTGAAAGAGTTCATCAGAAATCTCTTTCAAACAGGTGATAGAACTGCTGATTTGTTGTTGACTAGAAAAATTCAACATTCTGTAATATAAAAGGGTAATTGTATTTGTTTTCGAGCAACCAAATTGTGTTATATTTGTTGCTGATTGAAAAATTATATGAATTTACATACATACTTGTCCTGTTGTCCAATAATCAGTCATTCATGTACTCTGTAGTTGCCTTTCTTGTTGGCATTTGATTTTAAAATCAGTTGATTGTTCTAACTGTCTACTTGGCATTTGATTTCAAAACTGAACATTTTGCATTTTATTGAACAGGTGGAATGGTGGATCAACGTTTTGCATTTTGCTCGGTCCTGTCGGATATGGATGGCAGGATGGGAAGTTGGGAACTCTAGAAAGTAGAAACCTTTGAAGTTTGAACCTTTTAAAGTTTTAAGATGTAATCTTTGAAAGAATTTGTAATAGATTTATTATTTAAGATTATGATATTATGTGCCCAGTTCCCACTGCCCAGTAGTCCAGTAGTAGTACCTTGAATTATGGTTATTGACTTATTGTAACTTTTAAATTAAAAATGTTCCTAGTATATTATATAATTTATATTATAGAAAATATTGTAAAATTTGAAAAAATTTCGAGCTTAACGAGCCGAGCCCGAGCCGAACGATCTCGAGTCGAGCTCGAGCCGAGCTCGAGCCGCACAAGGCAAAAGCTCGGCTCGAGCTAGTTTGCTTAACGAGCAGAAAATTGTGTTCGAGCTCGAGCTAGTTTAGTAAACGAATCGAGCCTAACAAGCTCTTAACGAGCCGAGCTCGAGCCTGTTCGTTAAGAGCTCGGTTCGTTTACAGCCCTAATGAGACTGAAAATCAGACTTCTATAGTTATAAAAAGCATGAACTTCTATAAAAGTATTTACATTTATTAATCATGAGAAAAGAAGAGATAATCCAAATTAGTTAAACTAACACATTTTTTCCATGACCAGTAACCAACATATTATTGCAAGACTAAAGACCAGGTGAGATAGATAGCGATACTACAAGAAAGTTCTTTGACCACTAACACAATATTGCATTCAAGCATTCCTATTGAATGAGTATATTGTATAAAAGACAATCTTCTAAAAGTCAGTACCAGACAGATATTCATACTTGTTATTAGTTATTATTTCCACGACCAATAACCAACCCATTATTGCAAGAAAGACCAGCTGATCGAGATAGAGAGCAGCACTTCAAGAAAGTCCCATGACCAATAACCAACACAATACTGCATTCTAGCATTTCTATTGACTAAGTGTACACTAAAAAAAACGAGTATGTTGTATAAAAGACGTATTTAACTAATTAGAAGATATTCATACCATGAAAAAAATTTGATTAGCATATAAATTCATGTGGACAAAAAGGCTTCCTTTCCTATATAATTTACATAGATATGTATAGATCTAATACCTCCTACACACGTATGTATGTTAGAATCCAATCATCCAATATCTATAAATACTAAGATTATCATATGACGGCCTTAACAAAGGTACGTCAGGCTTAATCCCGAAACTTGATTCTCATACCATGTGAGATAGGTATGGCCGCAAACACAACCATTACATCCACCTGGTCACCCCATAATCGTCTGCCGACTTAGCCATCAAATTCATCCAATAAGGGGGTACACAACTAGTCTTGATTACTCTAGGTTTACTAACCCTACTTTTTGTGTAATAACAGAATTAACATCCAAGAAATTTAGAATAAATTTTAGTGTTCTTTTTTTATTTTTAAGAAGTTGTTTTTATAACATCATACACTCCTATATATATATATATATGTAAAGGCTTTGGATTTGCAAAAATGGATAATAAAATAATTAAGAAAAAACTTACTGTTCATTTATACCAAATAACTGCACAAAATACCTCCACCCATCTGTCTTTCTTCTGAAATATTCAGGTCTGGTGATCTGGAAAGTTCAAGAGACAACTGATTATGATATAAGGTTATTAAAACTAAAGAAAAATTAACGGGCAAAAGTGCATTAAATTAGACTAATTAGAACAAGTTTACATATTTTTTTTACATATCATTATGCAATGTGGAAAATAACCTTATCTTTAAAATTATTATATGTAATTTATAAAAGATATGATATTGTGCACAGAGAATCATCATATTCTACCGTTATCAAAAAATATGTTGTTTATATTGTGCATTACAACACAAAATATGTAAGTATACTCTGAACAAATAAATATGAATGATTAATATATCAGATAATATCTAATATTGTTCTATGTTCTATTTTAAAATATAATCTAATATAAACGTGACATATATATATATATATATATATATATATAAAATTCAGAACATGCTTAAGAGAAATGATTGTCACTTGAATCATAAAAATTGGTTATTTGTTTTGTAGACTAACACAAGTATAGCTATTCCAATCATTTGTTATAAAGGAGATGTACTCATGTTTGGTTAAAGTAAAACATACATGGATAATTAGGTTTTCTCACGTAAAGTTAATTGCAAAAGAATCAAATTAAATTAAAGTTATGTATATCAACTTTATACATATATCTAATATTAGAACATAACAGCCAATTTCATAACAATCAATTTCTTGTAAAATTAAAAGAATTATTATTCTAAATAATTTATCTTCATCCATAAAATAGTTTTAACACATTTGAGATTGATCAGTACTACACACTGATATTTGATGGAATAGAATTATGTATATATATATATAGGCGCTCCATAAATAACACATTTATATAAAGAAGAATAAAGAACACTATAAAATCATTTATTCCAATAGATCCATTGGCCCCGCCAGGGGCACCCAATACAAAAAATTCTTATTTTTTTAGGCTCTATCCATCCAGCAAAAAAAAAAAAAAATTTTTTGAAAATTTTACTGTTCATGATCAGTGACGTCATCATGAACAGTAAAATTTCAAAAATTTTTTTTTTTTTTTTGCTGGATGGATAGAGCCTAAAAAAATAAGAACTTTTTGTATTGGGGGCCCCTGGCGGGGCCAATGGATCTATTGGAATAAATGATTTTATAGTGTTCTTTATTGTTTGTTATATAAGAGTGTTCTTTATGGAGCAAAGGCCTATATATATATATATATATATATAATATGTGAAAAAAAAATATAAATTAAATAGTTTGATAATCTACAAATAGATTTAAATTAAAATATGGCCACCTATATATGCAAGTACAAAAAAAAATATTATTGTGATTTATCTATCTTTAAACTTATATAAAATGGTTTATTTTCATATTTCATAAACTAGTTATGTGTTAATTTAAATTTGAATTTTTATAAAAGATAATTATAAAATAAATCGAACCAAATATGAGACTTAATCTTGGTCTCATCTCATCTAAAACAGATATGGGGTGCCTCAGCACCAATTTATTGCTTGGTTGGCTTTTGACTTGGAATCTATCTGAGTACGGTGGAAAAAAGGTAGAAACTAATAACTTTTTGTTGGAAGGATGTGATTTTAGTGTTGGATGTATAGCACAGATAATAAGTTGGTTAAGAATTGTGGTAACCTTTATCAGTTATTATTATGGATTCAAAGGAAATATAAAGGCAAATTGCTATGGATTCGAAGGAAATATAAAGGCAAGGAAGGGCTGTGTGGAATAAAAAGGTGATGACTATAAACAGTGCAGTGAAAAGAATAAAGAAGGAGGAATCATGGGAACCAAAGTGTCTCTAATGGACAAAGATGTTGAGATTTTATTTATGATGACTTTAACATACTAAACATAAGAATATCAAACAATGTACAGAAGAATAAACATGATGATGAATTGATATGTATAAACCGAAAAATACTCTTAAGGGCTACATTGTATTAAAATCGTTTTGAATACGAAGAACTACTACAAGACTATATATAGTCTAAACATACACCAAAAGCGGTGGGTCGAAAATAGCAACTAACAGCATGACCAAGTCAAGAGCTGATTTCCTAGATTGCATAAATCACTCTAACAACTAATGACCAAATCAATCAATGATTTCCTTGACGTAAATAAAGAAATTAATACATAGTTTAAGATTAATCCCAACATTCTCCCCCTTAATCTTAAACTCGTTTGCATTTAGCAATCAACACATGTGTTGCTTCACATGGTTGCCACAACTAATTATATTCTCCATGTCCCTCCACAACAAGCACTCGTGAACACCACTTCACATGAACTAGACAACCTGACATCTACGCCAAGTCGAAACCAAGATAAACACCCGGGTGATTGAGTCCCAACTCAAATCACTATCCCGAGTCACTATCGGGTGATTAAATTACAATCTAATCACTACCCCGATATACTAAAGTCGCAAACACTTCACGAGTCGATTTAGACAAAATGATTGGGAAACCCAACAATCCCAATCACCAACATTTACAGATGCCTTACCTTGGTAACTCGAAACTTGGCTTTGCAAACTTCAAATTTCACATCCCGCATGGCTTTCATCCTGCTTGCACTGAGACAGGGATCAACTCATTAGCCCGTATGGCTTTCTTCCTGCCTGTACTTAGACAAGGTTCAACACGCCCGTATGGCTTGCTATATTCAGCAACACCCATGTTGCTACCACTTTCATTCAAGCAATTCGATTAGGTAAACCATCCCCCCAGCATATTTACAGATGCCTTACATTGGGTCTAGGTAGGATCACAATCCTCCCCCCCAGCATCTGCCAGAGTCAGTCCTGTCCAAATATGCCTTCACTGGGACTCGAACTTTACTATTATCATTTGTCTACACACAGCAGACTCACCATTTCTTCTTCATTTTCTCACCACTTCCTCCACCCCTTGATAGCTTGTTCAAGATCATCTTTGTTTTCCTCATCCTTGATCCATAATCTTTTTTCCAACCATCAAACATTTGTTTTAACCTTCTAAGTTTCTGTTCCGGATCCAAACTTGCATCCACCTGACCGGATTTCACCTTAACTAAGAACTTGGCATCATCACCAAATATCCGGCTCCTCTGATCAAACTCTTAAGCCAGTCTATTTATAACACTCAGACTTGCATTTGTTGGCCTTCTATAATCAATCGGAGATTCGTAGCTGGAGTCATTATTGACTGATGCATCTGAATCATCGTCAACTAGGCTCCTCTTTGCAATGGATAGACTTCACTGAAATGATCTCATTTGTTTCTGCCACATTTCTTCCATTGACTTCATTTTCCGCTCGTATTCAGACCAATGGTTGTCATATTGTTGGACTCTTTGTTGAAGAATGTCATTCTCCCCATCTTTAACTCTTAATGCAGACTCGACTTGAAGTACACGACGCTGTAGGTCAGCAAGGTATGATGCCTTCACCAGCACCTCATCTATCTCATGACCCTTCTTAACCCCAAATTGTAGTAGCGCTACATCTCCCGATCATCTTCTAACCATCCAGCCACGTATTACTGATTGCATAAACACTGATGCATCATGGATGATTTCGAACTTTTTCCTACCAATCCTGCCTTTAAATTTCTTCTGAATTAGCACTGCTGCTCTATATCGTTTTAATAAGACTTACAATTTCGCCCCACAACATTTCAGCTGCTGCAGTACAAGTCCTTGCTCATACAAAACTGAAAACTGATTGCTGTTGGGCTTAAATACAACGGATGAAATATGGTGTTGTATTCTTTAACCGTTGCATTAATTGGAACAGCTAGCCCTTAAATTTGGTTGCAACACTCAGCTTTTGAAAATCTGCCCCACCAGATTTACTTAATGGACCACTTAGACTCGTCTCATAATGAGTAACCAAATTGGCTGCAAAACCCGAGGACGATTGGACTGGAAAGAAGTTGAATTGAATCCAGGTGCAATAGATATCTGTTCTTCTCCAGAAAAACGACCAACAAGCAATATATATTTGTTTCATCAGGCAAGGAACTTATTCTTCTAAGCGAGGCATACATCTTCTCAGGGGTTCCTTCAAAATTTTCCCACATCATAAGCTGAATAAAGTGTCTCCAGTAAAAACTGATCCAAATCCCGGAAAATAGAAGCTAATGTGTCCTCTGGTATGACCAGGAGTTCCAATTACAAGCACCTTATGACCTCCAAACATCCAACTGTCCCCGTCATTCAAGACTATATCAATACCAGGAATTCTGTCGATGTCCATTCCAGATCCAATTACCTTGGCGCCATATTTTTCTCTTTCAACTCCATATTTCCACCAGTGTGATCATGACGATGATGGGTGTTTAGTATATGAGTTAAATTACGGTTTTTCTTACTCAAGGCATCAATGACTGGTACAGCTTCAAAAGGATCCACTACTCCAACAGTTCCCGTGTTCAAATCATGTAAAGATAAGCATAACTGTCGCTTAGACATGGCACCAGTTCGACTTGAAACATGGAAGACATGTTGACAACACTACAAAATGAGAAACTCCAAGTGATCGACTTGCTCCCCGGCCATACACAAATGGCCCTCGTCCCAGAACGAGTAAGAGTAGCCATAGTAGAGGGGAGTGCTCTGCTCATCAATTGTCGCATCATATGTTTATTCCATGGATCTATGCCTCCCTCTCTCTCTCCCTTTAATAACACCCCAACACCAACACATTCTGAATCTTCTCAACCACAAAAATGAAACACAATAAAATGACAATGTCACAGTAGCAAGTTTGCCTTACCAATCATCACTGCCTTCTTCATATGCTCCGAACAGACCCCACAACAACACCCAATCACACACCAAACAATACACATACGATAATAATTATCAAACTCATATTTCGATTCATGCATTTTTTCGAACACTTGGTGAGCAGAAATAATACTTTTGTTTTGATAATGACGAACAAATGATAACCGAGATCAAACAAAAACAAACTCCAGGAATTCAGATAGAATTATCGGTGAAACAAAACATTAAACACTTCATGTGCACTGATGCAAAACAGAGAAAGAACAAAAAAATAATAGCTCACACACGCGGAAGAACAATGAGCATCAACGACCTCTAGAATCGACAAGTTCTGATACCATGTTGAGATTTGATTTATGATGACTTTAACATACTAAACATAAGAATATCAAACAATGTACAGAAGAATAAACATGATGATGAATTGATATGTACAAACCGAAAAATACTCTTAAGGGCTACATTGTATTAGAATCGTTTTGAATACAAAGAACTACTACAAGACTATATATAGTCTAAACATACACCAAAAGCGGTGGCTCGAAAATATAAATCACTCTAACAACTAATGACCAAATCAATCAATACTAGTTCTATCTACAATAGATGGCTTGTAAACAATTTGTAATTGTTCAATAAATGAATCAACATGCATAGACTGAGTATCATTTACTCAAATGCTTACCATATTAGATAAACATTTTACACTCTAATTATTTTCTTAGTGGCGCATATATACAAAATTCTAACATGTAATCAAAATTTGTTCTAAACCATGAACAAGTAAGTTACCCTCCTTTTTAATGTTAGTACGTAATGGCGTTGTCTTAGTTTCAGTTGGATTCTTCATCTGAGAATTCTATGTTGTAAATATCCGATTTGCATCATCAACCTTCCCTTAAATTATATAAGGATGATATTAGGTATGGGAACATACATCCTAAAAATGACATATAAGACTGTCCACTTGAAAGTTGAAATTGTCTTCTACTTTTACATATCACTAGACATGATTGCAGAATAATACCTGAATACATGATGATTTCTGGTGAATAGTGAATAGAGAATAGATAAATTTATGTTAGGTTTGAAATTAGAACTTTTTCAAGCTCCTATTTTGCACTTATAACTAACAATCTCAATTATAGTTACACACAATAATGCAGATAAAATTGTCAAAAACTTACCTTGTCATAACTAATGCAATTATGGTCATTAAGATTATACGAAGAAAACAATTATAAAATGGTGTAACACTGTCATTTAGCAAAAAAAAATATTAAATCTAGTAAAATATTAGTGCAAGTGGTGATCCAAACAATAAGCAGCTCTTATGTATGGTATAAAATAGTGTAATCATTTCTTATAATTGCTTTGAGACCAAATTTTGTTTGTTCTTATCAATATTATTACTTTCTCCTTCACTGATAATTAGGAAGCCAAAAATACAAGAATCCTAATTTCCTGGCAGCCTTTCTCCCTCTAACTTCTCTTAACTTCAACTTTAATGGAGATATATTCAAATATGATCACCCATAGGTGGCCCTCTAACTTCTCTTAACTTCAACTTTAATGGAGATATATTCAAATATGATCACCCATAGGTGGCCTTGGCTATAGAGTAACATGACTTAGGCCTAGGGCCCGGACACTTATACCCATAAAAATGAAAATTATTTTATATAAAATTTCAAATATATGCAACATATATATAAATGGTAACCCAAATTTTGATTTCACCTAAGATTTCATAAATCTTTAGATATATTATACATATATATATATAGGGTCTTGTTATAATAGAAACTAAATTAGAATAGAAACTAGAAACTAAACCTAAATTAAATATTTCAAGCTAATCTAATGGCCAAATTAGGGGTACCCTAATACAAAAAATGTTTAAAATTATTGGCTCTATCCAACAAAAAATTTTAAAAATTAATAAAAAAAAGTTACTGTTCACGTGATGACGTGGCAAGTGAAAAGTAACTTTTTATATATTTTTATTATTTTTTTTATATTTTTGTTGAATAGAGCCAAGAATTTTATAAGTTTTTTGTGAAGATGCCCCTAGCGGGGCCATTAAAATAAATGAAATATAATTTATTTAGTGTAATTTTCTAGTTTCTATTCTAAGGTTGGTTTGTATTTGAACGCTAGCCTATATATATATAGGCTTTTGCTCAAATACAAACCAATCCTTAAATACAAACTACAAACTAACACTAAATTAATTATATTTCATCTATTCTAAGGTTCTCGTCAAGGGTACCTTCACAAAAGATGCTTAAAATAATTGGCTCTATCCAACAAAAAAGAAAAAAAATCTTGCCGTGGAAATGCGAAGCATTTAAGACAGTAAATGGATGAGTTAGGTAGTCATGAGGGCCTGACACACCCGTCAATCGTCTATTGCCTTTACCATTCATTGTCATTCCTTACAATTTTAGAATGATAAAGGCGCGAAGCGCCGTACAAGAAGGTGCGAAGCACCGTTAAGCACTGAAATCCACTGCCACGTCATCACGTGAACAATGATTTTTTTTTTGTTGGATAGAGCCAAGTATTTTAAGCAATTTTTGTATTGGGGTACACCTAGTTTGATCATTAGATTAGCATGAAATGTTGGATTAGTGTTTAGTTTTTAGTTTGTAGTTAATTTTAGTTTGTAGTGGAGTAGGACCCTATATATATATATGGTCTTGTTCTAATAGAAACTAGCTTAGAATAGAAACTAGAAACTAAACCTAAATTAAATATTTCAAGATAATCTAATGACAAAATTAGGGGTACCCCAATACAAAAAACGTTTAAAATTATTGGCTCTATTCAACAAAAATATAAAAAAAATTATTAAAAAAAAGTTACTGTTCACGTGATGACGTGGCACGTGTACAGTAACTTTTTTTATTTTTTTTTATATTTTTGTTGAATAGAGTCAAGAATTTTATAAGTTTTTTGTGAAGGTGCCCCTAGCGGGGCCATTAAAATAAATGAAGTATATATAAATATATATATATATATATATATAGTAATTTATAGGATGTAATTTCCTAGAATCTTCAATGGTATTCTTATTTCTCTAAATCAATTTTATGTGTAATAATTTTGTCTTAAGTACAACCAAAGGCTTGCTATAGCTTGACTTAAACTATTACAAATTATTAAAACATCTATAAGTTCCAGCATGATTTAAATTAAAACTTCTTGAAGCACATATCTTGCACTCATAACAAACAAATTCAGTCCTACTTAATTACTGATCCATAATAATGTAGATATAATTGTACAAAACCAACACATTGTCATAATTACTTAATGATTGATTTGGTCATTATAAACTTGTAACTACACTCATATAAGATTAAAATGAATGTTAGCTTAACAAGTATAACAAAAAAATGTATAACATGTCATGACAAAGATTACTAACACAATGTTAGTGCAACTAGTAGTCCAAAAACATATATATCCTATAGATATCATGGATAATTTTTAAATCATACTCACTTTGTACTTGGTTTGAAACCAAATTTAGTTAATCTATGTGCTATAAATAAGTTCTTGAAATGTGTTTGTACCCCTCATATTTGAATGCACTTATCCTGTTTTAGTCACAACTTAATTCACTTGCTAATTATATTTTAAAAAATTAAGTTGCCACTAGCATTACTTGTTGCTTTTTTTTTTTTTCTGGTCCAACCTTAAATTAGTCTCCTTAACAATTATGATGCAAAAGAACACGCTCATCAGAACCCTAATTTTCTCTACTGTATGAGCATATATTCAAATTGTCTCGCATATATGTCGCCACAAAAGATCTGAATCCATGCTTAACTTAACTCAATCGGTAAGATACATTGTGTACACAATGATTATTTAGTGCACCAAAATATAATCTGTCATGCATATACAGTTAATATTGCACTTCAAATATTTTTCCAAATAGAAATGAAAACATACTGGTAAACAATTTAATCTGTTGAGCATAGTCATGACCATATTATCACATCATTAATTAAGCCGGCTTTGAGTAGCCATGAGAAGTTGGGTGTTGTCCATACCACATCATTGGCTGACCCCATGACTTTCCTGAAAAAACATGAGACTAAGTTATTTCACATGCACTTGGGTAATTAATGAACTATATGAGTAATGAATATGTTGGCTAAATGGAGGATCACCTGGAGTTGGAGGCCGTGATGCAGAAGTGCTAAAACTTGATGTTTGAAAACCATCACTTGGTGCAGGAGGCCTCTGACTAACACAAAGTGGTTGAAAGGCAGCAATGCTTGTCAGCTGCCTCTCCAGAGATGGCCAAGGTCCAGAAATGTTAGGTTGTTGTAAAACTCTACTATTTGGTAGAGGTTCATGCGCATGCATCCGATATTCTAAAGGTGGCCTTTCTACTACGGTGTTTAAATAAGTGAAGTCACTGGATGGGCCAGGCAATGATGGGGGAGGAATTGAAACCGGTGGTTTCATAGTCTTGTATCCTTGACCATATTCATGTGGAGGTGGATATGACAGATTTGGCATTGTTGGATGTGATAATCTAACTATTGCATCGTCTGATGGAGGAGGTGGTGGTACTAGAGGGGGTGGTGATGAAGGCAAAGGGGGGACCTGAGGAGGAGAATCAGGTGGTGATGGTGGTGAAAACTTCTTTAGAGAGAGAGGTGAAGGGGGAAATATTGTTTGAAGTTGGGGCTTTGGTGAAGAAAGGAAAGTTGAGAGAGGAGGATTATCAGGTGGTGATGGTTGCGAGGATAGTGTTTGAGAACCACCTTCATCTGTTCGGTAGATTCCATGGGAGCCTTTACCCTCCTTAGAAAATACCTCTTTATCCTTGAGGTCTTCCATCCCAAGATCCTGGTCAAGTGAAGTCATATGAAGTTCTTCCTCTTGAACAAGCACATGTGGATGTTTAAAATGGCCAGATAACTGTGTAACATTGCTGTGACAAAAACCAAGACAAGTCAAATTTTAGGTTGATATAAATTAAAGGTTACAAGATAAAAAACATCTGTGTTGACAATTTTAGGTTGATAATTAAAGCTTCTGATTAAGAAATCATTAATAAATTTCATATTACAAGATAATGCAGGAAAAAAAATGTCCGTGTTGATTTCAGAATGGAGATAGAATATATAGATATGTAGTTCAAAAATGATATACATGCTCGAGTAAATGTATCCCCAAGTTTTAGCAGTAGCATGATAGGAAGGAGACCTAATCTAAAAGAAAGATCAAGGTATTCTCGCTCCATATATATGTATCTCATCAGAACAACCATGTTCTCCGAAAGAAGCTTATAATATTATAATAATTTTAACCGGCACGTTTGTTCCTACCATACTGAAGAAACAAATATTGTTTATTTTAAGTAGCAAAACAGGCTACAAATCAATAATGCATTCTGACCTGTCACATTCCTCAACAAGCATACCATCGATCTCTTTTGCTTGGCCATCTACGTCTCTGTCAGCTGGAGATAAATTTTTACTGCAAAGCTCTAAATTATTTACAAAATGCTGAAGATATGTTGATTCTGCAAAAATCTTCCTCTTAATCCACAATCGCAAAACCTGGGGTAGTAGATTGCACTTAAAAATGGTTCCATCAGAATTTAAAAATCCAATTCACAAATTACATTACAATATTTTAAATTACCTTAACAATCTGCCTCTGTTTCTCTCGTGCACCAACCCAATGTGGGGCGGCTGCTAGTAGTAGGCGAGACAGTTGTGCTTCAATAATAGGAATGAAACAGGCTCCAGCAGTGTCTAAAAAAATTATCAGTTAATAGTAATTTCAATTGTATCGATTCATATGCTTAACAAACAATGCCAAAAAAAATCTTAATATTACTGTATCCAGTAACTAATTGCAAAGAATTGAAGCAAAGAAAAGTCGAGAAGTATAGTAAACATAAAAATTATATTAAGTAGTGTTTCTTCTCAGGGATTTCCACGCACCTTTATGCCTCTGTGAGAACTGAGCAATGGAGTCCACTACATATAGCAATTCTACTCTGTGGTTCCAACTTGGCTCATTTTCCATCTTTTGAATGATAAGTTCAATGACCTGTGACGTCAAGATTTATAATCACACAAAAGTGGATAATCAAAACTATTATATATTAATTTAAAGAAAGGTTCATATTCTAGGAAGCACGGACACGGATACGGCGACACTGGATACGGGTACGGGGACATGGGGATTCGTTGACTAGCACAGAGTCCTGGATACGGGACACGGAAAAAAATAGAAATAAAAAGTACAGAATTTTTTATGTGTCCGACATTGAACAACTTCATTAGTAGTAGATTAATTAGTAGTAATTAAAGTTTCTTTCACAATAAGTGATAAACTAAAATAAGATTTATTCTACATTTTCATTTATAGAAGAATGTTCATCTCATGTAAAAAGAACATATCCCATTTCTGGTTCATCAAGAAAGAGATTTGCAATTTCTAGAACAGCTTCCACTTGTGATGAAAACGCAACGAAAATAGAAATGGGCATATAAAATATAGAATGTCACAAAGTTCGGAAAATCAAATGGTATTGGGCTTTTTTTAGGTGGACCGTGTCGTTCGCGTGTCAACCCGTGTCAGAGCGATGTCTCCTTCCATTTTTGTGTCGACACGCGACATGGCATGTCGGACACATACTCAGCGTGTCGATGCCGAGTCGCCGTGTCAGAATCCGTGCTTCCTAGGTAATAATTAGGGGCCAATCGAGAAAAATAAAATCAACAATATTTACCTTATTGGCCATTCCATTCTTTGCACAATAGAATGCGAGACGAGTTGCACGGTGTATATAATTTTCAGAGTTTGATAGTGTCTCCATCATTCCTCTAAACGCATCACGGGCTACAATTGCATCAGTACTGAGTGTGCTTGACAATGCACTCATTGTTTCCTCTTGCAAATTTTCTTTTAATTCCTTTTTCCCGCCTAAGCAAACGGAGAACGAAAAATTAATATACTACAAAAATCCATAAAAAAGTGTATATTTCACTAGGTTGGTTACTCTTGATATGTTTGGATATGATGAGTTGCTCAGCAAAAGCTCCATGGATAAGCAAACATATACACCATGTTGGTTAAATGGACAATACACTGCACCATCAAAGCCAATATTTAGCTAGGTTTCTTAAGCAAAAACTAGCTAGAAGGCACGCAGAAACCATGGATTTATTATTATAGAAATACTGCATAATACTGATTCGCTCCTATGCTTAAATTAAAGATCTTTAAGTTCGGACAATTTCATACTCACAAATTCCTATGGACTAAAAGTATTCAACAGAAGAAAAAAATTAATTAATATTAACACAAAGATAAACCACGAATAATTTACATTAGCCTGTATGAATACAGTAAGAAATTAATTAGAGCTCTTTGGTACCAAACAATTAACTGCAGAAACTAGCTCTTTCAGAATATTGGGCCGCTTGTTGATCTGAAAATCTAAGGACAACCGATTAAAACACAAATATAAAAATCAAAGAAAAATCTAACCTGCAGTATATCTCTATAATTAAGTACATTAAGTTGCAATAATTTTGAGAGGGACATACCAAAAAATGTTTGTCTGCAATAGTTTGATTGGGTATTTCCAAGGTAATTAAAAATGAGAAATTAACAAAGTATACATTTCATGTATAAATAAAGAAATGATCATCTTATTTCCATCAAACCATATAAGTATATTTACCGGTACATATGAATCATAACACTTAACAAAATTAGGGATCAGATGGGAAATTCAGATTAAAATGGAAACCTAAGCTAGAACTAGGCGAACCACTTTGAAGTCGCTCCTTACAGTATGAAAGGCCATTATAATTTTAAATTTTTTCAGAGACAGGGACACAAGAACTAACCAGTGATGGTAATGATATAGCTATGTATATATCAGTTTTTGTGTGATATATAATATATTGCTGTGATCGAGAGCAAAGACAATAGGAATGGAAGAGGGGAACTAGACAAAGATAGTTGGGAGTTTATCCGGTGTAATAAAGGGAAAAAGTATGATGATTATTATTGTCAGCATTATCATAGATATCATTTTTGAATTTGCTTTTTGGTGTATAATATCGGCCTCCAAAAATACATTATAATGAAATTTTGTGGATATCCTTTTGAAATTTAAATTATCAGCTATTTGTTTGATATCCTTTCACATAATGATCAAGAGGTGTAAACAGCGAATTTATTTATTTTAGATTTTAAAATATAATATTAGTTATATTAATACATATTGCAAAGCATATGGATTAAAATATTGATAATACTAAAAAATAATTCAATTATTTTGACGAAGTTATATGCCAATTTAACAAAAAGATATATCCAATGGTAGAGAAAATATTTATTGATTCAATTTGAATTACATACTAAGCAAATAATAAATTTAAATTTAGTATGAAATTTAATATTAAATATTTATGATGATTTTTTATGAAATTGCGTATTTAAAATTCATTTTAATTAATTATTTTATGTGAAATTTTTATAATCAATAATATAAATGTATACATGGTAAAAGTGAGATATGGAGAGTGCAATAGTAGATGGAATTTGTCTTGTCGCTCGAGCAAAGGTGTAATTAAAAATGAAGAGAGGATATCATGATTAATACAGTTGTATATCTTTGGGTTTCATTTTTGAATATTTTTGTTGGCATGTGCATCAAAATATACCTTCTTTTGTGATTTTGTTGATATCATTTTAAATTTCAATTTATTGACAATTAAATTATATAATATATTATTCTTATGAAATATTATTTAATTATATAAGCACGTGTAAATATTAAAAAGTTATTTAAAATATTAAATTCTTGCCAATTCCTTTTGTTAAAGTTACATATCATTTAAGATTTTAATAAAAAATATGGATCCAACATATACTAATTCTAGACAAAAAATTTACATAGTATTTAATATTGTAGGCCGCACAATATGTGAGTTCATGTAAAACAAAGCTCACCAAGATACATTGCTTAAGAAGATTACATTAGTTTGTACCTAAATCTAATGTATCATGCCTAGCCTCAAATGTTTCTCCAAGTAGTAGACAAAATATTTTGTTAATATTAATTTGTAGAGCATAGTAATCACAATATCGTATCACATCATTGATTAGTCATTACAAGAAATTCGAGTAAAATTGAATGATATGATTTGGTCGAATTTATATATATTTGACCGAATATAATTGAATTTAACTAAAACTGAACGAATAGTAGCTCGTCATATTTAAGCAAGTCAAATTTAGCAACTCGATCAAATTAAACAAATTCGACCGAGGAAATTCGATCGAATATCTTCGACCAATTAAATTTGATCGATCAAGTTTGACTAAATGTGATCGAATCTAGTAACCCCAAAATTTTCACTTGAAAATTTTAAGTTATATGAAAAGTCCCCAAAAAAACATAAATTCAACCTTTTATGGTTGAAAACTAAATTCGACCTTTTTTAGTTGAAAATTAAATTTGACCTTTCATGGTTGAAAACTAAATTCGACCTTTTATAGTTGAAAATTAAAATTTGATTGTTTTTTGTCGAACTTTAAATTTGACTGTGTTTGGTTGGAATTTAAGTTCGACCTTTGTTGATCGAAGTTTAAATTTGACTGTATTTCGTCAAATTCTTAATTCGACCAAAAAAAGTTAATAATAAATTCAACCAAAAAGGGTCAAATATATTGAACCCGAAATAGTCCAAAAAACACAATAATAGTCAAATAAATTTGACTTGTTATGGTAGAATTTATCATTCAAAAACTTTTATTGCACCTGACCATTTCCACTAAAATGGTGCTTAAAATAAATTCAACCTATATGCAATTTTACCACGTGTATAGCTATATCGTCATCGCATGTGATGGAATCAAAAAGAAAAGAGGATTGTTTGCAATATTTTGATTTCATTTTTAGTAGTTTAGACAATCATGTTTGGTTTAATTTCATAGTCTAAATATAGAACTTTACGTAGGTGATTACTCTTTTTTGCAGGCACATGAAAAGTTAGACTCACATCAGCATAATATTTTAAAAGGATCCCAACTATCAGGTTTCTGGGAAACAAGTATTGCAATAAATCTCTTATTTTACCACCACAATTGTCCTTCAACTACCACTCTATCATGGTACCATTTCATACATTTTGCAATCTTCTCTGCCATGAATTAACGTTGTAGTCTCATGGCAATAGGAAAGTATGGGAAAGTATCGCAAAAGCTTTTGCGAGATCTTCTATTTTTTAGGATCTTTTTGTATCAGTTTTCTTTGCATATATCACAATGTGTCTTATTGCTATTTTTCTTGTAAAATAACATGCAGTCATTCTCGCAAGCACCAATATTTTCACACTCCATATTCAATCCTTTAATCATCTTTCGTACAGTGTAGTACTTCTTGGACAATTTATGATCATCGGACAATACTAATTAATCTAATGAGTTGAAGCAGCTCATCATAGCCATTGTTACTATAATTATGCTTGTTTTTCCACTCAAGCAACTCCAGTACAAACTCAAATGTTGTAAAATTGGTATTGTGTGGATAAATTGGTTAAGAAGCAGTATTTACCATCCGGTAATTTTTTTTTGCTTTTACGTTCGATTCTTCCTCAAAATCCTCACGTTCCTCAAAATCATCATCATGTGCATCATACATATCATTATCTCTGTCGTTAGTATTTATAGAAATCATTCCAACTTCATCATGCGGCACATTTTCCTCCCCATGACAATCCCATCTAGTATACCATTGCATAATACTATGTCGATATAAATTAACTTTCAGGGTATTAGGATTCGTATACTGCGCATTCTTACATTCTCTACAAGGATATCTTATAAGGTCGTTGTCTTCTTTTTCAAGATGATTTATAGCAAATTTAATGAAACTATCCACACCAATTTTACATTCTTTCGTTAAGTATTTTGCCTCCTTATACCGATTATTGAAAATAATTTATTTCTCATTATTCGACTACACCAATAAATTTATGTTTCACTTGCTCTATATTCCGAGCAATATTAAAATTTTCTTTTAAAATAATACCGTCTGTTTCAATGACAAATTCCAGTTCTCGCACAATCCAATAACAAGCCATTCAATAAAATAGAATAACAAAACCAAAATCAAAAACAATACATGACTTACTAATTAAACACGGAAGATATAAAAAAAACTACCAGAGAGATGACAAAAGATACTAACCAACAAATTTATATTAGCACTATAAAAACAAGCAGGACAACAAAAAAAATATAAAGACATGACATGAATGAAAAAAAAAAATTAAACGCAACACTACCAGATAAGCAAGTTGGAAAAAAAAACAACACCACAAATAAAAATTAGAATGATCGAAAAAGAATAACACAAGAAACCCACTCATCAGCAATATTAATAAAAACAGTTAACAATACTTTGATAAAGAAAAATCGCCAGAAAATAATATAGTTTACAGAGTAACCACACACGAGGATGACGCGGCCAACGAAAACAATCCAAATAACCTGTGATCTCTTGGCCAACACAAAAACAAAGGTTAGTAAACAAAGAAAATGAAAAACAAGATAATCAATTATGAGAGAGGAAGAAACAATAAATAAATGAGTTCAAAATCGAATGGATTCAAAATTCAATCCTCTTGTAGGCTATAGACCGGAGCACTAGGGATGAGTCAGAGACGTCTTGTCAATACGTGAGAAAAATAAAAACAAAGCCCAATACGGAAAGGACAAGTTGGGCAAAGAAAACCCAAAAATGGTGTTATCTTTAAATCGGATTTGAACCAAAAGATCACCACGAAAAAAAAAAACTCCGCGACGCATAAAAACAAACCGAGCAAGACAGATCCACAAGTGTAGCATTCAACAAATTGAATCGAAAAATTATCATCCAAAATTCAAATTAGCTCTCATACCAATGAAGTAAAATAAAACCTACAATATGTAATATGTATATGTATAAAGATAAAATTGTTTATGGGGTTCCGGAGAGAGGATTGAACAAGCTCTATTTTTTTAGTGCTTTTTCTTGGTAGGAATACACCTCTATATGTAGGCAAAACATCCAATTCCTCCACCCCATAACAAAGTAACTGCCCAATAAATACACAATCAATATAGTAATTACGTAAGTATGTAACTCCCATATTTATTACTTTTGTAACTCCCACATTTTTAATCTTAATTTATATTTCTTTTATTTGATAAAGTTAGTCAAATATAACAGTCATAACTATTGCAATTATGGTCATTGAGGTTATACGAAGAAAACATCATTATAAGTGAATATATAATTACACATAATAATGCAGATAAAATTGTCAAAAACTTACCTTGTCATAACTATTGCAATTATGGTCATTGAGATTATACGAAGAAAACATCTTTATAAGTGAGATTGTTTTCTTAAGCTAATTTAGTGTTGTAACAAACTAGAGGATTCATGTGCATATATAAAAAAAATACTATATATACTTCTTTATTATTTAATTTTCTTCTCAATACTAGTTCTATCTACAATAGATGGCTTGTAAACAATTTGTAATTGTTCAATAAATGAATCAACATGCATAGACTGAGTATCATTTACTCACATGCTTACCATATTAGATAAACATTTTACACTCTAATTATTTTCTTAGTGGCGCATATATACAAAATTCTAACATGTAATCAAAATTTGTTCTAAACCATGAACAAGTAAGTTACCCTCCTTTTTAATGTTAGTACGTAATGGCGTTGTCTTAGTTTCTGTTGGATTCTTCATCTGAGAATTCTATGTTGTAAATATCCGTTTTGCATCATCAACCTTCCCTTAAATTATATAAGGATGATATTAGGTACGGGAACATACACCCTAAAAATGACATATAAGACTGTCCACTTGAAAGTTGAAATTGTCTTCTACTTTTACATATCACTAGACATGATTGCAGAATAATACCTGAATACATGATGATTTCTGGTGAATAGTGAATAGAGAATAGATAAATTTATGTTAGGTTTGAAATTAGAACTTTTTCACGCTCCTATTTTGCACTTATAACTAACAATCTCAATTATAGTTACACACAATAATGCAGATAAAATTGTCAAAAACTTACCTTGTCATAAGTAATGCAATTATGGTCATTAAGATTATACGAAGAAAACAATTATAAAATGGTGTAACGCTGTCATTTAGCAAAAAAAAAATATAAAATCTAGTAAAATATTAGTGCAAGTGGTGATCCAAACAATAAGCAGCTCTTATGTATGGTATAAAATAGTGTAATCATTTCTTATAATTGCTTTGAGACCAAATTTTGTTTGTTCTTATCAATATTACTACCTCCGTACCATTTTATATGAGCTTGTTTGACTTTCACGGAGATTAAGAAAATGTAGTAAAAAGAGAGTAAAGTTAGTTGAAAAGTGGGTAAAATGGTGGGACATATCAATATTTAATAATAGATTTGAGATAGTGAAGGAAAGTAGTGGGTGTAATAGTGTTTATTTAATATAAAAAAGAGTATAAAATGGAGAAGTAATGGATGTAATAGTGAAAAGTAGTGTTTAAAAATAGTAAGTAAAGTAGGTTTATTCTTTTTGGGACGTCCAAAAAGGAATAAGGGTCATATAAAATGGGACGGAGGGAGTATTACTTTCTCCTTCACTGATAATTAGGAAGCCAAAAATACAAGAATCCTAATTTCCTGGCAGCCTTTCTCCCTCTAACTTCTCTTAACTTCAACTTTAATGGAGATATATTCAAATATGATCACCCATAGGTGGCCTTGGCTACAGAGTAACATGACTTAGGCCTAGGGCCCGGACACTTATACCCATAAAAATGAAAATTATTTTATATAAAATTTCAAATATATGCAACATATATATAAATGGTAACCCAAATTTTGATTTCACCTAAGATTTCATAAATCTTTAGATATATTATACATATATATATATATATATATATATAGGGTCTTGTTATAATAGAAACTAAATTAGAATAGAAACTAGAAACTAAACCTAAATTAAATATTTCAAGCTAATCTAATGGCCAAATTAGGGGTACCCTAATACAAAAAATGTTTAAAATTATTGGCTCTATTCAACAAAAAATTAATAAAATTAATAAAAAAAAGTTACTGTTCACGTGATGACGTGGCAAGTGACCAGTGACTTTTTATATATTTTTATTTTTTTTTATATTTTTGTTGAATAGAGCCAAGAATTTTATAAGCTTTTTGTGAAGATGCCCCTAGCGGGGCCATTAAAATAAATGAAATATAATTTATTTAGTGTAATTTTCTAGTTTCTATTCTAAGGTTGGTTTATATTTGAACGCTAGCCTATATATATATATTGGCCTTTGCTCCATACAGAACACTTTTATATAACAAACAACAAAGAACACCTTAGATCTATTAGATCCTTTGGCCCCGCCAGGGGCACACAATACAAAAAGTTATTATTTTTTTACCCTCTATCAAGCCAGCAAAAAAAAATAAAAAAAAATTTACTGTTCATGATGACGTCACTGATGACGTCATCATCATGAACAGTAACTTCTTAATTTTTTTTTTTTTGAGATGATGGATGGATAGAGGGTAAAAAAATAAGAACTTTTTGTATTGGGTGGCCCCGTCAGGGGCAATGGATCTATTAGATATGAGGTGTTCTTTATTGTTTGTTATATAAGGTGTTTGCTATGGAGTCCAACCCTATATATATATAGGCTTTTGCTCAAATACAAACCAATCCTTAAATACAAACTACAAACTAACACTAAATTAATTATATTTCATCTATTCTAAGGTTCCCGTCAAGGGTACCTTCACGAAAGATGCTTAAAATAATTGGCTCTATCCAACAAAAAAGAACAAAAATCTTGCCGTGGAAATGCGAAGCATTAAAGACAGTAAATGGATGAGTTAGGTAGTCATGAGGGCATGACACACCCGTCAATCGTCTATTGCCTTTACCATTGATTGTCATTCTTTACAACTTTAGAATGATAAAGGCGCGAAGCGCCGTACAAGAAGGTGCGAAGCACCGTTAAGCAGTGAAATCCACTGCCACGTCATCACGTGAACAATGATTTTTTTTTTGTTGGATAGAGCCAAGTATTTTAAGCAATTTTTGTATTGGGGTACACCTAGTTCGATCATTAGATTAGCATGAAATGTTGGATTAGTGTTTAGTTTTTAGTTTGTAGTTAATTTTAGTTTGTAGTGGAGTAGGACCTATATATATATATATGGTCTTGTTCTAATAGAAACTAGCTTAGAATAGAAACTAAAAAATAAACCTAAATTAAATATTTCAAGATAATCTAATGACCAAATTAGGGGTATCCCGATACAAAAAACGTTTAAAATTATTGGCTCTATTCAACAAAAATATAAAAAAATTAAAAAAAAGTTACTGTTCACGTGATGACGTGGCACGTGAACAATAACTTTTTTATTTTTTTTATTTTTTTTTATATTTTTGTTGAATAGAGTCAAAAATTTTATAAGTTTTTTGTGAAGGTGCCCTAGCGGGGCCATTAAAATAAATGAAATATATATATATATATATATATATATATATATATATATATATATATAGGGTCTTACTCAAATAGAAACTAAATTAAAATAGAAACTAGAAACTAAACCCTAACCTAATATTTAAAGCTAATCTAATGACCAAACTAGGGGGACCCCAATACAAAAAGTTCATAATATTCTTGGCTCCATCCAGCAAAAAAAAAAAAAAAAAAAAAAAAAAAATACTGTTCACTGCTGACGTGGCAGTGACGTCAGCGTGAACAGTAATTTTTTTTTTTTTTTTTTTTTTTTTTTTTTTTTTGCTGGATGGAGCCAATAATTTTAAACACTTTTTGTGAAGGTGCCCCTGGCGGGGCCATTAGAATGAATGAAATAGAATTTATTTAATGTTAGTTTCTAGTTTCTATTTAAGAGTTGGTTTCTATTTGATACTTTGCCTATATATATATATATATATATATAGGCAAAGTATCAAATAGAAACCAACTCTTAAATAGAAACTAGAAACTAACATTAAATAAATTCTATTTCATTCATTCTAATGGCCCCGCAAGGGGCACCTTCACAAAAAGTGTTTAAAATTAATGGCTCCATCCAGCAAAAAAAAAAAAAAAAAAAAAAAATTACTGTTCACGCTGACGTCACTGCCACGTCAGCAGTGAACAGTATTTTTTTTTTTTTTTTTTTTTTTTTTTTTTTTTGCTGGATGGAGCCAAGAATATTATGAACTTTTTGTATTGGGGTCCCCCTAGTTTGGTCATTAGATTAGCTTTAAATATTAGGTTAGGGTTTAGTTTCTAGTTTCTATTTTAATTTAGTTTCTATTTGAGTAAGACCCTATATATATATATATGTATAGTAATTTATCGGATGTAATTTCCTAGAATCTTCAATGGTATTCTTATTTCTCTAAATCAATTTTATGTGTAATAATTTTGTCTTAAGTACAACCAAAGGCTTGCTATAGCTTGACTTAAACTATTACAAATTATTAAAACATCTATAAGTTCCAGCATGATTTAAATTAAAACTTCTTGAAGCACATATCTTGCACTCATAACAAACAAATTCAGTCCTACTTAATTACTGATCCATAATAATGTAGATATAATTGTACAAAACCAACACATTGTCGTAAGTACTTAATGATTGATTTGGTCATTATAAACTTGTAACTACACTCATATAAGATTAAAATGAATGTTAGCTTAACAAGTATAACAAAAAAATGTATAACATGTCATTACAAAGATTACTAACACAATGTTAGTGCAACTAGTAGTCCAAAAACATATATATATCCTATAGATATCATGGATAATTTTTAAATCATACTCACTTTGTACTTGGTTTGAAACCAAATTTAGTTAATCTATGTGCTATAAATAAGTTCTTGAAATGTGTTTGTACCCCTCATATTTGAATGCACTTATCCTGTTTTAGTCACAACTTAATTCACTTGCTAATTATATTTTAAAAAATTAAGTTGCCACTAGCATTACTTGTTGCTTTTTTTTTTTTCTGGTCCAACCTTAAATTAGTCTCCTTAACAATTATGATGCAAAAGAACACGCTCATCAGAACCCTAATTTTCTCTACTGTATGAGCATATATTCAAATTGTCTCGCATATATGTCGCCACAAAAGATCTGAATCCATGCTTAACTTAACTCAATCGGTAAGATACATTGTGTACACAATGATTATTTAGTGCACCAAAATATAATCTGTCATGCATATACAGTTAATATTGCACTTCAAATATGGTTGAAAGGCAGCAATGCTTGTCAGCTGCCTCTCCAGAGATGGCCAAGGTCCAGAAATGTTAGGTTGTTGTAAAAATCTACTATTTGGTAGAGGTTCATGCGCATGCATCCGATATTCTAAAGGTGGCCTTTCTACTACGGTGTTTAAATAAGTGAAGTCACTGGATGGGCCAGGCAATGATGGGGGAGGAATTGAAACCGGTGGTTTCATAGTCTTGTATCCTTGACCATATTCATGTGGAGGTGGATATGACAGATTTGGCATTGTTGGATGTGATAATCTAACTATTGCATCGTCTGATGGAGGAGGTGGTGGTACTAGAGGGGGTGGTGATGAAGGCAAAGGGGGGACCTGAGGAGGAGAATCAGGTGGTGATGGTGGTGAAAACTTCTTTAGAGAGAGAGGTGAAGGGGGAAATATTGTTTGAAGTTGGGGCTTTGGTGAAGAAAGGAAAGTTGAGAGAGGAGGATCAGGTGGTGATGGTTGCGAGGATAGTGTTTGAGAACCACCTTCATCTGTTCGGTAGATTCCATGGGAGCCTTTACCCTCCTTAGAAAATACCACTTTATCCTTGAGGTCTTCCATCCCAAGATCCTGGTCAAGTGAAGTCATATGAAGTTCTTCCTCTTGAACAAGCACATGTGGATGTTTAAAATGGCCAGGTAACTGTGTAACATTGCTGTGACAAAAACCAAGACAAGTCAAATTTTAGGTTGATATAAATTAAAGGTTACAAGATAAAAAACATCTGTGTTGACAATTTTAGGTTGATGATTAAAGCTTCTGATTAAGAAATCATTAATAAATTTCATATTACAAGATAATGCAGGAAAAAAATGTCGGTGTTGATTTCAGAATGGAGATAGAATATATAGATATGTAGTTCAAAAATGATATACACGCTCGAGTAAAAGTATCCCCAAGTTTTAGCAGTACCATGATAGGAAGGAGACCTAATCTAAAAGAAAGATCAAGGTGTTCTCCGAAAGAAGCTTATAATATTATAATAATTTTAACCGGCACGTTTGTTCCTACCATATTGAAGAAACAAATATTGTTTATTTTAAGTAGCAAAACAGGCTACAAATCAATAATGCATTCTGACCTGTCACATTCCTCAACAAGCATACCATCGATCTCTTTTGCTCGGCCATCTACGTCTCTGTCAGCTGGAGATAAATTTTTACTGCAAAGCTCTAAATTATTTACAAAATGCTGAAGATATGTTGATTCTGCAAAAATCTTCCTCTTAATCCATAATCGCAAAACCTGGGGTAGTAGATTGCACTTAAAAATGGATCCATCAGAATTTAAAAATCCAATTCACTAATTACATTACAATATTTTAAATTACCTTAAAAATCTGCCTCTGTTTCTCTCGTGCACCAACCCAATGTGGGGTGGCTGCTAGTAGTAAGCGAGAAAGTTGTGTTTCAATGATAGGAATGAAACAGGCTCCAGCAGTGTCTAAAAAAATTATCAGTTAATAGTAATTTCAATTGTATCGATTCATATGCTTAACAAACAATGCCAAAAAAAAATCTTAATATTACTGTATCCAGTAACTAATTGCAAAGAATTGAAGCAAAGAAAAGTCGAGAAGTATAGTAAACATAAAAATTATATTAAATAGTGTTTCTTCTCAGGGATTTCCACGCACCTTTATGCCTCTGTGAGAGCAATGGAGTCCACTACATATAGCAATTCTACTCTGCGGTTCCAACTTGGCTCATTTTCCATCTTTTGAATGATAAGTTCAATGACCTGTGACGTCAAGATTTATAATCACACAAAAGTGGATAATCAAAACTACTATATATTAATTTAAGGAAAGGTTCATATTCTAGGAAGCACGGACACGGATACGGCGACACTGGATACGGGTACGGGGACACGGGGATTCGTTGACCAGCACAGAGTCCTGGATACGGGACACGGAAAAAAATAGAAATAAAAAAATATAGAATTTTTTATGTGTCCGACATTGAACAACTTCATTAGTAGTAGATTAATTAGTAGTAATTAAAGTTTCTTTCATAATAAGTGATGAACTAAAATAAGATTTATTCTACATTTTCATTTATAGAAGAATGTTCATCTCATGTAAAAAGAACAGATCCCATTTCTGGTTCATCAAGAAAGAGATTTGCAATCGCTCTAGAACAGCTTTCACTTGTGATGAAAACGCAATGAAAATAGAAATGGGCATATAAAATATGAGAATGTCACATAGTTAGGAAAATCAGATGGTATTGGGCTTTTTTTAGGTGGGCCGTGTCGTTCGCGTGTCAACCCCGTGTCGGAGCGGTGTCTCCTGCCATTTTTGTGTCGAAACGCGACATGGCATGTCGGACACATACTCAGCGTGTCGATGCCGAGTCGCCGTGTCGGAATCCGTGCTTCCTAGGTAATAATTAGGGGCCAATCGGGAAAAATAAAATCAACAATATTTACCTCATTGGCCATTCCATTCTTTGCACAATAGAATGCGAGACGAGTTGCACGGTGTATATAATTTTCAGAGTTTGATAGTGTCTCCATCATTCCTCTAAACGCATCACGGGCTACAATTGCATCAGTACTGAGTGTGCTTGACAATGCACTCATTGTTTCCTCTTGCAAATTTTCTTTTAATTCCTTTTTCCAGCCGAAGCAAACGGAGAACGAAAAATTAATACATTACAAAAATCCTTAAAAAAAGTGTATATTTCACTAGGTTGGTTACTCTTGATATGTTTGGATATGATGAGTTGCTCAACAAAAGCTCCATGGAGAAGCAAACTCGATTAAGAAAATGTATATCAAGAAAATTATTCCTATATAGTTTGTAGGAGAAAGTCTATGTGAACATATACACCATGTTGGTTAAATGGACAATACACTGCACCATCAAAGCCAATATTTAGCTAGGTTTCTTAAGCAAAAACTAGCTAGAAGGCACGCAGAAACCATGGAATTATTATTATAGAAATACTGCATAATACTGATTCGCTCCTATGCTTAAATTAAAGATCTTTAAGTTCGGACAATTTCATACTCACAAATTCCTATGGACTAAAAGTATTCAACAGAAGAAAAAATTTAATTAATATTAACACAAAAGATAAACCACGAATAATTTACATTAGCCTGTATGAATACAGTAAGAAATTAATTAGAGCTCTTTGGTACCAAACAACTGCAGAAACTAGCTCTTTCAGAATATTGGGCCGCTTGTTGATCTGAAAATCTAAGGACAACCGATTAAAACACAAATATAAAAATCAAAGAAAAATCTAACCTGCAGTATATCTCTATAATTAAGTACATTAAGTTGCAATAATTTTGAGAGGGACATACCAAAAAATGTTTGTCTGCAATAGTTTGATTGGGTATTTCCAAGGTAATTAAAAATGAGAAATTAACAAAGTATACATTTCATGTATAAATAAAGAAATGATCATCTTATTTCCATCAAACCATATAAGTATATTTACCGGTACATATGAATCATAACACTTAACAAAATTAGGGATCAGATGGGAAATTCAGATTAAAATGGAAACCTAAGCTAGAACTAGGCGAACCACTTTGAAGTCGCTCCTTACAGTATGAAAGGCCATTATAATTTTAAATTTTTTCAGAGACAGGGACACAAGAACTAACCAGTGATGGTAATGATATAGCTATGTATATATCAGTTTTTGTGTGATATATAATATATTGCTGTGATCGAGAGCAAAGACAATAGGAATGGAAGAGGGGAACTAGACAAAGATAGTTGGGAGTTTATCCGGTGTAATAAAGGGAAAAAGTATGATGATTATTATTGTCAGCATTATCTTAGATATCATTTTTGAATTTGCTTTTTGGTGTATAATATCGGCCTCCAAAAATACATTATAATGAAATTTTGTGGATATCCTTTTGAAATTTAAATTATCAGCTATTTGTTTGATATCCTTTCACATAATGATCAAGAGGTGTAAACAGCGAATTTATTTATTTTAGATTTTAAAATATAATATTAGTTATATTAATACATATTGCAAAGCATATGGATTAAAATATTGATAATACTAAAAAATAATTCAATTATTTTGACGAAGTTATATGCCAATTTAACAAAAAGATATATCCAATGGTAGAGAAAATATTTATTGATTCAATTTGAATTACATACTAAGCAAATAATAAATTTAAATTTAGTATGAAATTTAATATTAAATATTTATGATGATTTTTTATGAAATTGCGTATTTAAAATTCATTTTAATTAATTATTTTATGTGAAATTTTTATAATCAATAATATAAATGTATACATGGTAAAAGTGAGATATGGAGAGTGCAATAGTAGATGGAATTTGTCTTGGTGTAATTAAAAATGAAGAGAGGATATCATGATTAATACAGTTGTATATCTTTGGGTTTCATTTTTGAATATTTTTGTTGGCATGTGCATCAAAATATACCTTCTTTTGTGATTTTGTTGATATCATTTTAAATTTCAATTTATTGACAATTAAATTATATAATATATTATTCTTATGAAATATTATTTAATTATATAAGCACGTGTAAATATTAAAAAGTTATTTAAAATATTAAATTCTTGCCAATTCCTTTTGTTAAAGTTACATATCATTTAAGATTTTAATAAAAAATATGGATCCAACATATACTAATTCTAGACAAAAAAATTACATAGTATTTAATATTGTAGGCCGCACAATATGTGAGTTCATGTAAAACAAAGCTCACCAAGATACATTGCTTAAGAAGATTACATTAGTTTGTACCTAAATCTAATGTATCATGCCTAGCCTCAAATGTTTCTCCAAGTAGTAGACAAAATATTTTGTTAATATTAATTTGTAGAGCATAGTAATCACAATATCGTATCACATCATTGATTAGTCATTACAAGAAATTCGGGTAAAATTGAATGATATGATTTGGTCGAATTTATATATATTTGACCGAATATAATTGAATTTAACTAAAATTGAACGAATAGTAGCTCGTCATATTTAAGCAAGTTAAATTTAGCAACTCGATCAAATTAAACAAATTCGACCGAGGAAATTCGATCGAATATCTTCGACCAATTAAATTTGATCGATCAAGTTTGACTAAATGTGATCGAATCTAGTAACCCCAAAATTTTCACTTGAAAATTTTAAGTTATATGAAAAGTCCCCAAAAAAACATAAATTCAACCTTTTATGGTTGAAAACTAAATTCGACCTTTTTTAGTTGAAAATTAAATTTGACCTTTCATGGTTGAAAACTAAATTCGACCTTTTATAGTTGAAAATTAAAATTTGATTGTTTTTTGTCGAACTTTAAATTTGACTGTGTTTGGTTGGAATTTAAGTTCGACCTTTGTTGATCGAAGTTTAAATTTGACTGTATTTCGTCAAATTCTTAATTCGACCAAAAAAAGTTAATAATAAATTCAACCAAAAAGGGTCAAATATATTGAACCCGAAATAGTCCAAAAAACACAATAATAGTCAAATAAATTTGACTTGTTATGGTAGAATTTATCATTCAAAAACTTTTATTGCACCTGACCATTTCCACTAAAATGGTGCTTAAAATAAATTCAACCTATATGCAATTTTACCACGTGTATAGCTATATCGTCATCGCATGTGATGGAATCAAAAAGAAAAGAGGATTGTTTGCAATATTTTGATTTCATTTTTAGTAGTTTAGACAATCATGTTTGGTTTAACTTCATAGTCTAAAATATAGAACTTTACGTAGGTGATTACTCTTTTTTGCAGGCACATGAAAAGTTAGACTCAGATCAGCATAATATTTTAAAAGGATCCCAACTATCAGGTTTCTGGGAAACAAGTATTGCAATAAATCTCTAATTTTACCACCACAATTGTCCTTCAACTACCACTCTATCATGGTACCATTTCATACATTTTGCAATCTTCTTTGCCATGAATTAACGTTGTAGTCTCATGGCAATAGGAAAGTATGGGAAAGTATCGCAAAAGCTTTTGCGAGATCTTCTATTTTTTAGGATCTTTTTGTATCAGTTTTCTTTGCATATATCACAATGTGTCTTATTGCTATTTTTCTTGTAAAATAACATGCAGTCATTCTCGCAAGCACCAATATTTTCACACTCCATATTCAATCCTTTAATCATCTTTCGTACAGTGTAGTACTTCTTGGACAATTTATGATCATCGGACAATACTAATTAATCTAATGAGTTGAAGCAGCTCATCATAGCCATTGTTACTATAATTATGCTTGTTTTTCCACTCAAGCAACTCCAGTACAAACTCAAATGTTGTAAAATTGGTATTGTGTGGATAAATTGGTTAAGAAGCAGTATTTACCATCCGGTAATTTTTTTTTGCTTTTACGTTCGATTCTTCCTCAAAATCCTCACGTTCCTCAAAATCATCATCATGTGCATCATACATATCATTATCTCTGTCGTTAGTATTTATAGAAATCATTCCAACTTCATCATGCGGCACATTTTCCTCCCCATGACAATCCCATCTAGTATACCATTGCATAATACTATGTCGATATAAATTAACTTTCAGGGTACTAGGATTCGTATACTGCGCATTCTTACATTCTCTACAAGGATATCTTATAAGGTCGTTGTCTTCTTTTTCAAGATGATTTATAGCAAATTTAATGAAACTATCCACACCAATTTTACATTCTTTCGTTAAGTATTTTGCCTCCTTATACCGATTATGGCCAATCCAACTATGATCAGATGTCATCTACAAATGAACACACATTTATATAAGGAAAATGCAATTTTAAATAAATAAAAGTGAATTGGCAATATTATTATTAACAGCTGTAACATCCAAACCCACAACTGAATGCATACCAGACCCAACAACCCACCACAGATCAGTCCAAAAGTGTTAACAAATTGGTACATATTATTTATTGACTTGTATCTATAGAGACCCCAAATACTCTTAATATTATAATCGATTTGGGATGTTACAAACACACCCTCTTATTGGGCCGACGTCCTCGTCGAGCCCTCACTTCCGGCCGGACAGAGCTCTTATACCATTTATAACATTCAAGTCCACAATCAAATGCATACCGGACCCAACAACCCACCACAGGTCAGTCCAAAAGTACTAGAAAATTGGTACACGTTAGTTGTTGACTTGTATATGTAAAGGCCCAAATACTCTTATTCTAATCGATGTGAGATGTTACAGTAACTAATAATATCGCGAGTTTAATCAATATGATTCACTCATTTTCATGCTATTATGGCCAGCATAAATGTAAACAAACAATAATCATATTATTTTTACCAAGAAATTTAAGCTACTCAAATTCATTCATACATGAACACATATAATGTAACAACCCAAAATTTTATGAATTATCATTACTATTATTTAAATACTTATTGGTTGTTCTATAAAGGAGGATTAAGATTGTGAATTTTATGATGAAGTGTCAGTGAATAGTGATTTTGTGGATGAATAGTGATTTTGAGAATTAAGAAATTTTTCACGTTACCATATGTACGGGACGGGATGTGGATATTTCGAAGTTATATTAGCGATCTACGAAGCAAATAAGTGTATGTAAACGCGATTGGATTCCAGAAAATCCAAACTTTATTTTTATGGAAAAATTTGATCGAGCAGTGAAGAGCATATCAATGCGAACAAGGCAAGAGAATTATTATTTCAAGGATTTAAGGATTTTATTTTTAATTATGATTTGAGAATTTAGAACGAAAACCTTCGAGTTAGAATAATAAGCATTCTAGAAATCGCTAGAACTTTATAACGAGATTAAGCGATCAAGCAAACGCGAAATAAATTACGGAGTAAATACGTAACAAGAGGGAGAACCGTGCATGATCATCTAGGATTTTATATTAAGTGAAATTGGTGGAAAGAAAATAAAGAAAAGAAAAAAAAAAGGAAGAATGAGGTGGATGGACAAGAGCAAGCCACCAAGGCTACACATCACCACATTTCCAACACACCACACAAGCATTACAAGTGTATTAGGAGAGTTTTAACAGCTGATTATACATCACAAATATCCTACAAACACATCACCAACTAGTCAAGCAGGAGAGCAAGGGAGAAAAAGAGAGAAAAGCAGGAACAAGCAAGAACGCACCAAACTGCCCAGCAGAAACACTAGCCAAAGAAAAATTCATATCTCCACTTCTAGCCATGCATAAATCACCAAATTTTAACCATAGCTTCATCATAGTATGGAGAACCCACTTTTAAAATTTCATGGCCAACAAAGGAGTGTAGCCTAGTCAAATCCATCCTCCAAGTTGAAGAAACGAAACTGTCTTGTCCATGATAGATTCGACCTCTCACCTTAGAAAATTAATAAGTCAAGATTCAAGCATCCCTGGTGATGATCTATGACTCAAAAGAAAGCCCTTGAAGAGTAGAAGGTGTGGTATAAAATTTGATAACCAAAATCTTATTTTTCGATTTTATATGAATTTTACAAGATGATGATGAATAGTGGAGAATAGTAACTTAATATTGTTTTCTTGTTTTGATCTTAAGGTTTAAGCTCTATAAAGGCTATCTAAGACATTTTAAGTGTTTATAAATACTTGTTAGTGTTGCTAGACCTCCCAAGAAGGTAAAAACCCTAACCCACCTTTGAGTTTATATGAGTTTTGGTGAAGTTTTGATGTTAGTTTAAAGATGTGCTCATGTTAGTGTACTTAGTAATTGTTTGGCTTTGTTTTAATATGAAAAATGTTGGGTATTGGATGTGAGCCTCACCACTGACCTTATATGTGTATTATGGGTGTTATTTGAGGTTGTGGATGTATGGTATGCCCGGTGTGGCTTGGTTATATTGTAACAAAATGGAAATGTCCGAGTTACAGCCGTCGTAATGGCGAAATTTCGTTAGCCATAAAAACAGTTAACACCCGAATCATTAAAATGATTTTTAGCATCACCACTGCATATTATTAGAAAGATATGGTTGTCTAGGTTACATGGCAGCAAGAATCGCATTAAAAGAGTTTACGGTTTAAGAGTTATGCTAGTTTTAGTGAAAGTGGTTCGAAAGATTTTATCGCAGAAATGTAACCACTTTGATGCTAAGTCTAAGACCCTTAAAAGTCGAATTAAAATGTGAAATTTGGTGATTAAATGATAAGGATAGTAAGCAAAGTGTTTATGAAGGTTTCGAGTCAAAAAGATTATTTTTCGATTTTATAAAAATGCGTAAGCTGAGATTACGCAAGTGGAAAAGCCTTTTAGGGGATAACCCTTTTTATTTCAAGGACCTTCCCTTTTTTGGTAAAATCTGGAAAATGAGTCTTCTGACCAAAGTCAAATTTTTAGTTAGGTACCTTCTAGACATTCTCTAGATCATGTACGTGAAAATGGTGCATCATTTGAGTTAACGGTTACCGAGTTATGAACGTTTTAGTGAAAGAGGTGCAAATAGTAAAAATTCGCAGTCGACTGAACTTTGAAAATACAATTCACCTATCTAGACCCGTGTTTTCGAAACGGAACTTTTATGATAAATATTACAAATACCAGAGATGAATATAGAAGTGGTTTCGTAATTAATTGTGCTTTCAGTGATTTATTAAAAGTGTAGTAATTATCAGAAAAGTCAACTCTAGAGGTACTACTTTGAACCTCTGTGTTGGCTAAGTTAAGAGAGGAATTTCGAATCGACTAAAACACGAAAGTTATAGATATGCATAAGTAATATATAATTGTGTAAAGAAGTTATTTTAATGATGATCAAAAGTTGGGTTGAATACTAGCAGAACTAGGCCTGAGGAGGTGAAATGCCGGCCAAAATAAGTGAAAATGTAGAAACTTAGAATTTACCTAGTACATGTATACGTACACTAAAAGTGAGTTCTTATATGATTATAGAAAACCAGAGACGTGGAAGAAGTTGGAGTATCGTACCCCAGAGCACAGGCAAGTGTTATATCCCTTCACTTCTTGTTCAAGTGATTTTTTTTAATTATTTTGATTATGGTATCATCCCATTTATTGTCGAGCTCGTCGACGTCTATTGTTATTCTTGTTTATTCAATTTACACCCTATTTACTATATTGAACTTGTCGATACCCTTTGAGTTTATTACTCCTTAATGATTCTTCCTTGTTGGAAGTAAAGCTAAACCAATTGTTTAGCTAGTCGGCCTTAACGTTCTCTTCTCTCGGAATGTGTTCAACATAGCACTCTTCAAACTGAGTCATAACAACCTTCACGACTCTCAGGTATTTCACCATAGTTTCATCCTTAGCTTCAAACTCACCATTCACTTGCGATACTACAAGCCTTGAGTCTTCACAAACTTTGAGGTTCTTGACCTTAACTTTGTAAAACCATGCCTGTACCACTGGATTTTGTTTTTGATGCTCCATCAAAATTGAGCACCCAATACTCTTTCAGATCAGGTGCAGGTTCCTCATCCTTATCCTCTTTCCCAGTGGTAGTTACCTTCTCCTGCCCCCCAACTTCTTGGTTGTTAATGGTGCATTCAACCACGAAGTCAGCCAATGCCTGAGCCTTGATGGCTGTCCGAGGCTTGTATGTGATATCAAATTCTCCTAATTCAATTGCCCACTTGATTAGCCTTCCACTGGCTTTAGGGTTGTGCAGTATGTTCCTCAACTGCTGGTCTGTCAAGACTTGAATTTTATGTGCCTGAAAATAAGGTCGCAACTTATCGAGGCTGTCACTAATGCCAAAGCAAACTTCTCAATGGGTGAGTAGTTCAACTCAACCTCATGCAACACCTTGCTCACATAGTAGATAGGTTTCTGAATTTTCTTTTCTTCTCGGATAAGGACAGCACTCAATGCTTTTCCGGATACCGCCAGGTATAGATAAAGAATCTCTCCGGGAATAGGCTTGGCCAATAGTGGTCCACTCAAAATTTTTCACCTTCTTTAATGCCTGAAAGAAAGGCAAACATTTGTCACCAGATTTGGAGATGAATCTCCCCAGGGCTGCAACTCGGCCTGTTAACTTCTGCACATCTCGTATAGAACGGGGTGGTTCCATGTCCAAAATTGCCTTGATCTTGTCAGGGTTGGCCTCTATGCCTCTCTTCGAAACCATCAATCCCAAAAATTTTCCTAATCCAACTCCAAAGGTACACTTGGCTGGATTCAACATCATCTTTTGGTGCCTCAGCACTTCGAATCCCTCTCTGAGGTGCTTAATGTGGTCTGCCTTACACAGGCTCTTGACTAGCATATCATCAAAATAGACCTCCATGGTTTTCCCAATCAGATGGGCGAATATCTTATTCACCAATCGTTGGTATGTAGCTCCTGCATTCTTTAGACCAAAAGCCATAACGAGATAACAGAAAACACCAAAGTCAGTTATGAAAGATACCTTAGGGATGTCATCCTTGTGAATCTTAATCTGATTGTAGCCACTGAATCCATCCATGAAACTCAACATATCATGCCCAACTGTGGCATCAATCAAGGTGTCAATCCTCGGCAAAGGGAAACAATCCTTTGGGCATGCGTCATTTAAATCGGTGAAGTCTATGCACATTCTACACTTCCCATTTGCTTTCTTAACCATCATAGGGTTAGCCAACCATTCGGGGAACTGAATTTCTTCAATAAACCCAGCTTCCAACAGCTTATCAACTTCTTGCTTAATGGCCTCTTGCCTCTCAGGAGCAAAATTCCTCTTCTTCTGCTTTATCTTCTTTCATTCAGGATCGTCGTTCAACCTCTGAGTTATAAGTTGGGGGTCAATCCCTGGCATGTCCGCTGCTGTCCAAGCAAACACATCGCTACTCTCTTGCAAGAATGTTGTCAATTCGCCCTTCAAGGGTTCTTTCAGTGATGCTCCTATATAGGTAACTTTCTCAGGGTTGCCTAGCTCCAGAGGTATGGGAACCAAGTCCTCTGCTGGCTTCCCACGATGTTCATCATCTCCACGGACATCCATGTCTTCAATTGGGAGTACCTGCCCCCCGACTCCATCAGCTCTCAATGCAGACACATAATAACTTCTTGTCATCTTCTGATCGCCCTTTTGTTCTCCAACACCATTCCGGGTTGGAAACTTGATTTTCATGTGGTAGGTTGAGGCTACAGCCTTGAACGCATGAAGTCCAGTCCTTCCAAGGATTGCAATATAGGTTGAGGCTGCCTTGATTACTAGAAAATTCAGCATCTGAGTAGCCTCCCTAGGTTCTTGCCCAATTGTCATGGGTAACTGAATAGTACCCTCAACCTTGGACTCAACTCCATTGAATCCGTAGATGGGCATGTTGGTCGGGGTCATCTGAGAATCAGTGTATCCCATTTTCACAAAAGCATTATGAAACAAAATATTAACAAAGGCTCCATTGTCTATCAAGACTCGCTTCACTTCTGAGTTTCCAATCACAGGAGTTATGACCAACGGGTCATCATGGGGGAACTTCACCCCTTCAAGGTCTGAGTCGTCAAAACCAATTGCTAATTCTGTCTTAGCACGCTTTGGGGCCTCTCCTACAATGTGCATCACTTCTCGAGCATAGGCCTTTCGTGAATTTCGAGTTGTGCTGGCCGCCGTTGGACCTCCCCAAATCATGTTGACAACTGGCCCTCGGGGCTGTGTGCTTCGATCACGATTATTATCTCTTCTAGCATCGTCTCTCCTTTCATAATCCCTTCTTTGGGCTCCGCAATCTTCACCCGTAGTGAATTTATTTAGCTTTCCCTTACGGATTAAGAACTCAATCTCATCCTTCAACTGTCTGCAATCATCCGTATCATGTCCCACATCTTTGTGAAACCTATAGTATAGATCCTTGTTTCTCTTTTTGGGGTCTCCCCTAAGTGGTTTTGGCCATCGAAAGTCCTTATTCTTCTCGATATCCAATAGGATCTGGCTCCTCGGGGCATTCAACCTTGCATAGTCAGAAAACCTTGGTCCCAAGCTCTTTTTCGGTGGTGAATCAGAGTCCTTGCCAGTTCGGGGATATTTGTCCCTAGCATCGTACTCCTGCTCTTGCTTTCGCTTCTTCGTATCATTGTTACTCCGACCATTGCTTACTATGACCTCCTTCTTTATATTATCCTCAGCCTTGATATATTTATCAGCCCTTCGCTGGAGCTCAGCCATATTCTCGGGAGGATGCTTTGCCAATGACCTCTTAAAGTATAGGTCAGTGGTGCCATGCTCCAAGGCTACCATCGCCACCTTATTCTCTAAATCAGTGATGTTCAAAGTCTCCTTAGTGAACCTCTTGAGGTAGTCTCTCAGATTCTCATTCTTCCATTGCACCACATACATAAGAGATGCAGAGCTTTTCTCATGCACTTTCCCACAGATAAATTGACTAACAAAGGCAGCACTTAACTCCTTGAAAGAGCCAATTGAGTTTGCAAGCAACCTGCTGTACCACCTTTGAGCATACCCGACAGGGTTTGAGGGAACGCCCTACACTTTAAGGCATCACTTACGGGCTGTAGCAACAGTGCATTCGAAAATGTTCTAACATGATTTGCGGGGTCACCCATTCCATCATAAGCCTTAATTGTCGGCATCTTGAATTTCTTTGAGATACGAGCATTCCTCACCTCATCAGTAAACGGGGGTGTGGGATCGTCAGGATCCCCAAGTGGCATCAGATCCTTGGGGTTGCTCTTAGGGGCTTCAACCCTGGTTGTTCTTCTGGTTGGGGCGTCAGCCCTTCTCTGCCTTCTGGAAGACCTTTCTAAGTCTATGATGGGAATCGTCGGTCCTGAGGTTGGAGGAGGTTGAGTTTTGTTCAACCTATCTTGTTCCCTTGCAATATCTTCCTTTATCCTTAGAATCTCGGCCTCATGAGCCTTGATGGATCTGTAGTATGGATCCCTAGTTAGGCAGACCATACATCGGGTTGGTTTTCCTGTGAAGATCCGTAGTATGGATCTGTACTCCTGGTGGCGGGCGGCTGGGATCAACTAAAGGAGAAACCAACGTCTGAAGGGAGCTGGTTCCTTGACCCGGGTGGATGACCATAGGTAACGTCCTCTCAGCATAGGGATCCATCCTTGAGGGTTGAGAAGCCTGAGTTTGAGTAATCGCCCCTATTGCCGGAGGTACTTGCTCAGTGATCGGCGGAGCAGAGCTAATCGGTAAAGCCTCAGTAGTGAGTGGCGCTGTAGCGATTGGTGCTATTCTCCGTGTTTGAACCATGGTTGATGTCTTTGTCCCACAGACGGCGCCAAATGTTGTAGAATAAAAACTAGTTATTAGGTTGCGGCTAGGGTTTGTTGTATTTAATGCTAGGGTGCGTGAGCTTCGTGCTTTAATTGCTGCTATTGTGCTCGTGGCTGAATCTGCCTTCACAAAATGCCTACGTACTTTGATGTGTATCAAAGATCAAGCCAAAAAACGTAGTTCTAGGGTGAGGGGTCTGACCCTTAATATAGGTTGAGAAGCCTAAGAATTGTGATAGGGTTAGGTGACTTGGTGGGCAAGTCAGCCTTGAGGAAAGTTCTAGACTCATGCCTTGTAGGAGTTTGTTTCCTTGTATGACTACATGCCTTGGAGGCTACTTTTTGTAGAGATAATGTCCTTATTTGACTTGTATTTCCTAGCTGTTAATTAGCCCTTAATATTAATTACGAAATTAATATTTAATTAGGGTTTTTGGGCCATCTGGTGGGCCCCACATTTAGACCATACTAGGTCTAATTAATGCCACATTAAATGTATCTTTAGGGCTTACTTTCAACCCATATCACCGACCGAAAATAATTGAATTTAGTAGCTAGCTCTTAGTTTGATCGAATTTGGTCGAATTTATCCATAATCGAATTTGTATATGGCCACATTTAACCGGGATTTCTTGTAGTGAGCTTATAAATTTGAAACCATGAAATAAAAAAATTCACCAAAATCGATCACCTTTATAAATTTGACCGAATTTGGTCGAATATAGTTTTGAATTTTCTGGGATTTTTTGTGTGGCAATTTTCCCGCTTTTCACTAAATTTTAAACAATATAGGTGGCAAATTTCCCACGTGCAATAATTTTTAATTCGATCGATTGTGGTCGAAATTAGTGTGCCCAAGAAATATTATGGTGCCACTTTTCCCTCGTTTTTTGGTGGATGCTAAATTTTACCAAACAAAAAAAACCTGTCGAAATTAGTACTAAATTCGACCGCATTATTTAAACCGCTTTTGAGTTCGACCGAAAACAATCGAATTTAGTAGCTAGCTCTTAATTCGACCGAATTCGATCGAATTTAGCCGAATTTGTATGGTCACATTTAGCCGGGATTTCTTGTAGTGAGCCATGAGAAGTTGGGATTTGTCCATACCACATCATCCCTTGACTCCAATCACCATGACCTTACTCTAAAAACATAAGACTAAGTTAGGTCACTTGCAACATTTGAATACTTAATAGGGTAATGAATTCTCTTACTAACACATGAATTCCATACTATAATATTCCATATTATAGTATGAATTCCATACTATAATAGGGTAATGAACTCCATACACAAAGAAGCTAGAATCTAATTTTGCGATAAATTTCCACGATCAATTAATATTGTAAGATATATTAATAGCCAGCAACTCTAAAACTTTATATAAATAGCCAGAAATTAAAGGTATGACTTTATAAATAAAAATAATTTGCAGTACAGGTTGGAATTAGAAGAGCAATACCATTGAAACAAGTTTTGAAAGAGAACTTGAAGCATAAATAGTAATATCAAAGCCTGTTCAACAAGTTGAATATAATTAGTAATATAGAAGTTTGTTAGATTATAAAAACAATAAATGACAATGAGGAGACCGTACGTATAAGAAGCGTTGTAGTTATGAAGGCTTGTGTTAAACAATTCTTACAAGCCGATGTTAGTTGCTGAGTTTGGATGGAACAAGTATAACTAGATTTCTTATCACAACAGTTTATTAAGAAATTTTTTGGCTTATTTACGATTTTTTATGTTATCGTACTCTGGCTCACATAACATTGAAAATTCTGTGTGCATGAAGTGTTTTCATTTTCTTTTGGCCTTAAAATTATCACATCACAGGCTGTTGAAAATACCAGTGAGATTCCTGCTGAGGAGACATGGAGACTGAATCCATTATGTCAAGGAGAATAACTTTAATTAAGTTGTCTGAATGTTTGACAGAGAGGATGGGAATCTATGATATTCAATTTTCGAATCATATGTCAGCTGCCTGGAGTTGGTGATCAAGGGAAATGGGTATAATAATTGCATTTTGGCTTACCTTGTTTGTAATTAGTATTAGATGATTTTGATATAATTATTTATTTCTGTAAGAGAAATTACTAGAAAGTATTGTACTTTTCATTCCAATTGTAAATTATGAACATTAAAATATTCTAAATTTATTTTAATCAAATTTTCAATTAGATTGTGTTCTGGTTTTAGTTATTTTAATGATTTTCAGATTATTTGTAAAGTTTGTAATGGGTCTAATGATATATGATTGCATATCAATACAAAAAAATTGACATAACCAATGCAAAAAGTGGAGCACATTGGCGTTGGTCATTTGACAGAGCCGACGCTAAAAGCAAAGTACATAGGCGTCGGCATTTTAACAGAACCGACGCTATAGGTAAAGTACATTGGCATCGGCATTTGACAGAACCGACGCTATAGGAAAAGTACATAGGCATCGGCATTTTACAGAATCAACGCTAATGATCAGAAACATAAGCGTCGGCATTTAATAAAATCGACGCATATGCAAGGGACATATGCGTCAGTTCTAAGAACAACCGACGCAATAGAGTATATTTTATGCGACGGCATTTTTGTTAACCGAAGCTTTTGGTGGTTTTTATGCGTCGGTTGTCAGTCTTTTGCGTCGGTTCTATTACCGACACTAGCATGTTTTAGCGTCGCCATTTTAACCGACGCTATAGACATGTACCTATAGTGTCGCCTTCATATACTACGCCCAATAACCGATGCCTAAAGCCTATTTTGACCGATGCCTAAAACCTATTTTGTAGTAGTGACAAGCTGGTTGAAAGGAGCTGCCTCTCCATAGGTGGCCAAGGTTTAAAACTGGAAGGCTGTTGAAAAATCATACTGTTTGGCAGAGTTTCATAGAGATGCAGTCGAGATTCTGAAAGTGATTTTTTATTATTCTGCTGTGGTATTCGGAAAAGATTGAGAAGTGACTGGATGGTTAATTGTAATATTATCAGTGCATTTGACAAATTTGATGAAAATTATAGTTTTGAATTAAATTGCACTGAAAGAGGTGAAAATGATAGTTTCCTAAGTAACAGTATTATAATTTGGTAAGAATGTATTTATTTTAGTTAGGACACATTCATTTTTTTTTCAAGGAAATTAGGGCTCAATTTAAAAATTACGACACATTCTTCTCTCTTTTTTTTATATCAGGAAATTAGGGCACTTTCATTTCTTAACTAACTTGAATGGTTTCTTGTTTACCTACGTACCAAATATTAGAATTATATTTATTAATTATGGTATATGACGATTGTTCTATGTATCTTTAATTCCATATATATAATGGTGTGCTTAGGATATAGGGGTGTTCACCGGACCGCCCACACCGCACACACAAACCGTCCACACCACATCAAATTCAAACCGCACCACACTGCGTGGGTTTTAATTTTCGTGATGCGGTTGCGGGTTGAATATTTGACAAACCGCGCGGTGCGGTGCGGTGCGGGTTGTGATTTAATATGTACGTAGTGCGGTTCAAACCGCACCTCACCGCAATTTTATATATATATATATATATATATATATATATATATATATATATATATATATATGGTGGTCGTCTGGTCGTCAGGCGTTGTAAAATAACTTTATGAAAAAAGAAGAAATGGGCTAGAGAATAAATTAGATGTTTGGTTTAAAAGTTAAAACTATGGTCCAAAAAAACTAAAACTATGCTACCAACTAACTAATGCACTAAAATAAATAACAAATGATAAAACAAAAAAAAATATAGTTGAGAAAATTATTGTTAACTAAAATTAATACAAAAATAATTTAGACTAAGGTTTAAAATATAATTTAACAAAAACCTTACCAAAAAAATCAAGAAAACCTAATTTTTTTTTAAAAATGTCAAAAAAAAAATTATTTTTAGATTCTACAACAAACATGTCTTTAAAATTTATACTAATAAAAGTAAACACAAAATAAACACAAATCAATAAATTAAAATTATAGTTGAGAAAATTATTGTCAACTAAAATTAATACAAAAATAATTTAGACTAAAGTTTAAAATATAATTTAACAAAAACCTTACCAAAAAAATCAAGAAAACCTAATTTTTTTAAAAAATGTCATAAAAAAATTTAATTTTAGATTCTACAACAAACATGTCTTTAAAATTTATACTAATAAAAGTAAACACAAAATAAACACAAATCAATAAATTAACATTTTATTATTTTGCAAAGATTCTAAATTTGGTACTAAAGTTGTAAATGAATTTAAAAAATCCGAAAATCTAAAATAAAATAATTAATAGAGAATCTAAATATAATAAGTACAAAAAATCCTATATTAAATTTCATCAACAATAAAATTTAAAATAAATTAACAAAGAATAAAACTAATAAAATATTCATCATCATCAACTTAATTAATTACTATTATAGGAAAAATAGTTGTAATAGCCCAAAACTTACATACAATTAACAAATAAGGATAAAATACAAAAAAAACATAATGAAAATAAATCACAAATTCATTCTTTATATAAAATAAATAAGTATACAAAGCATGTCATTAGAATTTCAATTCAAAGATAATTTTTTAAAAAAAGAAGAATTTACATTTAATTACAAAAAAAAAAATTTTAAAGAAAATATATTGTAAAACAAGATATTAAAAATTTAATCAAAAGACATATTATAATTGGAAATGACACAAAATTCAACAAAAAATAATTTACAAAACAAATACCAATTCAAAACAAAAAATCTAAATTTAGAAAATTAAAATCAACAAGAAAATTTAATATAATGCACTTAAAATAAATATAAAGCAACACAAAAATATAATAGATATTATAAACTTTGTTTAAAAAAAGTGTTCGCATATATGTTAAATTATAATAAGTTACCACATATCTAAAATCTTATATATATGTTCTAATAATTAGAAGTTAAAACGACAAAAAATATGAAATATTAAAATATATGTTAGGCTAAACCTTAAAATATAATTTTCAAACAAATCATTTACTTTACCAACACCCAAAGACAAATTAGCAAAAAATCATAATTAAAAATAAGTCTCAAATTCATTCTTTATATATAATAAACAAGTAAACAAAGCATATCATTAGAATTTCAATTCATAAAATAATTAAAAAACAAGAATGTACATTTAATTACAAAACAAAAAAGAAGTTTTAAAGAAAATATATGGTAAAAGAAGATAATAAAAAACTAATCAAAAAACGTGTCATAAATGACACCAAAATTCAATAAAATATACAAAATAAACGTCAATTAAAAAAAAGATCTAAATGTAAAAAACTAAAAACAACAATAAACTTTAATATAATGCACTTAAAACAAATATATACCAACACAAAAAAATAAAAAGATAATACAAACTTTTTTTAACACAATTACATAATCACATATACATATGTAAAGAATAGTTAAACCAATAAGTTCTCACATGTCTAATATATATTATATATAGAAAACTCCCCAAAAAATATGAAATATTTAAATATATGTTAAGATAAAACTTAAAATATAATTTACAAAAAACAAATCGTTTACCAAATAAAAGTGTTTAAGAAACAAGTATTTTAATAAATATCATTAAAGATTCTATTTTTAGGTTTGACAATAAAAATGTTTCAAAATAAAAATTAAAAAAATGTGAGCACAAACCAAACACATAAACAAATTCTTACTTTACAAAGAATAAATTTAAATTAAAAAGTGAACACAAATCAATAAATGATCATATTTTAAATTAGAAAGCAATCTAAATACCCACAAAATAAATTTATATTAATATCTAAATATAATATAACATAGAAACCCTAATATTACTCTAAAAAAACACGTAATAAACACCACACATGGCAAAAATATAAAATTAATATTCAAAAAAATAAAACAATTTAATACCACACATATTTCCAAAAAGGTTAAAAAAATGCATTTAAAAACTATAAAAACGCAATAACAAAATATCTAAAAAAAACTAAGATAACCATTAAATTACATAATCAAAGTATATCATATGTAATCTAATAAAATAAAAAATAATTATTAAATACTAAAAAATATGTTAACCTAAATTTTGAAATATAAATTATAGAAAAACCATTTACAATAAAAAAACAAATGTATACTTACCAATTATATAACATATGTATTATTATCATTAAAAGTAAAAATATTATTCAAAATATTATAAAACTAATTTTTCAAGAAAAAAATTTATAATGAAAATTGTACTAAAAATTATTAATAAAATTACCCTGCATCGCGGGTATAAAGCTAGTATATTATAATTTATATACTAATTTTTTAGTAAATCACCAAATCAACTGGGTTTATTTCAGCCCATTATACAAATTTGTTACAGCTCAATCCATAATAAAATCCAAATTCATCATATCACAGTATCTATACGCCCTAATTCTATCTAATTCTATACGCCTCTTGCGCCTCCCTCCCATCCCGGAAATGCCAGAAAGCCTCCTCGACACCTCCTATTAGACTATCAAGTATCAACCCTAATTATATTTCAGATTCTATCTCGACTTCTCGACTAAAGTAAGTGTATAACTGTATATATTTCTTAGATTTTCTTTCTCAGTTTAAATAATTTACAATTTCACGTACATAGCAAGTCTAATTGTCTATATGTATATTTTATCTCATTTACAGATGGAACAAAACTCACAATCTGTTGATACTCCAGCGAGGCAAAATCATTCACAAACTTTTGAGTCGACGACAGCTTTTGAATCAAACACTAGTAAAAAGAAGGTTTTTGCTAAACTGAAAAATAACCTTTTGAAACATTTTTTTAGCTTAAAATATAACTCAGTGCGGAAATATAAAGCTGGTTTAGTCAGGTTTAGTGTTTCAATGCCAATTGTACGGAGGTGAATATCCATTCTTTTTAATATTATTGTCAAAAAGTTAGAAAAAAAAAAATTAATTTGGTTTGGTAATTTAACGGTCAACTAGTATTTTGACTATAATCCCTAAACAGGGTTTCGTCAGGATTTCGTGTTTCGATTTTTTAAAAAATATTTCTTCATGCCCCACCCGTATGGAGATCAAGATCCATCATTTTTAATGTTATTTTCAAAATTTCAAATAAAGAAAGTTATTTGATTTGGTAATTTGAAGTTCAGCTACTTTGAAAAATAAATTAAAAAATTAAATAAAAATAGAAAAAAACCAAAAATTAATTTAAAATTCATACACACCAAAGTAGTCATACTCACTATTTGTGTGATGAATCTTACCCTACTTTCACTAATTTTCCAATTTTTTTCCAATTTTATCTAGTTTGGAAAAATAAATTTAAAAAATAAAAAAAAATAAAAAAAGCCAAAATTTAATTTAAAATTCACTAATTTTCCAATTTTTTTCCATTTTTATCTAGTTTGGAAAATAAATTAAAAAAATAAATAAAAATAAAAAAAGCCAAAATTTAATTTAAAATTCATACGCACCAAAGTAGTCATACTCACTATTTGTGTGATGAATCTTACCCTACTTTCACTAATTTTCCATTTTTTTAATTATTTTACCCATTTTTAACTAGTTTATAAAATAAATTAAAAATTTTAATAAAAATAGAAAAAATGCCAATTTTTGAACATTAAATTTGGTGGTATGACAACGTGGGTGATTACAAATTTTGAATAAAATTTTTTGTAATTTTTCGATAGCTTTTTCCGGAGTCGAATTTTGAGTCAAAAAGCCTATACATTGAAAATTAAACGGTTGACCAAACTTCAACGAAATTTGACCAAATTTTGAGGGAACATATTTCTTAATACTTCAAAGTGCTGGGAAAAATTTCATAATTTTAGAGCATTTTTGATTTTATGGGTATTTATTTAATATATTAAAGTAGTCTCTTTTTTGTTGCTGGAAGGAAAAATTAAAACATTTTGTCGATAACATGTGGCAAGGTGTTATTGGTGTTATTGGTTGACACCATAGCACATGGATTGTCAACTTATAGCCCTGATTAAAACCAAAAAAACACACATCCAACGATCTATATTTAAGAACATAAAAAAAATATTATACACAAACAAACTGTACACACACCCACTTATATCTCTCTCTCAATTCTCTGGCGCTCTCTCGCTCTCTCTCCAAAATACAGAGTACACACACATACATACATTTAATCTTCCAAAAAATCATATTTTAAAATTCGTTTATCCAAAATTAGTGATTTATATATCGATATGGGCTAAAAGTAAGCCCTAAAGACACATTTAATGTGGCATTAATTAGACCCGGAATGGTCCAAACGTGGGGCCCACCAGGTGGGCCCAAACCCTATTTACAATATTAATTTCGTAATTAATATTAGGGATAATAAACAGCTCAGCAATAAGTGTCATATAAGAACATATCTCAACATGGAAACTGATTCCTACAAGGAATGAGTCTAGAACCTTCCTTGAGGCGGTGGCTTGCCCACCAAGTCTCCTATTCCTACCATAATTATTAGGCTTCTCAGCCTATATAAGGGCCTAACCCCTCATTCTCAGAACTACGTTTTTGGCTTGATCCTTGATACACATCAAGGTACGTAGGCATCTCGTAAAGGCAGATTCAGCCACGAGTACGAGAACAGCCATTAAAGCTCGAAGCTCACAAACCCTAGCCGTCATAATCATAACCTAGTTTTTATTCCACAACATTTGGCGCCGTCTGTGGGAAGAAAACATCAACCATGGTTAACACACGAAGAACTGCACCTGGCTCTACCGAAGCTTTACCAATCAATTCCGCCCCACCTCTTACCTCTGGGACAGCCACGCAAGAACAAGGGACGGTTCCCCAAAATCAAGTTTCCCAGCCTCTAGGGACGAATCCCACTGCTAGGAGTACACTGCCTATGGTTGTCCATCCAGATCATGGAACCAACTCTCTTCAGATGGTGGTCTCTCCCCTGGTCGATCCTAATCGCCCTCCAGCCGGGGTACAGATCCACACTACGGATCTCCCCAGGAATACTAACCCCATGTATGGGTTACCCAACTATCCCCCTACTCAACCTGGACCGAGTGGTCATGCCTTACAGATCTGAGATCGCGAGCATGATCGCGAGTATCTAGACTACTCTGGTCCCTATACTACTGATTCGACATCTGAGGATGACGATGATGATCGTGATGAAGCCCCAAGGAGGCGACGTGCTAGCAGAGAGCCCCGAAGAAGGCCCCGAAGAATCCATGATGGACCTCCACAAACAACTGAGGAAAGGATCAAGGCTCATGAGGCTGAGATCCAGAGGCTGAAAGATGACGCCGCTAGGGAGCAAGCAAGGCAGAATCAAAGTCTGAATCGACCTCCTCCCATCAGTGTTCCTATTATAGATCTGGAGAGGCCGTCTAGAAGACGAAGAAGGGCCGATGCCTCAACTGAAGGAATGACAAGGGCTGAAGCCCCAAGAAACAATCCCAAGGATCTGATGCCGTTAGATCTTGATGACCAAACACCTCCGTTCACAGAAGAGGTGATGAAGAAGTTCAAGATGCCGACAATCAAGGCCTATGATGGAACAGGCGATCCTGAAACACATGTCAGGACATTCACAGCCGCACTACTTCTACAACCTACTAGTGACGCCCTAAAGTGTAGGGCGTTCCCACAAACCCTGTCGGGTATGGCTCAAAGATGGTATAGCAGACTACCTGCTAATTCAATTGGCTCTTTTAAGGAGTTGCAAAAGGCTTTCGTTAGCCAATTCATTAGTGGAAGAATTCATGAAAAGAGTTCTGCGTCCCTCATGTACGTTGTGCAGGGGGAGAACGAGAATCTAAGGGATTATCTCAAGCGATTCACCAAGGAGACATTGAATATTACGGATCTGGAAAACAAAGTGGCCATGGTAGCCTTGGAACACGGAACCATTGATCCTTTCTTTAAGAGGTCTTTGGCAAAACATCCTCCTGAGAACATGGCTGAGCTCCAACGAAGGGCCGACAAGTATATCAAGGCAGAGGATAGTATGAAAAAGGAAGCTGCTGGAGGCAATGGTAAGAGCTCAAATGATTTTAAGAAACAAAAGCAAGAGCAAGAGTATGATGTTAGGGACAAGTATCCCCGGACTAGCAAAGATTCAGAATCACCACCGAAAAAGAGTTTCGGACCAAGGTTTAGCGACTATGCAAGACTGAATGCTCCTAGGAGTCAGATCTTATTAGATATTGAGAAAGACAAAGATTTTCGATGGCCGAAGCCACTTAGGGGTGATCCCGCAAAGAGAAATAAGGATCAATACTGCAGGTTCCATCGCGATGTGGGACATGATACAGATGATTGTAGGCAGTTGAAGGATGAGATTGAATTCTTGATCCGGAAAGGAAAGCTGAACAAGTTCACTAAGGGTGATGATCGTGGAACTCAAAGGAGGGACTATGATAGAAAAGACAACGGTAGAAGGGATGATGATCGAGATCGAGATCGTAACCCGCAGCCCCGAGGGCCGGTTATTAACATGATATGGGGAGGCCCGACAGCGGCCGGTACAACCCGAAACTCTCGGAAGGCGTATGCCAGAGAAGTGATGCACATCGTGGGAGAAGCCCCGAAGCGTGCCAGGACTGAGATCGCTATTGGTTTTGATGACTCAGACCTCGAAGGGGTGAAGTTTCCCCATGATGACCCTTTGGTCATAACCCCTGTGATTGGGAACTCGGAAGTGAAACGAGTCTTGATAGACAATGGAGCTTCTGTTGATATTTTGTTTCATGACGCATTCATAAGGATGGGCTACACAGACTCTCAGTTGACCCCAACCAACATGCCAATTTACGGATTCAATGGAGTTGAGTCTAAGGTTGAAGGAAGGACTGGACTTCATGCGTTCAAGGCCGTTGCCTCTACCTATCACATGAAGATTAAGTTTCCAACCCGGAATGGAGTTGGAGAACAGAAGGGTGACCAGAAAATGGCGAGGAGTTGTTATGTGTCCGCACTGAGATCTGATGGAATCGGGGGGCAGGTACTCCCAATTGAAGACATGGATGTCCGTGGTGATGATGAACACCGAGGGAAGCCAGCTGAGGATTTAGTCCCTATTCCTCTAGAACCGAGCAACCCTGAGAAAGTAACCTATGTGGAAGCCTCTTTGAAAGAACCCCTGAAGGGCAAGTTGATAGAATTCTTACAAGAAAATAGTGATGTGTTTGCTTGGACAGCAGCTGATATGCCAGGGATTGACCCCCAACTTATTACTCACAAGCTGAATGTTGATCCTAGACGGAAGGAAATAGGCTATTAAACAAGAAGTTGATAAGCTCTTAGAGACTGGGTTTATTGAAGAAATTCAGTTTCCCGAATGGTTAGCAAACCCTGTCATGGTCAAGAAAGCAAATGGAAAGTGGAGGATGTGTATAGACTTCAATTCACTGATCTGAATGATGCATGCCCTAAGGATTGTTTCCCCCTGCCAAGGATTGATATGTTGATAGATGCCACGGCTGGGCATGAGATGCTGAGCTTCATGGATGGGTTCAGTGGCTACAATCAGATTAAGATGCACAAGGATGACATCCCTAAGGTATCTTTCATAACTGACTTTGGTGTTTTCTGTTATCTTGTTATGGCTTTTGGTCTAAAGAATGCAGGAGCTACTTACCAACGATTGGTGAATAAGATATTCGCCCATCTAATTGGAAAAACCATGGAGGTTTACGTTGATGACATGTTAGTCAAGAGCCTACTCAAGGCTGATCACATTAAGCACCTCAGAGAGGCATTCGAAGTGCTGAGGCACCACAAGATGATGTTGAATCCAGCCAAGTGTGCTTTTGGCGTTGGATCTGGAAAGTTTTTGGGTTTGATGGTTTCGAAGAGAGGCATAGAGGCCAACCCCGACAAGATCAAAGCAATCCTAGACATGGAACCTCCCCGTTCTGTGAGGGACGTACAGAAGTTAACCGGCAGAGTGGCCGCTCTAGGGAGATTTATCTCCAAGTCTGGTGACAAGTGCTTGCCTTTCTTTCAAGCATTGAAGAAAGTGAAAAATTTTGAGTGGACCAATAAAAGCCAAGAGGCCTTTGAATAATTGAAGAAGTACATAGCTGAAGCCCCGTTGTTGGCCAAGCCAAGTCCCGGAGAGACTCTTTATCTGTATCTAGCAGTGTCTGAACAAGCACTGAGCGCCGTCCTCATCAAAGAAGAGAACAAGGTTCAGAGGCCTATCTACTATGTAAGCAAGGTGCTCCACGGAGCCGAGTTGAATTACTCATCCATCGAGAAGATTGCTTTGGCACTGGTAACAGCTTCAAGAAAGCTACGGCCGTACTTTCAGTCGCATAAGATCGAAGTCCTGACGGACCAGCAATTGAGGAACATATTGCACAGCCCAAAAGCAAGTGGAAGATTGATCAAGTGGGCAATTGAACTTGGAGAGTTCGACATCACGTATAAGCCTCGAACAGCCATCAAGGCTCAGGCATTGGCTGACTTCGTGGTTGAATGTACCATTGGCAACCAAGAAGTCGGGGGGCAGGAGATAGTAACTACCCCTGAGAATGGAGATAAAGATAAAGAACTTGTACCTGGTCAAAAGGAATATTGGGTGCTCTATTTTGATGGAGCATCAAAAACAAAATCTAGCGGTGCAGGTTTAGTCTTGCGAAGCCCCGATGGGTTCACAGTTGAGTATGCTTTGAAGTTGGATTTTCCGACAACCAATAACGAAGCTGAGTATGAAGCCTTGATAGCCGGGTTGGGCTTGGCAAGAATCATGAGGGTTAAGAACCTCAAAGTTTGTGGAGACTCAAGGCTTGTAGTATCGCAAGTTAATGGTGATTTTGAAGCCAAGGATGAAACTATGGCAAAGTATTATGACTCAGTTTGATGAGTACTTTGTGGAGCATATTCCGAGGGAAGAGAACGTTAAGGCCGATGCCCTGTCCAAGTGCGCTTCTTCTGAGATAGAGAATTATGCAGGGAGTGTTTACTTCCAGATCTTGAAGGCCCCAACCATTAACTCGTAGTTGGTAGCATCAATTGATGAAGGAAGCTGAAGGATAGACCCTATCAAAGCTCATCTTGAGGCTGGTTGGCTCCTTGATAATGCCTTGATGGCCAACAATGCTGTCTGCCTCCAATCGAGCTTGTCGTCTGAGTTTAATGGCTCGAATCAAGAGTCGTTAGTCAAGTTGAAACCTAGAGTCAAGATAGAGTAGTGACAACTAGCCAAGGCACACCAGACTTGAAGTCAAGTGCTGAGTGGCAAAGGAACTTCTTGAACGATCAACCGAGAAGCAAGACCTCCACCATATGAAGCAAGGGGGCAAGAACTAAGAAACAAGTAATTTGAATTCAAGGTTCACGAAACCTTTCAAGGCATGGCAAACACCTCCTATTGACCTGAAACCACGTGATTGGTGGTCCAGAACACCCCCAACTTGATAAATGTTTTGGTAGTTGATTAAGAACGCTTATCAGAAAAGCTAACAAGAAAGGTTGGTACCTCAATTTGGAAATTGAAAAATGTACTTGGGATCCCGAAGTCTCTGATCCAGAACATCGACATGAAGGCCAAGATTAGCCATGAAGGCCAAGATTAGCCTTTTGGGCCAAAGTTAGCCATGAAGGCCAAGATTAGCCATGAAGGCCAAGATTAGCTATGAAGGCCAAACTTGAGGAGGTCGTCATTAATCTCAAATCCATCCGAAACAACTATAAACCCAAGGTCTGAATTGACCCAAATTTGGTTTGAGGCCCAATAAACTTTCAGTTGGATACTAGGTCTGTTAAGCATGAAAATCTAGGAAGTAAAGGCCCATTGTGACCTAGGCCCAAAAGAAGGAAACCCAAACAAGGTCCACCATTAAAAGCCCGTAGAAGGCCCAAAAAGCCAATGGCAAACAAAAATTATGCTCAAGGTCGGTGATTTTTGAAGTCGAAAATACATTATGATGAGCTCGTATGGGACGACCTTGGATCCCCATCTGAAGTCGCCAAGGCGTGACTCGAGATCGCAAAGCCCAGGTCGTAAATGAACTGGAAAACAATGAAAACCCTAACGACTTGAACCTTATTTGAGTTCTTAATTAAGTTGGGTTGAGGTCGAAAATATACTACGGCTAGATTATAAATTTGAGATCGAAAAAGAGCGGAAACTCGCGAAAAAGTCATGCGACTTGAAGCCAATTTGAGGTCGGTATCTCCTATAATTGAGATCGCGAACCTGAGCTCGAAAATGAACTAGGGAGAATAGAAATTTCTCGCGACCTCACTCCCAATTTGAGGTCGTTTCAACACCATCTGAGCTCGTCCATTCGAGGTCGGAAAAACACTGAAAATCCTGAAAAGAAGCCAGGACTTGGCCCCCGTTTGAGTTCGTTTTTGAGCTCGAAAATGAACTAATTTCTGCTCGAAATTTCCAGGTCGAAAATGAATTAGAAAGTAAGAAAAATGGCTGCGACCTTGAGGCAGATTGAGCTCGAATTTGAGCTCGGGTTTGCAAAATTTCGAGCCGAAACGATAATTTCTGAATAGTACTAGTCTTCAGACCCCAGCCAGGGGCTCTGCCCCTTGGACCCCGCCAGGGGCTGCCGCCCCTTGGACCCCGCCCGGGGGCTGCCGCCCCCAGACCCCCGCTAACACCGTTTAGTGCCGATTAAGCACCGTTTAGTGCCGATTAGCACCGTTTAGTGCCGGTATAGCACCGTTTAGCGCCGATTAGTGCCGTTAGTGCCGTTTTATGCCATTCGACATTGTTTAACACTGTTTAAGCATTGTTCAAGGCTGATTAGCGCTGCCTGGTGCCATTTAACACCGCTTAGTGTCATCTAACATCGTCATAAATGCGTCGGTCGCTCCACGCTTTACATTAAGATGATAAGTTGAAAATACTCATGTAAGAGCAATAAACCCTGACCCAAGTCTCATGTAAGGCCGTTATAACTTCAAGGAAAACCTGATCAGTTTTCCTAGAAGTTGGGGGGCAAATGATATGGGCTAAAAGTAAGCCCTAAAGACACATTTAATGTGGCATTAATTAGACCCGGAATGGTCCAAACGTGGGGCCCACCAGGTGGGCCCAAACCCTATTTACAATATTAATTTCGTAATTAATATTAGGGATAATAAACAGCTCAGCAATAAGTGTCATATAAGAACATATCTCAACATGGAAACTGATTCCTACAAGGAAGGAGTCTAGAACCTTCCTTGAGGCGGTGGCTTGCCCACCAAGTCTCCTATTCCTACCATAATTCTTAGGCTTCTCAGCCTATATAAGGGCCTGACCCCTCATTCTCAGAACTACGTTTTTGGCTTGATCCTTGATACACATCAAGGTACGTAGGCATCTCGTAAAGGCAGATTCAGCCACGAGTACGAGAACAGCCATTAAAGCTCGAAGCTCACAAACCCTAGCTGTCATAATCATAACCTAGTTTTTATTCCACAACATATATGTATATGTTCTACAAATCGAGCTCTATCCATTGATATATGTATCTTCAGATTTCGACCAAATAAATTTCTTGGTGAGTTTTTGATTTTAATTCAATTTCGAAGATTTATAGTATTTTTGATGATTTTGTTCTTGTAGGGTTGTAGCTTAGAGCCGATTATAACATATATATTAATTTCATAATTTTTCGGGCATATTTTATTTTTGCCGGAAAATTCATGGGTTGACCGAAATTGGAGTTGTAAAATGTTATTCGAAATTTTGTTTTAGATATAATATAGTTCATTGCTTGGTGATACTTGTATAATTATTTGGGATTTTTCAGATTTCATTTTATGTCATCGGATAATGTTCGGTTGGTTGGAAATAGTTGAATAAATTTTGTTTGAAGTTCTGTGTTGGTGTATATATAGATAGATGTATTGTGATGTGTATATGTTATTTTCAGTTTTTTTGGGCGAGTTTTAGATACGTTGAATTTTGGATCTGGTACTGGAATCTGGGAATTTTTTTCAAATTGCCGTTCGCTAAATTCGACTGAATTTGATCGAATTTAGTTCATTAAATTCGACCGAATTTAGTTGAAATTAAGTGGATTTGATCGAATTTAGCATATTACTTTCGACCAAATCTGGTCGAATTTAGCACACAAAATTCGATCATATTTGATCGAATTTAACATTTCAGGCACCAAGTTTTAAAAAGATTGAAATTTTAACCAAAATTTAAAATTTTCAAAATTTTGAAATTTGCCGCCTGAAATATTAATTTCAATAACTTAAACTTTGAAGCAAATTCAATCAATTTTATTAAAATATTTAATTCTGCAAATTTAAGTTCACTAAATTTATGTATAATTTTAATAATTGAACTAAGTATGTATTTATAACTTGACTTCAAGTTGCTCAAAATTAAGTTTAGTTCAATTTATGCAATCAAATTTATCTTACTTTTCCCGGTATTGATGTACTTTGACCATTAATTGGTTGTTGGTCCTTACCTATACCTGGCTACCTAAGTTCTCCATTTGCTAGTTTTTGTACGTGCTTTTAAATAATGCAACTAATTTTTATGTGCTTTATCAACTTATTTTATCTTATAAAATATAGTTTATAAGTCGTACGTCTGATATTTATATTTACTTTTCAATTTTTTTTTAATATTCATATATTATTACTTTCTAAATTTTGTTAACATTTTTAAAACTAACAATATAAATATTTAATTTTAATATATTTTAATAGGGGTTGAAACTATAAATCTATAAAAAAGTAATTAATCTATTAAATATAAAATAGTTCAATATATTAGATCTTATAATTTTATTCTATTTATTTTCAAATGAAACGGTTCTTTTTGTAATATTGTACCTTGACCACCAAAATTACCAAAATTATGTATACAATCTAGGTTATTCGTGAGTGAGTGACCAATACATGTGCTATCCACATCTCTGTTCTAAAAACCGGTGATTAATCTAAAAATCGGTGATTAATCACGATTAATCACCGATTAATCCCTGTTTCATGGGTTACCGATAATCCGATTATTCAATTAATCATTTCGATTAATCCTTAAATATCCGATTAATCCCCGATTAATCCCTGGACAGTGCCTCTACCGATTAAGTCCGATTCCCGCTTTTTATAACACTGATCCACATACATTATTGTCAACATCTATTTATTTTATCTTTCATTTTTGGTAAAAGATATATATTTTTTAATATACGTGTTACAATTTTGTTATATAACAAAAAAATAGCAAAAAACATTGATAAATAATTTAGTTAACGTTACAATTTAAAGAGTAATGAGCAAATTTTATACTATACCTATTTTGATTTTTTTAGTTGAATATTAGTTAAATTGATCTTTTTTTTCTTTTTAACGGATTAATTATAGATATTTGTTCAAAATAGTTGATAGATTGGAATTCATTATATTTTATTTTCACTTTATTTTATTTTTGAAAAATTTAGGTCATTACTTTCGTAGCAAAATTTTTCTACAATTAATTTTCTTCATAATTAGCGAAAAAGGTTATCATTGAACAGAAAACACTTTTTTGAATATTTTTCATAAGTAATAAAAGAATATATATATATATATATATATATATATATATATAATATAGGGGCTTGCTGAAATGAGACCCCTCTTATAATGAGACCCTCTCTTATAATGAGTCCCCTTCATATTTCTTTTATTCTAAAGGACCCCGCTAGGGGCACCCAATACAAAAAAGCCTTATAATTATAATCTCTATCCATTCATCAAAAAAAAATAAAAAAAAAAATAAAAAATCTGCTGCCACGTCATCATATTTTTTTTTGAAAAAAAATTTAATTTTTTTAATTTTTTTTTGATGAATGAATAGATGGTAGAATTATAAGACTTTTTCGTATTGGGTGCCCCTGGCGGGGCCCTTTAAAATAGATGAAATATGATTGGGACTCATTATAAGGGAGGGTCTCATTATAAGAGGGGTCTCATTTGAGCATTTGCACTTCATAACAAACACCTTATATAACAAAAAATAAAGAATACCTTAGATCTAATAGATCCATTACCCCTGGCGGGGCCACCCAATACAAAAAGACCCTCTATCCATCCATCATCTCAAAAAAAAAAATTACTGTTCATGACGATGACGTCATCAGTGACGTCAAGTGACGTCATCATGAACAGTAAAATTTTTAAATTTTTTTTGCTGGCTTGATAGAGGTTAAAAAAATAACATTTTTTTGTATTGGGTGCCCCTGACGGGGCCATTGGAACTATTAGATCTAAGGTGTTCTTTATTGTTTGTTATATAAGAGTGTTTTGTATGGAGCAATGACTTATATATATATATATATATATATATATAGGCCTTTGCTCCATACAGAACACTCTTATATAACAAACAACAAAGAACACCTTAGATCTATTAGATCCTTTGGCCCCGCCAGGGGCACCCAATACAAAAAGTTATTATTTTTTTACCCTCTATCAAGCCAGCAAAAAAAAATAAAAAAAAAAACTAAAAAAAAATTTTACTGTTCATGATGACGTCACTGATGACGTCATCATCATGAACAGTAACTTTTTAAAAAAAAAATTTTTTTGAGATGATGGATGGATAGAGGGTAAAAAAATAAGAACTTTTTGTATTGGGTGGCCCCGCCAGGGACAATGGATCTATTAGATATGAGGTGTTCTTTATTGTTTGTTATATAAGGTGTTTGCTATGGAGTCCAACCCTATATATATATATATATATATATATATATATATATATATATATATATATATAGGGTTGGACTCCATAGCAAACACATTATATAACAAACAACAAAGAACACCTCATATCTAATAGATCCATTGCCCCTGGCGGGGCCACCCAATACAAAAAGTTCTTATTTTTTTAGGCTCTATCCATCCAGCAAAAAAAAAATTGAAAATTTATTGTTCATCGATGACGTCATGATGACGTCATCAGTGACGTCATCGATGAACAGTAAATTTTCAAATTTTTTTTTTTGCTGGATGGATAGAGCCTAAAAAATAAGAACCTTTTGTATTGGGTACCCCTGGCGGGGCCAATGGATCTATTGGAATAAATGATTTTATAGTGTTCTTTATTGTTTATTATATAAGGGTGTTCTGTATGGAGCAAAGTCCTATATATATATATATATATATATATATATATATATATATATATATATATATATATATATATATATATATATATATATAGGGCTGCTCAAATGAGACCCCTTTTATAATGAGATCCTCTCTTATAATGAGTCCCCCTCATATTTCTTGTTTTCTAAAGGGCCCCTCTAGGGGCACCCAATACGAAAAAGGCTTAAAATTCTATCCTCTATCCATTCATCAAAAATAATAATTTAAAACTAATAATTTTTTTACAAATAAAAATTGATGACATGGTGGCAGTTTTATTTATTTTTTTTAAAAAAAATCCAATTTTTTTTTGATAAATGAATAGAGAATATAATTATAAGACTTTTTCGTATTGGGTGCCCCTAGCGGGGCCCTTTAGATTAGAAGAAATATGAGGGGGACTGATTATAAGAGGGTCTCATTTGAGCACCTCCCTATATATATATATAGGCTTTTGCTCCATAAAGAACACTCTTATATAAAGAACAATAAAGAACACTATAAAATCATTTATTCCAATAGATCCATTGGCCCCGCCAGGGGCACCCAATACAAAAAGTTCTTATTTTTTTAGGCTCTATCCATCCAGCAAAAAAAAAAAAAAAAATTTTGAAAATTTTACTGTTCATGATGACGTCACTGATGACGTCATCGATGAACAGTAAAATTTTCATTTTTTTTTTTTTTTGCTAGCTGGATAGAGCCTAAAAAAATAAGAACTTTTTGTATTGGGTGGCCCCGCCAGGGGCAATGGATCTATTAGATATGAGGTGTTCTTTGTTGTTCTTTATTTAAAGTGTTCTTTATGGAGTCCAACCCTATATATATATATATATATATATATATATATATATATATATATGTAGGGTCCTACTCCACTACAAACTAAAATTAACTAAAAACTAAAAACGAAATACTAATCCAACATTTCATGCTAATCTAATGATCAAACTAGATGTACCCCAATACAAAAAATGCTTAAAATACTTGGCTCTATCCAACAAAAATAAAAATAAAAATAATTCACTGTTCACGTGATGACGTGGCATTGGATTTCACTGGTTAACGGTGCTTCGCACCTTCTTGTACGACGTTTCGCGCCTTTATCATTCTAAAGTTGTAAGGAATGGCAATCAATAGTAAAGGCAATAGACGATTGACGGGTGTGTCGAGAGTCTTCGGCCCTCATGACTACCTAACTCATCCGTTTACTGTCTTAAATGCTTCGCATTTCCATGGCAAGAATTTTTTTTTTGTTGGATATGATAGAGCCAATTATTTTAAGCATCTTTCGTGAAAGTACCCTTGGCGGGAACCTTAGAATAGATGAAATATAATTAATTTAGTGTTAGTTTGTAGTTTGTATTTAAGGATTGGTTTGTATTAGAGCAAAAGCCTATATATATATAGGGTCTTGTTCTAATAGAAACTAACTTGAGATAGAAACTGGAAACTAAACCTAAATTAAATATTTCAAGCTAATCTAATGACCAAATTAGGGGTACCCCAATACAAAAAAAGTTTAAAATTATTGGATCTATTCAACAAAAAATATATATATATATATAAAAAGTTATTGTTCACGTGATGACGTGGCACGTGAACAGTAACTTTTTTTATTTTTTATATTTTTTTTAATATTTTTGTTGAATAGAGCCAAGAATTTTATAAGTTTTTTGTGAAGGTGCCCCTAGCGGGGCCATTAAAATAAATGAAATATAATTTATTTAGTGTAGGTTTCTCGTTTCTATTCTAAGGTTGGTTTCTATTTGAATGCTAGCCTATATATATATAGGCCTTTGCTCCATACAGAACACTCTTATATAACAAACAATAAAAAACACTATAAAATCATTTATTCCAATAGATCCATTGGCCCCGCCAGGGGCACCCAATACAAAAAGTTCTTATTTTTTTAGGCTCTATCCATCCAGCAAAAAAAATTTTGAAAATTTACTGTTCATCGATGACGTCACCGATGACGTCATCATGACGTCATCGATGAACAGTAAATTTTCAATTTTTTTTTTTTTTTTGCTGGATGGATAGAGCCTAAAAAATAAGAACTTTTTGTATTGGATGGCCCCGCCAGGGGTAATGGATCATATATAGGGTCTTGTTCTAATAGAAACTAACTTAGAATAGAAACTAGAAACTAAACCTAAATTAAATATTTCAAGCTAATCTAATGACCAAATTAGGGGTACCCCAATACAAAAAACTTTTAAAATTATTGGCTCTATTCAAAAAATAAATAAATAAAAATAAATAAAAAAAAGTTGCTGTTCACGTGATGACGTGGCACTTGAACAGTAACTTTTTTTTTAATTTTTTTTTATATTTTTGTTGAATAGAGCCAAGAATTTTATAAGTTTTTTGTGAAGGTGGCCCTAGCGGGGCCATTAAAATAAATGAAATATAATTTATTTTGTGTAGGTTTCTAGTTTCTATTCTAATGTTTGTTTCTTGTTGTGGAATAAAAAGTAGGTTATGATTATGACGGCTAGGGTTCGGGAGCTTCGTGCTTTAATGGCTACTTCTGCGTTCGAGACTAAACGGTCCTCACAGAATGCCTACGTATCTCTGTATTAGAGAATCAAGCCAAGAAAACGTAGTTCTAGGTGTGAAGGAGCAGGTCCTTATATAGGTGATGAAAACCCTAGAATTAGGGTAGAATTAGGAGACTTGATGGACAAGTCACAGCTTAGGCCCAATTCTAGAGCCTTCTAATTGATAAGGAGATAAGAGTTGAAGATATGTGCCTTGAAGGCTACTCCTAATATGATTTAGTTTCCTTTCTGGACTTGATTTCGAAGTCTTTTATTTGGCTGACTCATTAGTTACGAATTTATTATTTAATTAGGGTTTGTGCCCATCTGGTGGGCCCCACGTTTGGACCATTCCGGGTCTAATTAATGCCACATTAAATGTATCCATAGGGCTTACTTTTAGCCCATATCATTTGCCCCCCAACTTCTAGGAAAACTGATCAGGTTTTCCTTGAAGTTTTAACGGCCTTATTCGAGACTTGGGTCAGGGTTTATTACTCTTAAGCGAGTATTTTCAACAATATCATCTTAATGTAAAGCGTGGAGAGACCGACGCATTTACGACAATGTTGAACGACACTAAGCGGTGTTAAACGGCACTACACAGCGCTACTCAGCCTTAAACAACGTTTAAACAATGTTAAACGATGTCAATTGGCATAAAACGGCACTATCGGCACTAATCGGTGCTAACTGGCACTAAACAGCGCTAAACGGCACTAATCGGCACTAACTTCAAACTTGGTTTTCACTTTCCCTCAGTACGAAATAAGAAAAATAAAAAATAAAAAATTGCAAACCCGACTCGAGCTCGCCACGGGTCAGCCGAGCAAAAACCCGTACCGACCGTCGACGCCGGTCGGCCGGGGCGTTCCCGGATGGGCGGTCGGCTGGAGGCTCGGTCGGCCGGGGCGTACCCGTACCGACGGTGGGTTCCGGTCGGCTGGAGCATGCCCGGGGAAGCCGGTCGGCTGGGAGCCCGGCTAAAATTTTTTTTTTTTTTTTTTAACGGAACAAGAAAAAACCCGCACCGACCGTCGACCCCGGTCGGCCGAGGCACTCCCGGAGGGCCGGTCGGCTGGTGCGAGCCCGTGTCGACAGTTGACACCGGTCGGCTGTAGTGCTTCCAGAGGGCCGGAGTGCTTCCGGAGGGCCGGTCGGCTGGTACCTTACTCGGCTTTTTTTTTTTTTTTTTTTTTTTGAAACGAAACACAAAAAACCCGCACCGACCGTCGACCCCGGTCGGCCGAGGCATTCCCAGAGGGGCGGTCGGCTGGAGGCTCGGTCGGCCGGGACGTACCCGTACCGACGGCGGGTTCCGATCGGCTGGAGCATGCCCGGGGAAGCCGGTCGGCTGGGAGCCCGGTCGGGGTCGGCTGAAAATTTTTTTTTTTTTGTTTCTTTGTTACAGTAGTTGGCTCGATCTCTATCAGTGATTTTGATCTTCACGTACCGACATCAACCATCGACCTGGAACCAACTTGGTCACTATTAGTGATTTTCAATTTTTGCCTACCGGCTTCGACCATCGATATGGAATCAATGTTTGGCCATTCATGGCTAGAACTAATTACTTTCGCATACCGATATCGATCATCGATATAGTACCTTGATTCACATCACTAATCCAGTGCTTAGTATTAATCTTCCCATTAAACTTTTCTTAAGCATACTTAGCTTTTAAAGTTCATCTGACTGCTTTGGTAGAATATTTTGCCGACTATTCATTTAAATTCTTTGTTTCTCTCCCAACATATCATGAGTTTTAACGACTCTTTCCGCTCATAACAGATAGTTTTTGCTCCTTTTTCGTATTTTAACGATACTTGACCTGTAAACGCGAACCGAGCTGTATTTCAACCTGAGATTACAGGTCACCTTTTCCTTATAAAAGGAGGGGAGCATCCTTCATTTCTCTTCACTTCTTCATTTCTCAAACTTTCTTAAGTTCTAAAGCTCTTGAGTTCTCTAGTTTTCAAGCTTCCAAGTTCAAGCTTCAAGCTTCAAGCTTCAAGCTTCAAGATTCAAGGTTAAAGATGGCTGACAAGCAAGCTGCTGCCCCCCAACTCTCCATGGAGGAGGCTTTCAGAAAAAGGAGCATGGCGCGAACAATGAAAGGTAAGCTAAAACTCATGCCTCCTAAATATATTGAACGTTGGTTTGAGTCAATGTTAGATTTGCTCAGCACTATGGGAGAATCGTTTCCCAACAGCTCAAACTTAGTTGCTTTTAGTAGTCCTTCTAAATTAAGGAAAAAGGATGTTGAGAAGATCAGGAACACTTTCGGCTTTCCGAGCGCAGTCAGGGTATGCCTCCCAAATCCAGGGGACAGAACCTGCAACTGGCACCCCGAAAGGATATGCGTAATGAAAGGAGCATTGGAGGCGGGATTTAGGTTCCCTGTTCACACATTCATCATCAGGTTCTTAGCAGAACTTCAAATACACCCCTGCCAGCTATATCCCAACTCTTGGAGATTTTTAATCATCTTCTTGTTGAGATGCCACGAGTTGGAAATCCCTTGGAGTACAACTATGTTTCGAAGTATCTTTGCAGTGAAGAACTCCTCTGATGCTAAGCCGGGATGGATTGGCTTTCAACTTAGAAGTGGCCTTCCTCATATAGTAAACTCTTTCTCCTTCCCGGACTCTCATCATTTGTGGGAAAGGGACTTCGTTGTCTTGGAGTGGGAAGGCGGTGACTGGGGTCACTTCTTTGTCAAAAGATTCGGGTTTGTACATGATAGCTCACACTTCGTGTGTGATCTTAACTCCCAAGAATTGTTAGACCGAGACAGGCTTCTTGCTGACGATGGTCGCACCCACTATAGGACTATTCTAACTGAGAAGAAGCTTATTGAAGCTGGCCTCAGCAATCTTTCTTTTGAGGGTAATTTTTCCTTCATTACTTCATTATGAACTATGTTTGTTCTTATTCCAATGTTTTCTCTTCATCTTTCAGCTGCTGAGGAGATTGACAATCGTCCTGCAAATCAGCAAACTGTCACTAGGTGGATGATAAAGAAGGCCGAAGCTCTAGTGAATCCTCCATGCCGAGAAGTTCCTCAATTCCTGGAGGAAAGTAGCCAAGGGGGAAAGAGATACAGGAACGCTGGCGAAGGTGTTAGAACCCCCTTTACTCCGGATTGGGGTATCTGCGATCAAGATTCTGTTTTTGGGAGTTCTTCCTTGGCCGTGGCTTGGTCAAGACTTTCTATCACCCCTCCTGATGTCCTGACCGCGATTGCGGGGGACAAAATCGACGAAGCCGAGCGCCTTGGGGCCCAGGGTCTATATCAGGTAGCAACTTGTATACTTACATTCTTTGTTCACTTTATGGCTGTCTTACTAACTTCCTTATCGCAGGTTAATGCTTATCTTCAGTCTGCGACTCGCCAAGGTCGAGCCCATCGGGATGAGAATGTAACATTAAAGAGCGAGAAAGCCAAGCTGAACGAGGAGATCCAGGACTTGAACTCCAGAGCCATTCGAGCTGAAGCTAACTGCCAATCTCTTCAAAAGAGTCTCCGCTCTTTGGCCAAGAAAAGATCTTCCCAGGCTGGTAAAGTAATTGATGCCTATCATAGGTCGGAGGAATTTTATGAGTTCATGGACAAGCATGACGATGAAATGCGGCCCTTCAATATGTCCGTTGGATGGGACAAGGCCATTGGCGCTGTCAGCCACAGGTATCCTAAAGTGGTTAACCCGACAGACTTTCCTTGCCCTAACTGGGGTGTTGGTGGTGGAAGTCATGTGGCCCAAGCATCAGGCTCTGGGGGTTCTCGTAGGCCTTCCGGCTCTGGGCTAAGGAAGTGTACTCAAGTTGTCAATTCGGGTTCAGCTTCTTCCCGCTCTGCTGAAGGAAGAATGTCGAAGAGGGAAGCAGCCGCCAGGTAATCTTTCCCTGGGAAAGCTCTTCGAACAAGACCTAGCTCTTCAACAGAAACCTCTGACGATGAAGGAGTGGTGACAAAGAAAGGTGAGACTCAGCCGATGGCAGTTGAAGAAGAAGAAGAAGGCTCCGGGGAGGAGGAAGAAAATGATGATGAAGATGGAGACGAGGAGGAGGGAAACGAGGAGGAAGACGATGAAGTGATAGGAGAATCCTCCGAGGAGTAAGTGGCCTTGCATGGCCTTGTTAGCCACATGTGGCTTTATCTTTTCTGCTTTTCAATCAAGGTCCTTAGGGACTTAACTTTTTATTTGGTGCTGTAACCTAAGTTCGACTTTGGCCCTTCAGGGGTACTTTATTTATGCACTTGTTTTATTTTCACTTGTGTATTATTTATTTTCGTTACTTGGTCATCTTTGACTTACACTCATCAGGTGCTTGGTAAATAAACAATCACAAATAGAAAACAAACTTGCATTAATAACTTGAAACGGGTTCAACCCTTACATAAACTATTATTATCCTACACGGGGCATTAATCCCTGGAATGGTTTCATCGAACCTTATTTCTACTTCTCCTACTAGATAAATAAAAAGCTACGTCGTTGCAGAGGCAGCTTAAATATAATAAATCTTGAGGTTCAGGGCATGCCAAGTACGGGGCACCTCAACCCCGTCCAAGGTCTCCAACTTATATGATCCTCGTCCCAATGTCTTCCTAACTCGATACGGCCCTTCCCAGTTTGGGGCTAGCTTTCCCTTCTGGCCAACTCCAGAAGCCTCGATCTTCCTAAGAACTAAGTAACCTTGCTGAAAGAACCTTTCCTTAACCCTGTGGTTGTAATAGAAGGATGCTTTCTTTTGATGCTCCGCATTTCTGGCGTTTGCCTCGTCCCTGACTTCATCAATCAGATCTAGGGCGAGCCTCATGCCTTCTTCATTAGTCTCAGGTTCAAATGCCTCAATTCGAGGTGAAGCATGCATGATCTCCAGTGGCACAACTGCCTCAGCTCCATAAGCTAGCAGAAACGGGGTTGCTCCGGTAGTCACCTCACAAGTAGTGCGATAAGCCCAGAGTATAGGCAGCAATTTATCCACCAAAGTATTTCTCGAGCGTTCGACCCTTTTCTTTAGTCCATCAAGGATGATACGATTGGCGACCTCAGCCTGTCCATTTGCTTGCGGGTGTGCTACTGAAGTAAAACGAAGCTCAATAGCATTCTCTTCACAGTACTTTTTAAACTCCTCATTGTTGAACTGTGTCCCATTATCCGTCACAAGGATTCGCGGGATGCCATATCTGCAGATTATGTTCTCCCAAAAGAACTGGGAAACTTGCTTGGTGGTTATCTTTGCTAAAGGCTTAGCCTCAATCCACTTGGTGAAGTAGTCAATGGCGACTATCAAAAACTTCCTTTGTGCTGAAGCCATAGGAAAAGGACTAAGAATGTCCATCCCCCACATTGCAAACGGAATGGGAGAGCTGACTGACGTTAACATCTCAGGCGGCTGCCTTACAATTGGAGCGTGCTTCTGACATCTGTCACATTTCTTGACGTAATTCTGTGCATCGGCCAACATCTCCGGCCAATAGAATCCTAGTCGAGTGATCTTGTGAGCTAGGGCTCTGCCCCCCAAGTGTTGCCCACATATCCCTTCATGAACTTCCTCCAATGCTTCTCTTGCCTCTTGGGGCCTTAAGCACTTCAAGTAGGGAACGACAAACGATCTCTTGTATAAGATGCCTTCAATCAAGGCATATCTCAATGCTCTTACTGACAATTTTCGTGCCTCCAAGGCATTGTCAGGGAGCCATCCGGTTTCCAAATGAGCTTTAATAGGATCTATCCAACAGCTTCCGACATCGATTGGTGCTACCAACTTAGAATTGACAGTAGGGGCTTTCAAGACCTGGAAGTAAACACTTCCTGCATAATTCTCTATCTCGGAAGAAGCAAACTTGGAGAGGGCATCGGCCTTAACGTTCTCTTCTCTCGGGATATGCTCCACATAGCATTCATCAAACTGAGTCATAACAGCTTTCACGACTCTGAGGTATTTTGCCATAGTTTCAACCTTGGCCTCAAATTCACCATTCACTTGCGAGACTACCAATCTTGAATCTCCACACACTTTGAGGTTTTTGACCCTCATGACTCTGGCCAATCCCAATCCGGCTATTAAAGCCTCATACTCAGCTTCATTGTTGGTTGTCGGAAAGTCCAACTTCAAAGCATATTCAACAGTGAACCCATCGGGGCTTTGCAAAACCAAACCTGCACCACTACTAGATTTTGTTTTTGATGCTCCATCAAAATAGAGCACCCAATACTCTTTTTGGTCAGCTATCAGTCCTTCATCTTTACCTTCGATCTCAGGGGTGGTTATCATCTCCTGCCCCCCGACTTCTTGGTTGTCAATGGTGCATTCAACCATGAAGTCGGCCAATGCCTGAGCCTTGATGGCCGTTCGAGGCTTATATTTGATATCAAACTCTCCAAGCTCTATGGCCCATTTGATCAATCTTCCACTTGCTTTCGGACTGTGCAATATGCTTCTCAATTGTTGGTCTGTCAAGACTTCGATCTTGTGGGCCTGGAAGTATGGTCGCAATTTCCTTGAGGCAGTAATCAGTGCCAAAGCAAACTTCTCAATGGGAGATTAATTTAACTCCGCCCCATGCAATACCTTACTCACGTAGTAGATGGGTTTCTGAACTTTCTTTTCTTCTTTGACAAGAACAGCACTCAATGCCTGTTCGGATATCGCCAGATATAAGTAAAGAATCTCCCCAGGACTAGGTTTGGCCAACAACGGGGCTTCAGCCATGTATTTCTTCAACTGCTCAAAGGCCTCTTGGCTCTCTGTGGTCCACTCAAAATTTTTCACCTTCTTTAATGCCTGAAAGAAGGGCAAGCATTTGTCACCAGATTTGGAGATGAATCTCCCTAGGGCCGCAACTCGGCCAGTTAATTTCTGTACATCTCGTATTGAGCGGGGTGACTCCATATCTAGAATAGCCTTAATCTTGTCCGGGTTGGCCTCTATGCCTCTCTTGGAAACCATCAGCCCCAAAAATTTTCCCGATCCAACACCAAAAGCACACTTGGCTGGATTTAGCATCATCTTATGGTGCCTTAGCACTTCAAATGCCTCTCTGAGGTGCCTTATGTGATCTGCCTTGAGTATGCTCTTGACTAACATGTCATCAACATAGACCTCCATGGTTTTTCCAATTAGATGGGCAAATATCTTATTCACCAGCCGTTGGTAAGTAGCCCCTGCATTCTTTAATCCAAAAGCCATAACAAGATAGCAGAAAACACCAAAATCAGTTATGAAAGATACCTTAGGGATGTCCTCCTTGTGCATCTTAATCTGATTGTATCCGCTGAAACCATCCATGAAGCTCAACATTTCATGTCCAGCGGTGGCATCTATCAACATATCAATTCTAGGCAGAGGAAAACAATCTTTTGGACATGCATCATTCAGATCAGTGAAGTCTATACACATCCTCCACTTTCCATTCGCCTTTTTGACCATCACAGGGTTAGCTAACCATTTGGGGAATTGAATTTCTTCAACAAACCCAGCTTCCAATAGTTTGTCAACTTCTTGCTTAATGGCCTCTTGCCTTTCAGGAGCGAAATTCCTCTTTTTCTGCTTTATTTTCTTCCGTTCAGGATCGACGTTCAACCTATGAGTTATAAGTTGGGGGTCAATTCCTGGCATATCCGCTGCTGTCCAAGCAAACACATCGCTATTCTCTTGTAAGAACACTGTCAATTCGCCCTTCAGGGGTTCCTTCAGAGATGCTCCTATGTATGTAACCTTTTCCGGGTCGCCCAGCTCTAGAGGGACGGGGATTAAATCCTCTGCTGGCTTTCCTCGGTGTTCATCATCACTACGGACATCCATGTCTTCAATCGGGAGTACCTGCCCCCCGACTCCATCAACTCTTAGGGCAGATACATAATAACTTCTTGCCATCTTCTGGTCGCCTTTTTGTTCTCCGACCCCATTTCGGGTTGGAAACTTAATCTTCATGTGATATGTTGAGGCAACAGCCTTGAACGCATGAAGTCCAGTCCTTCCCAGGATTGCGTTATAAGTCGAGGCTGCCTTAATTACCAGAAAATTCAACATTTGAGTAGCTTCCTTAGGTTCCTGCCCGATTGTCATGGGTAATTGGATAGTACCCTCCACTTTGGACTCAACTCCATTGAATCCATAAATGGGCATGTTAGTCGGAGTCAGCTGAGAATCGGTATATCCCATCTTCATAAAAGCATCATGAAACAGAATGTCAACAGAAGCTCCATTGTCTATCAAGACTCGCTTTACCTCCGAGTTCCCAATCACAGGGGTTATAACTAATGGGTCATCATGGGGGAATTTCACCCCTTCAAGATCAGAGTCATCGAAACCAATTACGATTTCAGTTCTAGCACGCTTCGGGGCCTCTCCCACGATGTGCATCACCTCCCTTGCGTATGCCTTTCGAGAGTTTCGAGTTGTACCGGCCGCTGTCGGGCCTCCCCAGATCATGTTGATAACTGGCCCTCGGGGCTACGTGTTACGGTCACGATCATTATCCCTTCTATCATTGTTTCTCCTCTCGTAGTCCCTTCTTTGGGTTCCACGATCTTCACCCTTGGTGAAGTTACTCAGTTTTCCTTTGCGGATCAGAAATTCGATCTCATCCTTTAACTGCCTACAATCATCTGTATCATGCCCCACATCTCGGTGGAACCGACAATATTGATCCTTGTTCCTTTTTGCGGGGTCTCCCCTGAGTGGCTTCGGCCATCGGAAGTCCTTATCCTTCTCGATCTCCAGCAAGATTTGACTTCTAGGGGCATTTAACCTTGCATAGTCAGAGAACCTTGGTCCCAAGCTCTTTTTTGGTGGCGAATCAGAGTCTTTGCTAGTTCGGGGATACTTGTCCCTAGCATCGTACTCCTGCTCTTGCTTGCGCTTTTTTGTATCATTGTTCCCCCGACCATTGCCTAATGTGACTTCCTTCTTCGTGCTATCTTCGGCCTTGATGTACTTATCAGCCCTTCGCTGGAGATCAGCCATATTATCAGGAGGATGCTTCGCCAATGACCTTTTAAAGTATAGGTCGGTGGTACCATGCTCCAAGGCTACCATTGCAACCTTATTGTCCAGATCAGTGATGTTCAGAGTCTCCTTGGTGAACCTCTTAAGATAGTCTCTCAGACTTTCGTTCTTCCCTTGTACCACATACATAAGAGATGCAGAGCTTTTCTCATGCGTTCTTCCGCTGATAAACTGACTAATGAAAGCAGCACTCAACTCTTTAAAAGAACCAATCGAGTTTGCAAGAAGCCGACTATACCATCTTTGAGCCATGCCTGATAAAGTTTGAGGGAATGCCCTACACTTCAAAGCGTCGCTTGCAGGCTGCAACAGCAGAGCGTTTGAGAATGTTCTAACGTGGTTTGCAGGATCACCCATTCCATCATAAGCTTTAATTGTTGGCATCTTAAACTTCTTTGAGATACGAGCATTCATAACGTATTCAGTAAACGGGGGTGTGGGATCATCAGGGTCCCCAAGTGGCATCAGATCCTTGGGGTTGCTCTTGGGGGTTTCCATCCTCGTTGTTCTTCCAGTTGGGGCGGTAGCCCTTCTTTGCCTTCTCGAAGGCCTCTCCAGATCTATAAAGGGAATCGGTCCTGATGTTGGAGGGGGTAAAGTCTGATTTGATCTGGCTTGTTCTCTGGCCATATATTCCTTTAATCTTAAGATCTCGGATTCATAAGCCTTAATCCTCTCAGTAGTTGTTGAAGGGAGTCCATCGTGAGTAGTTTGAGTTCTTCCTCGAGGTTCTTTACTTGCACGTCGCCTCCTTGGAGCTTCATCACGCTCGTAATCATCGTCAGAAGATGATTCATCCATATAAGGACCAGAAAAATCGTGATAATCTCGATCTCTAATATACAGGGTATGACCACTTGATCTAGCTCCTTGGGTAGGAGGGTAGTTAGGCAGCCCGTACATCGGATTGGTGCTTATGGGGAGATCCGTAGTGTGGATTTGAACCCCTCGTGGAGGGTTGTTGGGGTCTACAATCAAGGAAGAAATCCCCACCTGGAGGGGGTTAGTCCCTGGATTTGTGTGGACGATCGGAGGTAGCGTACTCTCAACATGGGATGTCATCCCTAGGGGTTGAGAAACTTGATACGGAACGATAGTCCCGGATGCTGGAGGTACTTGTTTAGTGAGGGGCGGAGCAGAGCTAAGAGGTAGAGCCTCGGTTGCGATTGGCTCTGTAATTGCTGGTGTCATTCGTGTGTTAACCATGGCTGATGTTGGCTTCCCACAGACGGCGCCAAATGTTGTGGAATAAAAAGTAGGTTATGATTATGACGGCTAGGGTTCGGGAGCTTCGTGCTTTAATGGCTGCTTCTGCGTTCGAGACTAAACGGTCCTCACAGAATGCCTACGTATCTCTGTATTAGAGAATCAAGCCAAGAAAACGTAGTTCTAGGTGTGAAGGAGCAGGTCCTTATATAGGTGATGAAAACCCTAGAATTAGGGTAGAATTAGGAGACTTGATGGACAAGTCACAGCTTAGGCCCAATTCTAGAGCCTTCTAATTGATAAGGAGATAAGAGTTGAAGATATGTGCCTTGAAGGCTATTCCTAATATGATTTAGTTTCCTTTCTGGACTTGATTTCGAAGTCTTTTATTTGGCTGACTCATTAGCTACGAATTTATTATTTAATTAGGGTTTGTGCCCATCTGGTGGGCCCCACGTTTGGACCATTCCGGGTCTAATTAATGCCACATTAAATGTGTCCATAGGGCTTACTTTTAGCCCATATCATTTCTATTTGAACGCTAGCCTATATATATAGGGTCTTGTTCTAATAGAAACCAACTTAGAATAGACTCTAGAAACTAAACCTAAATTAAATATTTCAAGCTAATCTAATGACCAAATTAGGGGTACCCAATACAAAAAACGTTTAAAATTATTGGCTCTACTCAACAAAAAAAAAATTCAAAAAAAGTTATTGTTCACGTGATGACGTGGCACGTGAACAGTAACTTTTTTATTTTTTTTGTTTTTTTTTATATTTTTGTTGAATAGAGCCAAGAATTTTATAAGTTTTTTGTGAAGGTGCCCCTAGCGGGGCCATTAAAATAAATGAAATATAATTTATTTTGTGTAGGTTTCTAGTTTCTATTCTAATGTTGGTTTCTATTTGAACGCTAGCCTATATATATATAATATATATATATAGGGGCACGTTCCACAGCCCTCGGGAGATATCCCCCTTATCCCGTCCGCCCTCCATGTTTCATGGAGGGCGTCCTCCATGAAACATGGCGGACGCCCTCCATGAAACATGGAGGGCGTATACTTGTAAAAATTATATTAAAAATAGAAAAATAATCATATTGAGTTTGACATTCATCCCAAAATTAGTGACCACCATTATTTGAGTGTGTATGAATTTTAAATTCGAATTTAAACTTTTCTTCGTTTTTAATTAATTTCATAATATATTTCACAAACTAAATAAAAATTATTAAAAATTAAAGAAAATATAAAAATAGTGATATTGAGTAGACATTCATCCGAAAATTATTGACTACCACTAACTGAGTGTGTATGAATTTTTAATTCAAATTTAATGTCTTCCTCCTTTTTAATTAATTTTATATTATATATCACAAACTAGTTAAAAATTATTGAAAAATCAAGAAAATAGGAAAATAGTGATATTGAGTTGACATTCATCCCAAAATTAGTGAGTACCACTAGTTGAGCGTGTATGAATTTTCAATTCGAATTTAAACTTTTCTTAATTTTTAATTAATTTAATAATATATTTCACAAACAAAATAAAAAATATTAAAAAATAAAGAAAATAGAAAAATAGTGATATTGAGTTGACATTCATTCTAAAATTAGTGACTACCACTAGTTGAGCGTGTATGAATTTTCAATTCGAATTTAAACTTTTCTTCATTTTCAATTAATTTCATAATATATTTCACAAACTAAATAAAAATTATTAAAAAAATAAAGAAAATAGAAAAATAGTGATATATATTGAGTTGACATCATTCTAAAATTCGTGAATACCACTAATTCAGTGTGTATGAATTTTTAATTCAAATTTACTATTTTCTTCCTTTTTAATTAATTTTATATTGTATATCACAAACTAGTTAAAAATTATTGAAAAATCCAGAAAATAGGAAAATAGTGATATTGAGTTAACATTCATCCCAAAATTAGTGAGTACCACTAGTTGAGCGTGTATGAATTTTCAATTCGAATTTGAACTTTTCTTCATTTTTAATTAATTTCATAATATATTTCACAAACTAAATAAAAAATATTAAAAAATATAGAAAATAGAAAAATAGTGATATTGAGTTGATATTTATTAAATTTTTAATTTATTAGAAATAATAATTATCATAAGAAAAGTAATTTTCAAAAAATAACCGTACGGATGTCAAGATATATCTAAGTTATTGATATTCCAAAATTTTCAAAAATTAAAAAATTAATTTGGTTGGGGATCTTAGTAGATCACTACTATTATAACTAGTACTTGTAACTAGTGCTTTGTCACGGATTGTTGTTATTATTTTTTAAAAAAATACTTCTCGAAGATCCAACCGTACGGATGTCAATATATATCTAAGTTAGTGATATTCCCAAATTTTCAAAAAATAAAATTTAATTTGGTTGGGGATCTTAGTAGATCACTACTATTATAACTAGTACTTGTAACTAGTGCTTTGTCACGGATTGTTGTTATTATTTTTTAAAAAATACTTCTCGAAGATCCAACCGTACGGATGTCAAGATATATCTAAGTTAGTGATGTAACGACCCGAAAAATTACGTGTAATTTATTATATTAAAATATATTTTTAGTTGATTTTAATGTGTGTTAGTTTATTTTTAATGCATTTAAACGCGTTATGATTTTTATAAAATAGGAAAATTATCCCATACGTGTTATGTGACTTCTGTGTATCATAGAATATTTTATTCTATTTTTCTGTAATTTTTATATTTTTAGAATACAGTTATTTTGCATTTTAAATTCTGGACTCAGCCCCTGTATTGAATTCGAGGCCCTGTTTTTCATAAAATTATTTTTATATAATAATGGGATGTTCAAAAATGTATTATGTTGTAATTTTTGTAAAATTCATAATTTTTGGGGAATTTTGGCATTTATATTATATTTGTTTAAAAATAAAATTTTTACATTTTTATCCCATAAAAATTATTTTTAAGGCTTAATAATTTTAATTAGGGGTTAAAAATATTTTTGGGGTATTAATTTTCAGATTAGTATAAATAGCCGATTTTATAATTAATTATTAAAATTAATCAGAAAAATCAGTTTTTAATTTTTATTTTCTGAAAAATTCTGGAAATTGTGTTCTTGGTGTTCTTGAGAATCAAACCACTCGTTCACAGTGTTTCCGGCATCCAAATCGATCATATGGGTAACCAAACTGAAGCTCTTGATCTCTACTACATGTTTATGTAGGTGTTCATAACCAAAATTGTCTGATTCGAAAATTTGTTTTTTTAATTTTAATTTTCGAACTTGTTTAATTTGTTGTGGATTGTGTAGTGATTTGTTGTTGATGTGGTTAGTGTCTATAGATTTCTTATGATCCCAGGAGTATTGTGATAATTTTTGTTTGAATTTTAGTGTCCTAAATAAGAAAATCGAAATTTGGTGGGGGTGAACTTTGATTTCGATTTTCTGGGTTCTTGGTTGATTGTTTGATGTTCTTGATGTTAGATATGAATTGTTGAACTCCTAAGCTTCGATTTGATGTAGAGAACGTTAAGTTTGGTTGAGTTGTGACCGATTCCGAGTTTTTGGTCGGAGTTAGTTTGATTTTTGGCCGGATTTTTAGTTTGGTCAAATCTGGGTTTGATTGAATGGTATGGTTGTGTTTAGGAGACAATTTGGAGTGATTTCGTGCTTAAAAACGTAACGATCGGTGCGTTTTAAGGGTTGCCGGAGGTTGCCGGAATATTTTCCGATGACCGGAATCTGGGCAAACCTCCATTGTTGGAGGTGGTGTTCTTCGAAGCATTCATACGAAGAACAGCGTAGGTGGTGATGAATAGTAACGTTTTGATCTTTAAAATCTGAAAACATTTTCAGAAAAATGTTTTTGGGTCAAAATTTTATAAAATTTTTCTAAAATTCAGATTTATTTTAATTATTATTATTTTAACTTCTAAAAATTTAATTTAATTAGTTAATTATTTTTAAATAATAATTTAATTGATTTAATTAATTGATTAATTCATTTTAATTGATTAATTATATTAATTAATTATTATTTAAATATATAATTGACTTCATTGAATTTAAATCTTTTTATTATAAAAGATTTATTATTTTTATGAGTTGATTAATCAATAATTAATTTGAATAATCAATTAATTTAATTATTAATTGAATTATTCTTATTAATTGCGTATTAATTAAACCGTTTATCCGTTTTCAACGAGAAAAGTATTTCTGGAATTAGAAAAACGATCCGGTTCTTATAAAAATAGTTTTAAGTTAAAATTCAACTTCTAAATTTGGGTCGACTTTTTACCAAACCTTTTTATTGAGTCGATTATATCCGATAATTAGGATTTGACTCGTTTTCTGTTTTAAAAATATTAGATAAAATCTTTTTATGATCTGGTCAAACGTGCTATGTGATTATGTGAATTGCGTGTTATTATTCTTTGATTATCTATTAGTGATTTGTAAATATTCTATTAATAATTTGAGTGCTCTTTTATTTGTGAGCCGTATATGCTATGTGTTAATTGGTTATGTGACAGGTATATATGTATTTAATTCGAGGATTAATGATTATCTCTAGGGTTAATTATTGTCTTGAGGATTTATGACTTATTTCGAGGATCAATTGTTATCTCGAGGATTAATCGTGTCTTGAGGATTAATTGATTATCATGTTTCTTTATCGAGGAATAAGATAAATGTTTTGAGGATTATTTATAGATTGAGTTGGACTAAATTGAATGCATAATTGTTTAATTCAAGGATTAATTGTCGAATATTGACTTAGGTTGGTCAACAGAGATAAGTAGATGTCTAATCAAGGAGGTTGGAGATAGATGCAATATTCTTTGTGGGTTATGAATAAGGTTGGAGATGGATGCAGTATTGTTTGTGGAATTGCTGGTTTACTTGTGAGGTGTTTTAACACCGGGAAAACGTCTATGTTCAAAGGGGACATTTCCAATTATTTTCTTCGGACAGAGATATTGGTAAGCATGGTTAATACGTTTAACTTGAGTTTGTAAGCGTTTATAAAATATCAGAATCTCGTCTAGAGGCTGAAGTATTGTCTGGGGCGTGACTATAGAAGTAGACGCGCAGGCTCAATGTCAACGGATCAGACTCGTGGCAATCGCAAGAGCGTCAAACCAGCGAATGATCAACAGAGGACATGATGACGTGAGATAGAAGAAGATAGTTGTATTACTTCGGCGCTACGTAATAACAAAGGACCAGAGGCAAGTATTTTCTTTATCATCCTAAACACTTTTTATTTTATGTTTCATTGATTCATATCATGACGAATAGCTATTGTTCAGAGCTATTTGTGATTCTTAAATATTTTTGTGCGAACACAGTTGCTTGATACTGTTACCCTTGATGTGGGGAATTGTTGAAGATAAACTCTTCATATCCTTATTATCGTAGTAAATAATAAGGATGTGACCAGTATTTAAAACTAAGCATTTCCTGTTGAATTCGGAAATTGCTCTATTGGATTGGAAAATGGTAAAGCGTAGGAGGCCACGTTGAGTAGTTGGTCCAGCTATATTTAAGGAGGATATGGTAACCATTCCATCTTCCTATAGGCTAACATTACTTGCCTATTTTGGTACCCTCAAGAAATCCGAATTATAACACGGGTGCCGTAACATACCGGTGATTATAAAGGGTCCCATTGCTTATGAACCTGATCAGGGGGCAATGGTGTTTTATGTTTCAATTATATAAGTGTATCCAATCCATATCGCCCGAATGGCTATTATATATTGTGAATTGGCAGATGATTCATTTTTATGACATGCCAAATGATTTAAGTTATGGTTTGAATTATATCACAGTTGTTGATTCAGTTTGCTCTATAAACTGTTTTACATTTCAGTTGATTTTATGCCCCACTTATCCTGGTTTTATATCCAAAATTTTTATACACTTGCTGAGCATTTCTTTCGCTCATACTTGCTGTTGCAAATTCTAACATTTCAGTAAGGTAGTTTGGCAAGACGTATCCGCACAGTTCAGAAAGAGAAGAAGCGTGATACTATTTCGAAGATGACTTGGCTCAGGATGTCTGGATTTAGAGTAAGATCTATTTTATATATTTGAGTTATAATATTTATTATTATTATGTGATGGTCTAGTTAGCCTGGCATACTTCTTATCGAAGTTATACCAGTGATTTAAGATTTGATCAAAGAGAATGTTGTGAAGAAGAAATGTTTTTTTATCTAATGGAATTTGGATTCTTGTTTCTAGCCCTATAACCTTAAAAGATCTTGGTATGTTGGGGTCACAGATGTTATATTTCCAGTGTTGATCAATCACAGATGAATGATTATTATTATTCAGATGTTTTATTTTGAGGATTCTCGCGTGGCAACCAAATCTCCTGACCCCGGATTTGGGGGGTGTCACAGTTGGTATCAGAGCAGGGTTATAGTAAACTAGAAACGAGAGTGTGTAGGAGTGGGTATAGCTAAGTAAGGAACGTCAGAGCTCATGTAGAGTTCCTGTTGGACTATTGGATATAGTACCAATTAGTAAGTTAAGATTGGAGTACTCGTTTGAGATAGTTGTGCTGAGCTGGATAGACCGCCTTGCGAATGGAGATGTCTACTGTGGAATCTTCAGAGATTATTACGAGTTGACGAAGATGTACGATATCGATATTCTTAAAACGTGGAACGGAAGAAGCTTAAAATCGAATGACGAGCTATCGAAGGAATTGGCAAAGAAGGCATAAGTAGTGACCTTGGCAATACCTTTTCTTTCTATGAATTATTTTGATATCCCTCCTTTAAAAGATATCTCTCCTCTTCTAAACAGTGACATTTTTATACTTGTGTTCAATCTCCATTTTGAATCTTAATTGTTTCAGTGGTTACTATGAAACCTATTTTTAAATTTCTGAGACTTTCAACTTTTTGTTTTCTCCAATGATTAATAACCTTCTTTGCAATATAGTACCACTTGTTCGGTACTTTCTTCCTGGTTCTTCTTTTCGGAAAATAACAAATTTGGAATTCCTTCCATATTTCTTTACTCCAACTGAGACGAACAACCCTATTTATAGGGGACACCAGGTATATCTGTCTGTGTGATAGAAGTTGGATGGGACGCCATCACTGGTGTGTTGTGTATTACAAGAAGGCTGATCACCTTTAATTGTAAATGTCGGAGCTAAGACACACAACGTCGGGTTCATGTGATCATATTGATCTCTCAGTTATTCTCTTATTTCAAATCAGGTTGCTTTAAAATTCATAAAAATTCATAACCACAATTGTGGAACATTTGCTATGATATGGAATCTGTTCTCTTCAAAATGTTATGATTTTTGTTATCCCTATTGAATTTCAAGGGTATGCCAATCAGGTCAGGATAAGCGAAATTCGCTGATAGAAATTAGATTCGCAACGGAATCGCCAAAGAGCAAGAGCAGGTCCTAAAATGATTAGAATATCCGTGACATGTCAATGGAATCAGTTCTCTCTCTCTCTCTCTCTCTCAAGAATATTATGTTAATGGAAAGTTGGTCGAGCCATATTTGAAACGAATAATGATGTGTTGTAAGACTCCAGTGATAATTGTGTCAGATAGAGACCCTATAAGTGAATTGAGATTTTGGAAAAGTTGTTTACGAAGGAACATTATCCCCAGTTTTGTAAAGCAAGTGTTGATGATGAAGGAGTTAAGAAACCCCACTAGTTGCCTTAGCTGATTCCGAGGACGGAATCCTTTTAAGGGGGGAAGTCTGTAACGACCCGAAAAATTACGTGTAATTTATTATATTAAAATATATTTTTAGTTGATTTTAATGTGTGTTAGTTTATTTTTAATGCATTTAAACGCGTTATGATTTTTATAAAATAGGAAAATTATCCCATACGTGTTATGTGACTTCTGTGTATCATAGAATATTTTATTCTATTTTTCTGTAATTTTTATATTTTTAGAATACAGTTATTTTGCATTTTAAATTCTGGACTCAGCCCCTGTATTGAATTCGAGGCCCTGTTTTTCATAAAATTATTTTTATATAATAATGGGATGTTCAAAAATGTATTATGTTGTAATTTTTGTAAAATTCATAATTTTTGGGGAATTTTGGCATTTATATTATATTTGTTTAAAAATAAAATTTTTACATTTTTATCCCATAAAAATTATTTTTAAGGCTTAATAATTTTAATTAGGGGTTAAAAATATTTTTGGGGTATTAATTTTCAGATTAGTATAAATAGCCGATTTTATAATTAATTATTAAAATTAATCAGAAAAATCAGTTTTTAATTTTTATTTTCTGAAAAATTCTGGAAATTGTGTTCTTGGTGTTCTTGAGAATCAAACCACTCGTTCACAGTGTTTCCGGCATCCAAATCGATCATATGGGTAACCAAACTGAAGCTCTTGATCTCTACTACATGTTTATGTAGGTGTTCATAACCAAAATTGTCTGATTCGAAAATTTGTTTTTTTAATTTTAATTTTCGAACTTGTTTAATTTGTTGTGGATTGTGTAGTGATTTGTTGTTGATGTGGTTAGTGTCTATAGATTTCTTATGATCCCAGGAGTATTGTGATAATTTTTGTTTGAATTTTAGTGTCCTAAATAAGAAAATCGAAATTTGGTGGGGGTGAACTTTGATTTCGATTTTCTGGGTTCTTGGTTGATTGTTTGATGTTCTTGATGTTAGATATGAATTGTTGAACTCCTAAGCTTCGATTTGATGTAGAGAACGTTAAGTTTGGTTGAGTTGTGACCGATTCCGAGTTTTTGGTCGGAGTTAGTTTGATTTTTGGCCGGATTTTTAGTTTGGTCAAATCTGGGTTTGATTGAATGGTATGGTTGTGTTTAGGAGACAATTTGGAGTGATTTCGTGCTTAAAAACGTAACGATCGGTGCGTTTTAAGGGTTGCCGGAGGTTGCCGGAATATTTTCCGATGACCGGAATCTGGGCAAACCTCCATTGTTGGAGGTGGTGTTCTTCGAAGCATTCATACGAAGAACAGCGTAGGTGGTGATGAATAGTAACGTTTTGATCTTTAAAATCTGAAAACATTTTCAGAAAAATGTTTTTGGGTCAAAATTTTATAAAATTTTTCTAAAATTCAGATTTATTTTAATTATTATTATTTTAACTTCTAAAAATTTAATTTAATTAGTTAATTATTTTTAAATAATAATTTAATTGATTTAATTAATTGATTAATTCATTTTAATTGATTAATTATATTAATTAATTATTATTTAAATATATAATTGACTTCATTGAATTTAAATCTTTTTATTATAAAAGATTTATTATTTTTATGAGTTGATTAATCAATAATTAATTTGAATAATCAATTAATTTAATTATTAATTGAATTATTCTTATTAATTGCGTATTAATTAAACCGTTTATCCGTTTTCAACGAGAAAAGTATTTCTGGAATTAGAAAAACGATCCGGTTCTTATAAAAATAGTTTTAAGTTAAAATTCAACTTCTAAATTTGGGTCGACTTTTTACCAAACCTTTTTATTGAGTCGATTATATCCGATAATTAGGATTTGACTCGTTTTCTGTTTTAAAAATATTAGATAAAATCTTTTTATGATCTGGTCAAACGTGCTATGTGATTATGTGAATTGCGTGTTATTATTCTTTGATTATCTATTAGTGATTTGTAAATATTCTATTAATAATTTGAGTGCTCTTTTATTTGTGAGCCGTATATGCTATGTGTTAATTGGTTATGTGACAGGTATATATGTATTTAATTCGAGGATTAATGATTATCTCTAGGGTTAATTATTGTCTTGAGGATTTATGACTTATTTCGAGGATCAATTGTTATCTCGAGGATTAATCGTGTCTTGAGGATTAATTGATTATCATGTTTCTTTATCGAGGAATAAGATAAATGTTTTGAGGATTATTTATAGATTGAGTTGGACTAAATTGAATGCATAATTGTTTAATTCAAGGATTAATTGTCGAATATTGACTTAGGTTGGTCAACAGAGATAAGTAGATGTCTAATCAAGGAGGTTGGAGATAGATGCAATATTCTTTGTGGGTTATGAATAAGGTTGGAGATGGATGCAGTATTGTTTGTGGAATTGCTGGTTTACTTGTGAGGTGTTTTAACACCGGGAAAACGTCTATGTTCAAAGGGGACATTTCCAATTATTTTCTTCGGACAGAGATATTGGTAAGCATGGTTAATACGTTTAACTTGAGTTTGTAAGCGTTTATAAAATATCAGAATCTCGTCTAGAGGCTGAAGTATTGTCTGGGGCGTGACTATAGAAGTAGACGCGCAGGCTCAATGTCAACGGATCAGACTCGTGGCAATCGCAAGAGCGTCAAACCAGCGAATGATCAACAGAGGACATGATGACGTGAGATAGAAGAAGATAGTTGTATTACTTCGGCGCTACGTAATAACAAAGGACCAGAGGCAAGTATTTTCTTTATCATCCTAAACACTTTTTATTTTATGTTTCATTGATTCATATCATGACGAATAGCTATTGTTCAGAGCTATTTGTGATTCTTAAATATTTTTGTGCGAACACAGTTGCTTGATACTGTTACCCTTGATGTGGGGAATTGTTGAAGATAAACTCTTCATATCCTTATTATCGTAGTAAATAATAAGGATGTGACCAGTATTTAAAACTAAGCATTTCCTGTTGAATTCGGAAATTGCTCTATTGGATTGGAAAATGGTAAAGCGTAGGAGGCCACATTGAGTAGTTGGTCCAGCTATATTTAAGGAGGATATGGTAACCATTCCATCTTCCTATAGGCTAACATTACTTGCCTATTTTGGTACCCTCAAGAAATCCGAATTATAACACGGGTGCCGTAACATACCGGTGATTATAAAGGGTCCCATTGCTTATGAACCTGATCAGGGGGCAATGGTGTTTTATGTTTCAATTATATAAGTGTATCCAATCCATATCGCCCGAATGGCTATTATATATTGTGAATTGGCAGATGATTCATTTTTATGACATGCCAAATGATTTAAGTTATGGTTTGAATTATATCACAGTTGTTGATTCAGTTTGCTCTATAAACTGTTTTACATTTCAGTTGATTTTATGCCCCACTTATCCTGGTTTTATATCCAAAATTTTTATACACTTGCTGAGCATTTCTTTCGCTCATACTTGCTGTTGCAAATTCTAACATTTCAGTAAGGTAGTTTGGCAAGACGTATCCGCACAGTTCAGAAAGAGAAGAAGCGTGATGCTATTTCGAAGATGACTTGGCTCAGGATGTCTGGATTTAGAGTAAGATCTATTTTATATATTTGAGTTATAATATTTATTATTATTATGTGATGGTCTAGTTAGCCTGGCATACTTCTTATCGAAGTTATACCAGTGATTTAAGATTTGATCAAAGAGAATGTTGTGAAGAAGAAATGTTTTTTTATCTAATGGAATTTGGATTCTTGTTTCTAGCCCTATAACCTTAAAAGATCTTGGTATGTTGGGGTCACAGATGTTATATTTCCAGTGTTGATCAATCACAGATGAATGATTATTATTATTCAGATGTTTTATTTTGAGGATTCTCGCGTGGCAACCAAATCTCCTGACCCCGGATTTGGGGGGTGTCACAAGTGATATTCCAAAATTTTCAAAAAATAAAAAATTAATTTGGTTGGGGATCTTAGTAGATCACTATTATTATAACTAGTACTTGTAACTAGTGCTTTGTCACGGATTGTTGTTATTATTTTTAAAAAAATACTTCTCGAAGATCCAACTGTACGGATGTCAATATATATCTAAGTTAGTGATATTACCAAATTTTTAAAAAATAAAAAATTAATTTGGTTCGGGATCTTAGTAGATCACTACTATTATAACTAGTACTTGTATCTAATGCTTTGTCACGGATTGTTGTTATTATTTTTTTAAAAATACTTCTCGAAGATCCAACCGTACGGATGTCAATATATATCTAAGTTAGTGATATTCTCAAATTTTCAAAAAATAAAAAATTAAATTGGTTGGGGATTTTAGTAGATCACTACTATTATAACTAGTACTTGTAAATAGTGCTTTGTCACGGATTGTTGTTATTATTTTTTAAAAAATACTTCTCGAAGATCCAACCATACGGATGTCAATATATATCTAAGTTAGTGATATTCCCAAATTTTTAAAAAATAAAAATTAATTTGGTTGGGGATCTTAGTAGATCACTACTATTATAACTAGTACTTGTAACTAGTGCTTTGTCACGGATTGTTGTTATTATTTTTTAAAAAATACTTCTCGAAGATCCAACCGTACGGATGTCAATATATATCTAAGTTAGTGATATTCCCAAATTTTCAAAAAATAAAAATTTAATTTTGTTGGGGATCTTAGTAGATCACTACTATTATAACTAGTACTTGTAACTAGTGATCTGTCACGGATTGTTGTTATTATTTTTTAAAAAATACTTCTCGAAGATCCAACCGTACGGATGTCAAGATATATCTAAGTTAGTGATATTACAAATTTTTCAAAAAATAAAAAATTAATTTGGTTGGGGATCTTAGTAGATCACTACTATTATAAATAGTACTTGTAACTAGTGCTTTGTCACGGATTGTTGTTATTATTTTTTAAAAAATACTTCTCGAAGATCCAACCATACGGATGTCAATATATATCTAAGTTAGTGATATTCCCAAATTTTTAAAAAATAAAAAATTAATTTGGTTGGGGATCTTAGTAGATCACTACTATTATAACTAGTACTTATAACTAGTGCTTTGTCACGGATTGTTGTTATTATTTTTTAAAAAATACTTCTCGAAGATCCAATCGTACGGATGTCAATATATATCTAAGTTTGTGATATTCCCAAATTTTCAAAAAATAAAAAATTAATTTGGTTGGGGATCTTAGTAGATCACTACTGTTATAACTAGTACTTGTAACTAGTGCTTTGTCACGGATTGTTGTTATTTTTTTTAAAAAAATACTTCTCGAAGATCCAACCGTACGGATGTCAATATATATCTAAGTTAGTGATATTCCCAAATTTTCAAAAAATAAAAATTAAATTGGATGGTAAAAGTGGTAGTCAACTATCGATTTGACCAGTACTCCTAACTAGTGCTTTGTCCCGGATTGTTGTTTCTATTTTTAAAAAAATACTTATCAACGATACAACCGCACGTATGTCAATATATGTCTAGTTTATTGATATTCCCAAGTTTTTGAAAAATAATAAGTTTATTTGGATGGTAAAAGTGGTAGTCAACTATCGATTTGACCAGTACTCTAAATTAGTGAATCTAATGTAAAAATCTCAAAAAATAGAAAATTAGTGAATCAAATGTAAAATTAATCACAGAATTAATGAGTATTAATATTTGAATTTTTATGAATTTTAATTCGAATTTTATCTTATTTTTCTATTGTTAATTTAATTTTCACAAAAATACGCCCTCCATATTTCATGGAGGACGCCCTCCATGAAACATGGAGGACGCCCGCCACGTTTCATGGAGGACAGGAGGATATCCCCCAAGGGCTTCTGATTGATTTCCATATATATAGTTTACTAGTATCTTAGTTAATTACTTTAAATTATGAAACTTGACATATACAAGTAAAAAGGTTTAGAGTTTACTACATTATAACAAAAAAGCAAAAAATATGTAAACGTATTGTTGCTTATATTTATTTTGTCAACACTGATGTTATTGACCAATTTTCGGTACATAGGAAACTATTAGATGGATCGTCAAGCATGGATGTACAATATTTCACGTGTTGAGGAGGATTATATTAGGGGGTAAACGAATTTCTTTTGTGTGCGGTGGAACACCAGAAAAAGAAAGAGGTGGAAAATGGATACAAAGACTTGATATCTTGTCCATGTCTCTTATGTCACCATGCAGGAGGTACAAAAGATCGCTCTCCTATAGGTATATTAAGAAGATTGGATTTTTTAACTTATTGTTCTTCTATTGTTTATGTCAGGATTATTTTTATTCCTATGGGAAGAGAGGTTGAGTTGAAATTCCTCATTTAAAGCACCCCAAAGGAGATGGCATAGTAAACCTCAAATAGAAGGTACCTCAAAGTCAGCTTGCTTTTCTTTGTACAACAAAGTATGAGCTAATCTGAGTTTATTTAAGAGACACAGATTCTGGTAAAGGGATTTTTTTCCTTTAAGACTCGACTATGAGTGTCTGTATCTTGCAGCAGAAATGCAGGAGTATGAATGTTAGCGCAATATTTGAGCTGCTTGAGGTTTTAGACAACAAAACTTTGACATGTTCGTTTACCTGCTTCTATTTTAGAGTCAAATTCAAGCCTTATTTGCTTATTGCATGAAGATGGATTTCTTAGATGCAAGTAGTACACAGTGTGGAATCTAGTTCTGATAGGTTCATGATTTATGAAAGTAATTTGTTTTTCCAATGTGATCAGAAACTATTCATAAATTTAAATTTCTATTTATGCTATCCACTCTAATTCATAGCCCTTGTGGCTTAAAAATGTATTTCTTATGCTATCCACACCACACTGATTGATAGCCATTATGGCTAACAAATTGTAGTTCTTAACTAGGCAACTCATTTTTTGTCCTGGTAAACTTTGCTTATATGATGCTTCAAGCTGCAAATCGTGTTGGGAAGAAGCTCCTACTTATCCTGCTGGTACTGGATTCGATTTAATTTCAAGTTTTGGCTTAATCATTGAATTTTTTTTATGCGAATGATTTATTGTATTCATATTGTGCAGGTGAATATGAATATGTCGATGTAATTAAAGAAGATGACAGACTAATTGTTGACGTGGATTTTCGAGCAGAATTCAAAATTGCAAGGCCTTCGTCATTAAATCTCCATCATTTCTTCAAGTTTGAATTGCCGGTGTATAAATTATGCAAGTTCAGTATGAACCCACTTGTGCATTGTATTCGTTGTAATGCTAGAGAACTCGTAGAGCTCTGATTTGTAAATATTTTTTTTGGATAATATACTGATCAGTTTTCTATTTTAAATACATTCTTTAGCTACTCCCCTCCATGTATCTCCTAGAAACATTTCTGATTTGTAAATTCAGGTCAAACATTAAAATAAACAAATTAATTTTTTTTTTTAATTTTTTGGACCTTATACGTCGGTTGTTTTGAAGAACCGACGTAAAAGGATAACAATATACGTCGGTTGTTTAGAGGAACCGACGTAAAAGGATAACAATATACGTCGGTTGTTTAGAAGAACCGACGTAAAATGGTACAATATACGTCGGTTGTTTAGAAGAACCGACGTAAAAGGGTACAATATACGTCGGTTGTTTAACCGACGTATAAGACTCTGACCTTATACGTCGCCAGCCCATACGTTGCCATTTAACCGACGTAAAAGACCTATTTAACCGACGTAAAAGATTAGTTTTCTACTAGTGAGAATACAAACTAGAAACTAAACCTAAATTAAATATTTCAAGCTAAACTAATGACCAAATTAGGGGTACCCCAATACAAAAAACGTTTAAAATTATTGGCTCTATTCAACAAAAAAATAAAAAAAAATACAAAAAAATTAAAAAAAGTTATTGTTCACGTGCATCACGTGGCATGTGAACAGTAACTTTTTTTTTATTTTTTTTATTTTTTTTATATTTTTGTTGAATAGAGCCAAGAATTTTATAAGTTTTTTGTGAAGGTGCCCCTAGCGGGGCCATTAAAATAAATGAAATATAATTTATTTAGTGTAGGTTTCTAGTTTCTATTCTAAGATTGGTTTCTATTTGAACGCTAGCATATATATATATATAATTTGACCAAAATTAAAATTTGTATGCAACGTAAATGATACGTCATCAAGATTCCAATGTCCGTTAAAATCTTTTTGACGGAGAGACTTGAATAAAAAAATAAATAGTTCTACGGACCCGAAATACAAAATCTTTTATTTAGGACCTAGATAATAACACTAATAGTTCATGACCTATTATTTAGTTTTCCTATAAAATCTCTTACGCTTATTATTCATCCCAATTTTATATAATTGTTATTATTCTTCAGCTATAATTTTGTTTTGAAGTTGAGAATTATTTTTTTTTCTCCATCTTCTCGTGCCGAGTATAATCGAGGGAAAAAAAAACTAACTCATCTTTATGAGTTGACTTATTAAGTGGGCACTAGATTGATCCACACAACCACCTCTAGGGGGTTCCCCTTTCATTAACTGGGAAAAAAAACAATGTCAAATACAAGCTGGCAAAGTTGACAATGTTTAACTAGCTATGTTAATACAGGCTGATTGTATTTATAAAATGGTTGAATGATAAAATAGTTAATAAGTAATCAACAAGATGAATGTTAATATGGTTAGGATGTCCCTGTTGATTTTTAGACTCTAAACAAACTGCATAATTTAAACTATGAACTTGAGAATAGTGAAAGAAGAAATATGTACAAACGAAGAAAGCGTTAGAGATTACATTGTAATACTTGTATTAATAATAAAACTGAATACAAAGCTATTTAAAGACTACAATGTACATAAACAACAATGCCTACAAAATAGTAGCAACTACTCCTACTTTTTTTTCCACGTTTTACTCTCCACGTTTTGCTGAACATGTTCCCTGTTAAACTCCTTAAAACACTCCACTAATTCCTTGACCCGGTCATAGCTACTATTTCTAATTCAAATTAATAAGTTTAGATTAATAAGGTAAAGTTCCAACAATCTCCCCCTTAATCTAAACTTGTCATCAGCCCGTTGGCTTCAAAACTTTGTGTACCCCTCTGGCACTTCACACGAGCAATTCACATTTGCTCGTATGGCACGTCGACTTCCTACGCGCCCACCGGCACGACTTCCTACGTGCCCACTGGCACGTTTCTGTTCCCGTCCGACAATTCACACTTGCCCGGGACTTGGTGCGCACACAACACACCTCTTTCTTTAGACTCGCATTCTTCTGCCTTGCATGCTTCCTTTTCAACAGCCTATGCTCTTGTCCTCAGTGTCCATCTTTTGCATTTATGCAATCATCTGCGCCATCTGCGCTACTAGCATCTAGCCCTGGTACTAGTTTTCTCAAGACGCTTCAACCCAAGAACTAGCTTCCAACTCGTGGAAACTCTTGATTCACAACCAATCTACTGTTGAATCTGCAGACAAATACCAAAACAATGCAACCAAATGCAGCTTCATATTCTGCATCTCGCGCATACACGCCTCAAAATATCGGGTGATTAACTCCAAATTTAATCACTACCCCAATACATACACCGAACAGCAGCATCTTCATAACACAGTCTATGTGCCTCTGTGCCTCACCGAGTAGCAGTAAGAATATCATCAACATCCTCTTCTTCCCTTGTTAGAGCATCGTGAATATCTGGGGCTTCGAGCAAAAATCCATCTGGTATAGGTACCCTCTATTGGGAACTTAAGGAAATCGGACAAAGATTCTCCGATAAGGCATCATGCACTAACCTGATAATATCAGAAGCATTTGATTCTCCATTCTCAATCCTCCTGGACAACCATATTCCGCCAGTAGGCTAGTCAACACTTGAATTCACATACCATCATTGCATAGCAATCCCACTTTACTTGCCTCCATGCTTAGCCTTGGTGTGAGACTCCAAGCCCTTTTCATTGTTGAATTTCTTGCTACATTTAATGCATGAAACTCCACTTGAATTCGGGAACTCGGCCGTCTTCTTCTCAGATTTCTTTGAAGGGTGAGGAGTTGCAGTGTGAAATTTTTTTTTTCTCCTCTGTTTTCTGATGGATTTCAGTCTTTGCTTTCTTAGTAGAAACTGGAGTCTTTACTGCAGAGCTAGAAGGTCTCTTCTTGGATGGTGGCTCAATCTTCACAGGTGTCATCATCTTCAGACATTTCATCATCTGGCTCATCTTTCTTAGGCTCAACAACTGTAACCTTTGGCTTTGCAGACGTTCCAGGCTTGGTAGCAGCAGCCTTGGAATCAATAGCTTTGGCTGCTGAAATAGCAGGAACAGGTTGACCATTCTCAAGAACAAGCTCTTCTTCGTCCGAGCTTTCATCCGTCTCACATTTACCACATCTTGCCACTTCTTTGTAGTGATATACATTTGATACAGCACAAGGTAACCAGCAGCTTGGCCGTGATCAAGCTCCCCAACCATTTTTTGAGTTACAAGAGAAGCAAGCTCAGCATTCTTATGAATTTTGCAACCACCTAGAAGAGCTCCCCATACTGCATCATTTGGCTTCATAGGCATTGTCATAATTAGTCTGTGCGCTTCATCCAGATGTCCAGCACGACTTAAAATATCAACCATGCATCCGTAATGCTCTATCATTGGCTGAATACCCCAGGTTTGAAGACATTTGGAAAAAAAATCTCCCCTCTTCAACAAGACCAGCATGACTACAAGCACACAGAACCGCTAGCAATGTTATCCCATCAGGTCTAACATCATTATCTCCACATCCTTGCATCCACCAAAAAGTCTCAATAGCTTCTTCTCCATGACCCTGCTTTGCAAAACCCATTATCATACTTGTCCAAGAAACAGTACTTCTCCTTGGCATCGCTTTGAATACTTTAAAAGGTTCATCAGCAAAACCACAACTAGCATACACATGTACAAGCGCATTATGTAATGGCACTAACTCCTCTTCGTTCTCAACATCCAAATTCCCACGTACATAATAAGAGTGAATCCACTAATTCAGCACAATCTCAAATCACCTAATTCAGCACAAGCTCACAATACCGTAAACAATGTCGCCCGTTCAAATTTCACAAAAATTTTCGACACCCACTACGGCAATACCGCCCTTCATCATCCTTGACGTATACACATACCACTACCGCTACCGCAGCTGATGTGCTACCACCATAGCACCTCCACCTCTTGGCAGCTAGAAACAAGGAGCCACCACAATAACTATCCACCGCATAAGCACCGAGAAAGTAGCCTCCTCACCTCGCACAGCTATGTGATTGCTCGTCTCTCTCCATCCAATATTGGCTGCTGCTGCCGCCTTGTTCAACAACCTTCATTTGGAACATACTAACAAACCATGGAGACAACATTCTCCATCTGATTCCAGCACATCAACCACCACCATTGGTTCAGTCTTATTATCAAACACAACACCACTAATAGCTGTTCGAATCAGCAGCAACATTCAGTTTTACTTTCATAGGCAACGCATCAAACACCTTGCGTGCAACAGAAAATCCAATAACAAAAATTATGAATAACAACATAGATGATGGCGGAAACAAACAGAACAAAGTCCTCAAAGATTCGCCCGCTCTGATACCATGTTGATTTTTAGACTCTAAACAAACTGCATAATTTAAACTATGAACTTGAGAATAGTGAAAGAAGAAATATGTACAAACGAAGAAAGCATTAGAGATTACATTGTAATACTTGTGTTAATAATAAAACTGAATACAAAGCTATTTAAAGACTACAACGTACATAAACAACAATGCCTACAAAATAGTAGCAACTACTCGTACTTTTTTTCCCACGTTTTACTCTCCACGTTTTGCTGAACATGTTCCCTGTTAAACTCCTTAAAACACTCCATTAATTCCTTGACCCGGTCATAGCTACTATTTCTAATTCAAATTAATAAGTTTAGATTAATAAGGTAAAGTTCCAACAGTCCCAACAAGACAGCACGATGGCTAATCTCCGGCAGTTTGTAATGGCTCAATACGGTGCTGCACCGAGGCAAGCTCAAAATATGGCACACCAATTCTTCAATGCCATGGATAGAGATGGAAATGGAAGTGTTGATTATCGCGAGTTCAAGTATTTCTTAGTTTCCGAAGGTTTTGAATATTACGCTGGCAGAAATTTGTTTATGAAGCTAGATGGAGATGGAAATCGCGGTTTAGATTTTTAGGAGGTGATGACACTTTACTATATTCTCAAAAGTGGGAGACCCTTCTATTTTAGATGTGAAAATTTTTTGTGGGATCACTATTCTGTTTGTAATAGTTGTCGCGGAGGACCCTTCTTTTTCTGCAACAACTGTTATCAATGTCACCTACAAGAGCACAGATTTTCTGTTCAGGTTTGTTGTCATATAGATCTAACCATTATCTCAAATATATAAACTACCATTATATGAAGTTATAATTAACTTGCTAATGACCGATTACTCAATGGTTGAATGCAGCCAATGAGAGGTCCTTCCATGCAAAGGTCTCAAACATCAAATGCAATGGTTCAGGTTTGTTTTTATGTATAAATGCATTATCAGACATTATCTTATTGGACATATGTACACCTACATAAAAAATGTAATACAAACTGGTCATGCTACATATTTTTGAATTTGGTTGTTTATATCATATGAATTTATGCAGCCAATGAGGGGCCCTTCAATGCAGAGGTCTCAAACATCGAATGTAAATAGAATGACAATGTATGCTTCACAGTCTTCGTCAAATTATTACATGGTTCCCGTTAGTCGAAGTACAAGTGTATGTTCTAAACCTTCAATGTCTCATAAATTTCACATTGTCAAACACCCAAACACATTGTAAACGCATACATATGTTATTTCAGGGGAAGGATAAAAGTAGCTCGTTGAGGACGGCTTACAGGGCATTCGAGGTGGCATTGGGCGTTGGAAACCTAGCAGTCTGAATCGCTTCGTGTTCTATTATGTGATTGAAAACATAGTAGATTTTTGTTAGATAAAACATATTAGAGAGAGAATAATCCATATGATTTGAGAAAGAGTTAAATTTACAAGTAAGAGCATGGGCCTTTATATAAGCTATGTATAAGTGAGTTACAAGGATCCAAAAGGCCAAAAGGCACATGTTATAGAAACTAGAAAGTCAAGAGCCTATGGACATTCATATTACAACACTCCCCCTTGGATGTCCAATTTTCAATAATCGTGCCTCGTTAAAACCTTTCTAGGAAAAAACCCTTTGGGAAAAAATCCTAGTAAAGGAAAAAGAGTACATCGATTTTGAAAAATTTATTTGAGGTCTCTGAGCCGACGCATCCCGATCTTGTGTACCAATTTTTCATAAGTTGTTGGCGGCAATGACTTTGTGAGTAGATCTGCAAGATTTTCACTTGAACGAATCTGTTGAACTTCAATCTCTCCATTTTCTTGAAGATCATGGGTGAAGAAAAATTTTGGTGATATGTGCTTAGTTTTGTCACCCTTGATATAGCCTTCCTTTAATTGTTGAATGCATGCAGTGTTATCTTCAAACATTATTGTTGGGACTATCCTATCATGATACATGCCACATGACTCCCGAATGTGCTGAATTACTGACCTTAACCAGACACATTCTCGGCTAGCTTCATGAATTGCAAGAATTTCTGCGTGATTAGAAGAAGTAGCAGCCAAGGATTGTTTCACTGAGCGCCATGAGATGGCCGTATCTCCATAAGTAAACAAATAACCTGTTTGTGATCGAGCTTTATCTGGATCAGATAAATAACCTGCATCTGCATAGCCAGTTAAAACTGCTTTGGATTTGTTAGAATAAAATAAGCCCATATCAGTTGTACCTCGAAGATACCGAAAGATATGTTTTACTCCAGACCAATGTCTTTGAGTAGGAGCAGAACTATGTCTTGCTAATAAATTCACTAAAAATGCTATATCGGGCCTTGTATTATTAGCAAGATACATTAATGCACCGATAGCACTAAGATAAGGTACTTCATGACCAAGAATTTCTTCATTTTTCTCTCTAGGTCGAAAAATATCCTTCTCTTTATCTAGTGATCGAACAACCATTGGAGAACTAAATGGATGTGATTTATCCATGTAAAAACGTTTTAGGACTTTCTCTATATATGCTGACTGATGTACAAAAACTCCATCTCGTAGATGCTCTATTTGTAGCCCAAGGCAAATCTTCGTTTTCCCAAGATCTTTCATTTCAAACTCTGCATTGAGATAATCCACTGCTTTCTGAAGCTCTTCAGGAGTTCCAATAATATTTATGTCATCAACATACACAGCAACTATAGCAATCGAAGATCTTGTTTTCTTTATAAAAACACATGGACAAATAGGGTCATTCTTGTATTGTTCCCTTAATAAATATTCACTTAGTCTTTTATACCACATTCGACCAGACTGTTTTAATCCATATATGGATCTTTGCAATTTAATCGAATAAAGATGGCGAGGATGTGATCTAAATGCTTCAGGCATTTGAAATCCTTCAGGGATCCTCATATATATATCTTTCTCAAGGGAACCATACAAATATGCTGTCACGACATCCATCAATCGCATTTCTAACTTTTCAATGACTGACAGGCTAATAAGATAACGAAAATTTCTAGCATCCATCACAGGGGAATAAGTTTCCTCATAATCAATGCCTGGTCTTTGTGAAAAACCTTGAGCAACCAAACGTGCTTTGTATCTTACAACTTCATTTTTATCATTTTTTTTTCTTACAAATACCCATTTATAACCAACTGGTTTAGTCCCTTCAGGGGTTTGGACTATAGGTCCAAAAACATTATGCTTATTAAGTGAGCTCAATTCTTTTTCAATTGCTTCTTTCCATTGTGGCCAATCTTTTCTACGTCGACATTCATCGATGGATTTTGGTTCAAGATCTTCGGGATCCATCATTATATCAAGCGCTACATTATACGCGAAATATTCGTCAATGGCAGTATCATTCGGTTCCATCTTTTTCCCGTGATAACATAATTTATCGAGATCTCTTCAATGTTAACATTTGCAGGTACCTGTACCTCTTCAGGAGTATCGTCTATCATATCACGGGTCTCTTCTGGAGATTTTATTTCTTCTACTTGGGTATCTTGAGTGTTTGCTCCTTTTCTTTTTCGAGGATTTTTATCTTTGGAACCAATTGGTCTCCCCCTCTTTAAGTGAGGTTTTGACTCATTTGCTTTGACGATTTGTCCTTCAGGGACTTGTATTTTTGCAGGAGCATTTACAGCTAGAATATGTGACTTTGTTACTCTATTGATGTCGGTGAATGCATCAGGCAGCTGATTTGCTATACCTTGTAGATGAATTATTTTTTGTACTTCTAAGTCACACTGACTTGTACGAGGATCAAAATTATTCAATGAAGATGCATTCCATGAAATTTCTCTTTCCAGCTACTTATTTTCTCCCCCTGATTTTGGGAATATCTTATTTTCTCCCCCTAATTTTGGGAATATCTTATTTTCTCCCCCTAATTTTGGGAAAATATTTCCATCAAAATGACAGTCTGCAAACCTTGCAGTGAATAGATCGCCTATCATTGGTTCTAGATATTTAATTATTGAGGGGGATTCAAAACCAACGTATATTCCCAATTTCCTTTGGGGACCCATCTTTGTACGTTGTGGCGGAGCAATTGGGACATATACCGCACACCCAAAGGTTCTAAGATGAGAAATGTCAGGTTCTCTTCCAGAGACCAATTGTAAGGGAGAAAATTTGTGATAACTTGTAGGTCTGATGTGGACAAGTGCTGCTGCATGTAAAATAGCATGCCCCCAAACTGTAAGAGGGAGATTTGTTTTCATAATCAATGGTCTAGCAATTAGTTGGAGTCGTTTAATAAATGATTCTGCTAGACCATTTTGTGTATGAACATGAGCTACAGGATGTTCAACACGTATACCAATTGATGCACAGAACTCATTAAAAACTTTTGATGTGAATTCTCCAGCATTATCTAAACGGATTGTTCCAATATTATAATCCGGAAATTGTGCTCTTAATCGTATTATTTGCGCAAGCAATCTCGCAAATGCCAAATTTCGAGATGATAATAAGCACACATGTGACCATCTTGTCGATGCATCGATCAATACCATAAAATATTTAAATGGTCCACATGAAGGGTGTATGGGCCCACATATATCACCCTGTATTCTTTCCAAAAATTTAGGAGATTCCGTTCCAACTTTTGTTATAGAGGGCTTGATAATTAATTTTCCTTGAGAGCAAGCAGCACAAGAGAATTCATTAAATTGAAAAATCTTCTGGTTTCTCAATTGATGCCCATGTGAATTCTCAATTATTTTTCGCATCATGATTGATCCAGGATGTCCCAACCGGTCATGCCAAATAATAAAATTACTTTTGTCAGTAAACTTCTGGTTTACTGTGGCATTAACCTCAACATTTCGGATATTAGTATAGTATAATCCAGAAGCAAAAGCTGGTAATTTTTCTTTAACAATTTTGTTACCCGGAACAATGCTTGTGATGTAAAGAAACTCTCTGTTGTCTCCATTCATTGTCTCAATATGATATCCATTTCTGCGGATATCTTTAAAACTTAATAAATTTCTTTGTGATTTTGGTGAGAACAATGCATCATTTATAATAAATTGCGTTCCTTCGGGTAATAATACAATAGCTCTTCCGGAGCCTTCAATCAATTTTATACTTCCAGAAATCGTGCATACATTGCCTTCATGTTTGTTTAAGGAGGTGAAGTATTTTTCATTTTTAAGAATAGTGTGAGTAGTTGCGCTATCTACAAGGCAAATGTCTTCCTCTTTTGTTATATATCCAATGCGAGAATAAGAAACATCCATATTGCTTCAATAATAGATAAACATATGATTAGCAATAATTGAAATCATCATAAATACATATAATCACATATAATCATAATGAGTCTCCAAGCAACAAGTAGGATAAACAAGTTTATTAATTATCATTTAGAGTAGTGCAATCAGGAGTCTCATTGAAATCAGCTGTATCCAAATAAGTCATTTTAAGGAGATTGTCTGCACGTTCTTTATCTGTAGTCACCAAATTTGTTTCAACATTCTTGCCTTTATCTTTCAGGGATGCTTGATAAAGATCAACCAAGTGTTTTGGCGTACGACAGGTACGCGACCAGTGTCCTTTCATTCCGCATCGATAACATGCATTTTCAATTGTCCCTTTTCTTTTTTCTTTTTCAATATTTTTCTCCAACTTCTGGTTGGGATTTGACTTGAAAAGAGGGTGTTTCTGGATTTGAGATCCACGACCTCGTATTCCATGTCCATAACCACGTCCACGATTACCACCTCGTCCGCGGCCACCACCTCGTCCACGCCCATAATTATATGTTGTCGCATTCGCTTCAGGGAAAGGGCTAGATCCAGTTGGGCGAGACTCATGATTTTTCATCAAAAGCTTATTATTTTGTTCAGCAACAAGAAGACAAGAAATCAAATCAGAATATTTTGTAAAACCTTTTTCATGATATTGTTGCTGAAGGAGTACATCTGAGGCATGAAAAGTTGAGTAAGTTTTTTCTAACATATCTGCATCAGTGATATTTTCTCCGCATAGTTTTAATTGAGAAGTTATTTTGAAAAGTGCGGAGTTGTATTCACTGACGGTTTTAAAATCTTGTAACCTCAAATGCATCCAATCATAACGAGCTTTTGGAAGAATCACGGTTTTTTGGTGATCATATCTATCTTTTAAATTTTTCCATAATTCAAGTGGATCTTTCACAGTAAGATATTCACTTTTAAGTGCTTCATGAAGGTGGCGGCGAAGAAAAATCATAGCTTTTGCGCGGTTTGACTCAGATTCTTTATTTCCCTCTTTAATTGTATTTCCAAGATCTTGTGCAGCCAAATGAATTTCGATATCCAATATCCACGACAAGTAATTCTTTCCGGTAATATCAAGAGCCTCAAATTCAAGTTTTGTAAAGTTCGACATTTTATAAACTAAAAAAAAATTATAAAATTGTTAGTATAATACACACTTTCATGTCATAATAGTGATGCATCCATATTACATGTTTAGTGCCTAAAAAAATGCAATTAATCACATATATAAACATATAAAAAAAATCGAAAGCAACTCAAAAAAAAATTCTTTTTCCTTTTCTAATTTACTTATTATTCTAAACTTGTTGGCAGGTACACACATGAGTTTTACTATTTTTTTTTTATATACATGGACGCAACATTAAATACAACAAGTTATAACCAGTGCTAGGATTAGCAAGGAAAAGCTCTTTAACCTTCCTGTCTAAAAATCTTAAAATGTATATATGCAGCTTTATAAATGATGTTCTTTTATTTAACACATATTCATAAAAGCTATTGCATGTGCAACTTGAAATACATAGAGCTTTACAAACCAAACTTAAAAGTATAATCAGACATTTACAAAGCAAACTTAAAACATAATCAGGCAAACACTTACAATAGATATGCTAAAATATTCTTTAAGACATAATATGAAAATTAAGTCGGCATAAACTCACCAAATTAAAAGGGAGCCTTTATCGAGAATATTACTGTTTCTCCACACCGAGAATATTGATCGCCAGTACGCGGAATTTAGAATGATTTACAATCGTGCTGATAACGTGTTAGATAAAACATATTAGAGAGAGAATAATCCATATGATTTGAGAAAGAGTTAAATTTACAAGTAAAAGCATGGGCCTTTATATAGGCTATGTATAAGTGAGTTACAAGTATCCAAAAGGCCAAAAGGCACATGTTATAGAAACTAGAAAGTCAAGAGCCTATGAACATTCATATTACAACAATTGTCAATTTGTAGAAAACTACTCGCTAATTTTAAGATTTAATGTTATCATGACAAAACTTGCCAAGTCCTCTAAAAGTTGTAATGGTTCATGTTTGTTACATAATAATACTATAACAGCTTTGCTAAGTTTGATTTGGCCATAATTACTGTAATTAGATCTCAAAGAAAGTAATAATATCTAACCTTTATGAGCCGTGATCGTAAGTTTTTCGCAAAGCAAAGATTTCCAATTTAATATACTATTTTTCTAATATTTGTACAAGAACATACAATAAGAGTTTAGTTAGTATTTTTTATTTAATTTGTTTTCATTAATAAATAATAATAATAAATCCCTACATGCACAAAAATTTTAATTAATTAAAAATTAAAATTAGTCATCTTATCAAAAAATAGTAGTTGTTAGAATGTATCACTCACCCACACTAAAAAAACCCTTTAATATATAAGCTAAATTACATCAATTGATTCTTCAAGTGGACAACAAATATATTGGCCATACGAACATGGTAACTAATATTTCCATCCATTTCTTTACATTTTCTTTTTTGGATATCCCATCCAATTCTTTATATTTCTAAATTTTCCTAAAATTGTAAAGTTTTATAATATAAAATCAACTATATCCATTTCTTTCCTCCACCAACTCATTTTATAGATTATATAGTGATATGTTCCACCACTTTACTCATTTTTCCTACTTTTCTCTTCCTTTTCTATATTTTTTTTTGGTATTCGTGCCCAACCCAAATGTAAACATTTGGGTGGGATGGAGTAAAAAAAACAACACAAGCCAGCACTTCAATCATTGGTAATCATTGCTTAATTGATTGACTTTTATATCTTCGTTTATAGAGCAGAGTTAAGTATACGTTATAGGGGTGTTTGTGGAAAAAAAAAATTCAGAATAATTTAACTTATTTTATGATAAAATTAGAGATTAATTTTTTTTGCAATTTATAGAATCTCAAACATATATTAAATACTTGTATAAAAGAAATTATCAAAATATAAAATTTTTATTCGAAAATAATGGCTTGTTTGGCTCACCTTATATTAGAGACTTATGGACTTATTTTCGGGTAAAAATTTTATATTTTGATATTTTTTTTATACAAGTATTTAATGTATGTTTAATATTAAATAAGTTGCAGAAATAAGTTGGAAAATAAGTTGAAAAGTTAGGAATTTAATTTTTAACTTAAAATAAGTTAACTTATTCTGAAAAATAAGTTCTCTAAACACCCCCTAAGTTCATAAAAACTTAAAAAAAAAAAAAAAAAAAAAGTTGAACCAAATAGCCTCGATATTATGTATGGTGGGTTATTATAGAAGGTAGTCGGTCAACCGCATATGGTTGCAAAATAACTGTTACCCATCATACGGTTTTATAACCGTTGGATGGTTGATCCAACGGACCTGATTTAAATTATTTTTTTACCATACCATATAAACTTTTCGCGATACGGAGAAATTATGAAAATGCCCCCTATTTTCACATCATAGGCGAGGACATTTTGGTAATTTCTCCGTATTGCGGAAAGTTTCTGCGATACGATATAATTTTTTTAAAATCAGAGTCGTTGGATCAAGCATCCAACGGTTATAAAACCGTATGATGGATAACAGTACTCTGCATACGTGTACGTATGCAGGAGACCGGCCCCCATTATAGAATACTTCCTCCGTCCATTTCATTTCTTTACACTTTCTATTTTGGGCCGTCCATTCTATTTCTTTACATTACTAAAAATAGTAACTTTTAACAATAAAATATATTATTACATCCACTACCTCACTCCACCTTTTTAACCCTTTATACTATTACACCCATTACTTCTCTTATTTTAACAATAAAATTACTATTACACCCACTACTACATTTATTTTAACAATATTACATCCACTATCTTGGTCTCCGTGCAAAAAGCAAATGTAAAGAAATCAAAAAAACGGAGGGAGTATGTGTTTATAGAGTTGAGTTAGATATAGATTATATTAATGTATGGTGAGATATTATAAAATATGTATGCGCGCGCACGCGCGTACAAAATATACATTATCGCGTACAAAATATACATTATATGTATGTCATTATGTGTAACCTCCCATTCTATTCTACTACTGTCTGATTCATAAACTAGATAATAATTACGATGAATGTTAATTGTTCGGACGAGATCCAACCAGGACAATGCAATGGCTAACCTTCGGCAATTTGTAGTGGCTCAATACCATTCTGCACCAAGACGTACACAAAACATGGCACATATGAATTAGTATAGATTTTATGATTTATGATATGTCCCTCTGTTTTTTATGTTAGTCACTTGACTTTTCTGCATGTACTTTTAAGTATTTTGACTGCATAGTTAAATTATTTTTTTCATGTAATTTTTTTTGTGAATTAAAATTTTGATTATATATTTTTATTCAAAAAAAAAATTCAAAAATAATACTCCGTAATTTTAACTATGTAGTCAATGCACCTAAAAATGTGTGCAAAAAAGTCAAAAGACTAATATAAAAAAACAGAGGGAGTATTATTTAATAGGGTATGATTTAGGTGAGAACACGCATATGTTGGAGAACAATTAGAACACCACATTTTAAGCTATTCTAAAGGGCCCTGTTAGGGGCATCCAATACGAAAAAGTCTTATAATTCTACCCTCTATCCATTCATCAAAAAAAAAGTTTAAAAAAATTAAAAATGATGACGTGGCAGCAGTTTTTTCTAAAAAATTTTTGTTAATTTTTTTAAATTTTTTTTTGTTATGAGTGGATAGAGGGTATAATTATAAGACTTTTTTGTGAGGGTGCCCCTAGCGAGGCCCTTTAAAATAGCTTGAAATGTGATGAATATGTGTGTTCTCACACTAACATGTGTTCTCACTAGAGTGTGACCCATATATATATATAATAAATAAAATCATAATAAAATACTAAATAAGAGTTAAGTTATATGAATACCAATATTTGGATGTAGATAGTGAAGACCAAATACATTATGCAAAATATATATATATATATATACTCACAAAGAATATTCAATTAACATTGTTATTTTATTCAAAATCTTAAAAATCATATATGATTTACATTTTGAAAAACAATATGTAATGCAAATATTTTATTTGCAAAACATACATGATTTTCAAAATTTATAATGAAATTTGCAGGAAAACATATGTGGTTTCGAATATTTTCAATGAAATAAATGAAATAGTGATTTTCATCTAACATGATTTTTCATGAATAAGTTTTTGCAATGTTTTAATTGATATATGGTCTCCGATCTTCACTAAAATTTTGATTTCCATAAAACTTATTTCTACTAAATAATATTACAATCTTAAAATATATTTACGCAATTTTTATATCAATTACCCTTTTTAATTAATTCTCGATTTAAATATTAACCCTTATAAGTTGGGTTATAAATTAATGACCGGAATTTCAAGACTTTGGTTGGTGGTTTATAATTGGAATTTCAACAAAAATTAGGTTTGACTTTCGTTAAATTTATTAGTGATCACGCACTCTTTGAAGATGACACGGTTATAATTGGATTAAACTAAATAATGAAATTTAAATTAATATCCAAACATTTAAAATTAAACAAGTTAAGTTTCTAAAAATCATAAGATTTCCTAGTAATTATCATTTTTAAATTTTTAAAATATAGTTGGATTAAAACAAATATCCTAAAATATATTTATAGGAACTGATTCGGGTGAGAACATGTATATGTTGGAGAACAATGAGAACACCACATTTCAAACTATTTTAAAGGGTCCCGTCAGGGGCATTCAATACGAAAAAATCTTATAATTCTACTTTCTATCCATTCATCAAAAAAAAATTAAAAAAAAATTAAAAAATTAAAAAAATGATGACATGGCAAAAGTTTTTTTAAAAAATTTTGTTAATTCTTTTTTTATGAATAGAAAGAGGGTAGAATTATATAATTTTTTTGTGAAGATGCCTCTAGCGGGGCTATTTAAAATATATTGAAATGTAGTAAAATACATTATTTTCATTGTTCTCGTAGTAACATGTGTTCTCACTAAACGTGATGATATATTTATGTATTAAAATATGAAATCATTTACACCAATACGGGTTAATTGCTTCCTACTTTGTATATACACAAGAGTATAATAATTGTAGTTACGTGTCTAGAAAATGATACGGCAAACTCTATATAAATGTACAATTCTGTATATATTATCTAACTTTCAATACCTATAACGAAACTAGTTCGTTGACTGCTAAACCAGTTGATCATCATGATGAATGTTATTGTCAGCAGGCCTCGCTATTACTGCGTGGCTTACATCCGGCAATTTGTAGAGGACAATTACAAAGCTGCATCGAGAAACGTTAAGGACAAGGCATACCAATTCTTCCTTGCTATGGATACAGATAAGAATGGAACCGTCGATTATAGGGAGTTCAAGAGATTCTTCCATTCCGAAGGCTTTCGACACCACGAAGAAAGAAAACGAAATTTGTTTATGAAGTTGGACAAAAATGGAGATCACGGTTTAAATTTCATGGAGGTGATGACTTTTTACTATATACTTAAAAGTGGAATTCCGTTCTATTTCTGCAAAAACTGCAACCACTGCCGCCAGCGCCAGGTTTGCATATACCTTCTCATTATATACCTACATGGCTACATGGAAGTTTTTCTCCTCCTATCCAAATTAAGTATATATACTAGCAAAAAATTTAACTGCAAAAAAATGTATATATACTAGATCATTTAAGTATATACTAGCAATTATAACTGCGTTTTTTCCTGGAATTTGGTTGTTTCATATTGCTATACTGATGTATGGAGTCCACACAGCCGATGCGAAGATCTCAATCATCAAATGCAGCGGTCCATCAGGTTGGTTGTTGTATACAAATATTTACAAATGTACCAGTTTAATTATCTGATTATGTATACATAAATACATATATGTTATTAAGAGCATCTCCAATGGTATTGGCTAAGTCTATTGGTTAAATTTCAAAAAAATAATAGTTGGCTAAAATTTACTGAACCTGTAGAGTGTTTTACTCCAATGGAGATCAGCTATTGATATGGGCTAAAAGTAAGCCCTAAAGACACATTTAATGTGACATTAATTAAACCTAGAATGGTCCAAACGCGGGGCCCACCAGATGGGCCCAAACCCTAATTATGATATTAATTTCGTAATTAATATTAGGGGCAATAAAACAGCTCAGCAAATAAGAGTCAAAAAAAGGAATATAACTCTTACCTGACTTAGCCTCCAAGATACATATCTCAACATGGAAACTGATTCCTAAAAGGAATAGATCCAGAACCTTCCTTGAGGCGGTGGCTTGCCCACCAAGTCTCCTATTCCTACCATAATTCTTAGGCTCCTCAGCCTAAATAAAGGGTCTGACCCCTCATTCTCAGAACTACGTTTTCGGCTTAATCCTCGAATAAGGACATACAAGCCACTGCGTCCTAGGTGAGCTCTCGCCGCCATAGCCTCGAGGGCACCATCACCTAGAACTACGTCTTCGCTTGATTCTCAATACGAGATACGTAGGCACTCTGTGAGGACCGGTTAGTCCCGAACACGGAAACAGCCATTAAAGCACGAAGCTCACAAAACCTAGCCGCAATATTCATAACCTAGTTTTTATTCCACAACATTTGGCGCCGTCTATGGGAAAAAGACATCAACCATGGTTCAAACACGAAGAACATCACCAAGCACTACTGAGCCGATCGCTACCGAGGCACTACCTCTAAGCTCTGCTCCGCCTGTCACTGAACAGGTACCCCAGCCACAGGTGCGATCACTCAAACTCAGGTTTCTCAACCTCCAGGGACGAATCCCCATGCCGAGAGGACGTTATCGATGGTCATTCACCCAGGTCAAGGGATCAGCTCCCTCCAGACGCTGGTTTCTCCTCTAGTTGATCCCAGTCGACCGCCGCCAGGAGTGCAGATCCATACTACGGATCTCCCCAGGAATACCAACCCGATGTATGGTCTGCCTAACTACCCTCCTAGACCTAGTGGCCATGCCTTGCAGATCCAAGATCGGGAATATCCTGACTACTCTGGCCCCTACACTGATGATTCATCTACTGATGATGATGATCGTGATGAAGCCCCGAGGAGGCGACGTGCTAGCAGAGAACGAAGAAGGAGAACACAAACTATCCATGATGGACCCCCCTTGACAGCTGCTGATAGAATCAAGGCTCACGAGACCGAGATTCTAAGGATAAAGGAAGATATTGCGAGGGAACAGGCTAGGTTGAACCAAACTCAGCCTCCTCCAACCTCAGGACCGATCCCCTTTATAGATCTGGAGAGGTCTTCAAGAAGGCAGAGAAGGGCTGATGCCCCAATGGGAAGAACGACAAGGGTGGAAACCCTCAAGAGCAACCCCAAGGATCTGATGCCACTCGGGGATCCTGATGATCCCACACCCCCGTTTACTGAGGAGGTAATGAATGCTCGCATCTCAAAGAAGTTCAAGATGCCTACGATTAAGGCCTATGATGGAACGGGTGATCCCGCAAACCACGTTAGGACATTCTCAAATGCACTACTGTTGCAGCCTGCAAGTGACGCTTTGAAGTGTAGGGCGTTCCCTCAAACCCTGTCGGGTATGGCTCAAAGATGGTACAGTCGGCTGCCTGCAAACTCAATTGGCTCTTTCAAGGAGTTAAGCGCTGCCTTTGTTAGTCAGTTTATCAGCGGGAAGGTGCATGAGAAAAGCTCTGCGTCCCTTATGTATGTGGTGCAGGGGAAGAACGAGAATCTAAGGGATTACCTCAAGCGATTCACCAAGGAGACATTGAATATTACAGATCTAGAGAATAAAGTGGCCATGGTAGCCTTGGAACACGGAACCACTGATCCTTTCTTCAAGAGATCTTTGGCAAAGCATCCTCCTGAGAACATGGCCGAGCTCCAACGAAGGGCCGACAAGTATATCAAGGTAGAGGATAGCATGAAAAAAGAAGCTGCTGGAGGCAATGGCAAAGGCTCCAATGACTTTAAGAAATGAAAGCAAGAACAAGAGTATGATGCTAGGGACAAGTATCCCCGGACTAGCAAGGATTCTGAATCACCACCGAAGAAGAGTTTGGGACCAAGATTCAACGACTATGCAAGACTGAATGCTCCTAGGAGTCAGATCTTGTTAGATATTGGGAAAGACAAAGATTTTCGATGGCCGAAGCCACTTAGGGGTGATCCCGCAAAGAGAAACAAGGATCAGTACTGTAGATTCCACCGCGATGGGGGGCATGATACAGATGATTGTAGGTAGTTGAAGGATGAGATTGAATTCTTGATCTGAAAAGGAAAGCTAAACAAATTCACTAAGGGTGATGATCGTGGAACTCAAAGGAGGGATTATGATAGAAGAGACAATGGTAGAAGGGATAGTGATCAAGATCGTAACGCGCAGCCCCGAGGGCCAGTTATCAACATGATTTGGGGAGGCCCGACAGTGGCCGGTACAACTCGAAACTCTCGAAAAGCGTATGCCAGAGAGGTGATGCACATTGTGGGAGAAGCCCCGAAACGTGCTAGGACTGAAACAGTGATTGGTTTTGATGATTCCGATCTTGAAGGGGTGAAGTTCCCCCATGACGACCCGTTGGTCATAACCCCTGTGATTGGGAACTCGGAGGTAAAACGAGTCTTGATAGACAATGGAGCTTCTGTTGATATTTTGTTTCATGATGCCTTTGTAAAGATGGGATACACTGATTCTCAGTTGACCCCGACCAACATGCCCATCTACGGATTCAATGGAGTTGAGTCCAAGGTCGAGGGTACCATTCAGTTGCCCATGACAATTGGACAAGAACCTAAGGAAGCTACTCAGATGTTGAATTTTCTGGTAATCAAGGCAGCCTCGACCTATAATGCAATCCTGGGAAGGACTGGACTTCATGCGTTCAAGGCTGTTGCCTCCACTTACCACATGAAGATTAAGTTTCCAACCCGGAATGGGGTCGGAGAACAAAAAGGCGATCAGAAGATGGCAAGAAGTTGTTATGTATCTTCATTGAGAGCTGATGGAGTTGGGGGGCAGGTACTCCCAATTGAAGACATGGATGTCCGTGGTGACGATGAACACCGAGGAAAGCCAGCAGAGGATCGGATCCCTATTCCTCTAGAGCTGGGCGACCCTGAGAAGGTTACCTATATAGGAGCTTCTCTACAGGAACCTCTTAAGGGAGAGTTGATAGCATTCTTACAGAAGAATAGTGATGTGTTTGCTTGGACAGCTGCCGACATGCCAGGGATTGATTCCTAACTCATAACTCATAAACTGAATGTTGATCCCAAACGGAAGACAATAAAGCAGAAAAAGAGAAATTTTGCTCCTGAAAGGCAGGAGGCCATTAAACAAGAAGTTGACAAGCTCTTAGAGGCTGGGTTTATTGAAGAGATTCAGTTCCCCGAATGGTTAGCAAACCCTGTGATGGTCAAAAAAGCAAATGGGAAATGGAGGATGTGTATAGACTTGACTGATCTGAATAATGCATGTCCAAAAGATTGTTTTCCTCTGCCTAGGATTGATATGTTGATAGATGCCACAGCTGGACATGAGATGTTGAGCTTCATGGATGGTTTCAGCTGCTACAATCAGATTAAGATGCACAAGGATGACATCCCTAAGGTATCTTTCATAACTGATTTTGGTGTTTTCTGCTATCTTGTTATGGATTTTGGTCTAAAGAATGCAGGAGCTACTTACCAACGACTGGTGAATAAGATATTCGCCCATCTAATTGGAAAAACCATGGAGGTCTATGTTGATGACATGTTAGTCAAAAGCCTACTCAAGGCAGATCACATTAAGCACCTCAGAGAGGCGTTCGAAGTGCTGAGGCACCACAAGATGATGTTGAATCCAGCCAAGTGTGCTTTTGGCGTTGGATCTGGGAAGTTTTTAGGTTTGATGGTTTCGAAAAGAGGCATAGAGGCCAACCCCGACAAGATCAAAGCAATCTTAGATATGGAACCACCCCGTTCTGTGAGAGACGTACAGAAGTTAACTGGCAGGGTGGCCGCTCTAGGAAGATTCATCTCCAAGTCTGGTGATAAGTGCTTGCATTTCTTTCAAGCACTAAAGAAGGTGAAAAATTTTGAATGGACTGATAAAAGCCAAGAGGCCTTTGAACAGTTGAAGAAGTACATGGCCGAAGCCCCACTGTTGGCCAAACCTAGTCCTAGGGAGACTCTTTATCTATACCTGGCGGTATCTGAACAAGCATTGAGTGCTGTTCTTGTTCGAGAAGAGAAGAAGGTTCAGAAACCCATCTATTATGTGAGCAAGGTGTTGCATGGGGCTGAGTTGAATTACTCTCCCATTAAGAAGTTTGCCTTGGCATTAATAACAGCCTCGAGGAAGTTACGACCGTACTTCCAGGCACACAAGATCGAAGTCTTGACAGACTAGCAGTTAAGGAACATATTGCATAGCCCAAAAGCTAGTGGAAGGCTGATCAAATGGGCAATTGAGCTAGGAGAAATCGACATAACGTACAAGCCTCGGACAGCCATTAAGGCTCAGGCATTGGCTGACTTCCTGGTTGAATGTACCATTAGCAACCAAGAAGTCGGGGGGAAGGAGATAGTACCCAACCAAGAATGTGAGAATAAAGATGAAGAACTTGTACCTGATCTGAAGGAGTATTGGGTGCTCTATTTTGATGGAGCATCAAAAACAAAATCCAGTGGTGCAGGTTTAGTTTTGCAAAGCCCCGATGGGTTCACAGTCGAATATGCTTTGAAGTTGGACTTTCCGACAACCAACAATGAAGCTGAGTATGAAGCCTTGATAGCCGGTTTAGGCTTGGTTGGCCATCATGAGAGTCAAGAACCTCAAAGTCTGTGGGGATTCAAGATTGGTAGTCTCGCAAGTGAATGGTGAGTTTGAAGCCAAGGATGAAACTATGGCTAAGTATTTAAGAATTGTGAAAGGTGTTATGACTCAGTTTGATGATTGATATATGGAGCACATTCTGAGGGAGGAGAACGCTAAGGCCGACGCCCTTTCAAAGTTCGCTTCTTCCGAAATAGAGAATTATGCAGGGAGTGTTTACTTCGAGGTATTGAAGACCTCGTCCATTAATGCGAAGCTGGTGGCCCCAATTGGTATAATGGACTCTTGGATTGATCCCATTAAAGCTCATTTGGAAACTGGATGGCTCCCTGACAATGCCTTGGAGGCACGAAAGCTGTCAATAAGAGCATTGAGATATGCCTTGATTGAAGGCATCCTATATAAGAGATCGTTTGTCGTCCCCTACTTGAAGTGCTTGAGGCCCCAAGAGGCAAGAGAAGCCTTGGAGGAAGTTCATGAAGGGATATGTGGGCAACACTTGGGGGGCAAAGCCCTAGCTCACAAGATCACCCGCTTGGGATTCTATTGGCCAGAGATGCTGGCTGATGCACAAAACTATGTCAAGAGATGCGGTAGATGCCAGAAGCACACACCGGTTGTAAGGCAGGCACCTGAGATGTTAACATTGATTAACTCTCCTATCCCATTTGCAATGTGGGGAATGGACATGCTTGGTCCCTTTCCCGTAGCTTTAGCACAAAGGAAGTTTCCGATAGTGGCCATCGACTACTTCACTAAGTGGATTGAGGCCACTACACCAAATATGGCCTTCGGTAACCAAAAAATTATGTTACCTTAGGGTGCTAAAATGTTACTATAGACCCATTTTTGGGCTAAGGTAACATAAATTATAAGTTACAATTTTCAAGTTAACCACCAAACAAGTTGCCCAGTTCTTTTGGGAGAGCATCATCTGCAGATAACCACCAAACAAGTTGCCCAGTTCTTTTGGGAGAGCATCATCTGCAGATAGGGAATCCCCCGAATCCTTATGACGGATAATGGGACAAAATTCAACAATGAAGAGTTTAAGAAGTACTGCAAGGAGAATGTTATTGAACTTCGCTTTACTTCAGTAGCACACCCGCAAGCAAATGGACAGGCCGAGGTGGCCAATCGGATCATCCTTGATGGACTAAAGAAAAGGGTCGAACGCTCAAGGAACACTTGGGTGGATGAGTTGCTACCTATACTCTGGGCTTATCGCACCACTTGTAAGGTGACCACCGGAGCAACCCCGTTTCTGCTAGCTTATGGAGCCGAGGCAGTTGTGCCCCCTAGAGATTACTCATGCATCGCCAAGAGTGGAAGCATATGATCCCGAGACCAATGAAGAAGGCGTGAGGCTCGCCCTCGATCTGATTGACGAGGTTAGGGATGAAGCGAATGCTAGAAACGCAGAGCATCAGAAGAGAGCATCTTTCCACTGCAACGAAAGGGTTAAGGAGAAGTTCTTTCGACAAGACAACTGGACTCTGAGGAAGATAGAGGCCTCCAGAGTTGGCCAGAAGGGAAGACTATCCCCCAATTGGGAAGGGTCGTATCGAGTCAGGAAGACACCAGGACGAGGATCCTACAAGTTGGAAATCTGGGATGATGAACACATTCCAAGACTAAGGATTGAAGCCTTGAACTTCCAATTTCAACACAACATTAATTGAGCCTTGATGGCCAACAAGGCTGTCTGCCTCCAATCAAGCTTGTCGTGTGGATTCAAAGCATTGAACTAAGAGACGTCGGTCAAGTTGAAACCAAAGCAAAGTTCTATGAGTATCAGAGAAAGGTTGGAAACCTAGAATCAAGATAAAGGATTGAAAACCAACCAAGACATACCATTCCTGAGGCGCTAAGGAGAAAGTGGACTTCCTGAACGATCGATCGAGAAGTAAGACCTCCCACATATGAAACAAGGGGGGCAAGAACTAAAGAACCTCATCTCAAGGTCAACATCCTAGAATGAGAATCATGGGTTGGTGATAACCTTAAAACCAAGGATTCAGCAAACAAGTTAAGGCTCGGAAGGTCACGAGGACTAAGAAACAAGTCATTTGAATTCAAGGTTCATGAAACCTTTCAAGGCATGGCAAACACCTCCTATTGACCTGAAATCTCGCGATTGGTGGTCCAGAACACCCCCAACTTGATAAATGTGTTGGTAGTTGATTAAGAATACTTATTAGAAAATCAAATAAGAAAGGTTGATACCTCGATTTGGAAATTGAAAAATCAACTTGGGATCCTAGGTCTTTGATCCAGAACACCGACGTTGAACCTGAGAACATCAACCTCGAATCCTAGGATGAGAAACACGAAAGTTAGCCATGAAGGCCAAGATTAGCCATGAAGGCCAAAGTTAGCCATGAAGGACAAGATTAGCCATGAAGGCCAAAGTTAGCCATGAAGGCCAAGATTAGCTATGAAGGCCAAACTTGAGGAGGTCGTCATGAATCTCCAATCAAGATCCAAAGATTGAAACTTCAAGTCAAAACTCGAAGACCAATCTGAAATATTGGATCTTCGATCTAAAACTATCTATTACAGACGGAAGGAACCGTTATAATTCATAAAGCCAGAGAAGAAATAGCAGATGTAATCGCTGGAGCTGCAAAACAAGTGACTTCTGAAAAGCTAAATACGCTTAAGGAGTTAATTAAGGAGATCAACCATAATCACAAGATTAGCAGTGCTAATCATAAGTTAAGGAGTAATATCGTCAGAAGTCACGAAGGACCAAACTGATGACTTAAGATCAAGATCGAGGTTTTTGATCCTTAGGATCACGGATGATTTTGAATCCTAGATCCCTGACGACTTAAGATCAAGATAAAGATTCTTGATCCTTAAGATAATGAAGTCACGAATGACCAAGATAGTAACTTGAAATCAAGATCAAGATTCTTGATCCTCGAGACCACGGAGGGTTTTCACGTCCGGATCGCCTAGCTAACCGAGAGGCAATCGACCACGGCGCACGAAGGGCCGCGGCCGACCACCTTGGAGCCGACCACCTCCTCTGGAGGAGCTTCGGCCGATCACCTCTTGGTCGATCACCTCCCGGCCGATCACCTCCCGGCCGATCACCTCTCGGCCGATCACCTTGGATTCAAGCCCTTCGGCCGACCACGAGCTGGCCCTAGATCCGGCCGATCACGGGTCAGTTCGTGGCCCTGAATCCCGACTTTTTCAGCGGACCTCGGATAGTTTTCAGACCTAAATCCCGACTTTTTTAGCGGACCTCGGATAGTTTTCAGACCTAGATCTCGACTTTTTCAGCGAATCTCGTATGATTTTCAGTGCTAAAAAGAAGTCGAGATTAGCACAATTTAGTGCCGATTAGCACCGTGTAGTGCTGTTTAAGCACCAATTAGTGCCTGTTAGCACATATTAGTGTCGATTAGCACCGTGTAGTGCTGTTTAAGCACCGATTAGTGCCTGTTAGCATAGATTAGTGTCGATTAGCACCGTGTAGTGCTGTTTAAGCACCGATTAGTGCCTGTTAGCATAGATTAGTGTCGATTAGCACCGTGTAGTGCTGTTTAAGCACCGATTAGTGCCTGTTAGCACAGTTTAGTGCTGATTAGCACCGTGTAGTGCTGTTTAAGCACGGATTAGTGCCTGTTAGCACATATTAGTGCTGATTAGCACCGTGTAGTGCTGTTTAAGCACCGATTAGTGCCTGTTAGCACAGATTATTGTCGATTAGCACCGTGTAGTGCTGTTTAAGCATCGATTAGTGCCTGTTAGCACAGATTAGTGTCAATTAGCACCGTGTAGTGCTATTTAAGCACCAATTAGTGCCTGTTAGCACAGATTAGTGGCGATTAGCACCGTGTAGTGCTGTTTAAGCACCGATTAGTGCCTGTTAGCACAGATTAGTGCCGATTAGCACCGTGTAGTGCTGTTTAAGCACCGATTAGTGCCTGTTAGCACAGTTTAGTGCCGATTAGCACCGTGTAGTGCTGTTTAAGCACCGATTAGTGCCTGTTAGCACAGATTAGTGCCGATTAGCACCGTGTAGTGCTATTTAAGCACCGATTAGTGCCTGTTAGCACAGGTTAGTGCCGATTAGCATCGTGTAGTGCTGTTTAAGCACCGATTAGTGCTTGTTAGCACAGATTAGTGCCGATTAGCACCGTGTAGTGCTGTTTAAGCACCGATTAGTGCCTGTTAGCACATATTAGTGCCGATTAGCACCGTTAGCACTGATTAGTGCCGTTAGTGCCGTTTTATGCCATTTAACATCGTTTAACACTGTTTAAACGTTGTTTAAGGCTGATTAGCGCTGTGAAGTGCCATTTAACACTGATTAGTGTCGTTCAACATCGTCGTAAATGTGTCGGTCGCTCCACGCTTTACGTTAAGATGATATTGTTGAAAATACTCACGTAAGAGCAATAGACCCTGACCCAAGTCTCGAATAGGGCCGTTATAACTTCAAGGGAAACCTAATCAGTTTTCCTAGAAGTTGGGGGGCAAATGATATGGGCTAAAAGTAAGCCCTAAATACACATTTAATGTGACATTAATTAGACCTAGAATGGTCCAAACGCGGGGCCCACCAGATGGGCCCAAACCCTAATTATGATATTAATTTCGTAATTAATATTAGGGGCAATAAAACAGCTCAGCAAATAAGAGTCAAAAAAAGGAATATAACTCTTACCTGACTTAGCCTCCAAGATACATACCTCAACATGGAAACTGATTCCTAAAAGGAATAGATCCAGAACCTTCCTTGAGGCGGTGGCTTGCCCACCAAGTCTCTTATTCCTACCATAATTCTTAGGCTCCTCAGCCTATATAAAGGGTCTGACCCCTCATTCTCATAACTACGTTTTCGGCTTAATCCTCGATTGAAGACCTCGTCCATTAATGCGAAGCTGGTGGCCCCAATTGGTATAATGGACTCTTGGATTGATCCCATTAAAGCTCATTTGGAAACTGGATGGCTCCCTGACAATGCCTTGGAGGCACGAAAGCTGTCAATAAGAGCATTGAGATATGCCTTGATTGAAGGCATCCTATATAAGAGATCGTTTGTCGTCCCCTACATGAAGTGCTTGAGGCCCCAAGAGGCAAGAGAAGCCTTGGAGGAAGTTCATGAAGGGATATGTGGGCAACACTTGGGGGGGCAAAGCCCTAGCTCACAAGATCACCCGCTTGGGATTCTATTGGCCAGAGATGCTGGCTGATGCACAAAACTATGTCAAGAGATGCGGTAGATGCCAGAAGCACACACCGGTTGTAAGGCAGGCACCTGAGATGTTAACATTGATTAACTCTCCTATCCCATTTGCAATGTGGGGAATGGACATGCTTGGTCCCTTTCCCGTAGCTTTAGCACAAAGGAAGTTTCCGATAGTGGCCATCGACTACTTCACTAAGTGGATTGAGGCCACTACACCAAATATGGCCTTCGGTAACCAAAAAATTATGTTACCTTAGGGTGCTAAAATGTTACTATAGACCCATTTTTGGGCTAAGGTAACATAAATTATAAGTTACAATTTTCAAGTTAACCACCAAACAAGTTGCCCAGTTCTTTTGGGAGAGCATCATCTGCAGATAACCACCAAACAAGTTGCCCAGTTCTTTTGGGAGAGCATCATCTGCAGATAGGGAATCCCCCGAATCCTTATGACGGATAATGGGACAAAATTCAACAATGAAGAGTTTAAGAAGTACTGCAAGGAGAATGTTATTGAACTTCGCTTTACTTCAGTAGCACACCCGCAAGCAAATGGACAGGCCGAGGTGGCCAATCGGATCATCCTTGATGGACTAAAGAAAAGGGTCGAACGCTCAAGGAACACTTGGGTGGATGAGTTGCTACCTATACTCTGGGCTTATCGCACCACTTGTAAGGTGACCACCGGAGCAACCCCGTTTCTGCTAGCTTATGGAGCCGAGGCAGTTGTGCCCCCTAGAGATTACTCATGCATCGCCAAGAGTGGAAGCATATGATCCCGAGACCAATGAAGAAGGCGTGAGGCTCGCCCTCGATCTGATTGACGAGGTTAGGGATGAAGCGAATGCTAGAAACGCAGAGCATCAGAAGAGAGCATCTTTCCACTGCAACGAAAGGGTTAAGGAGAAGTTCTTTCGACAAGACAACTGGACTCTGAGGAAGATAGAGGCCTCCAGAGTTGGCCAGAAGGGAAGACTATCCCCCAATTGGGAAGGGTCGTATCGAGTCAGGAAGACACCAGGACGAGGATCCTACAAGTTGGAAATCTGGGATGATGAACACATTCCAAGACTAAGGATTGAAGCCTTGAACTTCCAATTTCAACACAACATTAATTGAGCCTTGATGGCCAACAAGGCTGTCCGCCTCCAATCAAGCTTGTCGTGTGGATTCAAAGCATTGAACTAAGAGACGTCGGTCAAGTTGAAACCAAAGCAAAGTTCTATGAGTATCAGAGAAAGGTTGGAAACCTAGAATCAAGATAAAGGATTGAAAACCAACCAAGACATACCATTCCTGAGGCGCTAAGGAGAAAGTGGACTTCCTGAACGATCGACCGAGAAGTAAGACCTCCCACATATGAAACAAGGGGGGCAAGAACTAAAGAACCTCATCTCAAGGTCAACATCCTAGAATGAGAATCATGGGTTGGTGATAACCTTAAAACCAAGGATTCAGCAAACAAGTTAAGGCTCGGAAGGTCACGAGGACTAAGAAACAAGTCATTTGAATTCAAGGTTCATGAAACCTTTCAAGGCATGGCAAACACCTCCTATTGACCTGAAATCTCGCGATTGGTGGTCCAGAACACCCCCAACTTGATAAATGTGTTGGTAGTTGATTAAGAATACTTATTAGAAAATCAAATAAGAAAGGTTGATACCTCGATTTGGAAATTGAAAAATCAACTTGGGATCCTAGGTCTTTGATCCAGAACACCGACGTTGAACCTGAGAACATCAACCTCGAATCCTAGGATGAGAAACACGAAAGTTAGCCATGAAGGCCAAGATTAGCCATGAAGGCCAAAGTTAGCCATGAAGGACAAGATTAGCCATGAAGGCCAAAGTTAGCCATGAAGGCCAAGATTAGCTATGAAGGCCAAACTTGAGGAGGTCGTCATGAATCTCCAATCAAGATCCAAAGATTGAAACTTCAAGTCAAAACTCGAAGACCAATCTGAAATATTGGATCTTCGATCTAAAACTATCTATTACAGACGGAAGGAACCGTTATAATTCATAAAGCCAGAGAAGAAATAACAGATATAATCGCTGGAGCTGCAAAACAAGTGACTTCTGAAAAGCTAAATACGCTTAAGGAGTTAATTAAGGAGATCAACCATAATCACAAGATTAGCAGTGCTAATCATAAGTTAAGGAGTAATATCGTCAGAAGTCACGAAGGACCAAACTGATGACTTAAGATCAAGATCGAGGTTTTTGATCCTTAGGATCACGGATGATTTTGAATCCTAGATCCCTGACGACTTAAGATCAAGATAAAGATTCTTGATCCTTAAGATAATGAAGTCACGAATGACCAAGATAGTAACTTGAAATCAAGATCAAGATTCTTGATCCTCGAGACCACGGAGGGTTTTCACGTCCGGATCGCCTAGCTAACCGAGAGGCAATCGACCACGGCGCACGAAGGGCCGCGGCCGACCACCTTGGAGCCGACCACCTCCTCTGGAGGAGCTTCGGCCGATCACCTCTTGGTCGATCACCTCCCGGCCGATCACCTCCCGGCCGATCACCTCTCGGCCGATCACCTTGGATTCAAGCCCTTCGGCCAACCACGAGCTGGCCCTAGATCCGGCCGATCACGGGTCAGTTCGTGGTCCTGAATCCCGACTTTTTCAGCGGACCTCGGATAGTTTTCAGACCTAAATCCCGACTTTTTCAGCGGACCTCGGATAGTTTTCAGACCTAGATCTCGACTTTTTCAGCGAATCTCGTATGATTTTCAGTGCTAAAAAGAAGTCGAGATTAGCACAATTTAGTGCCGATTAGCACCGTGTAGTGCTGTTTAAGCACCAATTAGTGCCTGTTAGCACAGATTAGTGTCGATTAGCACCGTGTAGTGCTGTTTAAGCACCGATTAGTGCCTGTTAGCATAGATTAGTGTCGATTAGCACCGTGTAGTGCTGTTTAAGCACCGATTAGTGCCTGTTAGCATAGATTAGTGTCGATTAGCACCGTGTAGTGCTGTTTAAGCACCGATTAGTGCCTGTTAGCACAGTTTAGTGCTGATTAGCACCGTGTAGTGCTGTTTAAGCACGGATTAGTGCCTGTTAGCACATATTAGTGCCGATTAGCACCGTGTAGTGCTGTTTAAGCACCGATTAGTGCCTGTTAGCACAGATTAGTGTCGATTAGCACCGTGTAGTGCTGTTTAAGCATCGATTAGTGCCTGTTAGCACAGATTAGTGTCAATTAGCACCGTGTAGTGCTATTTAAGCACCAATTAGTGCCTGTTAGCACAGATTAGTGGCGATTAGCACCGTGTAGTGCTGTTTAAGCACCGATTAGTGCTTGTTAGCACAGATTAGTGCCGATTAGCACCGTGTAGTGCTGTTTAAGCACCGATTAGTGCCTGTTAGCACAGTTTAGTGCCAATTAGCACCGTGTAGTGCTGTTTAAGCACCGATTAGTGCCTGTTAGCATAGCTTAGTGCCGATTAGCACCGTGTAGTGCTATTTAAGCACCGATTAGTGCCTGTTAGCACAGGTTAGTGCCGATTAGCATCGTGTAGTGCTGTTTAAGCACCGATTAGTGCTTGTTAGCACAGATTAGTGCCGATTAGCACCGTGTAGTGCTGTTTAAGCACCGATTAGTGCCTGTTAGCACATATTAGTGCCGATTAGCACCGTTAGCACTGATTAGTGCCGTTAGTGCCGTTTTATGCCATTTAACATCATTTAACACTGTTTAAACGTTGTTTAAGGCTGATTAGCGCTGTGAAGTGCCATTTAACACTGATTAGTGTCGTTCAACATCGTCGTAAATGTGTCGGTCGCTCCACGCTTTACGTTAAGATGATATTGTTGAAAATACTCACGTAAGAGCAATAGACCCTGACCCAAGTCTCGAATAGGGCCGTTATAACTTCAAGGGAAACCTAATCAGTTTTCCTAGAAGTTGGGGGGCAAATGATATGGGCTAAAAGTAAGCCCTAAATACACATTTAATGTGACATTAATTAGACCTAGAATGGTCCAAACGCGGGGCCCACCAGATGGGCCCAAACCCTAATTATGATATTAATTTCGTAATTAATATTAGGGGCAATAAAACAGCTCAGCAAATAAGAGTCAAAAAAAGGAATATAACTCTTACCTGACTTAGCCTCCAAGATACATACCTCAACATGGAAACTGATTCCTAAAAGGAATAGATCCAGAACCTTCCTTGAGGCGGTGGCTTGCCCACCAAGTCTCTTATTCCTACCATAATTCTTAGGCTCCTCAGCCTATATAAAGGGTCTGACCCCTCATTCTCATAACTACGTTTTCGGCTTAATCCTCGATTAAGGACATACAAGCCACTACGTCCTAGGTGAGCTCTCGCCGCCATAGCCTCGAGGGCACCATCACCTAGAACTACGTCTTGGCTTGATTCTCAATACAAGATACGTAGGCACTCTGTGAGGACCGATTAGTCCCGAACACGGAAATAGCCATTAAAGCACGAAGCTCACAAAACCTAGCCGCAATATTCATAACCTAGTTTTTATTCCACAATAGCTATAATGATTGGTTATATTTCAAAAAAGGTATGATTATTATTATTAATAATATTTTTGGTCAATTATGGGAAGAAAATGGGCAGAAAATGACATGGCATTTGCTACAGATCCCTAGTGCTTCAACAAATATGGCCAATATTAAAAAATATAAAGGATTGGCTAAATTTTTAGACAAGGAGAATGCCCCATTGGAGTGATGAACTTTTAACATGTTATGTATAATTTTCAAATTTGGTAAATTATTTAAAATTTTAGCTAAGGGTTTTATTGCATTGGAGATGCTCTAAGTAACCAGCTAATCTTAAATCTATAGGTGACAACAAGTTTTACAAGCTATATATTCATGTTGATTAATTAAGTACGTATACACTTCTACTACAATTTTGCTTGTGTAATTACTAAATGGGTGGATGCAGGTCGTGGCAGGTCGTCCAGTACAAAGGTCTCAAACAGCAAATGTAATGGTTCTTTCCCATATTCTGTATGCAAAATATATACATAAATTTAAAAGAAAATAACAAAATAGCTACTCATGTTAATTCATTACGTATACTGATATGATCAATGTGCTTATTACATACGTATATGTATATATGAATGCAGCCCCTTATTAGAGCTCAACCTATGCATAGGCCTTCAACATCAAATGCAATAACCGTGTATGCTCCCAATTCAAGGACTGGAAGACCTACAACATCAAATGCAATAATCGCATATTCTCCCAATTCAAGGACCCGAAATACACATGTATGATCAAAACCTAATTTTATTTAATCTAGTTTTACTGAATAACCTCATATTTTTATGAAATTATCTTTCCACGAAAAATAAATCCACACTCATGATTCTATGTAGGCTATAGCGAAGGCGGCGTTTAAGGCATTTGAAATGGTACTAAACGTGGCAAACCTCGTTGTCGGCGTTGCTGCCCTCTCGACCGCTATCAACACATCATGTTCTATTATGTGACTGAAACCGAGTACAACGGTGGACGATGCTAAAGTTGTAAAATATAATTGTTGATTTTTACTGCTTGTGGACATTAATTATCTCAATTGTAATTTTAATTCTATAAAGTAATAAAGACCCGACTTAAATTGAACAAAAAATACTTACCAATGCATTTCTTCTTTATGTATTTACTTCACTCTAATATTGTAGAACCTCGCATGTGCTTAATTCTGTACTTTCTATTTTTATTTTTTATTTTTGCTAAACTGCGTATATTAAAGAAAAAGGGATTAACCCATGCTCTATGACAGATCATAGAGATTACAAAAGAAGATCAATCTAAACGAGATTGACAACAAAACACCAGAAGTAAGCAGCAGACAACAAACAATAACAATAACAAGGTCAAATAACTAGCCAACTACTGAAAGCATCGATACAAGGCTGCTTGAGGAACCAAGAAGAGGACAATAAACGAGTCTTAATGTCCGTGAGAATCCCTGTGAACAACTTTGCTGGTGTTAGCATGCCTTTGTTATGAGCTCGAAAATTTCGTTCCCTCCATAAATGATAAGCATGGACCTGAATAGATAGAAGAGCCACATGGCGAAGAGTAGAGTCCTGCAAGTTTAGGCAAGAATGCAACAGCTCGAGCTAAGTGTTTGCGTGGTTCGGAATACCAAGCAAGGTCCCCAATTGATCCAAGACATGTGTGCTATACGTGCATTGCAATAGAAGGTGATCAAGAGTCTCGTGCCCTCCAACACACAAATAACAACAGTTGATGACCTCTAAGCCAAAAGAAGCAAGACGATGAAGGGTATTAAGTCTCCCATGACAGACTAACCACAGGTGGTTAGCGTACCTGGATATAGTAAGTCTGTGCCAAATGCCTTTGTGCCACGAAACAGGCTGCGTTTTATTTCGAATGGATTCCCAAATATGTCTGATTTTAACCTTGGGTATAGGTCGACCATCCCAAATGATGACATCCGGTTTACTAAGATCAAAAGAGGGGGGAGTAAAGTTAGCCAGCCAATTGACAAGGACCGGACTGATGTGATGAAGTCTGCTATTTGGGCTAGGTAAAATCCAAGCACCCGAAGCAATTATATCATGAACGACAGCATTGTGCATAGAATAAGACTGTGAGATGATAGAGTCATTCTTAAAGGCAGCAAGACAACAAGAATCCCACCAGGGGTCAAACCAAAGGGATATTCGTTGCCCATTACCTATACTGTATGATAGAAATTGACGGACCAAAGGTCTTAACTGAAGAATTCTTCTCCAAATCCACGAGCAATCACTACGAATATCCATGGTCCAGAATTTATTATGCTTAAGAGCTATAGCATTAATCCAGCGCGGCCATAAGGAATTACACCCATTAATAATCTAGCATAAGTGAAGTAAGAGTTGAGCCTTATTCCACTCTTTCATATTTTTTAAACCCAGACCCCCTTCTTCTTTAGGTAAGCACAGAGTCGCCCAGCTAACTTTATTTCCCCCTTTCGTAGTGGTGTTTCCTTTCCATAAGAATCGCGAAAACAATTTTTGCAAGGTATTATGCACCATAGTGGGAAGCATGAAGTGGTTTGTCCAAAAAGATTGCATAGAGAATAAGACAGACCGAATGAGTTGAGCTCTTCCAGCAAGAGAAAGAAAAATATTCATCCAGGCCATGATACGAGAAGAGATCTTATCAACCAAAGGCATGCAATCATTTACACTAAGCTGCGAGGAAATAAGAGGCACTCCTAGAAATTTGACAGGGATTGTTCCATGAGGAATGCCAAAAGTGTTATTAAACCACGAAACAAGATTCGTATCGCAGTTGCTAAGAAACACCGAGCTTTTATTCAGACTAGGCTTTAAACCACTCAAAGATGAGAATCTTGTTAAAGAATCCATAGTATGTTTGATAGAGTTTTGGTCACCATTTGAAAAAAGCAAGACATCGTCCGCAAAGAAGAAATGGGTAAGGCCAAGATCTTTACACTTCCAATGATGCTTGTAGTTAAAAGGCTTTGCATCAAGAATGTAAGAGAATATATTCATAGCAATGGTGAACAAGTATGGGGACAATGGACAACCTTGGCGAATACCTTTTCCCCCCTTGAAGTATCCTTGCAAAGATCCGTTGATTTTTATTGAATATCGAGGGGTTGAAATACAAGTATAAATCCATTTAATAAACCTAAGCGGAATCCTTAGTTTATGCAGAGCAGCCATCAAAAAATTCCAATCCAAGGAGTCAAAAGCTTTGTGAAGATCAATCTTTAGTGCGCATTTTGGCTTGCCCGTTTCTCTAGTATAACCCCTAAAAAGCTCTTGAGCCATAAGAATATTATTCGATATGTTTCTGCCTTTGACAAATGCAGATTAAGAAGGATTGATCACTGAAGGAAGCACAATTTTCAGTCTGTTCGCAAGAATCTTTGAAATGCATTTGTAAGCAATGGTGCACAAAGAAATTGGTCGAAAGTCCTTGATATGGGAAGGGGGTATCCACTTTAGGAATAAGGGCAATGGACGTTGAATTAATAGCTGGATTCATGTCGCAAGATGCAAAGAAATGTTTTATAGCTGCACAAAATGTTGCACCCACAATTTCCCAAGTAGCCAGAAAAAATTCTAGCGTAAACCCATCTGGACCAGGGGCTTTATTGCACTTCAAAGACTTTAGAGTTTCGAAAATAAGATCATCTGAAATGTTGGCTAGTAGAATAGCACAATAATTGTCTGTAACAGTGGTGCAGTCTATATCAACCATATGATCCAAGAAAGTTTGTGCCTGAGGAGTTACCAGCGGCTCAATAAGACTTGAATTATTTTGAGACAGCTGATGCATAAGGGGTTCCAAGGGTTTCTCTGAAGTAATCAACGGCAATTTTGGAGACGTTTTGAAACCCATAATGAAGTTCGCCCGAATCATTAGTCAACGCCAAAATTTTATTGCGATTCCAGTTTGATTTAATCTGGTTGAAGAAGAATCTTGAATTACCATCCCCATGACATAAACAATTCATTCTAGATTTTTGTAACAGCATCGCCTCTTCCTCAAGAATGCATTTTTCCAGATGTTTTATAGCGATTTCTTCATCTTTTAGCAAAGGGACATTATCTGGGTTATTGCTGAGCTGTAACTGAAAATTGTGAAGAGATTCCCTAGCAGTCATAACACTGGAGTGCACATTACCATGAATTTTGTTAAGGTCCACCAAAGCCTTCTTAACTTTTTTCATTTTCTTACAAAAGATATTCATTGGGTCCCCAGAAATAGGTTCAGACCAGGCCATAAGGATGACATCGAGGAAACCTGGAAGATTTGTCATAAAATTGAAAGGTTTTCGAACTTTGATCCATCGTTATAGGACTGACAAATAAAAGTGGGTTGTGATCCATCAAGCTACGCTCTTTGACAAGAACCTGGCCTTCTGGAAAAGTAGAAAACCAAGCAGCATTTGCTAACATGCGATCCAAGCGTTTCATAATCAAACAACCTTGTTGTTTCCTCTTATTAGTCCAGGTGAAGAAATTACCATGGGTTCTTATATGACCAAGAGAAGCATCATTGACACAAGACCTAAAGGCCTGCATATCAGTTGTCCAATGTTCACGGCCCCCGTGACCTCATTGATTTGGAGAATGGAGTTGAAATCTCCGGTGACACACCACGGAAGAACAATAGTCGAGATAAGATTCCTCAGATCAGCCCATAAAGCAAGCCTTTTAAGCGGCGTGTTACAGGCGTACACGAAGGTGATGAAAAAATCTAATTGTTTCTCTAAAAAGCAGACTTTACAAGTAATTTGCTGATCAGATTTGGATAGGCAATCGACTGACCAAATTGCTGAATTCCAGCCCACCCATAAACGACCATTGGGATGATGCTCGTAGTTATGAAGCCATGACCAATCTTTTTTGATTTTTGAAGCAACAGAACGAGCATTATGCTCTTTAACTTTAGTTTCGATACAACACATAAACGAAATTTTATAGATAGAAATAAAATGCATGAGCTCCTCTTAGTGGGTGCTTTTATTCAAGCCTCGAACATTCCAAGAGGCAAAATTCATTGGTATTTAGGATAATTGACAGGGTTACCTGCCAGTCAAAGACTGCTCTTGTTGATAACAGGAACAAACCCGTCAGCGTCCATGGAATTCTTTTTCAGAATGGAAAGCCTTGGCTTTTCCTTCCTGGTAGTTTCCTTGTTAGATGAAGGGCCTTTTTTGTGTGCAGTAGCGGATGTTGAAGCGAAAGCATGTTGCTGATCAATGGTCCTCAAATCTATGATGAAACCATCATCCTTAGGAGACTTGTTCCATTTCCTTTTAGCTGAGAGAGTTTCGTCATTAGCTTCCTTGCTGTCTTGAGCGAACTCATCTCCATCATCACAATCAGTCAGTGTTTGGAAAGAGTTATCGAGGGCTATAGGGCGAACAAACTCCCCTAGTTCAACTTCCCCCATCTCTGCACAGTCTTCAATTTGGAGTTGCTCTACATCAATGTTATCACTTCTGTTTGTTACGTCCCATTCCTGCAAAATATGAACCTCATCCTCCTCCTGAATCACTGGGCAACCAGAAAGTGACCCAACTGTGTAAGGTACTATAGCTCCCACAATTTCATTTGTAGATGTTGTTGTCTCCTGCTTTGTGTTTCTATAATGTTGGTTGGTTCTTGGTTTTTTCACTTTTCTTTCCGGGTTGTTGATGCATCGAGAAAGAGAGTGTCCAAATGCATTACAAAGACTACAGGAATATGGTAGCTCACCGTACTGAATTTCTATCTTTAGTTCATCATTTGAATTAGGCATAGGAAGTCGAACATAATCCTGTCTCGGAGCAGAATATGCTAACTCAACTTGCACCCCTGCATATTTCAAAGGTTCAAATTTAGCCGTAAGTGCATCAAACTTCAAGGGCTTTCCAACCGTGCTAGCTATTGAACCCAAACCTTCCTTAAACCAAAATAGGTCTGGAACATCAACTAGGCGTATCCAACACGGGACCTTATCAATAATATTACGCTTAAAATTATTGCCTTCAATCCACGGTTTGAGAAACAATGTTTTCCCTCCTATCTGAACAGTGTTTAACATCAAGGCTCTATTTTTTTCCTCTAGTGTAGCAAATCTAAATGTATAATATCCCTTGGAATTGTAATAAACACCTGTCAATCCCCTGTTTTTCTAGAATCTCTGTATTTTTTCACGAACATACTTGAAGGCAAACGATCCACCAATAAAATACCCAATTATGCTAGTCTCTCATTGTTTCTGAGCTTTTTCGAAGAATTCATCTGAGAAACGAACTGTAGCTGTGCCATCCTCGTTGTAATTTATGGTAGCCTCTCCAACAGTAGGTTCATTATTAACCACATTTTTCGCTACAATGTTGCTCCAAGTTTGTGGAGTTTCTTAGATTTTATTCCCTTCACCTCCTTCAAAATTCGAAACAGTAGGGAGACCATTCTGCAGTTGTACAGAATTTGGCAATTGATTTTGAGAAGTTACCTCTGGAGGAGACTGATGTGAGCCATGACTAGAATTCTCTACTTCTGGTCCAGTAGTATGTTGGATAGAGCATTCATTTAAAATGAGATTCATTTGTTCCCTCATACGAAACTGTGCTTCAAGAGGCAGTGGTTCACCCATTACCTCCATCGAGTTCCAGGATTCATTATCAATACGCATCTGATGTTGCAAGAAATTAGTAGGGGCTCCATAGTTGTGGCCTATTAGAGCAGAAAATTCTTCAGAGTCCATAGAACCGGAATTTTCCGAATTTCGAGATCACATCGGAGAAACCAGTCACATAGATCGAGTCTAAAAAGAGAGGATCTGATAAAAGAGATTGAGATAAGCAAGAATATGGAAAAAGAACAACAAGATCCAAAGAAATTTGGACAGAAATAGGAGGTCAACGATGTGGGTTAAGGTTGTTTCCGATAAGAGTTGAGAAAAAGTGTTTAGGTTGGTTGCAGTGTAGTTTTTTGACTAATTTTACAATAAAAAATTTCTTTTTGGAGTGAATTTAGCACATCATTGCCTCAAATCATATTATAACATTTACCTTATTGCTTACATAAATAAAAATATACTCCTCAGTCCGAAATAGGGCCAAGTAAAATAGGATCGAGGAAGTGCCTTTTTTATAGATTACATCCATAAAGTTTTATCTACACTTATACGGGAGCGCCATAGACTACTAGCCATTGGCCTAACATCCTTACTAAAAAAATAGTAAAAAATTATTGAGAAACATAATCACATTAATTTAGGGCTTGTTTGATTTATCTTAATTTTCATAAATAAGTACTTATTTTCATAATGAAGTACACATTTACTTATTTTTTTCTATTAAAAAAAATTATTATACAAAAATAATTATTTTCAAAAATATCACATATTCATATGCTTTAATTTATTGGAAAATAAGTAATTATTTTTTACTCTAACGTACTTTTCAATTGACAATCTCCCCATGTAAGAATGTGTCTGACAAATAGTTCCCGGTTCTCAGATTTACCGCATGCAGTAGAATGTTTGTGTGTGATTCTTCGTTGAAATAGTCGATTAAAAGAGTGTGGATCATTGGATTTTAAAATAGATAAATGTGATCCGTTAGATCTAATATTAAAAAGTTTATTTGATTGATAGTATGATTATTTGATTGATAGCTTGGCCTCTTCCACCACAATCTGAGCATACAAGTGATTTTTCAGTGGCTCCATTGCTGTACATGGCTGAAATATTTCCAATGTGTGCCATGACATGACATGATGTAGTATATCTCTTTGAGACTCTTCTTGTTAAAGCCATGACATGATGTAGTATACTATCTTTTTGAGACTCTTCTTGTTGAAGAGTAGAGCATGTCATTTCAACAGTAGGCAATCGAACAGACATTTAGAACTGGCTCCTTTAAGGACCATAGGTACATGTCATTAAGTCCATTCAAGAACTGAAATAATATTTTGACTCCTCTTTAAGAGTGTCTATATGGCTTTCAACAAAGCTGTCACATCCTCAGATTTTGTAGTAACAACAGGCAATACATTCATGACATCTATTTCTTTCCATAACATACTCAAGCTATTGAATTATTTAGAAATATTCAAGTCATTTTGTTTCAAACCAAACATGTGTCTACATAATTTATACATTCTAGAGCCATTAGTTAACAAGAAACGTTTTTCTTGTTGCTTTTAATATTTTATTTGTAGAGCTAATAAATAATGTAGATTTTCTTATAGATTCACAAATATTGTTATGGAGCCAAGATATTACCATGTTGTTACATGTGTCCCATTGTGTGCCTTCATATTCATCAGTGGTGCTTCTTGTTATAGTGCCAAGAACAAATCTAAATTTTCTTTTTGAGGCAAGCTGAATTTCACGTGATCTTCCACATTTTGTAGTCACCACATCCTTGAAGCTTTGACGCACAGATGGATGTAGGTCCATTTGAAGGATGAACAAAAAGGGGATTTTGCATGATGTGCATGAGAATTTACTGGTAGTTGTCATTGGGTTATTTCAAGAAACTCAAGAACAAGAACTTGATTTAGATGTGTGTTTGTTTGAATAGATCTCATTTCTACACTCTTGTTTCAAAATTAAAACAGCTGTTCATTCACTATGTCTGATATCATAAAGACAAAAATAACAAGCAAATGAAAGACTATAATACTCCTATTGTTTTATGAGGAGGAAAGAACTATTTGATTCAAGTTGCTGAATGTTTGATACATATAGCAGATGAGCATGTCCTTACTACTGATCCTACCTGCCATTAATGCTCTTAATGAGTTAATGGCAACATTCCAAAACAAAACAACCTACTACCAAATACCTAAGATTGTCCTAGGATATTCGATCTATTTATTCAATACTGCAAAAATCAAAAGTAGAGAACAATTCAACAATCGCTTTGTCATTATTAGCTGAGCTGGAATGCCACCTTCCTTCCTTCATTACACATATTATCCATATATATCTCTCATTCAGTCATACAATGAACTAATTATTAGCCTCCATTTTCACAATCATGTAAATGATTAAACCCATCAGATTATAAATCATGTAAATCATGTTCTAAAATTTCCATTAATTCAGTTTTTCTGTAATCCCTAAACTTAAATTAAACTCATCAGATTTCGTTGATCCATCAAATCGGGAGCAAGAAGCACTAAGGGGGTGGTATTGTATTTTTGGGGTAATGACTTTTATGGATTTTATAGACTTTTAACGACTTTTAATGATTCTTGTTGAGTCATTAAAATTTCAAAATAATTTTGATGACTCCTAATGAAAGGACTTCTAAAAACTTTCATAGACATTTTGATAGATTTTGTGGTTTACTAGACTAACTACAAAGATCATATATTAGCCTATGCTATGAAATGCTTTAACCTTTTTTCATTGCAATACAATTTCGATTGTGTGTTCTCCGATTAATCCGGCCACCAAAAAATTGAGTATAAGGTATATTTCTTGTTAAATTGAGTATTTATTGCATATTTTAATCTGAGAATTATATATTTGTCACTATTCATAGCTAATGATGATGCAGAGCTATGTCATTAGCCATCAATATTTTTATGATGCAAAGCTATTTTATTGATGTTTTATGTGAATTTATGCAAGCACAAAATTTTTAGAAGCCCATGAATTACTATGATGTTTGATGGATTCTTATTTTACTTTGTGTGTTATGATCTAGTTTTACAAAATTGCAAAAGATGATCTAGTTTTTACAAAATTGCAAAAGATCGCACCCTCAATAATATTGTTTACTAAAATGAATATAAATATGGAAATTGAAAACCAAGAAGAGGAAGAAAAAGAGATGGAAGAAGAGGAAGAAAGAGAAGAAAAGCGACAAGAAATTTTGAAATTATTGACAGTAGAAATTTTAAAGAAATTATTGACAGTAATGAAACAATTTTATTCAAGATGATTTTAAAAGAATTATTAGAAGTCATGTCAAATCTTATCAAAAAGCTCATGACTTTTTTTTTCAAGGGATGTAGTTATAATTTTTGTTAAAAGTCATTCTCATTAAAAGTCATAGACTTTTTGAATAACATGATACTTATAAAGAGTCTCTAAATGTCTAAATTCAATACCGCCCTACTTTTAAATACTTCTTAAAAGTCTTAATTGAATAACACCATACTTTTAAAGACTCTTTAAAAGTTAGAATTGAATACCCCATAACTTTTAAAATCTTTAAAAGTCTTTAAAAGTCTTAATACAATACCACCCCCTAAGTTTCAGTTTCGGATTTCATTTGTCTAATCCAATCAATTCAGTCCCTACAGCCAGTCATCTTCATCTATTGATAAGGATTTGGCATGGGAATGCTAAAAACTAATTCATTCTTCATGTCACAATAAAAAACAATACAATATTTACTACAACGGAGAACAAATTCATATAATTCGTAATAGAGATATCTAGAACAACGAGGTTCCCTTTCCTTTCTTGTCTCCACCGATCTCAGAATGCTTGCATCCCTGCACAATCAGTCAGAAAATAGATAGGCCAAGTTAAAATATATATAAAATATAAATTGGTAGTAGAAGGAATCCAAAAATTGAGAAGATAACCTAAATAGGATGCTGAGACACATGTAAGTACAAGCATATAAGTAATTCATTAACATTATACACAAGTAAGCAATTGTCCAAAAATACTTGGTTTTTAGTTTCAGTAATGGATCATGTACGGCGAATTGCAAAAGCACATTACTACGCGGGGTCTAAGAGAACTCAAGATTTGGCACACGAATTCTTCGATGAAATTAATAAAGATGGGAATGGAGAGGTTGATTATGTGGAATTCAGATGAAGACCACAACTACTTTGTCGACAAAGATCAATTTAGGGGTGTAGTCGAGCCGAGTCAATCACTAGCAGGCTCGAGTTCGAATTGAACTTGACTAAAAAGTTCATGCTTAAGCTTGAGTTTGAGTTCGATCGAGCCTTTCATTCAATCTCAAAGCTCGGCTCGTAGAAAGTTCCATAGGTTCGAGTTCGGCTCGAATGCTCGAATAGATTTTATCGAATATTGATAAAAACTCGAATATGATGGATTCGGCTCGAATTCGATTCGAAATATATATAAATTACATATAAATATTAAACAATAAAATAGAAATATGTAATATATATATATATATATATATATATATATATATATATATTGAAAATAAAAAAAGTCAATTAGGCTCGCGAAACTTATGAGCCGAGTAGACAGATATGATTATGGGAGTTTGGATTTTTGGGACGTGATCATAATTCTCTTCTACATTATCGAAAGTGGAAGACCTTTTTGTAAGGGATGTGACGAGTTCTTGACTAGAACTTATTTTGCGTGTATGAAATGCTTTGAAAGCTCTGGAGGCCCTTCGGCATTTGTCTTCGTTGTTATGAAGACACCGACTATTATCTTGATCATCGTCCCTATGACTGTCCCCATTTTTTGGACAATTAATTTCTGGTAGAAGCTCGGGGCAACTCCAACTGTGCACTAAAAATTCAATTGGGATAATTTTGATAATTTTGCTCCAAATCCTTTTAACAGTGAACTAAAAATTGATCCAAAATAGTACTGCTCCAAATTTTGATCACCACTAATCCAAATCTTTTAATTATTATAATATTGTTAACTTTCCTATTTTGTTGATTTTGTTAATTTGAATGAATGTAAATTAATTAAGTTTGAAATATTATTAAAATTCATGATAAATTAAAAAATAAAATTACACTTTTCACATAAAATTTCAAAATACATGGAAATTAAAAACATAAAATAAATTAATACGACATAGATAATTTCACAATAATATAACTTCAAATAAAATGAAATAAGACTAAATTATCAATTTAGTTGTCCGACATATCAGTTCTTCCAAGATAATCAAAGTTCTTCTGATGTTCGACTTTGAGAGGTGTTATCAAAGATAATGATGCTCATCTAGCAATTTGAAATGCACTAATTGGGCATTTGTCGGAAGAATAAACTAATTCTAATAGTTACTATTTTTATGTAATAATTTAATGTTTTTAATTTATTTTATGTAATCTTTCATTTTTTTCGAATGTATTTTGTAACGTTTTACCTTTATTCGAATATATTCTAGTTATAATTTGATTGTTGATTTTGTTATTATGATTTATAGTGAAATTATTTAATTTTTTTAAAAATACTCAAAATCAATATATATATATATATATATTTATATATATATATATATATATATATATATATATATATATATATATAGATAGATATATATAGGGGCTACTCCAATACAAACCTCCTTAAAATACAATCCTACAAACCAAGCATAATCTAATATTTCAAGCTAATCTAAATGACCAAACTAGGGGTACCCCAATACAAAAAACATTTAAAATACTTGGCTCTATCCAACAAAAAAAAATATTCACTATTCACGTGATGACGTGGGAGTGGATTTCACTGGTTAACGGTGCTTCGCACCTTCTTGTACGGCGCTTCGCGCCTTTATCATTCTAAAGTTGTAAGGAATGACAATCAATGGTAAAGGCAATAGACGATTGACGGTTGTGTCGAGAGCCTTCGGCCCTCATGACTACCTAACTCATCTGTTTACTGTCTTAAGTGCTTCGCATTTCCACGGCAAGATTTTTTTTTTTTTGGATAGAGCCAATTATTTTAAGCATTTTTTGTGAAGGTACCCTTGGCAGGAACCTTAGAATAGATGAAATATAATTAATTTATTGTTGGTTTGTAGGTTTGTATTTTAAAAGTGGTTTGTATTTGAGCACTTGCCTATATATATATATATATAGGGTCACGCTCCAGTGAGAACACATGTTAGTGTGAGAACAGTGAGAACACACATATTCATCACATTTCAAGCTATTTTAAAGGGCCTCGCTAGGGGCACCTTCACAAAAAAGTCTTATAATTCTACCCTCTATCCATTCATAACAAAAAAAATTAACAAAAAAATTTTAAAAAAAAACTGCTGCCACGACATCATTTTAAATTTTTAAAAAAAAAATTAAACTTTTTTTTTATGAATGGATAGAGGGTAAAATTATAAGACTTTTTCGTATTGGGTGCCCCTGGCGGGGCCCTTTAGAATAGCTTGAAATGTGGTGTTCTCATTGTTCTCCAACATATACGTATTATCACCTGAATCAAACCATATATATATATATATATATATATATATATATATATATATATATATATATATATAGGGTCCTACTCCACTACAAACTAAAATTAACTACAAACTAAAAACTAAACACTAATATAATATTTCAAGCTAATCTAATGACCAAACTAGGGGTACCCCAATACAAAAAATGCTTAAAATAATTGGCTCTATCCAACAAAAAAAAATAAAAATAAAAAATAAAAAAAATCACTGTTCACGTGATGACGTGGCAGTGGATTTCACTGGTTAACGGTGCTTCGCACCTTCTTGTACGGCACTTCGCGCCTTTATCATTCTAAAGTTGTAAGGAATGGCAATCAATGGTAAAGGCAATAGACGATTGACGGGTGTGTCGAGGACCTTCGGCCCTCATGACTACCTAACTCATCCGTTTACTGTCTTAAATGCTTCGCATTTCCACGGCAGAGATTTTTTTTTTTTTTTTTTTTTGTTGGATAGAGCCAATTATTTTAAGCATCTTTCGTGAAGGTACCCTTGGCGGGAAACTTAGAATAGATGAAATATAATTAATTTAGTGTTAGTTTGTAGTTTGTATTTAAGGATTGGTTTGTATTTGAGCAAAAACCTATATATATATATATATGCCAAGGTTCTAGAGAGAACACCCTTAAAAAGAGAACGAGAGAACACATCATCTAACCATTGAATCTATTAAATCTAATGGCCCCGCCAGGGGCACCCAATACAAAAAAGTCTTATAATTCTAGTCTCTATCCATTCATAAAAAAAAAAAATTTAAAAAAAATTTTAAAAAAATTTAAAAACCTGTTATGACGTCACAGTGACATCATCATCATTATTATTTTTTTAAAAAAAAAAATTTAATATTTTTTTTTAATGAATGGATAGAGGGTAAAATTATAAGACTTTTTTGTATTGGGTGTTGTTAGCGGGACCATTAGATCTAATAGATTCAATGGTTAGATGATGTGTTCTCTCGTTCTCTTTTTAAGGGTGTTCTCTCTGGAGCCTAATAATAATTGAATTTGGATTTGGATTTATATTTGAATCACATGATTGGAATAGAATTTGTATCCCATCAAAAATTTGGATATATGGTTGGAGTTGGTCTTAGAAATTTACCATATACCTTGAATATGAAATTTACCTTTCATCACTCGAAAGCTCATTTAAATTTGTTTTTCGTGTCCATAATAAATATTAAAAATATTGGGAATTGAAGAAAATCAAACCTGAAACCTCTGCATATATGAGATCTGAAATCATGTTAAAGAACCAATTCATCTAAAATCAAAAGATATTATAGGAAGACCCAATTGAATGTCTATAATATATTTTAACATCTATCTAAATAATACCGTTACTTCAATAACAAAATGATTTAAAAATCTTACGACCAGTCATATTTGGCCCAAGTTCCTTACGCAAACAGCAGCCAAGTCAAACTGTAATCAAAAGGGAAAATGAAAAAAAAAAACTGCTTCGCAACTTGGCAGAAATAGACAAAAATTTTGGGAACAAAGAAGAATAGTGTCAAGCTATGACTCGTTGATGTAATAATGTTAAATTATCGGTCCTCCTATTCTTATATTTAATTTTTTGATTTAAATCAAATTGATGCAGGGGAGAGGTTCTTCAACAGCAGGTGCCACCGCTGCCTTCATATCAATGGAGTCCCTCACAATCTCCATCAGCTAATGACATAGTTCGGTCGAATTGAAGCTTGTTGCTTATGTTTTCTGAGATACATACAGAGTCGAACTTCATCTTATATGCAAGTTATGTATTCAAATTAATCATTTGATTTTCGCAGACTAATAACAGCAACTTAAGGACAGCATACAAAGCATTCCAGGTAGCACTGCAAGTTGGCGGCCTCGGTGTTTGCATGGCTGCATGTACAATTATGTGACAAGATCTCAAGTCTCAACTCAATTCTCAGCTTCAGCTATAAGGAGCAAGTCGAGGCCACTTTGGCATGACATGATCATCAATCAAGCTTTCACTTTTCAGTGTGTACCATTTAATAATTTATGAGTTATAATAGTCCAGTGCATTTCCATTACAAATCCTAAACAACAAATCAACGATACAAGCAAGTTGTACTTGAAATACCGGGTTCTAAACGCTCGTTTTACCATGTTTTAGCATATACTTGATCATCGCCATTCAAGTTTTATCATGTTTTAGCATATACTACCCCATCCCAAGTCCATGGAATAAATTGTTCTTAATTTTTTTAAATAATAATAAATTTGACTATACTTCGAAGTCCTGGCATACGGAGTTTAAATGATTATTGAATACTAGTTTAAATACCAACTGATTCTTCATATCACAAACAAAAACAGTACAAATCAATATGCCACAAAAAAACAATGCAACGTTACTGCTAACTGGAACAAACTTAAACTAAAGTCAGATTGCAAGGCCGGTACAGTAAACAAAAGAAAGTTTGTAACCAAAGATATTCTAAAACAGAGATGTTCCCTTCCCCTTCTTGTCTCCACCAATCTCAAAATGCTTGCATCTCTGCAGACCAATAGGATAAAGATAAGCTAAGCTAGTATGCAAACTCAAATGAACCCGAGTGAAGGGTATGTGATTACTCAAAAATGAAAAGCTAACCTTGATAGGATGCTGCGACACATGTTTGCAGCCCTGGCATTGCAGCCTCAACACAATCTTTTTGGTAGTTTTTGCCTGATAAGAGAAAACAAAGTAGTGTTGTAAAGTGTTATGGAATCAGAAACCTTCAGGATTAATACATTCATTTTAAGGAAAAACTGATAGTTACCTTCTTGTGGAAAACGGGCTTAGTTTGTCCACCGTAACCAGACTGTTTGCGATCATAACGTCTCTTTCCTTGGGCAGCCAAGCTGTCCTTGCCTTTCTTATACTGTGTCACCTTGTGCAAGGTATGTTTCTTGCATTCCTTTGACTTGCAGTATGTCTTTTTTGTCTTAGGAACGTTCACCTGCAAGAGAAAGAACAAGTCAATTTCAGTCTAAAAATTCCATTCCTACTGTTTAAACATCACCACTTAAGGTGTTAATTTCATTTCTTGTGGACGTTTTAAATCTAACCACTCCAAGTTCAAAACAATATTATCTACCCACACCCAATATGTCATAGTGCAAACACTGTTGGACTTAGACAAGGGCGTTGTAAGGGTACACCATAAAATTTAACTTATCAGAGTATTAATTGAGAACCCATCTAACGTAATGTAGAACAACCAGGCTTACCAGCAAACAGAGCTTAAAAAATAACGAAAAATAAACTGTTAACTACAAATTACTTGTAGTCTAGGATCCCCAACATTTTATAGAAATCGTATTGTTTTGTTTTGGTCAATATTGCTAGACAGAATTTTCTTTACTACCATCTTTACAAGATATTTATGAATACTCATTTCAGTCTAAGAATAAAACCATTAATGAAAAGTGAACTTTTTCTTCCAACTTTGTTTACAAAGTTTTGTAACATTCTCACAATCAACATAACTTGACACAAATGTCCCATACTCGACTACATAACTAACAAGAAACCACGAGACCAGTTCTCAATCATAAAACTACAACTCAACACCTCTATGCCAGCCCGCATTAGCTGCACTATCGAAAATCTAATTTCAACTCGGTCAAAAAAATGAATAACATACCAAACAACCCATCTACACAAAACCAATCTTCAAACCACACAATCCATACATTGTCCTACCCCAATTCTACATAAACAATTACGAAACAAAAACATAACCATGCCAATTTACGAAACAAGCTAAATAACAACTAAATCCAATCTCCTCAAATATACACTACCAATCTCCTCAACTAAAACATAGCATTATAACAGAAATGCAAACTATAAATAAATCAATAAAAATCCAAAAACAACAAAAAAATTATATTAAAAAAAAAATCCATGAAAAATGGTTCGATTTACACACTCATACATTCAATTCCATAAATAACAAGACAGATTAATAGAATAAAAAGATCACAAATTATATGGTGACTAAACAAAAAACAAGATTAATTTGCAGTATTATAGAATATAGATACATGTAAATGTATGTATAGAAGAGGGGAGTACCATAGCTGAAGGGCAGCAGGAGAGATGTTGAAAGAGAGAGATGAGAAGATGCAAGCAGCCAAGAAGCAAAACAAAGAGACAGACTGTGTGTATATAAAGATTAGGGTTTGTAGTTTTGTTGGGCCTTGTAAATTATTTTAAGGTATGAGGCTTTGGATCGGCCCATTGTAAAAGGGTTATCCGGTTGTACCCAATAATTGGGCAAGGAGCAGTATGAATTTTAAAATTTAAATTTGTTTCAATTTTTAATATCTTGATCAAAACAATTAGGTACATCCTTATTAAGAATAAATGTCGATTAAAATACATCCTTATTTGTAAAAAAAATTGACTTTAAAGTATAAATTTATTTCTAAAATTTTAACTACATCTTTGTATGATTTAACAAAAAAACATGGTTATTAATGTTATTTTTAATTTATTTAAAAGTGTATTTTACTACTCAAAGTACTTTCCAAAAAAATTAAATACAATAATACAATTCGATTTGATTTTTTTTCTAAAACTAATGTAGGAGTTCCTTTTTTAATCATTAAAAACAATATACTTTATCACTTATCATTTCTTTTAGTTGGAGACTTCCATCAATTTTCATCGATGGAAATCATATATCAATTTCTTTTATTTTGTTCTTATTTTTTCAATAATCCTCATATTTGGATAAGGATTTCAGCCTTTTTAGATTATTTATTTGTTTAATAAATCTCTTATTGATAAATTTTGTTCATAATTTATTTGGATTTTGTTTATCCTCTTAGTGTGAGAGTTTGGTGTATTGTGATGTAATTTAATGTTCGGAATTTTCAAGATTTTGATTTAGCGATTAATTTTTTAATGAGATTACAATTATGGTTGAAGTTAATAGCTAAAAGTGATTGTGACGAAACAGATACATGTACATATATCAATATCAACTTTAACAAACTAGCATTTTGCCGTATACGGGATTCATTTAATTTAAAATGTCATTTTAAATAATTTTAGGAGTTTAATTGATCACCGACAAACATGTTCCATTCAATTATATAATTATTTAATGAAATAGTGTTATGAAAAAATTTATATAAAGAGTAGCATACAATTCTATTTTGACAATGCTAAAAATTTATTCTATCCATCAAAAATTGCAATTTAAGTAATAAATATTTTTGAAATTTTGTTAGATTGATTGTGACATAAGATTGAGATTCTGAATCAAGGTTAGATACTTGTTGATGAAGATTAGATGCATAAAAAAATGTCAGAATTATTCAAAATATTTTCTTTATTGAGAATTATGGTGAAGGAAAATTTTTTCCCAACAATATCTTTCAGCTCTTCCGGAAATGTATCAGCTGCTTTTTTCTACAAAATATGAAGACAAATATAGTTAAATTTAAAAAGTTATTTGATGACATTAATAGAGTCTGTATTACAATAAAAGAATTCATTTGTAAATTATACCTTTTTCAAGGCTCGACTTAAATTCGTTGCACTGGTATTCAGAATTCTTTTTGTAGGTAGATCAAGGAGGATCATGTTTGATGTTGCAGTTTCATCCTCTACCAACATTAGCACCTTAAATCTGAAGTTTAATTACATATAAGAGATTATAATATTAAATATATAATTAAGCGAATATATATTTTTTCTAAAAAATAAACATATATACGACGCAATTAGTGAGTTAGAATTACTATAAATACATCTTATCAGGAACTGGGAAACTTCTTGGACAAAGTAGGCATTTAAATGTGGCATCAATCTTATTAACTCCCATTTCGCACTGAGGGCAGTCATTGTAATATCATTTGTACTCCTCATTGACCTTGCTAATCTTGACACGACAAATAACTTCTTTCTGCGCATAAATTTTTAGATGCATATATAGATTATGTTTTTATATTAAAAACTTAGATATTGAAATGAAGGTATATTGAAATTCATTTTTTTATAACACAACATTGATCAATTCGGCATCTTTTAAATTACGAAGATCATTCAAAGTGTAAAGTTCAGTTTGAGTGTTGTCGGCTTGTTCCTCAATGATTGTAGATTGAGATGCCACATATCCAACTTCTTCAAGTCTATATTAATGTTAAAAAATATGAGTAGTCTGTTTTTTCCATTTTTCCATTGTAACATGTAAATGGAAATACATATATGGTGTATAAAAATACATCTATCTCATTATTTCAGTGGGATCGTCATCAATATTCAAATATACTTTAGTGGATGACAATGATTTAATTTGCACAACACTTGACAAATGTTAGAAATTCATGTTAATCTGTTATAAGATAATTAATAAGAAATGAAATGACATTATTATTGCATACCTTTCCAGGTCACGACTTTCGTATTGACTAGAATTAAAATATTTTGTTCTGAATCATCGGCACCAATCATCCTTTTAACTGATGATGCAAGATCTTCCCATATAATCACATCACGAGCACATCTATTTTCGGAATAGATAAATATGTTGAAATTAGTGAAATTATTTCAAAAAAATTTAAAAATTGCGTAGCAACTTTTCGGAATAGATAATTAATATTTCAATGACTAATTTCATATTTTATAAATTTTAATTTACAATTACAATATATTGGACGAATATAAATAAAATTAAAGTATTACTTAAAATATATATTCAAGTATACCATATGTAAATTCTGGTTCTCCATCTTTATAAGTAGGTTCATTAGGACACGTCTCTATTGCCAATGACTTTAAATCTTCCAACTCTATACATTCGTACTTGTTCATCACCAAAAGTGGATCATTTTCTTGTACATGAACCACTTCAGTTGCATTTGTAAAAGAAATAGCCATTTTTGACGATACTGGTCGCAGTTTTCCAAATGCGCTCTTCACAGTGAAGTTAGTGATAATATAAATTTCTCCCTCCTCTAATTTTTTCTTTGGATTTTTCCAGATGTCCACATTTACAAATTCTTGAATATGATAACCCTGGAAGACAACATATATGTCAAATAATTAAAAGTTATAATCAGTAAAAAGTTTACATAAAAAATGAATATATAATTGATAAGTGGATTTATATCCACTTGGAGCATTCTAAATCGGCTTAAATTGATTGTCTTGGGCTCAAGTTTCTTGTAGTTTTGATGTGTTTTGTTTAGTTGTGCAGATTTACAAGGATGTTGATTATGGTGGATGTTTTTGTCGTTTTTGGAGATTTAATTTATTAAAATTCGGATTTATTGGGCTGCACGCTTGAGATTCACTGTTTGGGCCATATCTTGAGTTCTATAAGTCTGTTTTCAGCCCGTAAGCAGTCCACGCGAAGATAACGAGATTCTCTATCATTCTAAGGTGGTCCAGAAGCCCAATTACGTCTGGAACGGCTCTGGAAAACAGAAGAAAAGTCAGCTACGAATTTCCCTTAAAAAACAGAATCAGTTTAGGAAACGTATCTTGCAGAAATTCTATTATAATTCTGTTTTGGTATTTTCTTGCTGGGCAAGATGTCTAGAGCCTATATAAACACATCCAACCCTTGTAAATTGTATTATTAAGATTATCATCATTAGGAAGAGAACCATTACATATCAATTACTTAGGTTTATTTGTATATTTTCATACTTTGTTTTTATCATGGTTTCATCAGATCCCATGATGACGAGAGGTTCAATTATGAACTAATCGTTGTCATGGGATTCTAACGGATTTATTTATGGAGCTTTAGTATCTTGATGCTTTACAGATCTGTGTGTGATGTATATCTGATATCCTCGTATGGTTGTGTTTCATGTATTTAGATGCGTAGCTAACATCTAATTTGTTAATCTCTTGTGAAGCGAGAGTGGATCTTGAGATTTAGAACTTGCCATGCTAGCATAGGATAGGTTGATGTTTTAACATCATGATTTGTGGCATGATTAGAGATAATATGCTACCCTATGTGATCAATGTGGATAACTTGTTCTTCAACCGTTATGTTTTCAAATCTTATAGAGATATAGGGTCTAAGCATAATTGGTGTCTATTCATCTTCTATCTCTTTTGTGGATGTATGTTTAGTTTGGTATACGTATACTGAGAAGTAGCGTTTACTTGTTTCGTGTTATCCGATCAGATATCATAACCAATGCACATAGTAATTAAAGGCGTCAGATCTAAGCGAAGTATTTAATGAAGTTAGGATTCCATGGTTTATCTTGCAGAAGTAATTAGATTTCAATTCTTGCTAGTTAGTTAATTTGTAGTTTTGTTAATTTGCTTTTTAGTTAATTTAGTTAGTTAAAACCTTAATTTATTAATTGTCTTAGCAGTGAATTAAGATCATACACTGTTGCATAGGTGCGTTTACTGAATTAGAACCATAACCAGATCCCTGTGGGAACGAATTTGGACTTAACCTTATATATTACTTGTGACCACGTACGCTTGCGTGATTTAGTGTAAACAAGTTTTTGGCGCCGCTGCCGGGGATCATCGGTGTTTATTTTTGGTTTATGTGCTTGTCAATAGTGGTCGTTAGAGTTCACTGACTCAGATTGTTTTTTTCTCATCTATTCTTGTAGTTCGTTGGTGTTTCAGGTACTTGTCAGAGAAAGATGGATTTTTACTATGGAGTTCAGCAGGTGGCTAGTGTTTGTGAGCTATGTGCGGGCGCACATGAGACGTATCAGTGCTGGAGCAACCAAGGTGGTATTCAACAGCCTCAGCCATGTGAGCAGTGTTTGGGTGTTCATGATCCCTCACAATATTGTTACTACGGAGGAGTTGATCCATATGTCAGTTATGAGGAACAACCATATTTTCAATACTATCCTCAACAGTACCAGCAAGATGTTCCAGATATGTCATATGTCTTTGGTAGTGAAGAGTTTCAACATCAGCAACCTACTCCTACTTTTCAGTCAAATGATGATTTGAAGGAGATTAGGAAGGAGATTAGGATGCTTGCAGAGAATAATGAGAAGCTTATCAAATCTATGGGGACATTAGCTGCTCAAGTTTTGAGAGTCTTGGAACAAGAGAATCAACAATTCATACCAGAAGCAATTCCAGAAAATAACGATGACTTGGAGCAAGGTACTGCATGCTTAATTGAAGAAGACAAATTCCAAGAGGAGGAGAGTGTTCATAAGCCATGTGAGGAATTTGATCAAGCTAGTGAGGTGGAGGATTTGGAAAGGGCACTATTTGAGACAGACACTGATGAGCTACGCAAATTTCAAGAATTGTTTTGTGCGAACCTAGAAGACACTGTTGGGCTACAGAAATTTCAAGAATTGGTATGTGCGAACCAAGAGGTTGATGATCATGAGAAAGATGCAGGTCTTCTACTTGTCTCAGAATTTAAAGATGGAGGTAGCGCATTAGAGCCAATGGAGGAAGTTCTCGTTGAGGAACCAAAGGCTTCAGCAATTTACATTTACCCTCCTCCATTATATTCAAGTGAAGCCCGCGAAGGTGTGTTGTTCTACAAATTGACAGATTTTGGGTCAACAGATGAAGGCATTGGAATAGGACATATTTGTTACACGAATAGGCCAAGCGAGGAGAAAGAGCAAAAAGTGTGCCGTCGAGATGATGATGAAGTATTGCGAAGAGAGGATCAGGCGAACTATTATCATCCTTAATGGAGACTTTGAAGTAACGTCAAGCTATTGACGTTAAAGAAGCGCTTGGTGGGAGGCAACCCGCATTAGTATAGGAAAAAAAAAAATCTGTACAAAAAAAAAAAAAAAAAAATTTTCCGAACAGTAGGCGCCAGCGCATCATGCGCCAGCACCGCGCAAGTGCGCCAGGAGAGACAGGAGCTTCCCGCGCATCACGCGCCCCGACCCACGCCTCATGCGCCAGACTCGTACTGCCCAGTCCACGATTCTGTCGTCCAGGTAAGTTAATATATACTAGGTAATATAGGTTTGTTATGTACGTGTTATATGTTTAATATATATTAATTAATTCATCTCCTAAATCAATTCCTACCCCTTTTCTAATTATTCTTTCCACCTAAAATCCTAATTCTAGCCCCATATTAATTCCAAATTATTCCCAATCCAAGAATAATTTATTTGTGCTAACGTCAAGCTTAATAATCCATAGTTCACAAACACTAGCCACCTGCTGAACTCCATAGTAAAAATCCATCTTTCTCTGACAAGTACCTGAAACACCAACGAACTACAAGAATAGATGAGAAAAAAACAATCTGAGTCAGTGAACTCTAACGACCACTATTGACAAGCACATAAACCAAAAATAAACACCGATGATCCCCGGCAGCGGCGCCAAAAACTTGTTTACACTAAATCACGCAAGCGTACGTGGTCACAAGTAATATATAAGGTTAAGTCCAAATTCGTTCCCACAGGGATCTGGTTATGGTTCTAATTCAGTAAACGCACCTATGCAACAGTGTATGATCTTAATTCACTGCTAAGACAATTAATAAATTAAGGTTTTAACTAACTAAATTAACTAAAAAGCAAATTAACAAAACTACAAATTAACTAACTAGCAAGAATTGAAATCTAATTACTTCTGCAAGATAAACCATGGAATCCTAACTTCATTAAATACTTCGCTTAGATCTGACGCCTTTAATTACTATGTGCATTGGTTATGATATCTGATCGGATAACACGAAACAAGTAAACGCTACTTCTCAGTATACGTATACCAAACTAAACATACATCCACAAAAGAGATAGAAGATGAATAGACACCAATTATGCTTAGACCCTATATCTCTATAAGATTTGAAAACATAACGGTTGAAGAACAAGTTATCCACATTGATCACATAGGGTAGCATATTATCTCTAATCATGCCACAAATCATGATGTTAAAACATCAACCTATCCTATGCTAGCATGGCAAGTTCTAAATCTCAAGATCCACTCTCGCTTCACAAGAGATTAACAAATTAGATGTTAGCTACGCATCTAAATACATGAAACACAACCATACGAGGATATCAGATATACATCACACACAGATCTGTAAAGCATCAAGATACTAAAGCTCCATAAATAAATCCGTTAGAATCCCATGACAACGATTAGTTCATAATTGAACCTCTCGTCATCATGGGATCTGATGAAACCATGATAAAAACAAAGTATGAAAATATACAAATAAACCTAAGTAATTGATATGTAATGGTTCTCTTCCTAATGATGATAATCTTAATAATACAATTTACAAGGGTTGGATGTGTTTATATAGGCTCTAGACATCTTGCCCAGCAAGAAAATACCAAAACAGAATTATAATAGAATTTCTGCAAGATACGTTTCCTAAACTGATTCTGTTTTTTAAGGGAAATTCGTAGCTGACTTTTCTTCTGTTTTCCAGAGCCGTTCCAGACGTAATTGGGCTTCTGGACCACCTTAGAATGATAGAGAATCTCGTTATCTTCGCGTGGACTGCTTACGGGCTGAAAACAGACTTATAGAACTCAAGATATGGCCCAAACAGTGAATCTCAAGCGTGCAGCCCAATAAATCCGAATTTTAATAAATTAAATCTCCAAAAACGACAAAAACATCCACCATAATCAACATCCTTGTAAATCTGCACAACTAAACAAAACACATCAAAACTACAAGAAACTTGAGCCCAAGACAATCAATTAAGCCGATTTAGAATGCTCCAAGTGGATATAAATCCACTTATCAATAATGCATCAGGTACATACATCTATATCTACCAACAAAAAAATCTGTCCTCAGAAAACTCTTTCAACATTCATTACTGGCCACATTCTTGTCACTCTAACTTTAATTTTCCAAGAGGTTTTTGAGGCATTCAAGCTTTGTAATTTTTGACAATGTTCCTCTACCATTGTTTGGTTAAGACAAAATATGATGAATGAATAAATTATGGTAAAATATCAATATATACATGTAACTTAAGCAATGATATAGTACATAATTTGAGCATACAATTAGGGTATTTTGTTTCTAATCTTAACGTAGATAAATGATTAAAAAATCAATTAATTGATTTGATGACATCTAAATCCCATAATTATAATTTTAATGATTAGACCAATTGTGTGTCAAGATTTGGGTGTGTAGTGTGTGTGTGTGTGTGTGTGTGTATATATATATATATATATATATATATATATATATATATATATAGATTTTGGACCCGCTTTATGCAAATACGGGTCGCTAGTAATATGCTGAGTTCTTAAACAACTTGCGTGGTGGATACGCATAATCTGAGTTTTATGTTGTTGCTTTTAATAACTTTTTGTTAAATGAACAAATTTCAAAAAAGTAAAATAAAACTGGTGTTTGGTGTTTTTTTTTTCTTTTTTATTGTTTTTAATAATTATGCTCTCAAAAACAAAAATATAAAAACTAAAAAAAATATTTTTTTTTAAAAAAAATAATGATGTGGCAGCAGTTATTTTATTTTATTTTTTGATTAATGGATAGAGGGTAGAATTGAAGGTGCCCCTGGTGGGGCCCTTAAAATAAATGATATATATATATATATATATATATATATATATATATATATATATATATATATATATATATATATATTAGTGTGAACTAAATTCTTATTTTATGAAAGTTCTCATTTGAGCACCTCCCTATATATATAAATATGTGTTAAATTTAAATAATTAATATTATTAAGTTATCTTCCATTATTATATCGATTAATTTTTTATTAGTAACCAGACCGTGCTTTCGTCGACTAAATATGAAATTTTCAAAACAATGATCATAGATGATGTCGTGTATATTGAAAATTATAAATAAAGATATTTTTTAGTTATTTTGTTCATGTTTTGGCTCGATAATTAAAAAACTCTTTTTTATTTTTTTAAAAATAAGCATTAAAGAAATAAAGAAGATAAAAAATGAAGGATTATAGTAAAGGTTCAGATTTGGGTCGATCCAATCTAAATTAAGTCGCTCCAAATGCTGTGTAATGACAAAAAATAGTAGAGTTTGATTTGGGTCGATCCAATCTAAATTGGGTCGCTCCAAATGATGTGTAATGACAAAAAAGGACATCAAAGAAATCAAAGAAATAAAGAAGTGAGTTAAATTTAAATAATTAATTATATTAAGTTATCTTCCATTATTATATCGATTACTTTTTTATTAGTAACGAGACGGTGGTTTTGTCGACTAAATCCGAAATTTTCAAAACAATGATTATAGATGATGCAATGTATATTGAAAGTTATAAATAAAGATATTTTTAGTTATTTTGTTCATGTTTTGGCTCCATAATTAAAAAAACTCTATTTTATTTTTTAAAAATAAGCATCAAAGAAATAAAGAAGATAAAAAATGAAGGATAATAGTAGAGGTTTAGATTTGGGTCGATCCAATCTAAATTGGGTCGCTCTAAATGATGTGTGACAAAAAATAGTACAGGTTTTGATTTGGGTCGATCCAATCTAAATTGGGTCGTTCCAAATGCTGTGTAAAGACAAAAAAGGACATCTAAGAAATAAAGAATATTAAAAAAAATGAAGGATAACAGTAGTAATTTTCCAAATTTTCACAACAATGATCATAGATGATGTTGTGTATATTGAAAATTATAAATAAAGATATTTTTTTAGTTATTTTGTTGATGTTTTGGCTTCATAATTAAAAAACTCTTTTTTATTTTTTTAAAGACAAAATGACAGTTTGTACCCCTCATGTATAGGGATTTTGTCAAATTGATCCATTTTTACGTTTTGTAGCATTTTACAACCCCTATCTTTAAATCTCGCTTCTAATTGAACCCCTTTACTAACATTTTTTTTCTTTTTGTAGCACTTTACAACTCATATCTTTAAATTTCGCTTCTATTTTCACTATTCATTATTTTGGTTCGATTATTTTTAGTCAATATGTGCTATTCCAAAAATTATGAAATTTTGGGAAATGTCTTAAAAACTATTTAGAAAGCTACAGTAGTATTTTCAGAATTTTCGGAAAATATTTTTCGTACGAATTTATTCGTCGATCAACTCAAATTAGACGTGAAGTTAGTGAAGGGGTTCAAGTTGAAGCGAGATTTGAATATAGGGGTTGTAAAGTGCCACAAAAAGTAAAAATGGACCAAATTGACAAAACCCCTATACATGAGGGGTACAAACTATCATTTTGTTTTTTTTAAAAATAAGCGTCAAAGAAGATAAAAAATGAAGGATAATAGTAGATGTTTAGATTTGGGTCAATCCAATCTAAATTGGGTCGCTCCAAATGCTGTGTAATGACAGAAAATAGTAGAGGTTTTGATTTGGGTCGATCCAATCTAAATTGGATCGCTGCAAATGCTGTGTAATGACAAAAAATGACATCAAAGAAATAAAGAAGATTAAAAAAATGAAGGACAATTTTAGTAATTTTCCAAAATGTAATACTAGCAGACATTAGGATTATATTGATATTGATATTGATTGATATTGATATTAATATTGATTACTTGATTATATATTTGTGAAGACTGAGTTAATCAATAACATAATCTAATTTATATTTATTCAACTCAATTACTTTTATAAATGTGATATGAATTTTCATAATTAAATTAATTTCCTTTAAAAAATAGTTGGCTCGAAATATATCAAGTAACAACCCTTTTTGTAAATAATTCGATCTGTTAAATTAGATAATTCGGCCTATTTCAAATAAATATCTTTAATTTCCTATTTTGTGCCACCCCCTGTATTTTTGGCAATAATTGTATCACTGACAAAGGAGGAGAAAGTAGAGTTGAGTTGAAGGTTTGACTGGTGTGTGTCTCCTCTGACTCGCTCACTTTTAAGGATGGATCGAAGAGAGACGATAAAAAAGGCAGAGAAACTGATGGAAATGAGCATGAAAGGTAACGATGCATCTCACGATGCTGCACACGTGTACAGAGTTCGTGACCTGGCGCTCTCTCTTGCTCTTGAAGAAGGCCTCTCTTCTTCTCCTCATTCCATGGAAATTGTACTCTCTCTCTCTCTCTCTCTCTCTCTCTCTCTCTCTTTTGTGGTATACATTCTATTTCGTTATATAAAAATAAGATCATGTCCAACAGACTCTTATCAATTAAAATCTTATGTTGTGTTTGGTTGGGTAACATGTAATGGAATGGAATGTATACATAAAATGAAAACAATTGAGATAGAAGGGAAGATTTGAAAGAAATGTAAATTTTCTATGCCGAGATTCGGGTAAAAAGCGATTAGATACACAATGAAGCATTCCTTCTCAAATTGTGGAGTTTGGGTTCTAATTTAGGATTTTATGAATTGAGTGGAGGAAGGGATGGGAATTTCAAATGGGGAGTAAATGGAGTCTTTTAGTCTTTGCTTTTCGAATTTTAATTTAGGAGCCAAATTAGGGATGTTCTTTGAAATGCTCCAAGTACTTACAGTACTTTTTATTATGTAAATTTTCAGAGAGATAGGTACTTATCTTCAAAAACTAGCATGGTTTACATTAATCCTACAAATGACTAATATGCATTACAAAATTGATTGTTACAAATAAAGAGTAAAGTGCACTTTGTGTACTTGAACTTTGATAAAGATACCACTTGCAATACTACCTTCCAAAAACTACCACGTGCAATACTGAAAAATGGATTTACTTAAACTTCGTGTACCGCCTTCTATCTCTTTCAAACGGTGTTAGATTTCTCAGGGCAAATTAGTCTTTTCCACCTAGAGCATTCCTAATTCCTAATTTTTAATCAGACTTTTTGTAATAGCTCGGACAACCATCGCGTAGTCTACCACTTATATCATCAACTGTTCCCCTACCATGACCAGTGTAATACTACAAGAGCAGAAGAGTTCACATGTTAAGAAATAGCGATTGAGTTGGATAACAGAAGAAACCAAACATACATATAGCTAATCAAGAAGAAATGAAAGGACGAGGGACTGTTGTTGATCAACTATGAGGCTGTGAAGTGCGAACTGCTATGATCCGCTACCACAACTAAAGCAATAGATTTTCTCAGAAACTTCAAAAAAAGTACCTCCATCAATGCAAATAGCCAGATACAAGCCGTGTAGCAAGTCGATCACCATCCTCGGAGCAGACTAATTGATGAAATGTTAACAGAAGTATTGCTCGTTTTAAATTCTCATCAAAGCCCTGAACTAACCGTGTGACATGATGTTGTGAAAGAAGTTGAAGCAAAAATAAAGCTTCACCACATCGGAGGAGTAATTGCCTGGTGCATTCCATTGCTCTTACCTGCATCACATATCAAAAAGACATAAGTACTGAGTACAAGAAATGAGAGAAATGGACAACGATAAAAGAGAGAAATGGACAAAAAAAAAATCTTACCTCAAATGAAGCTAATTTTGCAGAACTAGAACTATAGGGAAGACATTGCCTTTTATTGGCTAGAACAGCTTCGTTGGACTCAACATTAGGCGAATGAGGTCCAAACAAATTCCGAACCATACTTGGGTCACTTGCACCCAGGTCAGAACCCATTCCAATTAAAATTGAACCCGTCAAGTCTCCAAGACCAGGAACACATCCATATAGTACTCGCCTCTAATTTTTTCTAGACTTTAGGAACCTCTCTAAAGAACGAAGTTTTTCTTCAAGGACTTGCATTGCCCCTATTGAAAGTCCGCATACAATTATTCCATTTTCATTCATACCATCTGATGAAGCCATCTCACTTTTTGAGACCATGACAGAAAGCTCCCATAGAGGCAAAAGTAACCTAGATGAGCATAAAGAGAGCCCTTCATAAGCACGAGAAAACACAGGGTTGGCCTCTTGAACAACCTGACCCATGTTAAACCCACTAGCTGCAGTTCTAGTACTAGACAACTCACTGCTACCTTCAAGCTGGGGTTTTGTGTTTGAACAATCCTTGCAACTGTCATTAAGCACATTGCAGCAGCCTCTCCAGCTCCGAACCGATTAAAAAAATCTTCTAATATTGATCTATGAGAGCTGTGTGAATTAGGAATGCTCTGTATATATATAACAGAGAAAAGCCCGCCCAATCTGTAGGTGGAAAAGACTGATTTGTTTTTGAGAATCTAACACCGTTTGAAAGAGATAGACGGAAGTACACGAAGTTTAAGTAAATCCATTTTTCAGTATTGCACGTGGTAGTTTTTTAAAGGTAGTATTACAAGCGGTGTCTTCGTCAAAATTCAGGTACACAAAGTGCACTTTACTCTACAAATAAATAAGATGGATGAAGTACTGAATATGATTACGTTGTGAATTGGTGTCGGTCATACATTGTGTTAACATATAATATAAGATTCATATAAGGCCTTCCTCTAACACCTTAAGATTTTAGAGCGACTGGTTACTTAACATGGTATCAAAGCTCAGGCACGCAGAGGTCCCAGGTTCGACTCTCTGCAACCCCCAATATTCTCGAAATTGTTCGACTCTCTACGATCCCCAATATTCTCAAAATTTATTTCGGACACGAAGGAAATTTATGCTCCAAAGATGAGCGCCGTGATCCACAGCGACTGGTTACTTAACACATTGTTTTGAGCACAAATTAAAAATCACTAATTCAGATACTAACTGTAACTTGTGCCGCATGAGTTCTTCATTAACCAACCTGATTCGAATTCTTATACACGTGAATGTGACATTATTTGATCTTTCGACAAATTCTTTTATATATATATTTCTTATATTAGCTACTGAATACATGAAGCTTTCTTGATCTTCTTACTGCAGGTAGAGCTAGCTGCACTTCTTCATGATATAGGTGACTCCTATCGTCCTTACGTGCCTGCTATTTTCTTACTTACTGAACTCTTTTGACACTTCATGCCTTCTCATGCTCTAGTAAATCTCGCCCTTAACTTTCAATTTAATTAAGAGTAGAATATAGGATTGGTGGACTAGTAGTGATGGTCTTTTATACAGTAAAATTGATTATAGGTAATAGCAAACATTCACGTGAACTGTCAAATGTTATATATATTATCGCCTGAAAGAATTTGTTATTACATTTGAGAAAGCTAAAATGGTCAAATCTGTGATTTAAATCATATTTCTTACGTCATGTGTTTACCTTTGTTCTATAACCTAATGGAAGATAAATGTTTTTCCAAATAGATATACACAAAGGCTTTTATGTATCTGCTTATGTGTGTATATAGCTTCACATTTTAAGTTTATATTAGGATTTCCGTAGTTGATCTCCCTGGCCATTATTGACAATGTTATTTATTGAATATGAATTGCAGGAGACTACAAGTACGCGAGGTTGGTCATTCGATTAATTGTTATACTTAATCCCTGAATCAAGAGTAGACCTAATAAGATATTCCTGTCAGTGTTCTAAGCTGGATATTGTGATACTTCTTTGTTCCATAGAGACCCATCAGAAGAGAAAATTGTTGAGACATTTCTTGTAGAGGAGGGTATAGAGGAGGAGAAAAAGTTGAAGATCTTAGATATAATTAAACGAATGGGTAACTGTTTTCCGGTTGCATCATGTTTTATTAATTACTGACCATTTGATATGAATTGTTTTTATTTTTATAATTGTACATTCACACACACCTTGTCTCCGACAAGTTTAGAGTGAGGGAGATGCAGGCCTTTTGTTTGATTAGTTTTCTTTATTTAAAGTCTATATCATTTGTGCAAATTCTTCTTTTGGCTCTTGCAACGCTCGGTAAAACTTTTGCATGCACAAACTTTTAATATCCGACCCTGACTAGGAAGGGGTCAAGCAGTGGAGACAATAATGCGTGTGTATGGTTAGTTCTTTCAAATGACAAATTCGGAAAAAAGAAAAGAACGTGATCAATGTCTGTGCCGTTGATTTTCAATACTTTGCTTTTCAGTTCTTATGATTTTTTGGCAATAGTTAATTGATGATGCTACTTCTTGCTTTTGAGTTCCCTTACTAGTAGCTTATAATTTTGATGTCAATCATCATCCTTTTTCTCTAAAGCTTGTATACATCCACACTTTGTTGTGTCTTTGTGCTTCAAAATTTTAGTGTGAAGTGGTGTAGGGAGGTTCCATTACAAAAGTTTTTAACATGTGAGCATAACTGTTTATCCTACTCTTTTAAGCCATATGAAGTTCAACTATCTTGCTATGTTCTACCTTCCTGTCTTGCTATCTTGCTATGTTTGACCTTCCTGTCTTGCTCGCTTTTTTTATATAATTCAGATATATTCATCAAGGTTGCATAAAATCTTTTTACTAATAATCATTTACTTTCAGGATTTAAAGATGAACTTCAAGGGCTTGGAGATGTTTGTTATTCACTGGAATTTGGGGTTGTTCAAGATGCTGATCGTCTAGATGCAATTGGCGCTATCGGTAATTCTTATGTTTGTGTGTTGGTTTTTAGTTTTACATTTGTTTCGTTTTCGCCGAGACTTGTTTTCCATGAACTTGTATGTGCCTACTCATTAATATTTGTATGCGAATTTGTAGCAAGAGCTGAATACTCAACTCAGTAATAAGTTACAGGACTCTGGTAATGTTATTTAATTTCTTGCCATAGTGTCATCCTCCATTATCATCCTCCACTATCCTCTGTTCTTATGCTTGTTGTTTTAAGGCAAACTTTTTTTTTTCTTTTATGGTGCTTCGAAGCCCTTAGAAACATTTATGTCTCATATGGGTATGGTTATCCATATCTATACTGTGCTGTTAATTGTCTGTGACTCTGCAAGTATTTTGTTTTGTAAATGTTATTCAGGAATTGCTCGTTGCTTTACATTTGGTGGTAGTAGGAACAGAGTACTGCATGACCCCAGCATACAGGCTCGATCTGATTTGTCTAAAGAGCAATACGTGAAGAAGGACGAACAGACTACTGTGAACCATTTTCATGAGAAGCTTCTTAAGCTTAAGGACTTGATGAAAACAGAGGTTAAATCATTGATTTGAGGGCTTCTTTTTTCACCCCTTGTTCTTAAAAAACATCAGCAGTTTCCTTAGAAATGTTTGCTAAATCTTTCTCTATATAATATAGGCCTACGTACAATTACCACACTTGCTTGACTTGGATATAAAAAAATTTAAGTATTGAATGTGACTATGACAGGCTGGCAAGAGAAGAGCTATGCAGAGGCACAAGTTCATGGAGGAGTTCCTTGAAGAATTCTACAAGGAATGGGATGGGAAAGCTTAAACATGAAGATTGGAGACAGAACAAAATGGAAGAAAGAGGCAAATTCTCTTTCCACTTCTATTACTCAGATTTTGACCTTATAATCTGTATTGAAAAGGATTGGTCTAAATTCGATACGCGCAGAAGTTTTCTCTTTCTGAGCATCAAAATATCCGGAAGTTTTTCGTTCTTTCCCGAATCACGTGAAAATTCTTCCACCAGAAAAATAGTTTGATACCAACAACCTTTCTTCTGCCTATGTTGGTGTAAAATTGGAAAGTTAATAATTAATAAATGGGTCCTGGTCCCTGACAATCAATTGTCAGGGACCATTTATCCAACAATTACTTTTCTTATCGTTGGATCAACGATCCAACGGTCAGGATTTAAAAAAAAAATTCGTCCATTCCGCGATAATTTTCCGCGGAATACTATTCATCCGTGTAAATTTTCCGCGGAAAGATCTACCGTTCCGCGATAATTTTCTGCGAAACGCTATATTCGAGCCTAGCATTCCGTGGAAAATTTCCGCGGAACAGTGTTGATAATAAGTGCAACTGTGCAAGTCTAGATATTTGTCCAGTACTTTGCTAGGAAATTACTACTGGCCACGTGCAAAGTACTAGTACTATTTTCGGCCTCATTTTAAACTACCCAAACAGGTCCTATACCTCATCTTTCATCTCACTTGTAATTTACATATTTATACTCTATTTTTTAAGAAAACCATCTCATTTGTTTACGAAATTATACGTTTTTTGACTTAGCAAAAAAAAAAATTATACGTTTTTTTTTGATAATTTAAACTACCTTTAATTTATTTGTATGAATAAGATTTAACATTTCTTGGTTTCAAAAAAAAAAGATTTAACATTTCTTTAAAAACTTGTATGAATTTATTTCCTTTTAACTCGTATTATATTTTTTTGGCATATATTTGTATTTTATACTTTATATTATGTTTAAAAAATATAAATTTTTATTGTTTTAGTCAATTTTTTTAAAATAAATTTACTTTAAATAAAATGAAAAAGAGAACAAAGAAACAGAACACGTGGGTTGTCGGTTGCTGAATCTTACTCTCCTGTCGCGCGCGTGTTTCTGGGAAAAGCCACCAAAACCAGCAAAAGCGCGAGTGCAGTGCAATTTCCTCTCCTGCGCCTTGTCCTTATCTTGGTAATCAATTTCGTAACATAATCACCCACACATTTCAAACACCAAACAAATAAATTAATGATAAAATCTTCAGTCAATCAACTCTCTCTCCTCTCACTTACTCTCCCTCAACTACCTAACAAATAAATAAGCCTTGAATTTCTTTTAATCCCCCGCCCACACTTCCCCCTCTGAAATGAAATATTGAGTATAGCGTTCCGCGGTAATTTTCCGCGGAATGGTAGAGTATTCCGCGAAAAATTTGCGCGGATGAATAGTGTTCCGCGGAAAATTATCGCGGAATGGGCGAATTTTTTTTTTAAATCCTGATCGTTGGATCAACGATCCAACGGTCAGGAAAGTAATTGTTGGATAAATGGTCCCTGACAATCGATTGTCAGGGACCAGGACCCTTAATAAATTATCAGCCCAGCAGAGCCTTTCCATTAGTGAACAGGGAGACCGAAAGTAGTAATTTTGTTTTCATGATTGGATTGAAAATCAAGTTTGGTGAGCACTGATGCAAGACACGAATGGAAATCAAGAAATGTAGTTTGATTTTAGGTACTATCAGTAGTGTTGATTAACTTAGTAGTAATTTGCTTCAAAATTTTGTAAAACGAAGAAAGAAAATAATTAAAAGAGTTGATATGATCATAAATCGTCTTCTTGGCATTATCATGGCGTCCTACCAGCACAAGGTGGCCATTTCATGATTCACGTGTTGGTTGGCAATGTATACGTTCACGTGTTAAAATGATTTCTGCTCACTTCATCATTTGTTCTTGGCAACTATGACCATTTTTTCAAAGATTTTGATAATTTATAATTTAAATAAACTAGCTTAAAACCCGTGCGATGCACAGAATTTTTTAATATTATATTAAATTTTTTATTAATTTTTTTAAATACAAATTTTGGGGGCTTAAATATTTAAATGAGATGATAATCATAATTATATAAATGTTATCTGTGATATTTCTAGAAAAGGAATGATTTTAGTTAAAAAATATAGAAAATGTGATAGGTTTTAGTTGAAAAGGTAATAAGTTATTTAACCAATATTTCGGGAAAAAATATTTCCGGATCATCAGTATTTTAGAAACAAATATTTCCGAACCAATATTTCGGAAAAAAATATTTCCGGATTAGTATTTAAGAAAAAATATTTCAGAACCAATATTCTGGAAAAAAATATTTCCGGATCAGTATTTCAGAAAAAAATATTTCTGAACCAATATTTTGGAAAAAAATATTTCCAAACCAATATTTCGGAAAAAATATTTCCGGATTAGTATTTCAAAAAAAAAAAGTTTTCGGAAATATTTTTTCCCGAAATATTGGATTAGTATTTCGGAAAAAAATTTAAGGAAATATTTTTTCAGAAATATTGATTCGGAAATATTTTTTTCGGAAATATTGATTCGAAAATATATTTTTCCGAAAAATTTCTGAAAAAAATATTTCTGAATAAATATTTCGGGAAAAAATATTTCCGAATAAATATTTTGAGAAAAAATATTTCTAGAAAAAAAATTTCCGAACAAAAATTTCTCAAGAAATATTTTGAGAAAAAATATTTTTGAATAAAATATTTTGAGAAAAAATATTTCTGAAAAAATATTTTGGGAAAAAATATTTTGAATAAATATTTCTAAAAAAAAATAATTAATTATATTATAACCTCTTCCCAACCTAACCCTCCATCCATCCAAATAAGGTAAGGGTTGAACCCTTCATTACTCGACCCTTACATCTAAACAAGGTAAGGGTTCAACCCAACACATCCCTTCCCAACCTAACCCATCTCATTCTAACCCAATCCAATCTCTTCTAACCCCTTGTTAGCGATTTTACAACCTTAAATGCAAGTGCACATATCGTAACAAGTAGTATATAATTCGTTCCCACAAGGACTAAATCTAAGTTGTCAAGTATCAAACACTACTTTTCTTTCAATTCAAGTCAAAATAACAAGAGGTTTAAAAACATCAACTATATCACTAAATATTAAACTAACACAAATAATATCCCAAGAATAACAAAACCAGGCCAACAATTTCATCTCGTGTTCTTCAATAATTTACTCAAATATCTCTATTTTTGGTGCTCCAATTGTTTGTCTAAGGCTTATAACTAATCACAAGGACCTTCCGAATCTCAAGTGATTCTAATTCATCAACTAATTCCCATATTCCTATGAAGAATTTAAGCCTTAGAACAACATTACCTACCGCCTTAACATGACTACCTAGGGTGATTGGATATATTCCTATCCAAATCACAAATTAGTATACTACTAATCCCAAATTATAGTGATTAGGTCTTAATCTAGATTTTCTTTTCCAAGTCAACCTAACTTACCAATTCAATTCCAAGATTGATCATTCCTCGTAAACCATTACAAACAAATCACTATAAACAATTGTAATGAACACCATAATAGAGAATTGAAGAATAAACTATATAAAATCACAAGAATCCATTATAGGCCTAGAAAGAGAATTAGTTCAACATCACAACCAAGAGTACTATACACGAAGATGAAGACATGATATCAAGGTTACAATAAAGAAAGTAAGAAGGAAGAGATAAAACTCTAGAATTTAATCTTCTCCAAGGCTTCTCCTCTTCAATGCTTCCTTGTTCTTCCTTGTGTTTTCTCTATCTGTTGTGTGTAACCGTTGTCCCCCTCGGTCTAACGTACGTGTCTTTTTTTCATATCCAATATATATTATCTGATATACAACTGATTTCTATCTAATAAAACTATAATTTACTTATTTAATAATAAAACAATGGAGTTTCCTTAATAAAGTAGGATTCCAATGTAGGAAATTCGAGCTGATTGCTTCTGGCCTTTTTCTGGACAGTTTGGAACATCAATAAAATTTGAGACCATACTTGAATTAAAGGTCTTCTCACAAGCTTTCCAATGACTGCTTACGGGCCTCAAACGGACATCCGGAGCTCCCGTTATAGCCAAAACAGTGAACACTGCGCAAGCTGATCCGAAATCCGAATTTTGCTAGAATTCACTTCAAAATTTGTAATTAAAGCCAAAATCCTTCTATTATAAGGAATCCCTTTTTCCTACAATAAAACATAAAAAATAATTAAATAACAATCCAAATTCGTGCAAAAGAAACTAAGAAAAGTAGAGAAAATATGATCATAAAGATCATATGTCACCCCCTATCCAAATAGGCCCTTAGAGATTGTTTTTTTTGTAAGATTTTTTCTTTTATATTAATATATTAGTTTTGCAAAAAAGGATAAAAGTTACGTATATATAAATTAAAAAATGCCCGGATAAAAGCTCGACCCGGCCCGATCTGGTCCGACCGGAGGGCCTAAAAGATTAAAACAGATCTCATATTTTAGTGAAAATCTGATCCAACCATGTTCGATTTTTGAGAAAACCCGATCCGATTCTTAAAAATCCAAATTTTTTAAAATTCAAATAAAATCCGATTCGAAGAACTTTTTGTGCATCTCTTATTGTACACGATACTTCTCCGTGAATTTATAAAAGTAGTTGTAGGTGTACTTGTGAGTCTACCAAATACAACTCATTCCCATATCTTTCACTTGACTGGAACCGGATCTTTTCTTTAATATATGTATAATATTTATCAACCGGTGTGCTCATTCTTAAACAGAAGTTCCACTTTAGCTTTCTCAAAGAAAATAAAAAAGTGAGGTTCCACTTTAACTTTTATATAGTGAATGCATCGACAAAAAGAATGTATAAGAAGTTAAGAACCAATGCAAAAGCACAGAGACATTTCGTACCACATGAAACGCATGCATCATGCATGCACATTTATATTCATCGTTTTTAAATATTGATCTGGCGGAGGTAACCAAAATAAAATAAAAAATATTGCTCTGGGGAACACACGTACAACAAGAATGTAGTGTAAAAAGTATCACAAAGGCAACTAAGCAGTGTCAACTAAGTCTTGATTTTGCAACTAAAACCGCTGTTAATGATATATCATTATGATAACTACGTACTAAATTATCATAACTATAACATTGTGGGGATTGCATACTTTTTTAAGTAAGGCAAACGGTCCGGTGCAAACGTATGCACCAGACTGTTTATGGAACATACGGTTTCAGACGGTTCTGATTTAAAAAAAAAAAATCATCGTACCGCAACAAGTTTCCGCGATACGGGGCAATTACCAAAATGCCTCTCTGTTTTCACATCAAAAATCTACTGTTCACCGTACCGCAGAAAGTTTCTGCGGTACGTAAACCGTAGGGACATTTTTGTAATTTCTCCGTACCGCGGAAAGTTTCTGTGGTACGGTACAATTTTTTTTAAATCAGAGCCGTTGGATTAACGATCCAACGATCGTATGTTCCATAAACAGTTTGGTGCATACATTTGCACTAGACCGGACCCCTTTAAATAAAACGTACTAAATTATCATAACAACTACTCCGTATTACATTGTGGGGACTGGGGATTGCATACTTTTTTAAGTAAAATAAAAGGGTACCTAATTGGATACCGAAAATTATTAGGTATAAAATGAAGTGTCATAGCGGTGTATCATTTTGGAATGATTTAAAAGAAATTGCCAAAATGCTTATTGTAACTCAAATGATTTTTTTTTTTTGAGAAAAACTCAAATCTATATATCTATATATATTATAATAGCAGTGGACGCGGAGAGGCTTGCACTCGGAAACTTCAAAATATTTTTCTTGAATTTCACATTTTTGATTTTTTTTATTAAAACAATTTTCGTGCATTTAGTTAATCATTAATTATACTAATTAAATATATATTAAATACACTTTATTTCATATTTAATATAAAATTTTAATAATTTTATTAGAACATTATTATTATTTTGTTATAAAATATTAATGATATATATAAAAGTATCATTATTTTAAGGTAAAACAATAAAATAAAATTATTTTTATCGTGTCATTTCTAATCCTTATTCAAAATCATTGCAAATTTTTTGGCAACAATTAATAGATGATTTTAACTTTTCGATAAATCCGTAATCAATGATTGTGAGAATCATGATAAGATACATAAGTATAAATATTTTTCGATTAACATCCACAATTTAAATAAAAATAATATTGTAGAATTTACTTTTATACATGAACAAATTACACACGCGGTGTGACTAACTCGATTAAATTGAATCAAGTACATATTTGGTATGGAAAAAATTAAGAAGTGTTTAAGGAGTTGATTTTTGTTATTTTAAACCAATTCTCACTTTCTGAGCATTGAGTAAGAATGTTATAAAACGGGCATCGGCTTTAAAAACAATTATATGTACATATTTATTATAAAATTTAATCAATGAATATTAGAATATGTGTGAGTATCACTTTGAACGTGCGTCCATGAATTTAATTTTAATATTACAAACAAAAAAGTTCTTATAAAATGCTTAGAAAAATTAATTAAATGTAGAGATACGGGTGTCGGATCACTCCAAAAAACATGAAACATGACTAACGATATGCATTTGAATTCTGTTTTTTTCGTCATAAAATCAAATATATTCGACAAGTGAAGTCAATCACACCTCTTATCACATTTACATTATACTTCTTTTTATCATACAACCAAATTTACTAACAAATTAAGCAATTACGTCTTTCATAATGTCATCGACAATAAAAAAGATTCACAAATGTTATTTTTACTTATTCAATGTCAAACTTTGCAAATGTCTGTCAATATTGGATTTCAAAAAGCATTTTTTATGCGACAAAATAGGTGTCGTCATTATCTTCGAAATTATTATTATTAATATTCAAGAGTTTAACTGATATTATTTTTACTTATTCAATGTCAAACTTTGCAAATGTCTATCAATATTGGATTTTAAAAGCATTTTTTATGCGACAAAATAGGTGTAATCAGTATCTTCTAAATTATTATTAACTAAAACATGTTTTTTTCACCTAATTCTTTTCTCTTTAATTTTTAAACATTCAAATTTAATTACATTTCACATAATTTTTAATTTATTATATCAATTTTAAAATAATAAAATTTAACATTATTATGAATAATTTTTAAAAATATTTTCGTGCCTCGCTTAGAGTGGCTTTTCTACCTAGTGATTATTAAAAGCAAATAGTTAACAGCATGTCATGCATAATCAGCTATTTTATTACTCCGTAGTTACTACTCCGTAGTACTTAATAGTGCAATTATAGTGTGCAATTAAAGAAAGTAAAGAGCTGTGTTGAGTAAATTTGTGATGCATTGATGCAACCACGTACTGCAATTCTTTACAAGAATTAGGTATTAAGCTGCTCTGTCAGCATTACAAGAACACAATGACAATTGACAAAAATACACCTTCCGTAATTTCCTGGCAGTAGATATAATACTCCCCTCTTTAAAAAAAAAAATAAATTATTAAACTTATACCGTAATTTCCTGGCAGTAGATATAATACTCCCCTCTTTTAAAAAAAAAATAAATTATTAAACTTATATGTCTCAGTACTAGTATAAAAGGTTAAAGGTTAGACATTCACCTTACACTAATCATAGTAGAGTATAAAATATGAAAAGTTTGGTATTGAATAAAAAAAACGCTAAGTGCTGATAGTGGAAAGCCATTCTGAGAGTTAGGTGGTGAAATAATTTTTTTTTAAAAAAAACTTTGAAAGTTTGGTGAGGCATGCATATATAATACTCCGTAAATCAAAACATCGAGAATTTCAAAATGTAACGTAAAAACTGATGTCGAATACTCTAATAATATGATAATTAATATCTAATCGGTTTAAAACTATAGTAAAAAAATGTAATATCTTGTTCAGTTCTTTTCAAAATATAGTAAATCATAATCTTTTACATTTAACAAAAAATTATTTGCTAAAAAAAAATAAGATATTATGTACAAGATGATATTAATGATATTAGGAACAAAAAGATTATTTACAAGTTTCTGCTACATACAAGCTATTATATAAATAACATAAAAATTCTTGAGTAAAATAATCATTTTAACTTTTTTTTTCTTCGCTAAACTGCATATATTAAAAAGGGTGAATAGAATTACAGGGGACTGACCCGAGCTCTATGATAAATCATAGAGATGTCTAACAATGAAGAGAACATAAACACTGGCTACAGACGTGCTACAAACTCTACACACTAAACCAACGATTGTAAGTAAGACTACAAGCTGTTTTGATGAACCAAGGAGAGGCAATCAAACGGGCCTTATATCTCGGATAATGCCACTCAACAGGCTTGCAGGGAGATTAGTTCCTTTGTTGTGAGCCCTGCAATTCCGTTTCCTCCATACGTGATAAGCAAAAACCTGCAAGAGATAAGAAAATGTTTGTCCATGCCATGATTCGGCTAGTAATTCTGTCAACAAGAGGCATGCAGTCATTCACAGTAAGTTGCGAACAAATGAGAGGAACTCCTAGGAATTTTACTGGGATGGTTCCATGAGGGATTCCAAAAGTTGAATCAAACCAGCTAATAAGATTATTGTCACAGTTACCAAAAAACACTGAACTTTTAGAGACACTCGGCTTTAAGCCACTTATAGATGAAAACCTTTCCAAGGAGTCCATGGTATGCTTGATGGAATCTTTGTCTCCTTTCGAAAACAGTAACACATCGTCAGCAAAAAATAAGTGACTAATACCCAAGTCTTTACATTTCCAATGGTGTTTGTAATTTTGAGGCTTGGCATCCAGAATGCAGGATAGCATATTCATGGCAATCGTGAAGAGATAGGGGGATAAAGGATCACCTTGACGGACACCTTTAGCACCTCGGAAATAACCTTGCAAAGATCCATTGATTTTGACTGAATATCTAGGTGTGGAAATACAAACAAACACCCATTTTATGAATCTAAGAGGTAATCTCATTTTATGCAAAACTGCCACCAGAAAGTTCCAATCCAGGGAGTCAAAGGCTTTATGTAAGTCAATTTTAAGAGCACACTTTGCCACCCCAGTGTCTCTGGAATAACCACGGAAAAGCTCCTGGGCCATAAGAATGTTGTCCGAAATGTTACGCCCTTTAACAAAAGCAGACTGTGCTGGATTGATCACAGTGGGAAGAACCTTTTTAAGCCTAGTCGCAATGATTTTTGATATACATTTGTACATTATAGTGCACAAAGAGATTGACCGAAAGTCTTTAATATGCGTAGGAGAGCCCACTTTTGGAATTAAAGCAATAGATGTAGAATTTATAGCAGGATTCATATCACAAGAATTGAAGAAATGCTTAATAGCTACACAGAAATTCATACCTACAACATCCCACGTAGCCAAATAGAACTCAAGAGTGAAACCATCAGGACCCGGGGCTTTATTGCATTTGAATGACTTAAGCGTTCTGAAAATTAAGTCATCTGAAATTGGAGCTATAAGAGAATCCCAGTGAGTTTCATTTACAGTGTGACAAGTAATGTCCTCCAACTGGTTGATGAAAACTTGAGCTTGGTTAGTGACTAGAGGTTCTGTAGCAATTTGCATTACATCTTGTTGAAAATGATGCATAACCGGAGTCCCTAGTGTTTCCTTGAAATAGTCAACTGCAAGTTTTGAAACCCTGGAGGATCCATATTCAATCTCTCCCTGATCGTTGGTGAGAGCAAGGATTTTGTTATGGTTCCAATTCGACTTTACCTGATTGAAAAAGAATCTTGTATTTTCATCACCTTGCGAAAGCCATTTCACTCTAGATTTTTGAAGAAGTAGAGCCTCTTCTTCAAGAATGCATTTTTCAAGATGCTTAATAGCCTCATATTCTTCTCTAAGCAAAGATGAATCTACTAGATTGTCTCTAAGTTGAATCTGAATTTTGTGCAAGGAATCATGAGCAGTAGAAACGTTCGAATGAACATTCCCATGATTCTTGTTTAGTTCCACCAACGCTTTTTTTACATTCTTCATTTTCTTGCAGAAAATTGACATTGGATCCCCTGAAAAAATTTCCGACCAAGCCTCTGTAACCACATCAATGAATCCAGGAATTTCAGTCATAAAATTGAAAAACTGGAAAGCTTTTGAGGTTCTATCCTGCTGCATAGAGGTGACAAAAAGTAAGGGATTATGATCCGTCAGCCCCCTTTCTTTTACAAAGACTTGACCTTCAGGAAAAGAAGAAAACCAAGCCGCATTGGCCAACATGCGATCCAGTCTTTTTAGAATCAAAATTTCTGGAGTTTTCCTTTTGTTTGTCCAAGTAAAAAAGTCCCCTTGAGTTTGAACATGGCCAAGCGACGTATCATTAACACAAGACTTGAAAGCCTGCATGTCAGGAGTCCAATGTTCTCGCCCTCCGGAAACCTCGTTAATTTGGAGAATAGAGTTGAAGTCCCCTAGAACACACCAGGGAAGAACCATAGTCGAGCTCAGACTTTGAATATCAGACCATAAAGCAAGCCTTTCAAGAGGAGTATTTAAGGAATACACAAAAGTAACATAAAATTGCAACTGCTTTTCCAAAAAAATAACATTGCAGGTCATCTGTTGAGCAGATTTGGAGATACAATTTACTGCCCACATTGAGGGATTCCATCCCACCCATAAACGGCCATTAAAGTGATGCTCGTAGTTATGAAGCCACAACCAATCTCTTTTAACCCTAGTAGCGACAGAACGAGCATTGTGTTCTTTCACTTTAGTTTCTATACAACACATGAACGAAATATGATTGCTAGCAATTAAATTCTGGAGTTCCTTCTGATGGGAGCTTTTATTTAAGCCTCGAACATTCCAAGAACCGAAATTCATTGATGTTTAGAAGAGTTGACTAGCTTACCTGCCAGTCGAAGGCTTTTCTTGGTGAAAACAGGGACAAATCCATCAGCATCCGCCTTGTTCTTCTTCGAGTTGTAAGGTCTTGTCATTGATTGACTTCCCATTCTGTGTGACATATTGTCAGTAGGTATCTCTTCCCTTGCAAGGGCAGAATCCATTGTCGCTAAAGCCCGTTGTTGGTCAATCGTTCCAAGAGCAATAACAAATGTAGGGGTATTCTCAATATTCGAAGCAATATCTGATATCATATTCCTCTTTGTGCATGAGGTAGAATGTGGTTCTTCCTCATAAACATTTGAGTTTATTGTCACAGTTGGCTCCTCATAGTCACTCAAAGATTGAAATTTGTTTCCCATCGTGATAAGCGGAATGATCTCTCGTGGTTCTATTTCATCATTGCTCTCCTCTTGAACATTGACTTCTTCTATGTTAACAATTCCATCACCATTGAATTCCTGTTCTTGTTGCAAAAACTCATCCTCTTCCCGAACCACCGAGCATCCAAGAAACGTATCATTTGTATATGGAACCAGAGCATTGTCCATACATCCTACATCATTGGAAGAAGTTGTAGTTGTCTCATTCCTTGCTCGTCTTTCTTGTGTGGTCCTTGGTTTTTTCGCCACTCTTTCAGGATTATCATTGCACCGAGAGAGAGAATGTCCAAAAGCTTTACAGATGCTACATGAATAAGGCAATTCCCCATATTGAATTTCCAATTTGACTTCATCATTTGTGTTTGGTATTGGCACCCTAGCATAATCTGGGCGTGGAGAAGAATAATCCAGTTCGACTTGAACACCAGCGTATTTGATTGGCTCAAATTTAGCCGTGACTGCATCAAATTTCAGAGGCCTTCCAACTGTGCTAGCAATTGAGCTTAACCCTTCCTTACACCAAAGGATTTCTGGGACATCAACAATTCTAATCCAACATGGAACCTTCTCAATAATATTACGCTTAAATTTAGTACCTTCAATCCATGGTTTGAGAAACATGGTTTTCCCTCCTATTTGTATGGTATTCAAGCTCAATGCTCTGTTTTTTTCCTCAATTGTTCCAAATCTGAATGTATAGTAGCCCTTAGTATTATAGTACACACCTGTTAAACCCCCATTTTTCCAGAATCTTTGTGCTTGCTCCCGAATATATTGATTATAAAAATTTAAAATCGCTTCCTTACATAAATAAAAAAAATAAGATATTAAAAAATATAAATATATTGAATTTTGTGTACATTTTTGTTATGCCCGAATCTCGGCATAGATCATAAACAAGCTCAAATGACTATACAAGGGGCCCACCTCTCCTAATGGGCTCAAATATCTCTCAATGACCCCAAATATTGAAGAAGGATCAACAAGGCATGGGGTTCAATTAGGGATCGTCTCACCTCTATCTCATTAATCTCTTGAAGACACTGTCACCCAAGGGGTCTCACGCTAGGCCTTTAGGCGTCTCATGCTAGCCCGGCCTAGAGGTCCAGCGAGGCCTAGAGGTCAGTGAGGCCTAGAGGAGGTCTAGAGGTCCAGCGAGGCCTAGAGGTCAGTGAGGTCCAGCGAGGGCTAGGTAGAGGTCCAGCGAGGCCCAGGTAGAGGTCCAGCGAGGCCTAGGTAGAGGTCCAGCGAGACCTAGTTAGAGGTCCAGCGAGGCTTAGGTAGAGGTCCAGCGAGGCCTAGAATACTCTTATGAAGGCTCATAGTTAAGCTCAGCGAGGTCAAGTGGGTAAAATACATTAACCCAAGGAGACGTCTAGTGGATTTGGGCCAAGCCGAGCCTATAGAAACCCTAGCCCGTCTAGATAACTTTTTCTCCAAGAGAACTACGTATGGTTTGATCCCTATAAATAAGGTACGTAGGCATCTTGTAAAGGATTGAGAACCAGTTCACCACCGAATATCAATAGGCAAGATCAGCCAAAAACAGTTACAAATCTCCTCCATGTTCTTGGTGTTCTTAGCAGAATATCCGTATTTTGTTCCATAATTCCAGCAACCTCTAAAATATTATTATACAATATTCTTCCTATAACATTTGGCGCTAGAAGGAGGGGCAAAGTCATCATATTAGGAGAACGATGACTAATTTGAACAAGAAGATGAACGGAGGGCAGAACAACGGGGAGACCCCGGGGTAGCATATGACACCCAAATGTGACCCCTAGGAGCGAGGCCTCACCTAGCGCTGCGAGGCCACACCTAGCGCTGCGAGGCCACACCTAGCGTAGTGAGGCCGGGTTCGAGAAGGATAAGCGACGTCACTAGGTGCGAGGCCAAGGCAAGGATCAAGGTTCTAAGTGACCCCATCTCCTCATCGAGATTGTGAGCGGTTCCATCGTCGTGACGACATACCCCCATTTTCTCATCGAGATTGTGAGCGGTCCCATCGTCGCAATGACAGACCCCCATATTTTCGTCAAGATCGTGAGGCCCCTATATGATGTAGCTAATGAGGCCCCTATATGGTGTGGATATCGAGATTATGAGATGCCTCTACATAAGATGATTTTTCTTGGTGAAATACCTCTACGTCGAGGAGAGGGGGGACGCCCCCGATCCTTGGGGTAAGGGGGGACGCCCCCGACCCTTGCCGACAATGAGGAGGTCCTCGACTATCTCCAGACACTGGGAAGAGCAAGCAACAAATAACGAGGCTGAGTACGAGACTCTCATCATTGGCCTCGAGCTCGTACTAGAGATGAAGGAAGAGAGGCCCAAGCATTTGAAAATCAAAATGAGCTCAAGACCTTAATATCTACATTCTTGTTCAACCTAGGGAAGCCTGTTATGACATTGAAGAAGCTAAGTGCCCCGGGATAGCGTTGATGAGGCCAAGTGCCTTGAGACAATAGTGAAGAGTACAAGTGCCATGGAATAGCGTCGAAGAAGTCAAGTATGCATATAACGGGATCACCTCAAATTCTCTTCATTACAAAGGGTGTCATCTCCAAATAATACAAGAAGGTTGATGAAACACTTTTAATTCCTTATCACATCTACAATGATAATAAGGACTCGGGGGTTAGTGCATTACATAAACACCGCTTCTAGTGGGACATTTGAAAAAATTGCAAGACAAGGCCACACCTAGCGTTGCGAGGCCACAAGCCCGATATCTTGTGATGCGAGACCATTCAGTTCCATCGGTGATGACGTGCTCAACCAGCTATCCTAAAGCACTTGAAAAAAATTACAATTTACAATGAAATAAAGATGCAAAGCTGTGTTCCCAAAGAGAAACAATGAATCTTTGATGATGTGAGACCAACTAGCTAGCATAAACGAGGCATGATTAGAACCAGCATCTTACTATGAAAGGCCAATATAAAGGAGTGTACGGGCTGTGCCAGTTCGTACTGCGAGGAGCTATATACGAAGAGATTGAAGTGGGTTCGACTGCATTGAGGAGCTAAATAGAAACAATATTATGAAAAGACTACGAGAGGACATGCTTATTGACTAGGAAGGCAAGAAAGTGGTAATATATGTTGGTGGACAAACAACAAAGTAACGAGTTTGCCTGAAAGAAAAAAAAAAGAAAGTTGCGACAACTAGAATAAAAAAAATGGACATGCACCACGTGCAGCAACAAGCAGGAAGAGAATCAGAGACCAGTATGGCATAAAAGGAGGGGACCTGCAAGAGTTTTAACAAATAAAAAAAAGACGTGGAATGGCTAGTTCGTGGGACCAAAATCAAAAAAGAAAAAGGATTAGAAAGCAAAAGTCAAGCAGAATGACTTCTCACGGGAAGAAAATTGCATGCCATATCAGGTTGTGCCACCTCGCATTTCGATAAAGTTTTCTGCAGGACCAGCATGTGATTAATAAAACAAAGCAAATATACTTTGTTTTTGTGTCTAAACTAGCAAATAGAGTGGAGCCCACGTGGTGTAAAAAGAAAGTAACAGAACCCGTGTATAACATGCGAGGATGATTTAAAGAACTAGATCCGAGACAATGCGAGGAGGAATGGGTTCATATAAAAAAATTTGAACTGCTGAAGCGAGGTCTAAGGGCGAAGTTGTTATATGCGAGTGCGAGGCGATTATATGGTCCAGCAAGGAGACTGGAAATTTAAGAAAAATTTCACATGCGAGGTTGTATATCTAAAAAAAATGGCGAGGTGGAAGAGGATGAAAAGTTGTATTGCGAGGAGGCTGTGTTCATTTTATCAGCAAAGGATGAAGTCAAGCAAGGAGCTCGCGTTTTAAAAAAAAGTAAAAAAATCAAAAGGTGAAGGCAGTTGAATCAAAACTCATGACAGAGGCGGGACCTGTGTGGACTTGAAACAGAATGAGAACCATTTTGTGAAATGGCATATATTACACAAGGCCATTACCATGGGGGACCACAAGAAGATACAAGTTTAAAATAACCCAGCAAGGTGAATGAATAACTGTATGGTGCATCGAGGATAAATCGAAGTGACAGGGCATGCAGCGCAAGGAGAGAACTAGTGAGTCAACTCTCCTGCAGGTCTCATGTGGACTTATACATAAGACAAGCTAATTTTTGTCTTCTATTTTGAATTCACACGGAGTGGCAGCCTACATGCAACTAGAACACACTAATGAAGACCCTCTTAGCATGCGGGGTCACAAAGGTGTTTATATTCTAAGTCCAGAAAATTAAAATATGGCATGTAGAAAGGATATGAGGTCAAGATGGAAAGTGATTGTTGTAGGCCCTCGTGAGTTCAAAAGAAAATGGAGATCAAGACTTTCATGTGGAGTTCATTGAAAATCAAAGCATCTGTACACATCCAAGAGTTTTAATCACGGAAAGTTGAGACAAACGACAAATACAAAAAGCGGGGTCATGTGGATGCGAGGTGAATAAGAACACGACTTGAAATTCAAGCATGCAAGTACGATGCTTTTGTAAAAGAATGGAAGCAAAAATAATATACGAAGTGATATGTTGTTGCAATGAGGAGAGGACTGGAGCAAAGTAAAGGAAAAAAGGCCAGTGATGCGGAGCAGTAAAGGCGAGACTAGCGAGGTGGAGTCTTGAACCCATGAGTTTGCATTGATTGGTAACGAAGTGAGTACAAGAGGTGGAAAATTGTTTATAGATCTGTTCTACTCATGCGAGGCGAAGCATTGTTAAAAAAAAAGGGGCACTACGAAGTTGGTTGGATCTGTGTGCATGACTCTTGCAATCCGCGTTAAGAAAAAATAATAGCAGTAAAAGCATCAATGCAAGAAGGAAGTGACTCTATAAAAGTTGCAAGGGCAATGCGATGACAAATACTAGTGTAGGTGGAACTTTCATAAAACAGAAGCTAAGCTTGCTTGTTCGATAGATGCGGGAGGTGTTATTAAAAAAAATAGCATGCAAGGAGATGCAATAAAAAAATTCAGTTACGCGAGAACATCAAGAAAAAAGAAAAAACCATGTGAGGCTGGCAAGGTATTGGCTATTATACATGCAAGGACTGCGACATCACGAGGCTATAAAAGAATGTAAGCCAAATTGAAATCGAGATGGAAGTGGTGAGGGACCCGCGTGAAGATGATTATAAAAAAACTATCAAGATGTCTTCGGTGGAGTTAACATGTTATAAAGTGGCAATCAACTTATAAAAGGCCAGGGTAAAAGACTATTGAAGGTGGACCCTTGTGATTTAACAATAAATTTACAAAGAATATTAAAGGTGGAATGCAACCTATTATACATGAGGTTGATGTTTGTGAGACCGTGGAAATTTACAAAGTGAACGGGCAATTCAAAAATTTTGGCGAAGCAGGCACCTTGTACAATAAAAAATAATTATACGAAGCGAGGAGGCTTCCCAAATTTCAAAAATGTTTTTGAACAAAAAATAAATTATTTTAGCAAAGAGCAGGCTCGGAGGAGAGTCCCCTCATCATACTCCAAAAAAAAAAAGATTTGAAGACATAAGTGGAAGACACGACTTTACTTGATTCCACATCGCATTCATAATGGCAATATGGAATCGGGGGGGGGGGGGCGTAGTTGTTATACCCGAATCTCGGCATAGAGCCTAAACAAGCTCAAATGACTATACAAGGGGCCCACCTCTCCTAATGGGCTCAAATATCTCTCAATGGCCCCAAATATTGAAGAAGGATCAACAAGGCATGGGGTCCAATTAGGGATCGTCTCACCTCTATCTCATTAATCTCTTGAAGACACTATCACCCAAGGGGTCTCACGCTAGGCCTTTAGGCGTCTCATGCTAGCCCGGCCTAGAGGTCCAGCGAGGCCTAGAGGTCAGTGAGGTCCAGCGAGGCCTAGGTAGAGGTCCAACGAGGCCTAGGTAGAGGTACATCGAGGCCTAGCTAGAGGTCCAGCGAGGTCTAGAATACTCTTATGAAGGCTCATAGTTAAGCCGAGCGAGGTCAAGTGGGTAAAATACATTAACCTAAGGAGACGTCTAGTGGATTTGGGTCAAGCCGAGCCCATAGAAACCCTAGCCCGTCTAGATAACTTCTTCTCCAAGAGAACTACGTATGGCTTGATCCCTATAAATAGGGTACGTACGTAGGCATCTTGTAAAGGATTGAGAAACAGTTCATCACTGAATATCAATAGGCAAGATCGGCCTCCGTGTTCTTCGTATTCTTAGCAGAATATCCGTATTTTGTTCCATTATTCTAGCAACCTCCAAAATATTGTTATACAATATTCTCCCTACAACAATTTTAATAAATTTTAAGGATTGTTTTGTATTTGAGCAAAAACATATATGACTTACTTTTAGGTGTTATGAATTTGTTGTATTCTTTCGATCTTCTTCTGTTTCATATTACCTTGAATAAAAATACTCATATTTTAGTAATCAAAAATCAAATGTCAATCAAAAATATAGTGATAGCATAAGTGCAAAATTAAAACTAAAATGGTGAGCTTCGAAACACGAATTTTGGGACATAATATCATAAATGTTTTATCATAAAAAATAAATATTTTATCATAATATCATGAAGTGCATAATTTGGTTATGTTTTGTATAAATATCATAAAATATTTTATTTAAGGAAGTTTTTCTTATTGTAGGAAAGTAAGGAAATTTACTTTGTTTATAATAATGTATTTTTTAATTGTAAATTCTGATATGAAAAAGTAAATTAAATTTATTAATATTTAAAATTACAAATCACTATAAAAATTAGAAAAATAGATTTAATTGATTTAAAATCCGTCAATATTAGAAAAGTTTTATAAGTTAATTGTAATTTTTACTTCGAGAAGAAGTTTAGGAAGTCTCCCATTTATTTATTAGGCAATTATTATTTTTAGTATATGTTAATTAAGAAAATTAAAAGGTAATTATAATTTGGTTTATAATTTTTAACATAAAAAGGAAGTTGTAATTATTAATGCTAAAAGTTTGATAAATATAAAAGAAGTAATAATTCTTAACATAAATGGAGAAGTTCTAATTTTAATAATAAAAAAGGATGTCATAAATTTTAACGCTAAAAATTCAAAAATACTAAAGTTTCGAAAAATTATAAGAAAATAATAATTTTAACATAAAAAGTGAATTTGTAATTATTAAAACTAAAAATTCGAACATAAAAAGGTAAGCTATATTTAATAAAACTAAAAATATAAAAAGGAAAGTTGTAACTATTAATAGAAAAATTTGAACATAAAAATGGAAATTGTATTTATTAACTTTACTCTACAAAAATAAAAAAGGGGAATTCTAATTTTTAAAGAAAATTTTATTAACGTTCAAACATGGGTGCCTCGCCAGGATAAACCACGAACTGTCAACTTGTGTGAAACAAAAAAAGAGCTAAAAAAATAGTCGTTTTGTTAGCACATAGAATATTTAAATTCTTTAATCGAAAAGGTATTACAATGGCATCTAGAACAATCCAACATATATCAGCTATGAAACTGGTAGAATCACAATTAACTTTCACATAAGCACCATCTCTATCACAATATTTGGAATTTAAGCACCATCTCTAGCACAATATTTGGAATTATCAGTTACATCAACTGATATGTGAGAAACAAATATAAAAAATATGAACAATTTTTTGTTGTGAAAGTCAGCTCTTGAGTATCCACCACCGTCCCCAGATTCGATGTAAGTCTTACGGATCTCCCAAAATATCATATAAATCATTCTCAGAAAAGCTATCAATACCCGTAACAAGACACACATAAATATCAAAACATAAAACAGTAACATCCCACGACTAACAACCTTGATAACAAGTTACTCAACAATATCTCACAAAAAAAAATAGATCTTAATTTTATTGAAAAACTGGTAAATAGAAGAGATGATAATAAAACGAAGGGGTTTAATATGAAGATCTGTAAGATGAAGAACTAGAACCCTAGTTATGGGAGTCCACTCTCAAAACAGACGTATTAAACATCAAACATAATAGAGGAGAAATTCTAATTATTAATACTAAAAATTTGAACATAAAAAGAAAATTGCAATTGTGAACGTAAAAATTTCGAAAAATTTAAAGGAAATAAAATTTTTAATATTAAAAATTGTAAAAATTAATTATAAGAATCAGAAAATAGATGGGAGCGATTTGAAAGTGCCATCTCATCTTTTTTCCTTTATATATTGGTAGCAATGATGATAATTGATTCCACCTCATCGTGACTAGGGGCTAAGCCAGCAGGGGGGCCAAAATTTTTTTCATCAACACAATAAAGGATCCATAAATTAAATACACAAAAGTACTAGTCAAATTATAGTAGCACTCTACGTTCCTTCAAATCACGAAACCATCTATAATTGAATCAGTACTAAAAATTTTGACTATTTTCCTTTCGATATAGATAAGCATAAAATGATCGAGAAATCCATCACTCATCTTGTAGTAGCCGTTTCATGCAAAACCAATACCAACTTAATTAATCTACAAAAAATAAATGGATAAATATCCAACTTTCTTGACTGTACCAACCATCGGCACAACTCAGAAATACTAGACAATCTAGTAAATTTTATTTTGTAAGGACCAAAAGTTTTTTATTTAGCAGGGGCCAAACTTTTTTTTTTACATAAATATATAAGTAAAAATACAAATTTATACAAAATTTTCATATAAATCACTAATATTATGACAACCCAAGGGGGGCCATGGCCCCTTTTGGCCCTTTTGAAGCTTCGCCCCTGATCGTGACTCTCATCTTTTTTTTTTTTTTATATATTAGTATCCATGATTGGTGATTGATTAATTGATATTGATTGATGGGTGGTGTTCCTACCTTGTTTAACATGTATGCGGATTGACAAGACTTGAAATCAGATCTTCAAGCAATTTTATTAACGTCAATTTATAAGCATGGACAGCTAAGTTTGGATGAATTTTCTTAGAAGCCAAGTTTATCTTAGATTATGTAAGTAACATAATAAAATAGAGTAGATAAGTAGATTAGGGCATCTCCAACCCTTTAAAACCCTTAAGTAAATTTGAATAAATGATACCATAAATAAAAGTTATAGAGAATATGTAAAAAATTCTTCACTCCAACCACACGTTCCTGTCGTCTAAATATTTAGCCAAAATATTTAGCCAATCCCAATCCCATTAAGTTAGCTATATTTGTCGAACGGCTAGGACCTCTAAGAAGAGTACACATCATCTATTACCATAATAAAATAATATATTTTATTTATAAAAACTTGAAATAATAATAACATACTATTTTTAAAAAAAAATAGCCAATCATTATAGCAATACGGTCGAAACACAATGTTTTACAGGTTCAGTAAATTTTACATAATCAGTATTTTATATCAATTTAGCCAACCAATTTGGCCAATACCAATACCATTGGAGATGCTCTTAGTTTAATAAATGGAATTTTCTAGGAATTTGTTTAGATGAATTTAAATTCTTATATTACAATTTTCATACTTTCATAAATGGAATTTTCTCGGAATTTATTTGTGCATCATCAAAGTGGGCTAATTTTTAGAAAAGAAGTTAAATAAATTCTTGTGTACATTTAAATCTCGTTCAATAGTTAAATGATCACGAACAAATAATTTTTCTATATATATTGATAAATTTCTTTACTCGAACGTGAAATCAGCAATGAATGTATAGTTTATTTTTCTGAATGGTAAAAGAAACCCTTATACATGCTCTGTTTACAAAATAATTAGAAGTTAAAGAATGCATATAAGATCATTTCCAATGTAGAAGACCGCTAAAATTATAAATAAAATGCCATAAATAAAATTTATAAAGATTTTGTAAAAAACTATTCACTCCAATGGAATATTACCCTTAGCAAAAATTATAATCTCGGTTGGCTATATTTGGCCAATCTCTAGATGTGTGTAAGGAATATTTTATATGATCTATTACCTTATAAAAATATATTCTATTTATAACAACATGAAATAATAAACATACTATATTTACAATATAATCAACATTATAGCTAATATACCAGCTAATATACCATTGGAGCACATACAGATTCAGCAAATTTTACATAATCAATATTTTATCCGATTTAGCCAACCAATTATAGATAATACCGTTGGAGATGTTCTTACAAAAATTATGTCAAAAGTTTCTTCATTAAAACTATTATGATTGAATAAATTTATACGGTGAAGATATATACTGTCTTTTTAAAGATACATGACCATATATTTGGCATAGTTATAAGGCAAAACACATAATTACACCTGAACTTGTCTTTTATTTTGGATTTAGTTCATCAACTGAATTTTGCATATTTAGATACATGAACTATGTTCCATTTATTTAAAAGATCACATAATTTTACATAATTTGTTTTAGCAATTAAAATAGCTATAAATTCTCTTTGTATCAATTATTTAATCCTATTTCAGGCCTCTTTTTCAGAATTTATATATTACATATGCATGCAGATATTTCATTTATTTGTTTAATCTTCAATTTCAAATTCTTCAAGTTCAATTCTGAGATGAGTTGAAACTTGAAAATATATTGCTTAAAGATGGGTTGGGTGGGAGAATAATTTGTAAACTAATGCATGCAATAGGATTACATAAGCCAGAATTTAGCTATTTTAATTGCCAAAATAAATTATGTGAAATTATGTTATCTTTTAAAATACTCCGTAAATGGAACCTAGTTCATGTACCTAATTATACAAAACGCAGTTGATGACCAAATCGAAAATGAAAGATAAGTTTATGTGTCTCAAATTATGTGTTTTGCCTAGTTATAAAGAATACGCATAACTCATTTGTCATAATGTCATTTGTCATAATGTATTAAAAAAATTATTCGTAAATGCGATACCATATGTAAATTCTTATTAATGAATCGTTCTTAAAATATTCTTTTAAAATCAAATTCGAGAAACAAAAATAAGCTTTCAAAATGAGAGATAAACAAATTCAAAATTTGAATAAAAAACACAGTGGAACTACTCTCCCACAAGAAGAGAAGTTTATTAAATAACAATTAAAATGGAAACAAAAAAGAATTTATTATCAACTAAAAAAATTGATAATAGTCCGTAAATCGATAAATAAGAGTTATGTTTTTTTTTCCTTAAAAAAAAAAGAGTTAGTGTTTTTTTTAGGAAAGAAAAAGGGTACAGAGAATACAATCGGCATGAATGTATTTGCATACAAATTTTAACAATTTTTTTTTTAATTTCTGAGTTTCCAAATATCCAAAATTTTCCATTTACGGAGTAATTACTAATTTAATTTCAAAAGATGCGTTTTTAATTTCAAAAATTTTAACTTAAAATTCATGCAATAAACAAACACTTTTTTCAGCTTACCTATATAGAATATGTGCATGAATATCATTTTCAATATATTTAAAAGCATTACACGTATATAACATTCATAATAAGTTAAATTTTTTCTTTCAAGAAAGATATCTGTCAGTTAGTATCACTTTGACCACAGCGTGGGCATACTATATATAAACTAAACGACGATAATATGACACTATTTGAACTTAGTTGTCATTGTTATACTTTTCGCTCCGGTTTCTATTTTTGTTTTTATACTTTCTGTTACTACCCTTCAGTCCTATTATAAATGTCCATGTTGATTTTTGATTGATTTTATTCCATCAAAATAGAATTAATAGAATTTGTTTGACGCAATTATTTTTATAGATGTTGTATAATTTTTTATTATTGAATTAATTTCTACTAAAAAATACATTTTTACGTATATTTTATTAATTTATATTTTATGTTTTATTTTCAATTTATTTATTGATAGTTAATTAAGAAGTTGAAGAGAAAAGAAAAAGATGCGAATTTATTTTGTTTAAATTATTAAATACACTTTATAGTATTTAAATATAATTCTAATAATAATTAAATATATTTTTTTGGCTAAGTACCTAATTTTTTTAATATATTGCATTCACAGTTCTATCTATGAGTTCTTATCGTTTTTATAAGGACAGTATAGCTTAATTGCTAGTATATATAAATAAGTAGCTAGCCAGCCTTCTCTAAGTACTCCATTGCTATCCATGGCCACCGTTTCTTTAAACCCCTTTCCTTTTTCAACTTGTAGAGAACGATTGTTGAGTAAGAAGAAAACCAGGACTAACTTGTTTTTCTGCAAGAATCAGATTTCCAAAAACTTTTCTTCTGGTCTTCATTTGTCCCCAAAGAATGGGAAGAAAACGGGCATACTTGAAAAGGATTCTGTATGGCTTACTAATGATCAGCCAAGTTCAAAAATGCATGATGGTCTAGGAATCGTGGATTTTTTTAGGGGGAAGAAGCTTCTTATTACTGGTGCAACTGGATTCTTAGCAAAAGGTACACGTTTTTAATCAAAATGTATTGTTGGCTTATAGATGTTGTCCTACTGAAATCAGCTTCAGCTAGCTACACAGTTTAGCTGAAGAGTGCAAATATATAAGTGATACAGATATACGGTCAATTACAAATCGAGCTCTGATATATATCATGCTTGTTAAGTAACCGGTTCGTCTAAATTAAAACCTTAAATGTCAAGAGGGCCCCTACAGAATCCTATACTCTTCAGTCTTCAACAATATATAGCTAAAGTTCTCCTGGCAATTTGTTGTTGGAGAAGCTAGATGAAAGCCAGAAAAATGGTTTGCCTTTCTATTGCGTTGCCTGATCACTAGCCACATGCCAATCCAGGCCTTTGCAAAGCCATGTCAATTTCGGGGTGTACATATATGTTTGTGCGTACATGTTTTTTGAACTGTGTTAATTAATACATATATGTGCATGGGCTCTGGCATAATTTCTTACATCTTCTTAAATAATTAAATATTTATTTTCTCAGTGGCAGTACAGTTTATTTGTTCTTTTTCCTTTTTTGGGTATAGTTCTTGTGGAGAAGATTCTGAGGAGCATGCCAGAAGTCGATAAGATTTTTTTGTTTATGAAAGCGGAAAGTAAGGACGCTGCAATGGACAGATTAATGAATGAAGTATGTCAATAAACAAGTTCAATATCCATTTTGTTGTTTGCATAAATGTACATGAAGAGTGTGGAAATTTTACATTTATTGCCTACAACAGATTATAAATACAGAGCTCTTCAAATGTCTACGACAAAAACATGGACCATCGTATGAAAGGTTTATCTTCAACAAGTTGGTTCCTGTTGTTGGAAATATGAGTGAAACAAATATCGGCATTCAGGAAGATATAGCTGATTCTATTGCAAAAGAAGTCGATATAATCGTACATTCTGCAGCCTCTACCGAATTCGACGGAAGGTACTCGATTTGTTATATTTAACTTTTTCAGAATGTAATTTGTACTTCTTCTCTGTAATCGCAATATATTGTCTTTTTTTTCATAATATGGGATTCCCTTCATATCAAATAAGATTACACTTTTAGTGACAGTGTCTAGAGCTAGAAATTTAGTTTAAGAAGATCGATATATACCCTATGCAGAAATTATTTTGTTTACATCAGTATAGTAGATCGAAAAAAGTATGAAGGAAACTATCGAAATCTTGAAAGTCTGAAAAACGGACCTCAATTTCAATTTACAACAATTATGTTAAGTAACTTAAAGGGACAAACTTAATCGGTTATAGTCAGCTACTTCACTTTAAAATATTAAGATCGAAATACACAATTTTACCCTTGTTTTCTTTTAAAGGAATGGTCAAAAGGGTAAATTATGTTGTTTTTTGTGCGTTTTGTATATCAGTACATGTTTTTTTTGTTCTTTATCTGATTTCTTAAATCTACCAGGTTTGATATTTCTGCAAATGTTAACACGGGAGGAACTGCACGAATCGTAGGTTTTGCCAAGACATGCAAAAATCTGAAGTTATACGTTCATATATCAACAGGTAATAAATCAGGTTAACATTTCATAAGCGACACAAGGGTCTGAAATAGAAATTAAAGTACAAGTTCCAGCTTATTACGATCTTTCTTTTGGTACAGCCTATGTTTGTAGACAGGCAGAAGGCAAGATCATGGAAGAATCATTCGGCAAGGGACATTTTGTAAGAAGCAATGCTGATATATTTGACTCATCACATAAACATATCCGAGACTTGGATATCGAAGCTGAATTAAGGCTTGCATCAGAACTAGAACAAGTGTCAAAAGAGAATGAAAAGGGTCAAAATTCTAGGGAATTAGGGATGAGGAGGTCAGCAAAGTTTAAATTGCATAATGTTTAACAAATTTTTTTTGGCACCTCAAAACAACCCATCTGGCTTATGTTATGAACAAAAACTACTAATTTCTTTGAATTTACGAGTAGAGCAAACAATGTCAGAGAACAAAATGTATTACGACGTTTAACGAATAGAGATTGGTGGAACAGGGCACAGAAATATGGGTGGGCAAACACGTATTCATTTAGCAAAGCAATGGGGGAAATGGTAGTTGAAGATACAAAAGGACAGCTCCCTGTGATCATCATTCGGCCGACTACTATTGAGAGCACCTTATCAGAACCATTTCCTGGCTGGATAGAAGGAAACAGGTAATTAGTTAATAATGGACAAAATCTAGCTAACTCCCTACTGATATAGGTATATGCTATAATTACCCTTGAAAAACACTGACTTGATGTCACTACTTCCATTGTTATATCTCTAATCTGAATAGGATGATGGATCCAATTATGTTTTCTTATGGAAAAGGGCAGCTCCCTGGTTTAGTTTCGAACCCCAACATAATTCTAGATGTGGTAAAATTTCTAATTTCTGCTTTTTGATAGAATAATTTAAGTGTTGTTTTCACCAATAATGCAAGGGAAGCTAGCTATAGCCCCCTGGTTTCTTTTCTTCTCATAGAATCTTTCTAAATTAAAACAAATTTGTACAAATAATTTCATTAATCTCCCATGAGAAGATCAAAAGAATGCTTCAACTCTCAAGTCTATAATAAATTGGAATTTGATTTAAGAGCATCTCCAAATGCTCTCTACCCTAGCTCTTAACTCAAAAATGGAGGGAGGACAAAAATGTAACTTAAAGAGACTCCTAGTGGTTCTTAAAAATACTAAGAGGCTCTTATCTCTTCTCAATTTTAAGAACACAATCTCACTTTTTAAGAGCACAGTGTCACTCTTAATTTGTATTATCTTATCTCTTTTTTTCTCACCCTTCCTTTTGTCCTTCTTTGAATTCAAAATACTTTTAATAATAATAAAATTGATTGAGGATTACTCAGTATAAAGAGAATGGTTGGAAATGAGCCCTTGCTAAACCATAAAGAGCCACTAATTTATATTTTTTTATAAAGAATGAAGTAAGAGTCTGTTGAAGATGCTCTAAGATTTTGGATATATATATATATGCAAATCCTTGGACTCATCATCTGTTGCGAGTTATATGAAGAATTAATACTATACGCAGATACCAGCCGACATGGTTGTAAATTCAACATTAGCAGCCATAGCGAAACATGGTCGTAAAGAAAGTACACCAGACGATGAGAATTCGAGGGATTATCACGTCTACCAGATTGCTTCATCTGTTACAAATCCTTTGACCCTTCAACACTTGCTTGACATGGCTTATCAGTATTTCAGCTTGAATCCTTGCTTTGATAAGAAGGGGAACCCAATCCAAATTTCAGTATTCAAGTTCTTTGATTCCATAGAGGACTTGCTATCCCACATGGAGAACTGTAGTAATTCTACTACCGGTAATGAAATGATGTCTCCACGACAGGAACTTCTCCAAAGAAAATTGATGGAACATGTTAAGCACTTGGTCAATATCTATCGACCCTACACGGTCTTTAAGGGAAGGTACCTCTCTGATTTCAAAACTCTACTAAACTTTACCAAGGAGTCTCGCTCCATATTTACATGCAGTACGTAAATGAATATCATGAATTAGTAAATAACATAAAAAATTGCAGGTTTGATAATAGCAAAACTGAGGAACTAATGAAGTACATGTCTGAAGAAGAAAGAAAAGAGTTTGGATTCGATGTACGCTCCATAGATTGGAATGATTACATTAAAAGGGTTCATTTTCCTGGTATCAGGAAGCATGTGTTGAAGGAGAGGGACCTAAAGATTATTCAAAATAATGCGTCCCATGCCTTCACTCCATAATTTAATTAAAATTTCTTCCTTTTGATGATCAATCTCAATAAATGTAAGAATATATATATGATGTATATATATATATATATGTTATATATATACTTACCACAATTTCGTAAAGAAAATACTGATTTCTTAAGAATAATACTTATGACGTATGGAGCAAAAGCAAATATATATATATATGGTGTTCCCAGCAAAGAAAATAGCTAGCTAGTTTGTATGGTCAGACAGCTTACCAAGTACAAGGCATCTGTGGACTAGTGCACCTATCTGAGAGTGTGAAATATATTAGGTCATTGCTTTTAATAAATATCAGTATGTCTTTAGAATTTAATAAATGTCTGTTTGCATGCATGTGTTAAACAATACATCTGCATTCCACTATATAAAGAATCAAATTAATAACAACTTTCAATAGGATCATTCTAATTAATCAAGTAATTTTCTCTCTTTCTTCCAAGAAGTTGGGTCTCAATCTCCCAACTTGTTAATCTTATCCGCTAAATTCAAAATAGACCGACCTCCTCCATAATTGATGTTTTGTAAAGCATATATATATATATATACAGTATGTAAGATAGGCAACAGACAAATCCTTTCTTCTCACTACAAGAAAATAAGGTTAAATGTGATCAAATAAATTCGACCGCGGCTAAATATGACCGAATTCGGTTGACCAATTTCGACCCTGCTAAATATGACCGAATTCGGTCTAATTTAGAGTCGGTCGAATTTAATCGATCGAATTTAGCATTAAATTCGATCGTATTCAGTCACATTTATAAATTCGACTGTATTCGATCAAATTTAGTAGCTACTAAATTCGACTGTTATTAGTTGGTCGCATTTAGTGTACTAAATTGAACCGATTTGTTTTTCGGTCGAATTTAATAGCTACTAAATTCAACCGTATTTGGTCACATTTATAAATTTGACTGAATTCGGTCAAATTTAGCAACCGCCAAAAATGGTGGTAAATTCCCGCCCATAATATTTTGGGACGTGCTAAATTTGACCGAATATGGTAGAATTGAGCGGGGAACGGGAAAATTGCCGCCCAAAAAAAAATTTCTGATGTGGGCGAAATTTGGTCGAATTTATAAATGTGACCGAATTCGGTCAAATATTAAATTTGACCAAAAAATGATCGAATTTACCGGCATTATATTTGACCAAATTTGGTCGAATTTAGCAAATGTGACCAAATTCGGTTGAATTTATTATTTCAGAAGTTGAAAATATTATTTATATTTAAATGTTTGTACACATCATGAAAAAATATTTATAAATACAAGTATAACATTATTCATATGTATAAATTTAGTTTGTGCATAAAAAATATTCATATGATAGGAGAAAGTTAAATTTTTATTTAGTAGATTGTTTAAATAAATTAAATAAGTATCTAATTAGTTTGAAAAAATATTATTAAATATTTAAATAATTGTACACATCACTAAAAAATATTTATAAATACAAGGATAACATTATTCATATGTATAAATTTAGTTTGTGCGTAAAACATATTCATATGATAGGAGAAAGTTAAATTTCTATTTAGTAGATTGTTTAAATAAATTAAATAAGTATCTAATTAGTTTGAAAAAATATAATTAAATATTTAAATAATTGTACACATCATTAAAAAATATTTATAAATACAATGATAACATTATTCATATGTATAAATTTAGTTGTGTGTAAAATATTCATATGATAAGAGAAAGTTGAATTTTTATTTAGTATATTGCCTAAATAAATTAAATAAGTATCTAATTAGTTTGAAAAAATACAAAAAATTATTATGAGGGTATTGGAAATACATACGGTATAAAACCTAATTTTTTAAAAAATATAAAGAGCAAATTCGACCATTTGGTCGAATGTAATAAATGTGACAAAATTCGGTTGAATTTATTATTTTCAGAAATTGAAAAAAATATTATTAAATATTTAAATGTTTGTACATATCATAAAAAAATATTTATAAATAGAACGATGACATTAATCACATATACAAATTTAGTTTTTACAAAAAAAAATCATATGATAAGAGAATGTTGAATTTTTACACATTAGATACTTTCAAAAAAATTTGAAAAATATCTAGATGTAAAAAATACAAAACAAATGTGAGTATCCGGAAGACATATTACATTTTATAATTAAAATTAGAAAATATAATGAGGGAAAAAAATTAATGGTCAACTGGTATTTGACTAGAACCCCTAAACAGGTTTTCATCAGGGTTTAGAGTTTCAATTTTTTTAAAAATATTTCTCGACGACCCAGTCGTACGGTGGTCAAGATCCAACCTTTCTAATGTTATTGCCAAAATTTCAGAAAAAAAATAAATTAATTTGGTTTGGTAATTTAACGGTCAACTTCTGCTTTGACTGTAACCCCTAAACAGGGTTTCGTCACGGTTTAGTGTTTCGATTTTTTAAAAAATATTTCTCGACGACCCAACCATACGAAGGTCAAGATCCAACCTTTTTAATGTTACTTCCAAAATTTCAGAAAAAAATAAATTAATTTGGTTTGGTAATTTAACGGTCAACTAGTACGTTGACTCGATCCCCTAAACAGGGTTTCGTCACGATTTAGTGTTTCAATTTTTTTGAAAATATTTCTCGACGACCTTACCGTACGGAGGTAAAGATCCATCCTTTCTAATGTTATTTCCAAAATTTCAGAAAAAAATAAATTAATTTGGTTTGGTAATTTAGCGGTCAACTATACTTTGACAGTAACCCCTAAACAGGATTTCGTCAGGGTTTAGTGTTTCGATTTGTTTAAAAATATTTCTCGATGACCCAATCGTGCGGTGGTCAAGATCCATCCTTTTTAATGTTATTGCCAAAATTTTAGAAAAAAATAAATTCATTTGGTTTGGTAATTTAGCGGTCAACTAGTACGTTGACTAGAACCCCTAAATAGGGTTTCTTCAGGGTTTAGTATTTCGATTTTTTTAAAACTATTTCTCCATGATCCAACCGTACGGTGGTCAAGATCTATCCTTTCTAATGTTATTGCCAAAATTTCATAAAAAATAAATTAATTTGGTTTGGTAATTTAACGGTCAACTAGTACTTTGACTAGAACCCCTAAAACAGGGTTTCATCAAGGTTTAGTGTTTCGATTTTTTTAAAAAAATTCTCGATAACCCAACCGTACGGTGGTCAAGATCCATCATTTCTAATGTTATTGCCAAAATTTCAGAAAAAAATAAATTAATTTGGTTTGGTAATTTAACGGTCAACTAGTACTTTGACTAGTTACCCTAAATAGGGTTTTGTCAGGGTTTAGTGTTTCAATTTTTTTAAAATTATTTCTCGACGACGCAACCGTACGGTGGTCAAGATCCATCCTTTTTAATGTTATTTTCAAAATTTAATAAAAAAGTAAATTAATTTGGTTTGGTAATTTAACGGTCAACTAGTACGTTGACTAGAACCCCTAAACAGGGTTTCGTCAGGATTTAGTGTTTCGATTTTTTTAAAAATATTTCTCCACGATCCAACCGTACGGTGGTCAAGATCCATCCTTTCTAATGTTACTGCCAAAATTTAAGAAAAAATAAATTAATTTGGTTTGGTAATTTAACGGTCAACTAGTACTTTGACTAGAACCCTTAAAAAGAGTTTCGTCAGGGTTTAGTGTTTCGATTTTTTTAAAAATATTTCTCGATGACCCAACCATACGGTGGTCAAGATCCATCGTTTCTAATGTTATTGCCAAAATTTCAGAAAGAAATAAATTAATTTGGTTTGGTAATTTAACGGTCAACTAGTAATTTGACTAGAACTCCTAAATAGGGTTTCGTCAAGGTTTAGTGTCTCGATTTTTTTAAAAATATTTATCGATGACCCAACCACATGGTGGTCAAAATCCATCCTTTTTAATGTTATTGCCAAAATTTCAGAAAAAAATAAATTAATTTGGTTTGATAATTTAACAGTCAACTAATTTGGTAAATAAATTAAAAATAAAATAAAAATAGAAAATAAATTCAAAATTCAATTTAAAATTTATGCATACCAAAGTAGTCATATATACTCACTATTTGTGAGATGAATCTTACCCTACTTTCACTAATCTTCCATTTTTTTTTAAAATTTTCCCCATTTTTTAATTAGTTTGTAAAATAAGTTAAAAAATTAAATAAAAATAGAAAAAAATTCTATTTTTGAACATAAAATTTGGTTGTATGACTACGTGGGTGATTATAAATTCTAAAAGAAAAAAATCTATTTTATTTAATTTTTTGGCCTTTATTCCAATTTTTATTAATTTTTTAAATTAATCAATTCAACTGAATTTTGACCAAATATTAATTTGAACGAATTCGATCGAGTTTAGCCGAGCTCCTAATTTCAACTATATTTGGTCGAATTTAATCATAAATTCGACCATACTTGGTTGAATTTAGCCGTGTTATCATTATATTTAAATTTCTCAATCATCGTATACGTGGTTATCTCTCAATATTGGTCAATTTAGTATCACATGGATTGATGAGTCAAGCAATCTAAGTCCTTAAAAAAAAAGTAATCCTAGCCATACATTTTACAAACATACATACATATAATATATATACACACATAAAACTAAAACCCACCCCACCCCCACAATCTGATCTACTGAACTCCCCCGCTCCCCGCTCCTGATGCCTGCCCCCCACCCCCACCTCGGCTGCCCCCCTTCCCCCATCAATTTATTTTTATTTTTCTATTTTTTTTATGTTCTTGAGTTTTCAAGAATCAAACCAACATTGGGAGGCGTTATCGGTGTCCGATTTTAACGCTCTTATAGTCGAATCGAAGCCCTCATCATCCTCTATCCAAAAACATGATCAAATTTTGGTGGGGTATAATTTATGAATTTCTCCTTTTTTTATTAAATTCGAATTACTTATTAAAATTATGAATTTTTGTAAACATGTTTGGTTGCTGATTTTGATGTTACCATCGTGAAGAGTATGTTTTTTTTAGTCAATTTCATATATTATATGTTGAATTTCGAGTTCAATAACGTATAGAAATCGAAGTTTGATTTTCATGTTCTTCGTGTTCTTGAGGATCGAAGCACTTCTGGAAGTGTTATTGAACTCTAATTTTGATGTTCTAGTTACCAGAATGAATACCACATGATGTTCAATTCTTGAGCATCAGATTCTGCAGCTTTTTAAAAAAAATTAGTGCACGTTAAATACGATCGAATTTGGTCACATTTAGTATGTAAATACGACTATATTTGGTCGAGTTTAGTTTAATAAATTCGACCAAATTCAGTCGAATTTAGTACACTTTGGGCGCCAAATTTTAAAATTTTGAATTTTTCGCAAAAATTTGAATTCATCAAAATTTTGGAAATTTTGGTCGAATTTATAATTTGACCAAAATTGGTCGAATTTAATACTACTAATTTTGACCAAATTTGGTCGAATTTATCCTAAATTTGACCGCACTAATCGGTCAAATTTATCCTAAATATGACCGAATTATTCGGTCGAATTTATCCTAAATATGACCGAATTACTAAATTTGACCAGCGTAAATATGACCAACAGAAATTCAGTCATATTTAGCTAAATTCGACCGAATATGACCGAATTTTTTCGATCATATTTAGCCATTTTTCTTGTAGTGTCTTATTTTAAAAGTGTAGGAATGTGTATTTGTTCTAACAAACCCCCGACAAGAGATAACTGATATAAGCCCTATCGCATAAACCCTATATCACTTGAGTTCTCTAATTGCATACTACATCATATATGATATTCGACAACACCTAAAATAAGTGTTAAAAATACTGAAAAATGTTATCATAAAATTTAAGGCAACATTTTGATCAATTTTGAAGGTGTTGGAAATTGCCATGTGGTTTTGGAGGTTAAGCTAACACATTTTATTATGGCAACATCAACATTATGTTATCTTAGGGACTTATGGCAAAATTTCGTGCAAAATATGGCAACACTATTTCCGGTGTTGGCACCAAATTTATGGTAACACTGTCTACTCAACACCAACGCCCGTGTGATGTTGCCATATAGCCTATTCCAACATCTTTGTCCCTCTACAGCAACACCACTTGATACAACAGTTCACAGTTTTGCCTACATCCTATCATGTTATAGTAACACTTACTAGTTTACATTGTTAAAGTTTTAGTAACATTTTAATAGGCTATGACAACATTTTTAGTAATAATTGTTATGCCCAAAATTCGGTTCGGATATTCTAAAATGGATTCGGGTCAGATACGGGTTTAATTTGGGGATTTTCAGGATAAATTAGGGTTTTGATAAAGGTTTACAGAAGGAGGATGCGCCCTCACCTCTCGTACGTGGAGGGCGCGCCCTGAGAGACATATAAGTAGTCAAAAAGGATGTTTGTTAGTTTTACAAGAAATTAGGCCGCGCCCTCTCCTCCCCTACAAGGAGGGCGCGCCCTTAGTGATAAAAATATGTTGATGATTTCTACTAAAGCTGGTTTTCTAAAAGCTATTGAAGAAATCCCCTCGTGGTGAATGTTTGCAGAAGGAGGACGCGCCCTCACCTCCCATATGTGGAGGGCACGCCCTAGATATTGGGAAGGCCATTAAATAAGTGTTTGCTGATTTTACAAAGACTATTGAAGAATTCTCTCCTGTCGTATCTCAGGAGGGGGATGTCCATCACAGAAGGCCTCCAGGGGTATGCCTGGATATAAGGACCCAACTTAGACACAAAGGGCGCGCCCTAAGGTGGAAAGATGGGAACTTTCTGGTGTGTGCTTTGGGAGCTCTGTTCCTGTAGCCAATGGGCGCGTCCTCATTGGGGAACTTTGGAGTAATCCTGCACTTTGCACCCAAAAGCTCTGGATCACCTGTCCTGCTATCTGGTGGGTGCTTCTCATTCGGGGGACAGGGATGCGTTCTGCACTTGGGGTAAACCATGGCTATACCTGCATCCTTGAAATCAAGAAATAGCTGGTAGCGGAAAGGACTAGTCCTCGACGGGGGAAGTTTCCTTATCCGTGAAGTCTTGAGATCTTGGATGAGCCTTGGGCCTTTTATGGTTAGGCCTCATAGTAGAACATTCCGGAAGCTAGTTCGTCAATCCAAGCCCATTTGGGTTTCTTGCTCTCCAAGAACTACGTGGGCTTGATCTTCTATAAATACAGAGGTACGTAGGCAAATTGAGGGGGATGGAAGCGAAGAGCTACAAGCCACCACCAAGAACCCTCTCAATCTCAGCCCCCAATTCATCACAACCACCACACTCTGGCGACTTATCCGGCGAAGAACCACCGTCATAGATCTTGATTCCGGCGACAGACCTCAAACTTTGTTGTTACCAAATTCCTCCGTCAACAAATTGGCGCTAGAAGGAGTGGTGCTGATCAAGATCATAATCCAAGAAGGATGGATTTCTCATCACGATGAAGGTCATTCTTATGAAGCATCAAGCCAGATCTAAGGCATAGTTCTCGATGAGGGTGCAGGCCGGCGGCTACAAGGAAGATTCAAGCATGGCGATCTCTAGTAGGGGGTCGAACAAGATCTGAAGAAGGGTTTATCGAACACGACCTGAATTTCCGACCAGCCACGTTGAACTAGGTTTCCGGTGAGGAAATTCTAAATATGATTCGAAGAAGGATATTCCAGGGAAGAGGCACAATTATCGGGATCTCGTCATCACCATCAGGATGCGCCCTCATCATCAGGACGCGCCCTCAAGGTAACACTTGTTTTGTCGTGATTTCCACTATTTGTTCCTTCAACCTTAGAAGGAAGAAGATTGTGAAGGAGAATCCCCAAGAAATCTCAAGGTGCGCCCTGAGGGTGGTATCCAAGGTTCAGATGGTTTCCAACAAGTTCTGGGAGAATTCGATGACTAAACATGCTCTGACTAGCCCTCTCTCAGGACTAGCCCTCTCTAAGGACAAGCCCTCTCTAAGGATGCCTCCTCTAGGTAACATCTAAGACTTTTCGTTAGACGAATAGTTGTAGGTAGGACATCTACTTCAGAAAAGATCTCAAGAATATGTCGAGTGCAAAATTCCAATTTGTGAGGATGCTCCTTCTGAATGTTAGATATTCCCAAGAGGCATCTCCCTCTGAGGGCGCCCTCAAGTAACATAGGTCAGGGCGCGCCCTCAGTGAAATCCGGCGAGATGAGGTGAACCTTGCTAGAAGGAGAAAGCTGGTGAGTTTTGCTAATTCAAGCAGAGCATGCCTCAGAAGACTATTAAGAAGCGCGCCTTCCCCTGACTGGGCGCGCCTCCAGGTAATACACTAGTACAAAATTGGCTTTTTACGTCGGTTAAATATGTCTTATACGTCGGTTAAATGGCGACGTATAGAGGGGCGACGTATAAAGTCACGAGTCTTTTACGTCGGTTAAAAAGGCAACGTATAAAGTCTAAATATACGTCGCTAAAAAGCCGACGTATAATGTTGAAAAAGCTGACATATAATGTTGAAGAAAGGCGACGTATAATGTACAAAAAGGCGACGTATAAAGTCTATATATAAGTCGCCAAAAAGCCGACGTATAATGTTCAAAAATTCGACGTATTATGTCGAAGAAAGGCGACGTATAATGTCCAAAAAGGCGACGTATATTGTCCACAAAATTTTTTAAAAAAATATTTTTTTCTTTTATTTTTGTATACAAAAATTCTTATTATTTCTGTACACCAAATAACAATTAAACAATCAAAAACCAAAATTTGTACAACCAAAATCTTGCAATAATAGAAATTTCTCAACTTTCAAATTCAATCACAATACAATGTTTACACATTTTTGATATAATGAGTGTGATTGTACAAGTATTATAACTGATCAGTTACTGCAACGGCCACATCCTCCTCCAGATAATAATCAAAGTCCCAATTAAATTTTGCCATAAGATGAAGCTGTTTCCGAAAGTCTTCCACTGTTGTAGAATATCTTGCTACCAAGTCAACGAATTGGGGAGAAATAGATCGCTGGCCTTCTTCAATAATATTTAGAAGCCTTTGACTTAAATCTCTGATTTGTCCAACAAGAGCATAGCTCTGCTTCATTTCCCAAAAACCTAAAAATTGTATCTTCACTTTATATTATACTGGTGAATACATTGTACTTCTAGTAGTAAACAAAATTTAGCTAAGATGATCGATACATCACTAACCTTCATTCAGTAGGCTAGACAGTCTTTCAGATAAAGCCATAAAATTTTCAGGGAAGTATGTTAAAAACTGAGACTCATCAGCTTCAATGATTCTTCTTCCAGAAGAGAAGTCAGATTGTGCCAATGAATTAGGGTCGACTACTTGTGATTTTGAAGTGTCGGTCGTTCCTTCTAATTTCTTTTCTTTAGAATCTGCACCATTTATTTCGGTCTTGATTAAATCGATTTGCCCAGACACCACGTCAACATCCTTATTTATCTCGTTTAGTGCAACTGCTGCACTCAACCCAGCACCTCGAAATTGAAGAATCCATGTATCAAATCCTTGGCTAGACATAAACGTGCAAATGAGGACTGCAACCAGTTCATATTTTTTAACAAAAGCCTTTAGAATTTATGCACAAGAAATCACATTAATAAAGATGATGTAGCTCATAAACTATAGATGGACAACTTAGAATGGTGCATATCAGTGTTAAATGATTTGCAAGATTGTAGCAACAAGTACTCCAAAAGACATCTCAACTTGTAAAAACATAGCACAAGGACACATTACTACTGAGCAAGTGATTGGTCAGCGTTTATTTCAGTATCGGCTGGTTACCAAACTATCAATCGTTTGGTGATAATGGGTTGAAGGATAATATGCACCCCAAAGAAATTCAATGCAGACTCTTACTCAAAGAACAAGGACATATATCATTTTGAATTTAGAGAACTTACCAGTATCAATGTCAACTTCAAGGATGCTTCGGCAACAAAACTTTTTGGCTGCAGATAAGAAATCATTTATGTAAGAATTAATATGAAACATTACGCAAATACTTACCCTTAGAGATTTCGCAAGCATGAGTTTGTGTTAAAACAGTAAAATATGCAATTGGAAAACAATAAGGTGTCGTAGGATATACTATCAACTATACAATCAGAAAAGATATACGCTTCTAGAGAAAACCTAGTGCATGACATTATACATCACCAATGTATTACAAAACGGAAATATCAACATAGGTAGTACCTCCCAAATGCTAGAAGGCAAACCAAATAAGAAAAAGAGCTTACAATTTTCACATAGAGCACTACGAGAAAAGTAACTTTAAAAATGTGCTTTTAATTTAAACTAAGAGTGCTTCACAAAAAAAACAAGAGCCTTGCACAACAAGTTCAAAATACTAAAAACAGAGTTGATAAATTTCATCACATTAACATTATTTAACTGCAATGTAAAAGTCAACAGATTTTAACAAATAGTAATCACATACATGTAAAAATACAGACTATGCTCAGAAACCAATTAGAAACATAGCAGAAGATTAATACTAAAAATTGCAATGCGCGTTGACAGATACATATACATAAAGTCATCAATCACAAACTACAAACATATATTACCTGACCCCTGTTTTAGAGTTAGACACAGGCCACGGGTATGAATTCATCCACTGTATCCCGAAATGACAAAATATTAAGATTCTTAGGACATGGATCCGGATTTGATCTGCTTTGTTTAACAAAGATGGATTTTATTATATACAAACAGTAGATTTATATATAGAGAGTTGAGAGTATTGTACCTGAGAAGTAATTGGTTTATCGAATTGAAGTTGAAATGGGGTGAGTCTTTCAGTTTTGTCGGTCTCCATTGTAGTCAGCTACTGTGTGATTCTCTTTGGAGAGAGAGAGAGATTAGACAAACCGCATTCTTCGTGCTGGTGACTTGATCGTTGAGTCTCATCTGCTTCTCTTCATTCAGCAGCTTCTTTATTTTCGATTCCAATCCACCCACGCCTTCCTATAAATCATGATTTAGAACCAAAATCAGTTAGTATACAGATATACATATATAGTGAGATCTAAATTAATAGGATTGAGGATTTACATCTCGAAATTGTTGTGAGATTAAGAAATTGAATGTGTGGGATTGAGGGAAACCTAAGCGAGATTGCGAGAGAGAGAGAGAGAGAGAGAGCGGGTTGAATTGGGGATAGTGGTGAGCAGGGGTAAATAAAAGAGTTAAAGTACGTATGGGTTATAAAAGGCCGTCGTATATATTAATTTTATACGTCGGGGTTTAAAAACGCTGATGTAATATAAGTTGGCATTTTCCTGACCGACGTATATACGTCGGTTATATTAAGAACAACGTATAATATCGTCCAATATACATCGTTTTTTTTCAACCGACGTATAATAGCATTTTATTTTTCATCAACCGACGTATAAAATAGAATTATATACGTCGTATTTTTCTTAATCGACGTATAAAGTAGCATTATATACGTCGCCTTTTCTTCAACCGACGTATAATAGAACCTTATACATCGGTTTTTTTTTAACCGGCGTATATAAGTACTTTATACGTCGCCTTTGGCCGGAACCGACGTATAAGAGGCGACGTAAAAGATCAATTTTGTACTAGTGATTATATTATTTTGCTCTATATATTTATTGCATGTATAAAGTTACAGGGGTTTGCCTGGTGCGAGGGCCTACAGGGGTTTGCCTGGTGAGAAGGCCTACAGGGGTTTGCCTAGTGAGAAGGCCTGCAGGGGTTTTCCTGGCCAGAAGAAAGGGGAACACATGGAATCGAGGCCCCGTGATCCATAGCGCATGCCCCCTGATTACAGGTCGAGGCCCCTTGGACATGAGCAGCCCTTCCTCGCACTACGCCACAAATGGGCTATAACAACGCTTTTTTCAGTGTTACGAGCAAAAGTGTAGCCATATATGCCTTAAAATTGGTCTACGGTAACACTTTTTTTTAATGTTACAATTGATAGTAACAAGTGTTACCAGAGCCATAAATCGGTATCTATGGTAACACTAAAATCAGTGTTACCATTGATCTTTAAAAAAAGTGTTATCAAAAGTGGAAAAAAATAGGCGAACTTGTATTTGGGCGCGGCATCTTAATTTTTTGTCCAAAAAATTGAGCGGCTAATTCCAAATAATTCACTAACCCGCCTCTGAAATAACCTAACGCTCATTTCTGCTCATTTCTTTCTCACTCTCCAGATCTAACACTACCGCTCCGTCTCTCTCATTTTTCTCACACTACGCCATAGATGGCCTATTGCAACCTTTTTGGCACCGTGTTACCATCTTGGATGTTATCATAGCTATGAAAATTTTGACATATCGCAACCTTTTGATTGTGGTGTTACCAAAGCCACAAAAGTATGTTATTTTAGTTATAAAAGGTGTTATAGTGGGCAACACCATGAGATGTGTTATCATAGAGTATTCAGGAATATATTTTTTATTTAATTTAAAAATAATGATTTAATAATTATTTGAATTTAAAAATAATTAATTTTAACAAAATCTTTGAAAAAATCATTTTAAAACGTAATATTCCATCAAATAGTTAAATTATATATATATTTTATAAATATTAAAATATTTTTAATAAATTTAGAATAAAAAGATTTTCAAAATAAGTAATATTAAAAAATTTTCAATTTTTTAAATAGATTCTTTAAAATTATAATAGAGAAAATAATAAATTTAAAAATTATAATTTAATACCAATAAATTAAGATAAATTTAATTTTTTTTAAGAAAAATACACTAAATTATTAAGATAGGCTGCAAATAAAAATAGAGATGGGCTGAGCTAGCTTAGCGGCAAACAAAAATGAGAGCGGCAAAACCAAAATTTAGAATGAGAGCATCAAACATAGCCGGGGGAAAAATTTGGGGAAAAAGTTCTAGCCTCCTTCTCTCTCTCACCTCTCTCACTTCTCTCTCGCCTCTCTCACTTCTCTCTCGCCCCTCTCAACTAAGAACCCTAGCATTCAACCCTTTTCAAACAAAGCTTAATTTGCAGTCAGTCGAAGCCATGAAATCGATTGGCTCGAGTATTAGCTTAAATCGATTCATTCAACTCGAATCTAACCCGTATTAGCTTATATCTCAACTATTAATCGATTTATTCAACTCGAATTGATTAATTGTTCAACGTAAAAGCATGAACCTAGCTCTAAATCTCAATTTAGTAAGCGGACAAGCTTTAATTGTATATATTGTTTCAATTCAGTTTCAAATTAGATCGATTTTTTGTTATATAGTTGTTATTTTTTTTCTTCTCAATTTTGTTTTCGAATTAGTAAGTGTTTTGTTACTTGTTTCTTCTCGGTTTTTGTACAAGAGAAACTATTAGAGGGGTTTGGATCAAATTAGCTCGTTAGCTATGTCGTCTTCCATTTAGTAAGTGGGTTTTGATTTTTCTCAATTTTTGGATCATTTGTTGAACTGTATTATGATAATTTAGCATAAATATTATGTTATAATGGGTTAAATATGTTATTTATGTGTCATGTGTGTATAGATATGTACGCAATCTGCCTCACTACTCTTCCGATGACTATTGTTGATCTTGAGCCTCATCAGATATATACATTTTATGAATAAGTGAGTTACTATAATCCTAATATTCACTGTTAGACATGTGCTCATACAGAGAGCATGACACATAATCCTCTGTAGAAGAGCTAAAGCAGAGAGTTCCTTTAATTATCGTCCTACAATTTAATAAGAAATTATTGAGATGAAAGCCTAATGCATATATTCATGTTAATCGGAGTTCCTCTATAAAATGCCTATAAATCTTATATTAAATAGAAGTCAAGTAATTGACATGAGGAGGTTGAGGTTGTGTCTGCATTGTAGGTTTCGCTACATGGCCATGGCAGATAATTGACAAAGATACATGCCTCTTCCATATGACAGACTACCAGGAAGAGGTCAAAATTGGCCTATCCAGAAGGTGTTCTCCTTGTTAATCCTGTAGAGCCAGAATTCACAGTCGAGGTACTTTTACCTCTATTTCCTTCCAAAGATTATCTATATCCTCATATGCTGTTAGACAGCTTTTCAGATAGTACTTGAGTTTTTGGTAGCCCTAGATTTAATTATTCAATTTACTGGTTATTCATGAGAGCAGGTGGATGACAAGTACCAATACATTTGTGAAAACAAAGATAACAAGGTCCATGGGACAAAACCAATATGAAAATTATTTAATTCTTGATTTTCTAATTGAGATTTTCTATGCAATCGATGGAAGACACTAAAGGAGACAATTTTTATTCAAGGTGTCAGGCTAGAGACTTATGCTTTTGTTTGTATTTCAGGATGTTTGTTTCATCTGTCAAGAGGCTTAGAATTATGAGGACATCTGAGGCAAATGGACTCGTAAAATCAGAGACTTCTGGTTTATGAGTATATGTCATTAGGATCACTGGAAGACCATCTACTAGGTACTACTAATTTATGCTTCTTGTTTATTAATATGAATGTGATAGGTTTGATATTAATTTGGCTTGGTTTAAAAAAAACAATAAAGTTTAATGTTTTATTTAGCTTGAGAATATCAAGACACTATTTCTACTTTGAGGTGGTTGTCCAGATAATGTTAGAACTGTGGAAATTCATATTTTCATATGGCATGATCTTTAAAATAAGAAGCAGAGGGAAATAGTATTTCAGTTGCAGATGTCTATATTGACTATTTTTTATGCACATAAAAGAGCAATACATTCCCTACCAATGGTGTTCGGTTCTGGATCTATTTTAGTATAGTTTATAAAGAAGATTGCACATGTTTATTTAATTGTGTTGTGGTCTAATTATATAGGCCTAATTATGGAGCACCTCAAACTCAGAAACCTACATCTGATCAACCAGCTTTTGGGCAGCCCTAACAGTCACCTACGACCGAAGAGGCTATGCACATCCTGCTCCTATACATAAAAAGTCTAATGCATTCTAACCAGTTCTGGTGGAAGTGAACTAATATAAAGTGCATGTGATCATTCAGTAACATCAAATTTTAATCATTTATTATATATCAATTGATGCTTCAATGTGCAATTCCACTTTGAACTTTCAATGGGAAATTGTAAAAATAGAAGAAAAAAAAAATTAAACTCACTGTATCTTTTACGTGGGACTCAGGGGAACAATGTTAGTTTACGTGGTTCCTAACATGCATCTTTTAATTTCTGTTGTCACTTGTCTAGTATTGTATATTTTCTAAGCTCGAAAATACTCACTATCGATAGTGATGTTTACATTAATGTATGTTCTGGCAGTTATATCTGAGGTTTTAAAAAGACAGTTGTCCCTTTCTACCATTTATCATTATTCCTTTCACTTATCACCTTTTGACATCTCACCTTCCCACATAACATTCTCAGAATTTAACTGATTTTTGTGTAATTTTTCAGGGTGGATTAGTGAGAGAGAAGTTGTGGGATTTATTAGCTAATGAACATTGAGTTATAACTTAAGAAGGTTTTCCGAATGCCACTGGTAAGGAGCATTCAACTAAATGGATGAGGACATCTGAGTTCTGCCTGCATCCTGCCGGAGATACCCCCACTTCGTGCAGAATTTTTGATGATATCCAGAGTCTCTGTATACCAGTTATTGTTAGTGATAACATTGTGCTCCCGTTTTAAAAAATGTTGGTATTAGCAGGCTCTAATTTCTTGGTTGTAATTGTGGGTTTATTTGTTGACAATCCTGTTGCTTTTGCAGGAGAATGGTAAAATCATCAAGACATGAGATATATCTATAGCTAAACTTCCTGAGAAAGAAGGGTACGAAGCAAATTCTGCAATATAATGGAGGTATTGACAAATTTGTACTTCAAGTTGTTACTACGAGTAGCTTGTGAAGTGGCGTGGGCTTGATTACAAAAGTGTTACATGGGAGTTGGACAATTTCCAAAGCTCTGTTCATGGTGCTAATCTTATAAAGGAGTACGAGAATAAGCCCTGCAAACCGAAGGTGTTGAGGTTGCTAATAAGTTGCTACTTAACTTTTAAACTACTAACGTTAGCTATTTCACGGTATTTAACTTAATTAGGTAGGTTTTATATAGATGGTTGGTTTGTGGATTTGATGTATTTATTTTGGATGAGATTTTATGTTTTAGAATGGCTTTTTGATAGCCTTTATGTATAGGAATGTTTGACAATATTTTGAATGAGAATCTTTATTGTTCAATTTTACATGTTGCCTTATTTAAAATGTTGGTATAGAGCCTGTAAAAATGTAGCCATTGGTTCTAAAGTATTGATCATTATGTGTTGGCAAAAGAATAGCAAAGTGTTTGCATAGGTCTACACCAACACTTTTAATAGTGTTACTACAAAGATAATGGTGTAGCCATAGATCAATAGCAACATCTTATAAGGTGTAGCCACAGATCAGAAAAGTGTTGGCATAGGGGTCTACGGCTACACTTTTCTTCCATGTTACCAAAAATCGAAAAAGTGTTACCATAGACCCCTATGGTAGCAGCCGTTTTTGTAACACTCCCAAATTTGGTCAAAGTGTAGCCATAGGTGGTTTCAGGAACTTTTAGCAACACTTTTTGGCCTATAATCACACTTTTTTGGGCGTAGCCATAGGCCATTTGTGGCGTAGTGTCGGGATGATGATCCACAGCGCATGCCCCCTGATTACAGGTCGAGGCCCCTTGGACGTAAGTGAACCCATCCTTGAGATTTCTTTGGAAGATAATGAAGCTAAGGATGTAGGAATGCCATTGCTTGGCCTAAACACCAAGTGAGGAATAGTCCTCGACATGTCGCTAAGGTTGCGCCCTCTAGAGAGAGAGGCCCTTGAATTGTTCCCTTGATTTCTCATAGTGCAACTAGTGGAAGATAGGGTGAGAATTCTCAACCCCGGGGCGATGCTCTACATCCGGACTCAGTTTCAAGGAAATGCACAACTCAGGAAAATCTTTCAACATAGGACGCGCCCTCAAAGAACTCTCCCTCAAAGGAACTTTCTGGTTAGGGCGCGCCCTCAAGGAAAGATGCAAATGCTCAAGCGGACTCCAATATCTACGAGGATAATTTACTGCTTGGACTCCAGAAGTAAAGGAGTTGAGTTGCGGCCCCACGAACCATAGAGTGTGCCCCCTGATCACCAGGTTGAGGCCCCAAGGTCGTGAGCGAGCCCCTCTATGAAGAACAATACTTTGCTACAGAGTACGCACCCTCGTATCTACAATGACCTGAATGATAGTGCGCGCCCTGGCTTATCAACCTCATGTTGTGGCTTCGTCTGCAAGTATGATCGCAACGATCCATGGCATATCTTTTGCTTGAAGAAAATAGTATTAATGTGCAGCCCCATGAATCTTAGAGCGTGCCCCCTGATAGGCAGGTTGAGGCCCCAAGGTCATGAGCGAGCCCCTCTACAAAAGAATGACATTCATCCGGACTAGAAGAGACTTTGTCATTAACCTCGTCCTCATAGGGCGCACCCTAAGCGACAGGGCGCATCCTCAGCAACTCCAACGGCTCTCTCTTAAAATTCCTCTCTTGGGATGCCTCTTTAAGAAACACTTCTTTAAGGAATGATATTCTGATGCTGGGGGGTAGTACTGATGCACCTCCCTAGCCCTACATATAAATGTATTTCAAGACAATTTGTGTGAATAACGAAAACCCCCACGGGGATGCCTCCTCGTCAGATGCCCTTTAATGGATGCCTCCTAGTGAGATGCCTCTTCGTGAGATGCCCTTCATAGGATGCCTCCTAGTGAGATGCCTCACATTGAGATGCCCCTTCATGGGATGAGATTTGGAATATCTCGTGACCGGAGAGTGCTCACTGCCGTTTTGTAAAACATTTTAGGGTGAGGTGTATGACCCCACTATCAATAGGATGATGCTCTGGTTCCTCGTTATACCAGTAATTGATCGAAGTAGGGTGATGCCTGAATAGTAGACTACAAGGTAAATTAATTACCTCCTAGTCTAGGGGGGTAGTCCATGTACACTTTCCCTAGTCTTAGTTCAGTGAAATTTTCAACTTTTTCGAGAATGCAAGATTATGCCTGTAGGGCGCGCCCTCTTGGGTGAGTTTGAATAGTTCTCGTACAATAGAGGACACGTCCTCGGGTAGAAGATGCAATGTGGAACTTTTTCTTGTAAGCATGCAAGCCTCCCCTCTTTTGAGGACGCATCCTCTATCACAACATCCTTTTGAAGTTCTAGTACAATTCTCTTAGATTTGATGGATGCAGCCTCCCGAACTCTAAAGTCATCAATTCACTTGATAGTATCTTGATCAAATTTGGATATGTCTCACAATCAAGGTGGAGGTTCTCATGAAGAAAATGGTTATGATTTTGAAGATAGCTCGGGGGTAATCAAGTTCGTCACGAAGCATATATTCCGGAAGAGATCCCTGATTCCCCGCACCATCGTGAAAATCCGGCTACCAGCGGACAGCGGCCCGTTCTTATCAGCAACGTGGGGTTAATGGAGCAGTTATATCGTCTGAGAACTGTCATAAATAACTTCGGGGCAAGATTGGATTCAGTGGAGCAAGAGCAAGGAAGGAAGTGGGGCAAGATTTGAATTCGAAGGACTTTTTGTGCATCTCTTATTGTACACCGATACTTCTCCATGAATTTATAAAAGTAGTTGTAGGTGTACTTGTGAGTCTACCAAATACAACTCATTCCCATATCTTTCACTTGACTGGAACCGGATCTTTTCTTTAATATATGTATAATATTTATCAACCGGTGTGCTCGTTCTTAAACAGAAGTTCCACTTCTCAAAGAAAATAAAAAAGTGAGGTTCCACTTTAACTTTTATATAGTGAATGCATCGACAAAAAGAATGTATAAGAAGTTAAGAACCAATGCAAAAGCACAGAGACATTTCGTACCACATGAAACGCATGCATCATGCATGCACATTTATATTCATCGTTTTTAAATATTGATCTGGCGGAGGTAACCAAAATAAAATAAAAAATATTGCTCTGGGGAACACACGTACAACAAGAATGTAGTGTAAAAAGTATCACAAAGGCAACTAAGCAGTGTCAACTAAGTCTTGATTTTGCAACTAAAACCGCTGTTAATGATATATCATTATGATAACTACGTACTAAATTATCATAACTATAACATTGTGGGGATTGCATACTTTTTTAAGTAAGGCAAACGGTCCGGTGCAAATGTATGCACCAGACTGTTTATGGAACATACTGTTTCAGACGGCTCTGATTTAAAAAAAAAAATCATCGTACTGCAACAAGTTTCCGCGGTACGGGGCAATTACCAAAATGCCTCCCTGTTTTCACATAAAAAATCTACTGTTCACCGTACCGCAGAAAGTTTCTGCGGTACGTGAACAGTAGGGACATTTTTGTAATTTCTCCGTACCGCGGAAAGTTTATGTGATACGGTACAATTTTTTTTAAATCAGAGAACGATCCAACGGCCGTATGTTCCATAAACAGTTTGGTGCATACGTTTGCACTAGACCGGACCCTTTAAGTAAAACGTACTAAATTATCATAACAACTACTCCGTTTTACATTGTGGGGACTGGGGATTGCATACTTTTTTAAGTAAAATAAAAGGGTACCTAATTGGATACCGAAAATTATTAGGTATAAAATGAAGTGTCATAGTGGTGTATCATTTTGGAATGATTTAAAAGAAATTGCCAAAATGCTTATTGTAACTCAAATGATTTTTTTTTTTTGAGAAAAACTCAAATCTATATATCTATATATATTATAATAGCAGTGGACGCGGAGAGGCTTGCACTTAGAAACTTCAAAATATTTTTCTTGAATTTCACATTTTTGATTTTTTTTATTAAAACAATTTTCGTGCATTTAGTTAATCATTAATTATACTAATTAAATATATATTAAATACACTTTATTTCATATTTAATATAAAATTTTAATAATTTTATTAGAACATTATTATTATTTTGTTATAAAATATTAATGATATATATAAAAGTATCATTATTTTAAGGTAAAACAATAAAATAAAATTATTTTTATCGTGTCATTTCTAATCCTTATTCAAAATCATTGCAAATTTTTTGGCAACAATTAATAGATGATTTTAACTTTTCGATAAATCCGTAATCAATGATTGTGAGAATCATGATAAGATACATAAGTATAAATATTTTTCGATTAACATCCACAATTTAAACAAAAATAATATTGTAGAATTTACTTTTATACATGAACAAATTACAGACGCAGTGTGACTAACTCGATTAAATTGAATCAAGTACATATTTGGTATGGAAAAATTTAAGAAGTGTTTAAGGAGCTGATTTTTGTTATTTTAAACCAATTCTCACTTTCTGAGCATTGAGTAAGAATGTTATAAAACGGGCATCGACTTTAAAAACAATTATATGTACATATTTATTATAAAATTTAATAAATGAATATTAGAATATGTGTGAGTATCACTTTGAACGTGCGTCCATGAATTTAATTTTAATATTACAAACAAAAAAGTTCTTATAAAATGCTTAGAAAAATTAATTAAATGTAGAGATACGGGTGTCGGATCACTCCAAAAAACATGAAACATGACTAACGATATGTATTTGAATTCTGTTTTTTTCGTCATAAAATCAAATATATTCGACAAGTGAAGTCAATCACTCCTATTATCACATTTACATTATACTTCTTTTTATCATACAACCAAATTTACTAACAAATTAAGCAATTACGTCTTTCATAATGTCATCGACAATAAAAAAGATTCACAAATGTTATTTTTACTTATTCAATGTCAAACTTTGCAAATGTCTGTCAATATTGGATTTCAAAAAGCATTTTTTATGCGACGTGTCGTCATTATCTTCGAAATTATTATTATTAATATTCAAGAGTTTAACTGATATTATTTTTACTTATTCAATGTCAAACTTTGCAAATGTCTATCAATATTGGATTTTAAAAGCATTTTTTATGCGACAAAATAGGTGTAATCAGTATCTTCGAAATTATTATTATTAACTAAAACATGTTTTTTTCACCTAATTCTTTTCTCTTTAATTTTTAAACATTCAAATTTAATTACATTTCACATAATTTTTAATTTATTATATCAATTTTAAAATAATAAAATTTAACATTATTATGAATAATTTTTAAAAATATTTTCGTGTCCCGCTTAGAGTGGCTTTTCTACCTAGTGATTATTAAAAGCAAATAGTTAACAGCATGTCATGCATAATCAGCTATTTTATTACTCCGTAGTTACTAGTACTTAATACTGCAATTATAGTGTGCAATTAAAGAAAGTAAAGAGCTGTGTTGAGTAAATTTGTGATGCATTGATGCAACCACGTACTGCAATTCTTTACAAGAATTAGGTATTAAGCTGCTCTGTCAGCATTACAAGAACACAATGACAATTGACAAAAATACACCTTCCGTAATTTCCTGGCAGTAGATATAATACTCCCCTCTTTTAAAAAAAAAAAAAATTATTAAACTTATACCGTAATTTCCTGGCAGTAGATATAATACTCCCCTCTTTAAAAAAAAAAAAAAATTATTAAACTTATATGTCTCAGTACTAGTATAAAAGGTTAAAGGTTAGACATTCACCTTACACTAATCATAGTAGAGTATAAAATATGAAAAGTTTGGTATTGAATAAAAAAAACGCTAAGTGCTGATAGTGGAAAGCCATTCTGAGAGTTAGGTGGTGAAATAATTTTTTTTTAAAAAAAACTTTGAAAGTTTGGTGAGGCATGCATATATAATACTCCGTAAATCAAAACATCGAGAATTTCAAAATGTAACGTAAAAACTGATGTCGAATAATATGATAATTAATATCTAATCGGTTTAAAACTATAGTAAAAAAATGTAATATCTTGTTCAGTTCTTTTCAAAATATAGTAAATCATAATCTTTTACATTTAACAAAAAATTATTTGATAAAAAAAATAAGATATTATGTACAAGATGATATTAATGATATTAGGAACAAAAAGATTATTTAAAAGTTTCTGCTACATACAAGCTATTATATAAATAACATAAAAATTCTTGAGTAAAATAATCATTTTAACTTTTTTTTTCCGCTAAACTGCATATATTAAAAAGGGTGAACAGAATTATAGGGGATTGACCCGAGCTCTATGATAAATCATAGAGATGTCTAACAATGAAGAGAACATAAACACAGGCTACAGACGTGCTACAAACTCTACACACTAAACCAACGATTGTAAGTAAGACTACAAGCTGTTTTGATGAACCAAGAAGAGGCAATCAAACGGGCCTTATATCTCGGATAATGCCACTCAACAGGCTTGCAGGGAGATTAGTTCCTTTGTTGTGAGCCCTGCAATTCCGTTCCCTCCATACGTGATAAGCAAAAACCTGCAAGAGATAAGAAAATGTTTGTCCATGTCATGATTGTTAGTAGTATTTTTTTTGTGTTCGTTCGCAGGGAATGACTGAATGTAATATCAAGTTCAAGTTTCTTATCTCTCACAATTTAGAAGTGTAGAAGAATGTTGTGTTTGTTTATAAACTAAATTAAACTAAACTAAATTAAACTAATTATCAATCGAAATAAAATATATGAGGAAAACAATCCAAGAACTGGGGTTCTTCACTTGGTTTCAATGCACATTCAATATCTATGTGACATCTACGTTCTTACTCTGCTGAAAACAATTCTTCTAAGGTTATAATGTTCTCTCCCAAGATACAATATAGTGTCTACAACTACACTTTAATTGTCACTTCCGTGATACAATCAGAGTACAATCATAAACTATCACGCACCAAGAATTATAAGTCTCACAACTCTCCTATTAATCTCCCAATCAAATATTCGAGTTATGTCTGTTAAATCGTGTACTAAAATTGCAACTCCTCTTCCAAGTTATTACAATCCCTAAAATCCAATCAAAGGTTCATGACTCCCCTAATTGTATTAAGCCCTCAATAACAGATCAGCAAAGCAAGAAAATCACAGATAATTAAACACACATGAATACCAAGGAATACTACCCAATCCTCAGATTAAAGATTTAGTTACACATAATTAAAGAAGAAAACAAAATAATAATAATAATAAATAAAAACATAATATTGAAGAAAGAATTGAAGATCGAAAGTACCTTGATACGATTACAAGCTATGAATTGTTATGATTTACAATGGTATGATGTGTTTATATAGGCTCTACAAATCTTGCCCAGCAAGATATTGCCTTCTATTACAATTAGGATTTAAAGAAGGTACCCAAAACTGCCCAGAATACAATTAGAATTAAAAAAAGGGCAAAACAGTAAATTCCAAGCCTTCTTTAATGAGAAAACGTGCGCGACTTTAATTAGCACGTTTCTTGCTTTTGTTTCCTATCCCAGGTTGTAGAAAATCTCTCAAGCTTCGCGTGGGCAGTAAGATCGCTGAAAACGGACTTCTAGAACTCCAGATATGACCAAAACAGTATAAGCTGCGCAGCCTTCCCGGAAAATCCGAATTTTAATCAATTAAATCTCCAAAAACGACAAAAGCTTAGATATTCTTGGAAACCTGCACAACTACACAAAACACATCAAAACTACACAAACTTGAGTCCAAAACAATCAATTTAAGCCGATATAGAATGTTCCAAGTGGATATAAAATCCACTTATCAAACACCCCCAAACATAAACCGATGCTTGTCCTCAAGCATAAACAATTACAACTAACTAATTAGTACCACTTCCGTAGGTGATCACGGTTGCATTTGGCATATGCAACAAGCCCTTTAAACCCCTAGGCAGCCCTAGTGGACGAGTAAGGTCTCGTGAGGGCCTATAGCGAATGTACCCACAAAATCCATTTAACCTAATGCAATGCAATGCATGAATGCAACTAATATGAAAAATGCAATTAATCTAGCCTACCATACCTTCAAATCCTCTCATGCCATATCAACTTAAGAATCAAAGTAAATACGCAATGTCTTGGTGTCGAAAGTGCAAGTATTCACATAGTCTACTCAATGAACATGCATAAGTTCTCACAAGCCCATGTCAAGTGTAAGAATAAGTTAGTAAACATGCTAAGCCTACAAGAGTACATCTTTGAGACAAAACTCGGGATCTCATATGCAAAAACAAGCAAACACTCACAATCCACTCACAAAAGAATATTCACTCAAGATCAAGGGTAAGTGTATCACTCAATTCCAACAAAATCATAAACATGCTTGACATTTGGTATCAATCTAACTCTTAACACAACATACATCAATGCCGATAATCAAAAGGTCTTTAATTCGGGTTGTAACGTGGGCTAGGGACAAGGTATGTCAAATAAGCCAAAATAGGTGAAGTGTCAAAAGCTAGTAAGCACCATAATAAATCATTCACAACACCCTATTTCCCCCCACATAAATTTTACTAAGAACACTCGACTAGTCGACTAAAGTAGGATCATAACAAACACAAACATGCTCTCATAATTTTTTTTTTTTTTTCTTTTTTCATATTTTTTTTCTTTTTTTTTTTCTTTTTTTCGAGAGCTAAATAAAACAATAATATAAACAATAACAATGATCCCACCATTTATTACATATGTCGACTATCAAGTAAACAACCAAACCCAATCTCAATATTTTCCCCAAAAGTATGACCAACAATAAACCCCTCCTTGCACACCTTATTACTCCCTTAAGCACTATACTAGCCTTTGACAATGTGGGTTCAAATTAATGTAAGGCCAATACAAGAAAAAGGTCTAGGCAAGTAATGTGGTATGTCACCGAAAAATAGGATTAAGCTCAACGGGTTAACTAATTTATCATGTAAACATGGTGTGGTAATATGGGAAAATATGCGGTTATTCCTAATTGCCTTTATCATTTTAATCGTCAAATAATGTCATGCGTTTCAAGAAAGACCTCAAACAACTGCTAGCAATGCAAACAATCCGTGGACACTCAAGCAAACGAATAAATTGCAAAAAATATGCAATATGGCTCAAAATCTCACTTGGTGGAAAAACATACTCAATCCCAAGCAAAAATCTCTCTAACGCACCAACTTGTATTCAAAGCATGCAAACTAAATCATCTTGCACATATTCATGTCCTTCTAATTACTTACAACATTCAATAAGTCTACTAGCTTCAACTTACTAGTGTATGTGTGTGCACAAGAACAAAGCATATCACTTCTCAATCAAAAGCGTCAACAACACAAAATTCCTATCAAGCATGGGTGCAAATGCAAACTATTATGAACTCACATGATATACAAAAAAAAATAAAAACAGAATGTCCTATATGAAACAAACGTAGATAACACAAACATAAATGCATAATTTACTACTACTAATATGCAAAGCATGAAATCCTACATGAATAAATAATACAACAACAACTTACTAATCCCTCAAACCACCCCCAAACTTAAAATATTCAATGTCCTCATTGAATGGAAGTAAATACAAGGGATAGCAGAAACATACCTGCAATGCGCCTTACACCACCTCATCCACGCTAGGAGCCATAAGAATCAATACCCAACTCACAAGAAGCTCCACCAATAATTTCCAAGCAATATCACACCACAAATAGCCCAAATTCCAAGAATAATACAAAATTCCCAATTTACAAGAACACAAATTCGTAATAAAAATAAAATTAGAGAAAAAGATTTACCCAATACGAATCAAAGAGGTGAACTTGCAATTAATTCCTCTTTAGAATTGAATTTTTAGAGATTTAAAGAAGTAGAAAAGGAATTGGATTTGTATGTATAGGTGGGTATATATATTTGGGGGGAAAAAAATAAAAATAAAAAATAAATAAAAATAAAAATAAAATAAAATAAAATATGAAATAGGAGATGGATTGGGAATAATTTGGAATTAATATGGGGCTAGAATTAGGATTTTAGGTGGAGAAAATAATTAGAAAAGAGGTTGGAATTGATTTAGGAGATAAGAATTGAATAATATATATTAAACATATAAACAGACGGACAGAAACGAAGTAAGTAACCTCCTGGACAAAAACAACTCCTGGCCAAAAAGACACGCGCCTGGCATTTGTAATATTTTTTTTTTTTAAACAACATCACACGTACAAAACAGGACAGAGGGTGCTTGGCGCAACAGCGCCGGTTGGGCGCCTGATGCGTGCTTCTCCCCTGCGTTTCCTGGCGCTCCTGCGCGCTGGCTGGCGCATGATGCGCTGGCGCAACCTGAACCTTTTTTTTTTTTTTGAAGAAAAGATCCTATGCTATACCAAAGTACAAAAATGCTTGGGTTGCCTCCCAAGAAGCGCTTCTTTAACGTCAATAGCTTGACGTATTTCTACCTGCAAACTTCAATGAACAGAAAAAGCAAACAGATGCACATATCTACGAATTTCTAATATAAGCATATCGTGCAAATAAACCTTAGATTCATTGAAAGGTACGAAAACTTTCAAGAACCTATCATGCTCAAGAGACTTGGAAACATCAAGATAGCTAGAAAAGTCGTCAGAATAATCATTATAAGTACGACTCATATACTCCTCCCAAATCGGATCCTTATACTCTAAAGCAAGATTTTCAACTTCCTCAATCTTAACTTCCTTCTCTTCTATAATTGGACACTCATCAATTTTAATCTCGTCTACCAATGTATTAAGCTCAAAATTTTCTAGATTTGGTAGAATTTCAATTGCATCCAAATTATCATTAATGCGCATGGGACAATTATCAACTACACAAGTAGACTCATCAGACACAACATTATCATCAATTGCTAAACAAGAATCATGGCAAAGAGGAAAATTGACACAAGGAGGAGTTCTATAACAACCTTCATACCACACTGCTCGAACTTCCCAAATAAAACTATTTAGTTTAGCATTCTCCTCGTACCAAGCTATTGAATCACATGGAATATCATTATCACTAGCAATCTCTAAAGTTGGTTCATCAAAAACTCCCAAAGAAAGTAAAGGAGGATTAGACTGAGTTCCTTGAATAATTTTATTAAGCGCAATCTCCCAATCAGCAAGTAAAGAAGGATTAGACTGAGTTAAACTCGTATCAACATCATTACACATATATGGATAAACATCATCATGATATTGATTTTCAAACGAATACGAATAATCATTGCTAGGGGCATATGGAGCATAAAATGAGTTCTCAGAATAGAACGAATTCACCTGATATGCATTACAATCCTCATAAGAATTGAATTGTGGGTAAGGATTGAAGTCTTGATATTGTTCCTGACTGTTGTAGAAATTCTGAGCATTTTTCCAACTAAAGTTGTACTCCATCTAGTCTCTCTCCTCAAAACCTGTTTAAGTTGTCTACCTCAAAGAACCAGTAGACACTCCCAAAGAAAGAAACACAAAAAGAAAGAAAAGAAAAATATATACAAAGATAAAATCCAAACTACAAGAAACAATTAACCTAAACTCAATTATACTGCCTTCCCCGGCAGCGGCGCCAATTTGTTAGTAGTATTTTTTGTGTGTTCGTTCGCAGGGAAGGACTGAATGTAATATCAAGTTCAAGTTTCTTATCTCTCACAATTTAGAAGTGTAGAAGAATGTTGTGTTTGTTTATAAACTAAATTAAACTAAACTAAATTAAACTAATTATCAATCGAAATAAAATATATGAGGAAAACAATCCAAGAACTGGGGTTCTTCACTTGGTTTCAATGCACATTCAATATCTATGTGACATCTACGTTCTTACTCTGCTGAAAACAATTCTTCTAAGGTTATAATGTTCTCTCCCAAGATACAATATAGTGTCTACAACTACACTTTAATTGTCACTTCCGTGATACAATCAGAGTACAATCATAAACTATCACGCACCAAGAATTATAAGTCTCACAACTCTCCTATTAATCTCCCAATCAAATATTCGAGTTATGTCTGTTAAATCGTGTACTAAAATTGCAACTCCTCTTCCAAGTTATTACAATCCCTAAAATCCAATCAAAGGTTCATGACTCCCCTAATTGTATTAAGCCCTCAATAACAGATCAGCAAAGCAAGAAAATCACAGATAATTAAACACACATGAATACCAAGGAATACTACCCAATCCTCAGATTAAAGATTTAGTTACACATAATTAAAGAAGAAAACAAAATAATAATAATAATAAATAAAAACATAATATTGAAGAAAGAATTGAAGATCGAAAGTACCTTGATACGATTACAAGCTATGAATTGTTATGATTTACAATGGTATGATGTGTTTATATAGGCTCTACAAATCTTGCCCAGCAAGATATTGCCTTCTATTACAATTAGGATTTAAAGAAGGTACCCAAAACTGCCCAGAATACAATTAGAATTAAAAAAAGGGCAAAACAGTAAATTCCAAGCCTTCTTTAATGAGAAAACGTGCGCGACTTTAATTAGCACGTTTCTTGCTTTTGTTTCCTATCCCAGGTTGTAGAAAATCTCTCAAGCTTCGCGTGGGCAGTAAGATCGCTGAAAACGGACTTCTAGAACTCCAGATATGACCAAAACAGTATAAGCTGCGCAGCCTTCCCGGAAAATCCGAATTTTAATCAATTAAATCTCCAAAAACGACAAAAGCTTAGATATTCTTGGAAACCTGCACAACTACACAAAACACATCAAAACTACACAAACTTGAGTCCAAAACAATCAATTTAAGCCGATATAGAATGTTCCAAGTGGATATAAAATCCACTTATCAAACACCCCCAAACATAAACCGATGCTTGTCCTCAAGCATAAACAATTACAACTAACTAATTAGTACCACTTCCGTAGGTGATCACGGTTGCATTTGGCATATGCAACAAGCCCTTTAAACCCCTAGGCAGCCCTAGTGGACGAGTAAGGTCTCGTGAGGGCCTATAGCGAATGTACCCACAAAATCCATTTAACCTAATGCAATGCAATGCATGAATGCAACTAATATGAAAAATGCAATTAATCTAGCCTACCATACCTTCAAATCCTCTCATGCCATATCAACTTAAGAATCAAAGTAAATACGCAATGTCTTGGTGTCGAAAGTGCAAGTATTCACATAGTCTACTCAATGAACATGCATAAGTTCTCACAAGCCCATGTCAAGTGTAAGAATAAGTTAGTAAACATGCTAAGCCTACAAGAGTACATCTTTGAGACAAAACTCGGGATCTCATATGCAAAAACAAGCAAACACTCACAATCCACTCACAAAAGAATATTCACTCAAGATCAAGGGTAAGTGTATCACTCAATTCCAACAAAATCATAAACATGCTTGACATTTGGTATCAATCTAACTCTTAACACAACATACATCAATGCCGATAATCAAAAGGTCTTTAATTCGGGTTGTAACGTGGGCTAGGGACAAGGTATGTCAAATAAGCCAAAATAGGTGAAGTGTCAAAAGCTAGTAAGCACCATAATAAATCATTCACAACACCCTATTTCCCCCCACATAAATTTTACTAAGAACACTCGACTAGTCGACTAAAGTAGGATCATAACAAACACAAACATGCTCTCATAATTTTTTTTTTTTTTTCTTTTTTCATATTTTTTTTCTTTTTTTTTTCTTTTTTTCGAGAGCTAAATAAAACAATAATATAAACAATAACAATGATCCCACCATTTATTACATATGTCGACTATCAAGTAAACAACCAAACCCAATCTCAATATTTTCCCCAAAAGTATGACCAACAATAAACCCCTCCTTGCACACCTTATTACTCCCTTAAGCACTATACTAGCCTTTGACAATGTGGGTTCAAATTAATGTAAGGCCAATACAAGAAAAAGGTCTAGGCAAGTAATGTGGTATGTCACCGAAAAATAGGATTAAGCTCAACGGGTTAACTAATTTATCATGTAAACATGGTGTGGTAATATGGGAAAATATGCGGTTATTCCTAATTGCCTTTATCATTTTAATCGTCAAATAATGTCATGCGTTTCAAGAAAGACCTCAAACAACTGCTAGCAATGCAAACAATCCGTGGACACTCAAGCAAACGAATAAATTGCAAAAAATATGCAATATGGCTCAAAATCTCACTTGGTGGAAAAACATACTCAATCCCAAGCAAAAATCTCTCTAACGCACCAACTTGTATTCAAAGCATGCAAACTAAATCATCTTGCACATATTCATGTCCTTCTAATTACTTACAACATTCAATAAGTCTACTAGCTTCAACTTACTAGTGTATGTGTGTGCACAAGAACAAAGCATATCACTTCTCAATCAAAAGCGTCAACAACACAAAATTCCTATCAAGCATGGGTGCAAATGCAAACTATTATGAACTCACATGATATACAAAAAAAAATAAAAACAGAATGTCCTATATGAAACAAACGTAGATAACACAAACATAAATGCATAATTTACTACTACTAATATGCAAAGCATGAAATCCTACATGAATAAATAATACAACAACAACTTACTAATCCCTCAAACCACCCCCAAACTTAAAATATTCAATGTCCTCATTGAATGGAAGTAAATACAAGGGATAGCAGAAACATACCTGCAATGCGCCTTACACCACCTCATCCACGCTAGGAGCCATAAGAATCAATACCCAACTCACAAGAAGCTCCACCAATAATTTCCAAGCAATATCACACCACAAATAGCCCAAATTCCAAGAATAATACAAAATTCCCAATTTACAAGAACACAAATTCGTAATAAAAATAAAATTAGAGAAAAAGATTTACCCAATACGAATCAAAGAGGTGAACTTGCAATTAATTCCTCTTTAGAATTGAATTTTTAGAGATTTAAAGAAGTAGAAAAGGAATTGGATTTGTATGTATAGGTGGGTATATATATTTGGGGGGAAAAAAATAAAAATAAAAAATAAATAAAAATAAAAATAAAATAAAATAAAATATGAAATAGGAGATGGATTGGGAATAATTTGGAATTAATATGGGGCTAGAATTAGGATTTTAGGTGGAGAAAATAATTAGAAAAGAGGTTGGAATTGATTTAGGAGATAAGAATTGAATAATATATATTAAACATATAAACAGACGGACAGAAACGAAGTAAGTAACCTCCTGGACAAAAACAACTCCTGGCCAAAAAGACACGTGCCTGGCATTTGTAATATTTTTTTTTTTAAACAACATCACACGTACAAAACAGGACAGAGGGTGCTTGGCGCAACAGCGCCGGTTGGGCGCCTGATGCGTGCTTCTCCCCTGCGTTTCCTGGCGCTCCTGCGCGCTGGCTGGCGCATGATGCGCTGGCGCAACCTGAACCTTTTTTTTTTTTTTGAAGAAAAGATCCTATGCTATACCAAAGTACAAAAATGCTTGGGTTGCCTCCCAAGAAGCGCTTCTTTAACGTCAATAGCTTGACGTATTTCTACCTGCAAACTTCAATGAACAGAAAAAGCAAACAGATGCACATATCTACGAATTTCTAATATAAGCATATCGTGCAAATAAACCTTAGATTCATTGAAAGGTACGAAAACTTTCAAGAACCTATCATGCTCAAGAGACTTGGAAACATCAAGATAGCTAGAAAAGTCGTCAGAATAATCATTATAAGTACGACTCATATACTCCTCCCAAATCGGATCCTTATACTCTAAAGCAAGATTTTCAACTTCCTCAATCTTAACTTCCTTCTCTTCTATAATTGGACACTCATCAATTTTAATCTCGTCTACCAATGTATTAAGCTCAAAATTTTCTAGATTTGGTAGAATTTCAATTGCATCCAAATTATCATTAATGCGCATGGGACAATTATCAACTACACAAGTAGACTCATCAGACACAACATTATCATCAATTGCTAAACAAGAATCATGGCAAAGAGGAAAATTGACACAAGGAGGAGTTCTATAACAACCTTCATACCACACTGCTCGAACTTCCCAAATAAAACTATTTAGTTTAGCATTCTCCTCGTACCAAGCTATTGAATCACATGGAATATCATTATCACTAGCAATCTCTAAAGTTGGTTCATCAAAAACTCCCAAAGAAAGTAAAGGAGGATTAGACTGAGTTCCTTGAATAATTTTATTAAGCGCAATCTCCCAATCAGCAAGTAAAGAAGGATTAGACTGAGTTAAACTCGTATCAACATCATTACACATATATGGATAAACATCATCATGATATTGATTTTCAAACGAATACGAATAATCATTGCTAGGGGCATATGGAGCATAAAATGAGTTCTCAGAATAGAACGAATTCACCTGATATGCATTACAATCCTCATAAGAATTGAATTGTGGGTAAGGATTGAAGTCTTGATATTGTTCCTGACTGTTGTAGAAATTCTGAGCATTTTTCCAACTAAAGTTGTACTCCATCTAGTCTCTCTCCTCAAAACCTGTTTAAGTTGTCTACCTCAAAGAACCAGTAGACACTCCCAAAGAAAGAAACACAAAAAGAAAGAAAAGAAAAATATATACAAAGATAAAATCCAAACTACAAGAAACAATTAACCTAAACTCAATTATACTGCCTTCCCCGGCAGCGGCGCCAATTTGTTAGTAGTATTTTTTGTGTGTTCGTTCGCAGGGAAGGACTGAATGTAATATCAAGTTCAAGTTTCTTATCTCTCACAATTTAGAAGTGTAGAAGAATGTTGTGTTTGTTTATAAACTAAATTAAACTAAACTAAATTAAACTAATTATCAATCGAAATAAAATATATGAGGAAAACAATCCAAGAACTGGGGTTCTTCACTTGGTTTCAATGCACATTCAATATCTATGTGACATCTACGTTCTTACTCTGCTGAAAACAATTCTTCTAAGGTTATAATGTTCTCTCCCAAGATACAATATAGTGTCTACAACTACACTTTAATTGTCACTTCCGTGATACAATCAGAGTACAATCATAAACTATCACGCACCAAGAATTATAAGTCTCACAACTCTCCTATTAATCTCCCAATCAAATATTCGAGTTATGTCTGTTAAATCGTGTACTAAAATTGCAACTCCTCTTCCAAGTTATTACAATCCCTAAAATCCAATCAAAGGTTCATGACTCCCCTAATTGTATTAAGCCCTCAATAACAGATCAGCAAAGCAAGAAAATCACAGATAATTAAACACACATGAATACCAAGGAATACTACCCAATCCTCAGATTAAAGATTTAGTTACACATAATTAAAGAAGAAAACAAAATAATAATAATAATAAATAAAAACATAATATTGAAGAAAGAATTGAAGATCGAAAGTACCTTGATACGATTACAAGCTATGAATTGTTATGATTTACAATGGTATGATGTGTTTATATAGGCTCTACAAATCTTGCCCAGCAAGATATTGCCTTCTATTACAATTAGGATTTAAAGAAGGTACCCAAAACTGCCCAGAATACAATTAGAATTAAAAAAAGGGCAAAACAGTAAATTCCAAGCCTTCTTTAATGAGAAAACGTGCGCGACTTTAATTAGCACGTTTCTTGCTTTTGTTTCCTATCCCAGGTTGTAGAAAATCTCTCAAGCTTCGCGTGGGCAGTAAGATCGCTGAAAACGGACTTCTAGAACTCCAGATATGACCAAAACAGTATAAGCTGCGCAGCCTTCCCGGAAAATCCGAATTTTAATCAATTAAATCTCCAAAAACGACAAAAGCTTAGATATTCTTGGAAACCTGCACAACTACACAAAACACATCAAAACTACACAAACTTGAGTCCAAAACAATCAATTTAAGCCGATATAGAATGTTCCAAGTGGATATAAAATCCACTTATCAAACACCCCCAAACATAAACCGATGCTTGTCCTCAAGCATAAACAATTACAACTAACTAATTAGTACCACTTCCGTAGGTGATCACGGTTGCATTTGGCATATGCAACAAGCCCTTTAAACCCCTAGGCAGCCCTAGTGGACGAGTAAGGTCTCGTGAGGGCCTATAGCGAATGTACCCACAAAATCCATTTAACCTAATGCAATGCAATGCATGAATGCAACTAATATGAAAAATGCAATTAATCTAGCCTACCATACCTTCAAATCCTCTCATGCCATATCAACTTAAGAATCAAAGTAAATACGCAATGTCTTGGTGTCGAAAGTGCAAGTATTCACATAGTCTACTCAATGAACATGCATAAGTTCTCACAAGCCCATGTCAAGTGTAAGAATAAGTTAGTAAACATGCTAAGCCTACAAGAGTACATCTTTGAGACAAAACTCGGGATCTCATATGCAAAAACAAGCAAACACTCACAATCCACTCACAAAAGAATATTCACTCAAGATCAAGGGTAAGTGTATCACTCAATTCCAACAAAATCATAAACATGCTTGACATTTGGTATCAATCTAACTCTTAACACAACATACATCAATGCCGATAATCAAAAGGTCTTTAATTCGGGTTGTAACGTGGGCTAGGGACAAGGTATGTCAAATAAGCCAAAATAGGTGAAGTGTCAAAAGCTAGTAAGCACCATAATAAATCATTCACAACACCCTATTTCCCCCCACATAAATTTTACTAAGAACACTCGACTAGTCGACTAAAGTAGGATCATAACAAACACAAACATGCTCTCATAAATTTTTTTTTTTTTCTTTTTTCATATTTTTTTTTCTTTTTTTTTTCTTTTTTTCGAGAGCTAAATAAAACAATAATATAAACAATAACAATGATCCCACCATTTATTACATATGTCGACTATCAAGTAAACAACCAAACCCAATCTCAATATTTTCCCCAAAAGTATGACCAACAATAAACCCCTCCTTGCACACCTTATTACTCCCTTAAGCACTATACTAGCCTTTGACAATGTGGGTTCAAATTAATGTAAGGCCAATACAAGAAAAAGGTCTAGGCAAGTAATGTGGTATGTCACCGAAAAATAGGATTAAGCTCAACGGGTTAACTAATTGATCATGTAAACATGGTGTGGTAATATGGGAAAATATGCGGTTATTCCTAATTGCCTTTATCATTTTAATCGTCAAATAATGTCATGCGTTTCAAGAAAGACCTCAAACAACTGCTAGCAATGCAAACAATCCGTGGACACTCAAGCAAACGAATAAATTGCAAAAAATATGCAATATGGCTCAAAATCTCACTTGGTGGAAAAACATACTCAATCCCAAGCAAAAATCTCTTTAACGCACCAACTTGTATTCAAAGCATGCAAACTAAATCATCTTGCACATATTCATGTCCTTCTAATTACTTACAACATTCAATAAGTCTACTAGCTTCAACTTACTAGTGTATGTGTGTGCACAAGAACAAAGCATATCACTTCTCAATCAAAAGCGTCAACAACACAAAATTCCTATCAAGCATGGGTGCAAATGCAAACTATTATGAACTCACATGATATACAAAAAAAAATAAAAACAGAATGTCCTATATGAAACAAACGTAGATAACACAAACATAAATGCATAATTTACTACTACTAATATGCAAAGCATGAAATCCTACATGAATAAATAATACAACAACAACTTACTAATCCCTCAAACCACCCCCAAACTTAAAATATTCAATGTCCTCAAAAAGATTATTTAAAAGTTTCTGCTACATACAAGCTATTATATAAATAACATAAAAATTCTTGAGTAAAATAATCATTTTAACTTTTTTTTTTTCGCTAAACTGCATATATTAAAAAGGGTGAACAGAATTACAGGGGATTGACCCGAGCTCTATGATAAATCATAGAGATGTCTAACAATGAAGAGAACATAAACACAGGCTACAGACGTGCTACAAACTCTACACACTAAACCAACTATTGTAAGTAAGACTACAAGCTGTTTTGATGAACCAAGGAGAGGCAATCAAACGGGCCTTATATCTCGGATAATGCCACTCAACCGGCTTGCAGGGAGATTAGTTCCTTTGTTGTGAGCCCTGCAATTCCGTTCCCTCCATACGTGATAAGCAAAAACCTGCAAGAGATAAGAAAATGTTTGTCCATGCCATGATTCGGCTAGTAATTCTGTCAACAAGAGGCATGCAGTCATTCACAGTAAGTTGCGAAGAAATGAGAGGAACTCCTAGGAATTTTACTGGGATGGTTCCATGAGGGATTCCAAAAGTTGAATCAAACCAGCTAATAAGATTATTGTAACAGTTACCAAAAAACACTGAACTTTTAGAGACACTCGGCTTTAAGCCACTTATAGATGAAAACCTTTCCAAGGAGTCCATGGTATGCTTGATGGAATCTTTGTCTCCTTTCGAAAACAGTAACACATCGTCAGCAAAAAATAAGTGACTAATACCCAAGTCTTTACATTTCCAATGGTGTTTGTAATTTTGAGGCTTGGCATCCAGAATGCAGGATAGCATATTCATGGCAATCGTGAAGAGATAGGGGGATAAAGGATCACCTTGACGGACACCTTTAGCACCTCGAAAATAACCTTGCAAAGATCCGTTGATTTTGACTGAATATCTAGGTGTGGAAATACAAACAAACACCCATTTTATGAATCTAAGAGGTAATCTCATTTTATGCAAAACTGCCACCAGAAAGTTCCAATCCAGGGAGTCAAAGGCTTTATGTAAGTCAATTTTAAGAGCACACTTTGCCACCCCAGTGTCTCTGGAATAACCACGGAAAAGCTCCTGAGCCATAAGAATGTTGTCTGAAATGTTACGCCCTTTAACAAAAGCAGACTGTGCTGGATTGATCACAGTGGGAAGAACCTTTTTAAGCCTGGTCGCAATGATTTTTGATATACATTTGTACATTATAGTGCACAAAGAGATTGGCCGAAAGTCTTTAATATGCGTAGGAGAGCCCACTTTTGGAATTAAAGCAATAGATGTAGAATTTATAGCAGGATTCATATCACAAGAATTGAAGAAATGCTTAATAGCTACACAGAAATTCATACCTACAACATCCCACGTAGCCAAATAGAACTCAAGAGTGAAACCATCAGGACCCGGGGCTTTATTGCATTTGAATGACTTAAGCGTTCTGAAAATTAAGTCATCTGAAATTGGAGCTATAAGAGAATCCCAGTGAGTTTCATTTACAGTGTGACAAGTAATGTCCTCCAACTGGTTGATGAAAACTTGAGCTTGGTTAGTGACTAGAGGTTCTGTAGCAATTTGCATTACATCTTGTTGAAAATGATGCATAACCGAAGTCCCTAGTGTTTCCTTGAAATAGTCAACTGCAAGTTTTGAAACCCTGGAGGATCCATATTCAATCTCTCCCTGATCGTTGGTGAGAGCAAGGATTTTGTTATGGTTCCAATTCGACTTTACCTGATTGAAAAAGAATCTTGTATTTTCATCACCTTGCGAAAGCCATTTCACTCTAGATTTTTGAAGAAGTAGAGCCTCTTCTTCAAGAATGCATTTTTCAAGATGCTTAATAGCCTCATCTTCTTCTCTAAGCAAAGATGGATATACTAGATTGTCTCTAAGTTGAATCTGAATTTTGTGCAAAGAATCACGAGCAGTAGAAACGTTCGAATGAACATTCCCATGATTCTTGTTTAGTTCCACCAACGCTTTTTTTACATTCTTCATTTTCTTGCAGAAAATTGACATTGGATCCCCTGAAAAAATTTCCGACCAAGCCTCTGTAACCACATCAATGAATCCAGGAATTTCAGTCATAAAATTGAAAAACTGGAAAGCTTTTGAGGTTCTATCCCGCTGCATAGAGGTGACAAAAAGTAAGGGATTATGATCCGTCAGCCCCCTTTCTTTTACAAAGACTTGACCTTCAGGAAAAGAAGAAAACCAAGCCGCATTGGCCAACATGCGATCCAGTCTTTTTAGAATCAAAATTTCTGGAGTTTTCCTTTTGTTTGTCCAAGTAAAAAAGTCCCCTTGAGTTCGAACATGGCCAAGCGACGCATCATTAACACAAGACTTGAAAGCCTGCATGTCAGGAGTCCAATGTTCTCGCCCTCCGGAAACCTCGTTAATTTGGAGAATAGAGTTGAAGTCCCCTAGAACACACCAGGGAAGAACCATAGTCGAGCTCAGACTTTGAATATCAGACCATAAAGCAAGCCTTTCAAGAGGAGTATTTAAGGCATACACAAAAGTAACATAAAATTGCAACTGCTTTTCCAAAAAAATAACATTGCAGGTCATCTGTTGAGCAGATTTAGAGATACAATTTACTGCCCACATTGAGGGATTCCATCCCACCCATAAACGGCCATTAAAGTGATGCTCGTAGTTATGAAGCCACAACCAATCTCTTTTAACCCTAGTAGCGACATAACGAGCATTGTGTTCTTTCACTTTAGTTTCTATACAACACATGAACGAAATATGATTTCTAGCAATTAAATTCTGGAGTTCCTTCTGATGGGAGCTTTTATTTAAGCCTCGAACATTCCAAGAACCGAAATTCATTGATGTTTAGAAGAGTTGACTAGCTTACCTGCCAGTCGAAGGCTTTTCTTGGTGAAAACAGGGACAAATCCATCAGCATCCGCCTTGTTCTTCTTCGAGTTATAAGGTCTTGTTATTGATTGACTTCCCATTCTATGTGACATATTATCAGTAGGTATCTCTTCCTTTGCAAGGGCAGAATCCATTGTCGCTAAAGCCCGTTGTTGGTCAATCGTTCCAAGAGCAATAACAAATGTAGGGGTATTCTCAATATTCGAAGCAATATCTGATATCATATTCCTCTTTGTGCATGAGGTAGAATGTGGTTCTTCCTCATAAACATTTGAGTTTATTGTCACAGTTGGCTCCTCATAGTCACTCAAAGATTGAAATTTGTTTCCCATCGTGATAAGCAGAATGATCTCTCCTGGTTCTATTTCTTCATTGCTCTCCTCTTGAACATTGACTTCTTCTATGTTAACAATTCCATCACCATTGAATTCCTGTTCTTGTTGCAAAAACTCATCCTCTTCCCGAACCACCGAGCATCCAAGAAACGTATCATTTGTATATGGAACCAGAGCATTGTCCATACATCCTACATCATTGGAAGAAGTTGTAGTTGTCTCATTCCTTGCTCGTCTTTCTTGTGTGGTCCTTGGTTTTTTCGCCACTCTTTCAGGATTATCATTGCACCGAGAGAGAGAATGTCCAAAAGCTTTACAGATGCTACATGAATAAGGCAATTCCCCATATTGAATTTCCAATTTGACTTCATCATTTGTGTTTGGTATTGGCACCCTAGCATAATCTGGGCGTGGAGAAGAATAATCCAGTTCGACTTGAACAGCAGCGTATTTGATTGGCTCAAATTTAGCCGTGACTGCATCAAATTTCAGAGGCCTTCCAACTGTGCTAGCAATTGAGCTTAACCCTTCCTTACACCAAAGGATTTCTGGGACATCAACAATTCTAATCCAACATGGAACCTTCTCAATAATATTACGCTTAAATTTAGTACCTTCAATCCATGGTTTGAGAAACATGGTTTTCCCTCCTATTTGTATGGTATTCAAGCTCAATGCTCTGTTTTTTTCCTCAATTGTTCCAAATCTGAATGTATAATAGCCCTTAGTATTATAGTACACACCTGTTAAACCCCTATTTTTCCAGAATCTTTGTGCTTGCTCCCGAATATATTGATTATAAAAATTTAAAATCGCTTCCTTACATAAATAAAAAAAATAAGATATTAAAAAATATAAATATATTGAATTTTGTGTACGTTTTTGTTATGCCCGAATCTCGGCATAGATCCTAAACAAGCTCAAATGACTATACAAGGGGCCCACCTCTCCTAATGGGCTCAAATATCTCTCAATGACCCCAAATATTGAAGAAGGATCAACAAGGCATGGGGTTCAATTAGGGATCGTCTCACCTCTATCTCATTAATCTCTTGAAGACACTGTCACCCAAGGGGTCTCACGCTAGGCCTTTAGGCGTCTCATGCTAGCCCGGCCTAGAGGTCCAGCGAGGCCTAGAGGTCAGTGAGGCCTAGAGGAGGTCTAGAGGTCCAGCGAGGCCTAGAGGTCAGTGAGGTCCAGCGAGGCCTAGGTAGAGGTCCAGCGAGGCCCAGGTAGAGGTCCAGCGAGGCCTAGGTAGAGGTCCAGCAAGACCTAGTTAGAGGTCCAGCGAGGCTTAGGTAGAGGTCCAGCGAGGCCTAGAATACTCTTATGAAGGCTCATAGTTAAGCTCAGCGAGGTCAAGTGGGTAAAATACATTAACCCAAGGAGACGTCTAGTGGATTTGGGCCAAGCCGAGCCTATAGAAACCCTAGCCCGTCTAGATAACTTTTTCTCCAAGAGAACTACGTATGGTTTGATCCCTATAAATAGGGTACGTAGGCATCTTGTAAAGGATTGAGAACCAGTTCACCACCGAATATCAATAGGCAAGATCAGCCAAAAATAGTTACAAATCTCCTCCATGTTCTTGGTGTTCTTAGCAGAATATCTGTATTTTGTTCCATAATTCCAGCAACCTCTAAAATATTATTATACAATATTCTCCCTATAACATTTGGTGCTAGAAGGAGGGGCAAAGTCATCATATTAGGAGAACGATGACTAATTTGAACAAGAAGATGAACGGAGGGCAGAACAACGGGGAGACCCCGGGGTAGCATATGACACCCAAATGCGACCCCTAGGAGCGAGGCCTCACCTAGCGCTGCGAGGCCACACCTAGCGTAGTGAGGCCGGGTGATAAGTGGATTTTATATCCACTATTTGCATTCCATTCGTACTTAAAACGATTGCTAGTTCTCAAGTTTCGTGTTAGTTTGATGTGTTTTCATCTAATTTGTGTAGGTTGCTTAGTAGGGTGGCATTGGTGGTGTTGGTGAAGAATTGGTGGTATTCTGTGAGCTTAAAGTAGAAATTACAGGAAGTCCAGGGCAAGAGAACTCAGGAATTTGAGCTCAATGCGCATACATCACTGTTTTGGCCATATCTGGAGTTCTACAAGTCCGTTTTAGGCCCGTAAGCAGTCCACGCGAAGAGGAGAGAAATTTCTACAATTCTGGACAGGGAGTGGAAGGCGCAGGAGCGCGGTATTAGGCGCAACAGCGCGTTTCAGGTGCTGCCTCTCAGAAAACTGGCGCTACAGCGCTCGCGAGATCACTTTCCGGGGAGTAACAAGCGCTGCAGCGCTCCAGTCAAGGGCTATAGCGCTCGAGTGGCTCGACTTGGCAGAAATTTATTCCTAAAACCGGGTCAATTGTTTGGGCCTATTTTTAGGGCATCTTTATATGTAATATCGAGACCTAAAAACAGATCCATCATTAGTTTAGTTTCTCTTATCATCTATCAACATTATTATTTTTCAAGACCAATTTCAAGGAAAATCTCCAAGCTAGTGACAAGCCAGGAGTAATCTTTGGATCTTTTGTATTTCTCTTCTACAATTTGGGGAATTATTTTCTAACTTATTTTCTCTTCCTTATTTAATTGTTATTATTTTAGAATCATGCTTTCTTTAGAACCCATGATGGTGATTAGTTTAATTATGAACTAAATCATTATCATGGGGTTCCAATGGATTTGAATACGTAATTATTGTGTTTGACATGTAATTGATTATTGGGTGATTTAATTGTGATAATCTAGTATGGTTGATTTAATTGATAGATGTGTAGCTAGCATCTAATTTATTAATCCTTGATGATTGCGAAAGTGGATTCTAGGATTGAGAATATGCCATATTAGCATGAGTTCATGAATTAATTATTAATCATGATTAGTAGTATGTCTTTACCCAATTCATATTGCCTCATGTAATTATAAAAGATAACTTGTGCTTATACCAATTGTGTTTCCAGATTGTATAGACATATATGATTTGAATATAATTTGGTGTCTTCTTGATTTCTATCTCTTTGGATATTAAGTGGTATGATACGAGTGTACTGAAAGGTAGCTCGTATTATTGTCGCGTTATCTGATTAATTATCATGTTTATCACCTGTGTCGATTTATTGTGTCAACCTTTAGAGAAGTTGCGATGAAATTGGAATCCCATGCTTTCTCTATTATAAGAACTCTTAATTGTTAATTTATTCTTGTTTCGCTAATTAAAATAGTTAATAAAAAAAAACTCAAATTGATAATTGTTCAAGCATTAAGAAGTAACCATACACCGTTGCATACGCACTAAAATTGACATTACACCTAGTCTCTACGGAACGAACTTTACTTATCACTTGTTATTTGTGATCGCGTATACTTGCGTGTTTACGAGTCAACAAGTTTTTGGCGCCGCTGCCGGGGACTTCGGTGTTTTTTGTAGTTTAAGTGCTTGTCATCGGTGGTCGTTATAGATTACTGACTTGAACTATTTTTTTTCATTTGATGGATTATTGGGAGCAGGACTACGTAATTGTATGTGAGCTGTGTGCAGGTGGACATTACACTCATCAATGTGAGTATAACAGAAACATGCCAAATTTCAGCTGGGACTACAATCAGAGTGGTATGGAGCAATCCGAATATCCATCCTACCCGCTCCAAAATCAGCAGTTTGGAGATGAGCCATACAGTTTAGGGGGAATTCAGCAGCAACAGGGGCAACAATTTCAGCATCAGTATGCCCCAGTGCATCAACACTTTCAACATCCTGAATTTCAGCAGCAGCAATTTCAGACTTGGTCTAACCAACAGTTGACCGAAGAAGCTGAATTAGAAAAATTGAGGTTGATGGTTAAAAGCAATGCATTGTCTCTCCAGACAATAGGAGATCAGATTGGTCAAATTTCAAATGTGTTAAAAACATTGAATCAAATTGCAAGTGACACAGAAGGCTTAGCTGTAGAGGAGGAGGACAAGAACCTTCCTATCAGTCTTGACTGGCCTTTCTTAGCCACAGGTGAGACCATGATCGATGTTCAGGAAGGAGAGTCTGAGGGCAAAGATGAGGAGGAAGTTGAACATGAAGCTGATAAGGAAGCAGAGCCGGAGACAAACCAATCAGAAAATTCAGAATGTCCAGAAAATTCGTTTCTGAATAATCAGCCGCAACCACTTCCTTTGCAATCTGAAAATTCTGAAGAATCAGCCCAAGATCAAGAAAACTCCAAGGCTCAAGTGGCTATGCTATTTTCTTCGAAGGATAAAGAAGAAAAGAGCATCACCCATGTTGACAAATCTACTCCGGGGAAGACTACAGAGATCATCCAATTCGATTTTCATCCTCCATATCCACAGAGGATTACAGTGCCTGGGTTAATGGGGCTACGTATTCCACATAAGTTGCTTGGAGTGGAAGATCTCTGGAATTCTCAGGTGCGCCTTAAGCCATCATTTGAAGGAGCTCCCGAACTCGAGCTCAAAACATTGCTAGTTCACCTGGGGTATGTTTCTTGTAATTCATCTCCTTTGTTTGCTATTGTTATTGCTGCTAACTTTTCAGGTAGGCGGGAGAATGTTGTTAAGAGAGCTTGTGAGGAGCGAATACGGGTAAAGCTTGTCGTCGAAGATGTCGCTCCAGAGAAGATCATTAAATGGCCTTATATAGATGCGGTGCAAAAAATTTTCAAGATGAAAATCGTGGCCAAGTCTAGCTAAAGACGTTAAAGAAAGGCGTTTCGTGGGAGGCAACCCATGATTTTTTGCTTTCGAATAAAACAACAGTTGTGTTGGAGCCTCCACTTCTATCCACCACCAGACACACCACCCGAGGAGGGTGACGATGCCGACGAGTAGGGGAGTATCTCTTGTACCATTTAATTTTACCTTCAATGTGGACATTGAAATTTTTGAGTTTGGGGGTGATTTTAGGGTAACAAGAGTCATTACATTGCATATAGTTGCATATTCAAGCTAGTTTTTGCATTTAGTTTTACCATGCCATTTAGAGTGCATTTAGGATGCCATGTCATATAGATTTATTTAGGAGTGTAATATCATTTTGTTCATGCATATCACATGATTCCACATGAGTGTCTGTTTCTGGCTCAATAGGTCGACGTTAATTTGAGTGTGATGACAATGAATAGAGGGTTGATTTAAGTACTTATGAAATTGACTTGCGTGTGTCGGGAACACAATCTTTTCACGGTTTCACTGTTTGCTCTTGGGCTAGACCGAGTCATACCTTGTTTGGCTGTTGAGATTTAATCACCTATTTATATCTAGAATTTTCGTTATTCCCTCGATGGCGTAGGAGCACTTAAGTATAAGTTTGGGGGAAAACAGGGATTTCATGCTAAGTGTCGTGTCGTAGTTTAATAATGGCTAGGCGTCAAATGGCTAGTAGCTGGCTCATATTTAATATGAGTAGTCTAGGAGGGTGAGATAGTGCACCCATGTGCGAAAGAAAAAAAAAATAGATAAAAAAATAATAGATAAAAAAAAAGTCAGAAAAAAGCAAAAGAAGAAATAAAAAAAAAGAAAAAAAATGAGCATTGTGAGAGTGTGTGTATACTAAATGACTAGGGTGGGCTCTTTAGTACTCGAGCAAGTAAGTTCTAGGGGATTTTATGCCTAGTGACCTAAGACTTTTCCGGTCTGGGATCCACTAACCTAACGCTCGTTACATGAGTGCTATTGTATAAGCCTTGAGGGGTCTCACCCATTGCACGGTCAAGAAGCATGTGTGTTTGGTGTTTGTGTCGTTTTGTATAGTAAAGCATGAATCCTTGTCTACCTTAAATGATGATGGCGGTGTCTTTGAGTCATGGAGTGTCTAAAGTTCATTCTGTTTATAAACATGTGATTGTCTTGGCGAAGGATTGGTTATGCCTTTTATCTAGTTTCAAGAGTATATTTAGTGAGAAATGCACACACCACGTTTCTGAGCATGTATTGTTAGTATACGGGGACTTAGTCGAGCTCTGTTTGGAGTTGTTGCATTCCTTGAGGCGTTTGCTTGTTGAGTTGGTTTCGATAACTTATGGGGGATCATTGCATTACGACATTTTTGCATTATCATGAAATGTCATTAGTAGATTGCATCCATGCATTATTATAGAGTTGAGTTTGCATTGCTTGAGGACAAGCAACGGTTTAAGTTTGGGGGTGTGATAAGTGGATTTTATATCCACTATTTGCATTCCATTCGTACTTAAAACGATTGCTAGTTCTCAAGTTTCGTGTTAGTTTGATGTGTTTTCATCTAATTTGTGTAGGTTGCTTAGTAGGGTGGCATTGGTGGTGTTGGTGAAGAATTGGTGGTATTCTGTGAGCTTAAAGTAGAAATTACAGGAAGTCCAGGGCAAGAGAACTCAGGAATTTGAGCTCAATGCGCATACATCACTGTTTTGGCCATATCTGGAGTTCTACAAGTCCGTTTTAGGCCCGTAAGCAGTCCACGCGAAGAGGAGAGAAATTTCTACAATTCTGGACAGGGAGTGGCAGGCGCAGGAGCGCGGTATTAGGCGCAACAGCACGTTTCAGGCGCTGCCTCTCAGAAAACTGGCGCTACAGCGCGGAACCAGGCGCTCTTGCGCTCCATTTAGGCGCTACAGCGCTCGCGAGATCACTTTCCAGGGAGTAACAAGCGCTGCAGCGCTCCAGTCAAGGGCTATAGCGCTCGAGTGGCTCGACTTGGCAGAAATTTATTCCTAAAACCGGGTCAATTATTTGGGCCTATTTTTAGGGCATCTTTATATGTAATATCGAGACCTAAAAACAGATCCATCATTAGTTTAGTTTCTCTTATCATCTATCAACATTATTATTTTTCAAGACCAATTTCAAGGAAAATCTCCAAGCTAGTGACAAGCCAGGAGTAATCTTTGGATCTTTTGTATTTCTCTTCTACAATTTGGGGAATTATTTTCTAACTTATTTTCTCTTCCTTATTTAATTGTTATTATTTTAGAATCATGCTTTCTTTAGAACCCATGATGGTGATTAGTTTAATTATGAACTAAATCATTATCATGGGGTTCCAATGGATTTGAATACGTAATTATTGTGTTTGACATGTAATTGATTATTGGGTGATTTAATTGTGATAATCTAGTATGGTTGATTTAATTGATAGATGTGTAGCTAGCATCTAATTTATTAATCCTTGATGATTGCGAAAGTGGATTCTAGGATTGAGAATATGCCATATTAGCATGAGTTCATGAATTAATTATTAATCATGATTAGTAGTATGTCTTTACCCAATTCATATTGCCTCATGTAATTATAAAAGATAACTTGTGCTTATACCAATTGTGTTTCCAGATTGTATAGACATATATGATTTGAATATAATTTGGTGTCTTCTTGATTTCTATCTCTTTGGATATTAAGTGGTATGATACGAGTGTACTGAAAGGTAGCTCGTATTATTGTCGCGTTATCTGATTAATTATCATGTTTATCACCTGTGTCGATTTATTGTGTCAACCTTTAGTGAAGTTGCGATGAAATTGGAATCCCATGCTTTCTCTATTATAAGAACTCTTAATTGTTAATTTATTCTTGTTTCGCTAATTAAAATAGTTAATAAAAAAAAAACTCAAATTGATAATTGTTCAAGCATTAAGAAGTAACCATACATCGTTGCATACGCACTAAAATTGACATTACACCTAGTCTCTGCGGAACGAACTTTACTTATCACTTGTTATTTGTGATCGCGTATACTTGCGTGTTTACGAGTCAACACTGGGTTCGAGAAGGATAAGCGACGTCACTAGGTGCGAGGCCAAGACAAGGATCAAGGTTCTAAGTGACCCCATCTCCTCATCGAGATTGTGAGCGGTTCCATCGTCGTGACGACATACCCCCATTTCCTCATCGAGATTGTGAGCGATCCCATCGTCGCAATGACAGACCCCCATATCTTCGTCGAGATCGTGAGGCCCCTATATGATGTAGCTAATGAGGCCCCTATATGGTGTGGATATCGAGATTATGAGATGCCTCTACATAAGATGATTTTTCTCGGTGAAATACCTCTACGTCGAGGAGAGGGGGGACGCCCCCGATCCTTGGGGTAAGGGGGGACGCCCCCGACCCTTGCCGACAATGAGGAGGTCCTCGACTATCTCCAGACACTGGGAAGAGCAAGCAACAAATAACGAGGCTGAGTACGAGACTCTCATCATTGGCCTCGAGCTCGTACTAGAGATGAAGGAAGAGAGGCCCAAGCATTTGAAAATCAAAATGAGCTCAAGACCTCAATATCTACATTCTTGTTCAACATAGGGAAGCCTGTTATGACATTGAAGAAGCTAAGTGCCCCGGGATAGCGTTGATGGGGCCAAGTGCCTTGAGACAATAGTGAAGAGTACAAGTGCCATGGAATAGCGTTGAAGAAGTCAAGTATGCATATAATGGGATCACCTCAAATTCTCTTCATTACAAAGGGTGTCATCTCCAAATAATACAAGAAGGTTGATGAAACACTTTTAATTCCTTATCACATCTACAATGATAATAAGGACTCGGGGGGTAGTGCATTACATAAACACCTCTTCTAGTGGGACATTTGAAAAAATTGCAAGACAAGGCCACACCTAGCGTTGCGAGGCCACAAGCCCGATATCTTGTGATGCGAGACCATTCAGTTCCATCGGTGATGACGTGCTCAACCAGCTATCCTAAAGCACTTGAAAAAAATTACAATTTACAATGAAATAAAGATGCAAAGCTGTGTTCCCAAAGAGAAACAACGAATCTTTGATGATGTGAGACCAACTAGCTAGCATAAACGAGGCATGATTAGAACCAGCATCTTACTATGAAAGGCCAATATAAAGGAGTGTACGGGCTGTGCCAGTTCGTACTGCGAGGAGCTATATACGAAGAGATTGAAGTGGGTTCGACTGCATTGAGGAGCTAAATAGAAACAATATTATGAAAAGACTACGAGAGGACATGCTTATTGACTAGGAAGGCAAGAAAGTGGTAATATATGTTGGTGGACAAACAACAAAGTAACGAGTTTGCCTGAAAGAAAAAAAAAGAAAGTTGCGACAGCTAGAATAAAAAAAATGGACATGCACCACGTGCAGCAACAAGCAGGAAGAGAATCAGAGACCAGTATGGCATAAAAGGAGGGGACCTGCAAGAGTTTTAACAAATAAAAAAAAGACGTGGAATGGCTAGTTCGTGGGACCAAAATCAAAAAAGAAAAAGGATTAGAAAGCAAAAGTCAAGCAGAATGACTTCTCACGGGAAGAAAATTGCATGCCATATCAGGTTGTGCCACCTCGCATTTCGATAAAGTTTTCTGCAGGACCAGCATGTGATTAATAAAACAAAGCAAATATACTTTGTTTTTGTGTCTAAACTAGCAAATAGAGTGGAGCCCACGTGGTGTAAAAAGAAAGTAACAGAACCCGTGTATAACATGCGAGGATGATTTAAAGAACTAGATCCGAGACAATACGAGGAGGAATGGGTTCATATAAAAAATTTTGAACTGCTGAAGCGAGGTCTAAGGGCGAAGTTGTTATATGCGAGTGCGAGGCGATTATATGGTCCAGCAAGGAGACTGGAAATTTAAGAAAAATTTCACATGCGAGGTTGTATATCTAAAAAAAATGGCGAGGTGGAAGAGGATGAAAAGTTGTATTGCGAGGAGGCTGTGTTCATTTTATCAGCAAAGGATGAAGTCAAGCAAGGAGCTCGCGTTTTAAAAAAAAGTAAAAAAATCAAAAGGTGAAGGCAGTTGAATCAAAACTCATGACAGAGGCGAGACCTGTGTGGACTTGAAACAGAATGAGAACCATTTTGTGAAATGGCATATATTACACGAGGCCATTACCATGGGGGACCACAAGAAGATACAAGTTTAAAATAACCCAGCAAGGTGGAGTTCGTTCAGCAAGGTGAATGAATAGCTGTATGGTGCATCGAGGATAAATCGAAGTGACAGGGCATGCAGCGCAAGGAGAGAACTAGTGAGTCAACTCTCCTGCAGGTCTCATGTGGACTTATACATAAGACAAGCTAATTTTTGTCTTCTATTTTGAATTCACACGGAGTGGCAGCCTACATGCAACTAGAACACACTAATGAAGACCCTCTTAGCATGCGGGGTCACAAAGGTGTTTATATTCTAAGTCCAGAAAATTAAAATATGGCATGTAGAAAGGATATGAGGTCAAGATGGAAAGAGATTGTTGTAGGCCCTCGTGAGTTCAAAAGAAAATGGAGATCAAGACTTTCATGTGGAGTTCATTGAAAATCAAAGCATCTGTACACATCCAAGAGTTTTAATCACGGAAAGTTGAGACAAACGACAAATACAAAAAGCGGGGTCATGTGGATGCGAGGTGAATAAGAACACGACTTGAAATTCAAGCATGCAAGTACGATGCTTTTGTAAAAGAATGGAAGCAAAAATAATATACGAAGTGATATGTTGTTGCAATGAGGAGAGGACTGGAGCAAAGTAAAGGAAAAAAGGCCAGTGATGCGGAGCAGGAAAGGCGAGACTATCGAGGTGGAATCTTGAACCCATGAGTTTGCATTGATTGGTAACGAAGTGAGTACAAGAGGTGGAAAATTGTTTATAGATCTGTTCTACTCATGCGAGGCGAAGCATTGTTAAAAAAAAAAGGGCACTGCGAAGTTGGTTGGATCTGTGTGCATGACTCTTGCAATCCGCGTTAAGAAAAAATAATAGCAGTAAAAGCATCAATGCAAGGAGGAAGTGACTCTATAAAAGTTGCAAGGGCAATGCGATGACAAATACTAGTGTAGGTGGAACTTTCATAAAACAGAAGCTAAGCTTGCTTGTTCGATAGATGCGGGTGGTGTTATTAAAAAAAATAGCCTGCAAGGAGATGCAATAAAAAAATTCAGTTACGCGAGAACATCAAGAAAAAAGAAAAAACCATGTGAGGATGGCAAGGTATTGGCTATTATACATGCAAGGACTGCGACATCACGAGGCTATAAAAGAATGTAAGCCAAATTGAAATCGAGATGGAAGTGGTGAGGGACCCGCGTGAAGATGATTATAAAAAAACTATCAAGATGTCTTCGGTGGAGTTAACATGTTAGAAAGTGGCAATCAACTTATAAAAGACCAGGGTAAAAGACTATTGAAGGTGGACCCTTATGATTTAACAATAAATTTACAAAGAATATTAAAGGTGGAATGCAACCTATTATACATGAGGTTGATGTTTGTGAGACCGTGGAAATTTACAAAGCGAGCGGGCAATTCAAAAATTTTGGCGAAGCAGGCAGCTTGTACAATAAAAAATAATTATACGAAGCGAGGAGGCTTCCCAAATTTCAAAAATGTTTTTGAAGAAAAAATAAATTATTTTAGCAAAGAGCAGGCTCGGAGGAGAGTCCCCTCATCATACTCCAAAAAAAAAAAGACTTGAAGACATAAGTGGAAGACACGACTTTACTTGATTCCACATCGCATTCATAATGGCAATATGGAATCGGGGGGGGGGGGGGGGGCGTAGTTGTTATACCCGAATCTCGGCATAGAGCCTAAACAGGCTCAAATGACTATACAAGGGGCCCACCTCTCCTAATGGGCTCAAATATCTCTCAATGGCCCCAAATATTGAAGAAGGATCAACAAGGCATGGGGTCCAATAGGGATCGTCTCACCTCTATCTCATTAATCTCTTGAAGACACTATCACCCAAGGTGTCTCACGCTAGGCCTTTAGGCGTCTCATGCTAGCCCGGCCTAGAGGTCCAGCGAGGCCTAGAGGTCAGTGAGGTCCAGCGAGGCCTAGGTAGAGGTCCAGCGAGGCCTAGGTAGAGGTACATCGAGGCCTAGCTAGAGGTCCAGCGAGGTCTAGAATACTATTATGAAGGCTCATAGTTAAGCCCAGCGAGGTCAAGTGGGTAAAATACATTAACCTAAGGAGACGTCTAGTGGATTTGGGTCAAGCCGAGCCCATAGAAACCCTAGCCCGTCTAGATAACTTCTTCTCCAAGAGAACTACGTATGGCTTGATCCCTATAAATAGGGTACGTACGTAGGCATCTTGTAAAGGATTGAGAAACAGTTCATCACTGAATATCAATAGGCAAGATCGGCCACAAACAGTTACAAATCTCCTCCGTGTTCTTCGTATTCTTAGCAGAATATTCGTATTTTGTTCCATTATTCTAGCAACCTCCAAAATATTGTTATACAATATTCTCCCTATAACAATTTTAATAAATTTTAAGAATTGTTTTGTATTTGAGCAAAAACATATATGACTTACTTTTAGGTGTTATGAATTTGTTGTATTCTTTCGATCTTCTTCTGTTTCATATTACCTTGAATAAAAATACTCATATTTTAGTAATCAAAAATCAAATGTCAATCACAAATATATTGATAGCATAAGTGCAAAATTAAAACTAAAATGGTGAGCTTGGAAACACGAATTTTGGGACATAATATCATAAATGTTTTATCATAAATGTTTTATCATAAAAAATAAATATTTTATCATAATATCATGAAGTGCATAATTTGGTTATGTTTTGTATAAATATCATAAAATATTTTATTTAAGGAAGTTTTTCTTATTGTAGGAAAGTAAGGAAATTTACTTTGTTTATAATAATGTATTTTTTAATTGTAAATTCTGATATGAAAAAGTAAATTAAATTTATTAATATTTAAAATTATAAATCTCTATAAAAATTAGAAAAATAGATTTAAGTGATTTAAAATCCGTCAATATTAGAAAAGTTTTATAAGTTAATTGTAATTTTTACTTCGAGAAGAAGTTTAGGAAGTCTCCCATTTATTTATTAGGCAATTATTATTTTTAGTATATGTTAATTAAGAAAATTAAAAGGTAATTATAATTTGGTTTATAATTTTTAACATAAAAAGGAAGTTGTAATTATTAATGCTAAAAGTTTGATAAATATAAAAGAAGTAATAATTCTTAACATAAATGGAGAAGTTCTAATTTTAATAATAAAAAAGGATGTCATAAATTTTAACGCTAAAAATTCAAAAATACTAAAGTTTCGAAAAATTATAAGAAAATAATAATTTTAACATAAAAAGTGAATTTGTAATTATTAAAACTAAAAATTCGAACATAAAAAGGTAAGCTATATTTATTAAAACTAAAAATATAAAAAGGAAAGTTGTAACTATAAATAGAAAAATTTGAACATAAAAATGGAAATTGTATTTATTAACTTTACTCTACAAAAATAAAAAAGGGGAATTCTAATTTTTAAAGAAAATTTTATTAACGTTCAAACATGGGTGCCTGGATAAACCACGAACTGTCAACTTGTGTGAAACAAAAAAAGAGCTAAAAAAATAGTCGTTTTGTTAACACATAGAATATTTAAATTCTTTAATCGAAAAGGTATTACAATGGCACCTAGAACAATCCAACATACATCAGCTATGAAACTGGTAGAATCACAATTAACTTTCACATAAGCACCATCTCTATCACAATATTTGGAATTTAAGCACCATCTCTAGCACAATATTTGGAATTATCAGTTACATCAACTGATATGTGAGAAACAAATATCAAAAATATGAACAATTTTTTGTTGTGAAAGTCAGCTCTTGAGTATCTACCACCATCCCAGATTCGATGTAAGTCTTACGGATCTCCCAAAATATCATATAAATCATTCTCAGAAAAGCTATCAATATCGGTAACAAGACACACATAAATATCAAAACATAAAACAGTAACATCCCACGACTAACAACCTTGATAACAAGTTACTCAACAATATCTCACAAAAAAAAAATAGATCTTGATTTTATTGAAAAACTGGTAAATAGAAGAGATGATGGAAAAACGAAGGGGTTTAATCGATGAAGGAATGAAGATCTGTAAGATGAAGAACTAGAACCCTAGTTATTGGAGTCCACTCTCAAAACAGACGTATTAAACATCAAACATAATAGAGGAGAAATTCTAATTATTAATACTAAAAATTTGAACATAAAAAGAAAATTGCAATTGTGAACGTAAAAATTTCTTTAAAGGAAATAAAATTTTTAATATTAAAAATTGTAAAAATTAATTATAAGAATCAGAAAATAGATGGGAGCGATTTGAAAGTGCCATCTCATCTTTTTTCCTTTATATATTGGTAGCAATGATGATAATTGATTCCACCTCATCGTGACCAGGGGCTAAGCCAGCACTCCCTCACAAGGCTCTACGTTCCTTCAAATCACGAAACCATCTATAATTGAATCAGTACTAAAAATTTTGACTATTTTCCTTTCGATATAGATAAGCATAAAATGATCGAGAAATCCATCACTCATCTTGTAGCGCGCTCGGTAGTAGCCGTTTCATGCAAAACCAACACCAACTTAATTAATCTACAAAAAATAAATGATAAATATCCAACTTTCTTGACTGTACCAACCATGGGCACAACTCAGAAATACTAGACAATCTATTAAATTTTATTTTGTAAGGACCAAGTTTTTTATTCAGCAGGGGCCAAACTTTTTTTTTTTACATAAATATATAAGTAAAAATACAAATTTATACAAAATTTTCTTATACATCACTAATATTATGACAACCCTAAAGGGGCCATGGTCCCTTTTGGCCCCTTTGAAGCTTCGCCCCTGATCGTGACTCTCATCTTTTTTTCTTTATATATTAGTATCCATGATTGGTGATTGATTAATTGATATTGATTGATGGGTGGTGTTCCTACCTTGTTTAACATGTATGCGGATTGACAAGACTTGAAATCAGATCTTCAAGCAATTTTATTAACGTCAATTTATAAGCATGGACAGCTAAGTTTGGATGAATTTTCTTAGAAGCCAAGTTTATCTTAGATTATGTAACATAATAAAATAGAGTAGATAAGTAGATTAGGGCATCTCCAACCCTTTAAAACCCTTAAATAAATTTGAATAAATGATACCATAAATAAAAGTTATAGAGAATATGTAAAAAATTCTTCACTCCAACCACACGTTCCTCTTGTCTAAATATTTAGCCAAAATATTTAACCAATCCCATTAAGTTGGCTATATTTGTCGAACGACTATCATCTATTACCATAATAAAATAATATATTTTATTTATAACAACTTGAAATAATAATAACATACTATTTTTTAAAAAAATAGCCAATCATAATAGCAATACTGTCGGAACACAATGTTTTACAGGTTGAGTAAATTTTACATAATCAGTATTTTATATCAATTTAGCCAACCAATTTGGCCAATACCATTGGAGATGCTCTTAGTTTAATAAATGGAATTTTCTCGGAATTTGTTTAGATGAATTTAAATTCTTATATTACAATTTTCATACTTTCATAAATGGAATTTTTTCGGAATTTATTTGTGCATCATCAAAGTGGGCTAATTTTTAGAAAAGAAGTTAAATAAATTCTTGTGTACATTTAAATCTCGTTCAATAGTTAAATGATCACGAACAAATAATTTTTCTATATATATTGATAAATTTCTTTACTCGAACGTGAAATCAGCAATGAATGTATAGTTTATTTTTCTGAATGGTAAAAGAAACCCTTATACATGCTCTGTTTACAAAATAATTAGAAGTTAAAGAATGCATATAAGATCATCTCCAACGTAGAAGACCGATAAAATTATAAATAAAATGCCATAAATAAAATTTATAAAGATTTTGTAAAAAACTATTCACTCCAATTAATATTACCCTTAGCAAAAATTATAGATAATCTCGGTTGGCTAACCTCTAGATGTGTGTAAGGAATATTTTATATGATCTATTACCTTATAAAAATATATTCTATTTATAACAACTTGAAATAATAAACATACTATATTTACAATATAATCAACATTATAGCTAATATACCAACTAATATACCATTGGAGCACATACAGATTCAGCAATATACCAACTAATATACCATTGGAGCACATACAGATTCAGCAAATTTTACATAATCAATATTTTATCCGATTTAGCCAATCAATTTTAGATAATACCGTTGGAGATGTTCTTACAAAAATTATGTCAAAAGTTTCTTCATTAAAACTATATTATGATTGAATAAATTTATACGGTGAAGATATATACTGTCTTTTTAAAGATACATGACCATATATTTGGCATAGTTATAAGGCAAAACACATAATTACACCTGTCTTTTATTTTGGATTTAGTTCATCAACTGAATTTTGCATATTTAGGTACATGAACTATGTTCCATTTATTTTAAAAGATCACATAATTTTACATAATTTGTTTTAGCAATTAAAATAGCTAAATTCTCTTTGTATCAGTTATTTAATCCTATTTCAGGCCTCTTGTTCAGAGTTTATATATTACATATGCATGCAGATATTTCATTTATTTGTTTAATCTTCAATTTCAAATTCTTCAAGTTCAATTGTGAGATGAGTTGAAACTTGAAAATATATTGCTTAAAGATGGGTTGGGTGGGAGAATAATTTGTAAACTAATGCATGCAATAGGATTACATAAATACAAAGAGAATTTAGCTATTTTAATTGCCAAAATAAATTATGTGAAATTATGTTATCTTTTAAAATACTCCGTAAATGGAACCTAGTTCATGTATCTAATTATACAAAACGCAGTTGATGACCAAATCGAAAATGAAAGATAAGTTTATGTGTCTCAAATTATGTGTTTTGCCTAGTTATAAAGAACTAGCTTTGTAGCCCGTGCGAAGCACGGGCATGTTCTAGCACATTGTCATTATATAATTTTTCAATCCTTATAATGTACTGAGGTGAGAGTGAGAGGGTTTGTAATACCATATATAACATTCTCATGGATAGAAAAAAATACACTTAGGTAGGTAATAGTGTGTTGTGGCCATGTATTGAAGAAGCAAACATAATCTATTACAAGAGTAATGCACGGGCTGTAGTCATATAATCATTGGTTCCAATCATAGTTGTGACAAATACTTAATTATGCATTGAGTTTTCTGGAGACCCGAGGCAGGTATGCTTTGCTCAAATGTTTTAGTGGATATGCTTTACATTATCAAACAGTCCCGTTGGTTTTTTTTTTACAGACATTTGGATGTTTAGTTTCGGCAGTGAAGCAAGCGTTGACGATGGCGGGATTAATGGCGGCGCTAATTATTGTTGAGTGATTGGTGATGTTTTTTGTATTTGATGATATCCTCAGTCATAATCATGGCGGCCTTACTTGAATGAGTAGTTTTTTTTGTAACCGCTAAAGTACATTGGGCGCCTTTGATGGTCTGCATAGCGTGTGGGAATGTTAGGATTCCATCCACTTGTTGAGATGGTGGAAGAAAGTTGTTTAGTGGTGATTGTTAGTTTTGACCGATGTCAATATGAAAGCCAATGAGTAGTATTGTAGGCAATGGAAAGCCGTACGTATAAATTAATAGAACGAATACATACCAGTTATAGCCCGCGCAAGGCACAGGCTTGCTAGTAAAATAATGTTAGTATGTATTTATGATACTTTAAATTTAAATGGTGCTTGAACATGTTAATGCTAAGTACGCAAAATATATCTAAAAGATTATCTATTCATGATGTATATAACCAAAAATAAAATATTCTCAAAACTGATATCTAGCATAGGGGTAAAAAATTTCACTTCTAAGTTAGAGGTAAGGGGTTTAATTTTCATTAGAAACAATTTTTTTTATCATTAATATAATATAGGAGGGGTATTTAGTAATTTCATGATAATTAAATTGTCTAGTGATATATTAATAATGAGTTTTATAATATACTCAAAATTGATGTAGCATAGTGATAAGGAATCTTTATTATAAGTTAGAGGTCATTGATTCAATTCTCATTAGGAATTTTTTTTTTATCATTAATATAATATATGGGGGTTATCTCGCGATATATTAATAATTTGTTTTATAATCTTTTCAAAATTGTTGTATAGCCTAGTGGTAAGGAATCTCCCTTCTAAATTAGAGGTCAAGGGTTCAATTCTTTCTAACAACAATTTTTTATCATTAATATTATATATGAGGGTTGTCTCACGATATATTAATGATGAGTTTTAAAATATGTTCAAGTCTCATGTCTAGCATAGTGGTAAGGACTCTCACCTCTACCTTAGAGGTCATGGGTTCAATTCTCACAAGAATCAATATTTTTTATTATTAATACAAATAGTAGCTGAGGTGGCGGATGACGTGGCATCTACGTGGCAGCTGACGTGGATTAAATTGTCTTGCCAAAACCCTTGTTGTGCTATTAATAATATAATAGATACGCATAACTCATTTGTCATAATGTCATTTGTCATAATGTATTAAAAAAATTATTCGTAAATGCGATACCATATGTAAATTCTTATTAATGAATCGTTCTTAAAATATTCTTTTAAAATCAAATTCGAGAAACAAAAATAAGCTTTCAAAATGAGAGATAAACAAATTCAAAATTTGAATAAAAAACACAGTGGAACTACTCTCCCACAAGAAGAGAAGTTTATTAAATAACAATTAAAATGGAAACAAAAAAGAATTTATTATCAACTAAAAAAATTGATAATAGTCCGTAAATCGATAAATAAGAGTTATGTTTTTTTTTTCCTTAAAAAAAAAGAGTTAGTGTTTTTTTTAGGAAAGAAAAAGGGTACAGAGAATACAATCGGCATGAATGTATTTGCATACAAATTGTAACAATTTTTTTTTAATTTCTGAGTTTCCAAATATCCAAATTTTACCATTTAATTACTAATTTAATTTCAAAAGATGCGTTTTTAATTTCAAAAATTTTAACTTAAAATTCATGCAATAAACAAACACTTTTTTCAGCTTACCTATATAGAATATGTGCATGAATATCATTTTCAATATATTTAAAAGCATTACACGTATATAACATTTATAATAAGTTAAATTTTTTCTTTCAAGAAAGATATCTGTCAGTTAGTATCACTTTGACCACAGCGTGGGCATACTATATATAAACTAAACGACGATAATATGACACTATTTGAACTTAGTTGTCATTGTTATACTTTTCGCTCCGGTTTCTATTTTTGTTTTTATACTTTCTATTACTATCCTTCAGTCCTATTATAAATGTCCATGTTGATTTTTGATTGATTTTATTCCATCAAAATAGAATTAATAGAATTTGTTTGACACAATTATTTTTATAGATGTTGTATAATTTTTTATTATTGAATTAATTTCTAATAAAAAATACATTTTTACGTATATTTTATTAATTTATATTTTATGTTTTATTTTCAATTTATTTATTGATAGTTAATTAAGAAGTTGAAGAGAAAAGAAAAAGATGCGAATTTATTTTGTTTAATTTAGGAAATCTATTTATATTTAGTTTAAATTATTAAATACACTTTATAGTATTTAAATATAATTCTAATAATAATTAAATATATTTTTTTGGCTAAGTACCTAATTTTTTTAATATATTGCATTCACAGTTCTATCTATGAGTTCTTATCGTTTTTATAAGGACAGTATAGCTTAATTGCTAGTATATATAAATAAGTAGCTAGCCAGCCTTCTCTAAGTACTCCATTGCTATCCATGGCCACCGTTTCTTTAAACCCCTTTCCTTTTTCAACTTGTAGAGAACGATTGTTGAGTAAGAAGAAAACCAGGACTAACTTGTTTTTCTGCAAGAATCAGATTTCCAAAAACTTTTCTTCTGGTCTTCATTTGTCCCCAAAGAATGGGAAGAAAACGGGCATACTTGAAAAGGATTCTGTATGGCTTACTAATGATCAGCCAAGTTCAAAAATGCATGATGGTCTAGGAATCGTGGATTTTTTTAGGGGGAAGAAGCTTCTTATTACTGGTGCAACTGGATTCTTAGCAAAAGGTACACGTTTTTAATCAAAATGTATTGTTGGCTTATAGATGTTGTTGTTGGAAACGTAGTGGGTTTTATTCAATATATATAAATAAAGATTTAAATATTTATTACAGGGAGAATACACAATTTGTATTCTTTTATTTGTAGAGCTGCTGCTCTGTGCTCTCTACGGAGGCACTTTATTCTATTACAACTTCTGTTGTATTTTTCTATATATATATTTTTTTAGTACATCATACATATCAGTATTTATAGGGGAAGGATTACATATATTTAGCTTGGCTGATTGGTTGCATGTTTACTACTAATTCTGGAGACATTTAATACCACAGAATAATCATTCATTCGTTATCCTCCATCGACTAAATATAGCAAAGTGTGTTTGCTAATTTCTAACAGTTGTCCTACTGAAATCAGCTTCAGCTAGCTACACAGTTTAGCTGAAGAGTGCAAATATGTAAGTGATACAGATATACGGTCAATTACAAATCGAGCTCTGATATATATCATGCTTGTTAAGTAACCGGTTCGTCTAAATTAAACCTTAAATGTCAAGAGGGCCCCTACAGAATCCTATAGTCTTCAGTCTTCAACAATATATAGCTAAAGTTCTCCTGGCAATTTGTTGTTGGAGAAGCTAGATGAAAGCCAGAAAAATGGTTTGCCTTTCTATTGCGTTGCCTGATCACTAGCCACATGCCAATCCAGGCCTTTGCAAAGCCATGTCAATTTCGGGGTGTACATAAATGTTTGTGCGTACATGTTTTTTGAACTGTGTTAATTAATACATATATGTGCATGGGCTCTGGCATAATTTCTTACATCTTCTTAAATAATTAAATATTTATTTTCTCAGTGGCAGTACAGTTTATTTGTTCTTTTTCCTTTTTTGGGTATAGTTCTTGTGGAGAAGATTCTGAGGAGCATGCCAGAAGTCGATAAGATTTTTTTGTTTATGAAAGCGGAAAGTAAGGACGCTGCAATGGACAGATTAATGAATGAAGTATGTCAATAAACAAGTTCAATATCCATTTTGTTGTTTGCATAAATGTACATGAAGAGTGTGGAAATTTTACATTTATTGCCTACAACAGATTATAAATACAGAGCTCTTCAAATGTCTACGACAAAAACATGGACCATCGTATGAAAGGTTTATCTTCAACAAGTTGGTTCCTGTTGTTGGAAATATGAGTGAAACAAATATCGGCATTCAGGAAGATATAGCTGATTCTATTGCAAAAGAAGTCGATATAATCGTACATTCTGCAGCCTCTACCGAATTCGACGGAAGGTACTCGATTTGTTATATTTAACTTTTTCAGAATGTAATTTGTACTTCTTTTCTGTAATCGCAATATATTGTCTTTTTTTTCATAATATGGGATTCCCTTCATATCAAATAAGATTACACTTTTAGTGACAGTGTCTAGAGCTAGAAATTTAGTTTAAGAAGATCGATATATACCCTATGCAGAAATTATTTTGTTTACATCAGTATAGTAGATCGAAAAAAGTATGAAGGAAACTATCGAAATCTTGAAAGCCTGAAAAACGGACCTCAATTTCAATTTACAACAATTATGTTAAGTAACTTAAAGGGACAAACTTAATCGGTTATAGTCAGCTACTTCACTTTAAAATATTAAGATCGAAATACACAATTTTACCCTTGTTTTCTTTTAAAGGAATGGTCAAAAGGGTAAATTATGTTGTTTTTTGTGCGTTTTGTATATCAGTACATGTTTTTTTTGTTCTTTATCTGATTTCTTAAATCTACCAGGTTTGATATTTCTGCAAATGTTAACACGGGAGGAACTGCACGAATCGTAGGTTTTGCCAAGACATGCAAAAATCTGAAGTTATACGTTCATATATCAACAGGTAATAAATCAGGTTAACATTTCATAAGCGACACAAGGGTCTGAAATAGAAATTAAAGTACAAGTTCCAGCTTATTACGATCTTTCTTTTGGTACAGCCTATGTTTGTAGACAGGCAGAAGGCAAGATCATGGAAGAATCATTCGGCAAGGGACATTTTGTAAGAAGCAATGCTGATATATTTGACTCATCACATAAACATATCCGAGACTTGGATATCGAAGCTGAATTAAGGCTTGCATCAGAACTAGAACAAGTGTCAAAAGAGAATGAAAAGGGTCAAAATTCTAGGGAATTAGGGATGAGGAGGTCAGCAAAGTTTAAATTGCATAATGTTTAACAAATTTTTTTTGGCACCTCAAAACAACCCATCTGGCTTATGTTATGAACAAAAACTACTAATTTCTTTGAATTTACGAGTAGAGCAAACAATGTCAGAGAACAAAATGTATTACGACGTTTAACGAATAGAGATTGGTGGAACAGGGCACAGAAATATGGGTGGGCAAACACGTATTCATTTAGCAAAGCAATGGGGGAAATGGTAGTTGAAGATACAAAAGGACAGCTCCCTGTGATCATCATTCGGCCGACTACTATTGAGAGCACCTTATCAGAACCATTTCCTGGCTGGATAGAAGGAAACAGGTAATTAGTTAATAATGGACAAAATCTAGCTAACTCCCTACTGATATAGGTATATGCTATAATTACCCTTGAAAAACACTGACTTGATGTCACTACTTCCATTGTTATATCTCTAATCTGAATAGGATGATGGATCCAATTATGTTTTCTTATGGAAAAGGGCAGCTCCCTGGTTTAGTTTCGAACCCCAACATAATTCTAGATGTGGTAAAATTTCTAATTTCTGCTTTTTGATAGAATAATTTAAGTGTTGTTTTCACCAATAATGCAAGGGAAGCTAGCTATAGCCCCCTGGTTTCTTTTCTTCTCATAGAATCTTTCTAAATTAAAACAAATTTGTACAAATAATTTCATTAATCTCCCATGAGAAGATCAAAAGAATGCTTCAACTCTCAAGTCTATAATAAATTGGAATTTGATTTAAGAGCATCTCCAAATGCTCTCTACCCTAGCTCTTAACTCAAAAATGGAGGGAGGACAAAAATGTAACTTAAAGAGACTCCTAGTGGTTCTTAAAAATACTAAGAGGCTCTTATCTCTTCTCAATTTTAAGAACACAATCTCACTTTTTAAGAGCACAGTGTCACTCTTAATTTGTATTATCTTATCTCTTTTTTTCTCACCCTTCCTTTTGTCCTTCTTTGAATTCAAAATACTTTTAATAATAGTAAAATTGATTGAGGATTACTCAGTATAAAGAGAATGGTTGGAAATGAGCCCTTGCTAAACCATAAAGAGCCACTAATTTATATTTTTTTATAAAGAATGAAGTAAGAGTCTGTTGAAGATGCTCTAAGATTTTGGATATATATATATATGCAAATCCTTGGACTCATCATCTGTTGCGAGTTATATGAAGAATTAATACTATACGCAGATACCAGCCGACATGGTTGTAAATTCAACATTAGCAGCCATAGCGAAACATGGTCGTAAAGAAAGTACACCAGACGATGAGAATTCGAGGGATTATCACGTCTACCAGATTGCTTCATCTGTTACAAATCCTTTGACCCTTCAACACTTGCTTGACATGGCTTATCAGTATTTCAGCTTGAATCCTTGCTTTGATAAGAAGGGGAACCCAATCCAAATTTCAGTATTCAAGTTCTTTGATTCCATAGAGGACTTGCTATCCCACATGGAGAACTGTAGTAATTCTACTACCGGTAATGAAATGATGTCTCCACGACAGGAACTTCTCCAAAGAAAATTGATGGAACATGTTAAGCACTTGGTCAATATCTATCGACCCTACACGGTCTTTAAGGGAAGGTACCTCTCTGATTTCAAAACTCTACTAAACTTTACCAAGGAGTCTCGCTCCATATTTACATGCAGTACGTAAATGAATATCATGAATTAGTAAATAACATAAAAAATTGCAGGTTTGATAATAGCAAAACTGAGGAACTAATGAAGTACATGTCTGAAGAAGAAAGAAAAGAGTTTGGATTCGATGTACGCTCCATAGATTGGAATGATTACATTAAAAGGGTTCATTTTCCTGGTATCAGGAAGCATGTGTTGAAGGAGAGGGACCTAAAGATTATTCAAAATAATGCGTCCCATGCCTTCACTCCATAATTTAATTAAAATTTCTTCCTTTTGATGATCAATCTCAATAAATGTAAGAATATATATATGACGTATATATATATATATATGTTATATATATACTTACCACAATTTCGTAAAGAAAATACTGATTTCTTAAGAATAATACTTATGACGTATGGAGCAAAAGCATATATATATATATATATGGTGTTCCCAGCAAAGAAAATAGCTAGCTAGTTTGTATGGTCAGACAGCTTACCAAGTACAAGGCATCTGTGGACTAGTGCACCTATCTGAGAGTGTGAAATATATTAGGTCATTGCTTTTAATAAATATCAGTATGTCTTTAGAATTTAATAAATGTCTGTTTGCATGCATGTGTTAAACAATACATCTGCATTCCACTATATAAAGAATCAAATTAATAACAACTTTCAATAGGATCATTCTAATTAATCAAGTAATTTTCTCTCTTTCTTCCAAGAAGTTGGGTCTCAATCTCCCAACTTGTTAATCTTATCCGCTAAATTCAAAATAGACCGACCTCCTCCATAATTGATGTTTTGTAAAGCATATATATATATATATACAGTATGTAAGATAGGCAACAGACAAATCCTTTCTTCTCACTACAAGAAAATAAGGTTAAATGTGATCAAATAAATTCGACCGCGGCTAAATATGACCGAATTCGGTTGACCAATTTCGACCCTGCTAAATATGACCGAATTCGGTCTAATTTAGAGTCGGTCGAATTTAATCGATCGAATTTAGCATTAAATTCGATCGTATTCAGTCACATTTATAAATTCGATTGTATTCGATCAAATTTAGTAGCTACTAAATTCGACTGTTATTAGTTGGTCGCATTTAGTGTACTAAATTGAACCGATTTGTTTTTCGGTCGAATTTAATAGCTACTAAATTCAACCGTATTTGGTCACATTTATAAATTTGACTGAATTCGGTCAAATTTAGCAACCGCCAAAAATGGTGGTAAATTCCCGCCCATAATATTTTGGGACGTGCTAAATTTGACCGAATATGGTAGAATTGAGCGGGGAACGGGAAAATTGCCGCCCAAAAAAAAATTTCGGATGTGGGCGAAATTTGGTCGAATTTATAAATGTGACCGAATTCGGTCAAATATTAAATTTGACCAAAAAATGATCGAATTTACCGGCATTATATTTGACCAAATTTGGTCGAATTTAGCAAATGTGACCAAATTCGGTTGAATTTATTATTTCAGAAGTTGAAAATATTATTTATATTTAAATGTTTGTACACATCATGAAAAAATATTTATAAATACAAGTATAACATTATTCATATGTATAAATTTAGTTTGTGCATAAAAAATATTCATATGATAGGAGAAAGTTAAATTTTTATTTAGTAGATTGTTTAAATAAATTAAATAAGTATCTAATTAGTTTGAAAAAATATTATTAAATATTTAAATAATTGTACACATCACTAAAAAATATTTATAAATACAAGGATAACATTATTCATATGTATAAATTTAGTTTGTGCGTAAAACATATTCATATGATAGGAGAAAGTTAAATTTCTATTTAGTAGATTGTTTAAATAAATTAAATAAGTATCTAATTAGTTTGAAAAAATATAATTAAATATTTAAATAATTGTACACATCATTAAAAAATATTTATAAATACAATGATAACATTATTCATATGTATAAATTTAGTTGTGTGTAAAATATTCATATGATAAGAGAAAGTTGAATTTTTATTTAGTATATTGCCTAAATAAATTAAATAAGTATCTAATTAGTTTGAAAAAATACAAAAAATTATTATGAGGGTATTGGAAATACATACGGTATAAAACCTAATTTTTTAAAAAATATAAAGAGCAAATTCGACCATTTGGTCGAATGTAATAAATGTGACAAAATTCGGTTGAATTTATTATTTTCAGAAATTGAAAAAAATATTATTAAATATTTAAATGTTTGTACATATCATAAAAAAATATTTATAAATAGAACGATGACATTAATCACATATACAAATTTAGTTTTTACAAAAAAAAATCATATGATAAGAGAATGTTGAATTTTTACACATTAGATACTTTCAAAAAAATTTGAAAAATATCTAGATGTAAAAAATACAAAACAAATGTGAGTATCCGGAAGACATATTACATTTTATAATTAAAATTAGAAAATATAATGAGGGAAAAAAATTAATGGTCAACTGGTATTTGACTAGAACCCCTAAACAGGTTTTCATCAGGGTTTAGAGTTTCAATTTTTTTAAAAATATTTCTCGACGACCCAGTCGTACGGTGGTCAAGATCCAACCTTTCTAATGTTATTGCCAAAATTTCAGAAAAAAAATAAATTAATTTGGTTTGGTAATTTAACGGTCAACTTCTGCTTTGACTGTAACCCCTAAACAGGGTTTCGTCACGGTTTAGTGTTTCGATTTTTTAAAAAATATTTCTCGACGACCCAACCATACGAAGGTCAAGATCCAACCTTTTTAATGTTACTTCCAAAATTTCAGAAAAAAATAAATTAATTTGGTTTGGTAATTTAACGGTCAACTAGTACGTTGACTCGATCCCCTAAACAGGGTTTCGTCACGATTTAGTGTTTCAATTTTTTTGAAAATATTTCTCGACGACCTTACCGTACGGAGGTAAAGATCCATCCTTTCTAATGTTATTTCCAAAATTTCAGAAAAAAATAAATTAATTTGGTTTGGTAATTTAGCGGTCAACTATACTTTGACAGTAACCCCTAAACAGGATTTCGTCAGGGTTTAGTGTTTCGATTTGTTTAAAAATATTTCTCGATGACCCAATCGTGCGGTGGTCAAGATCCATCCTTTTTAATGTTATTGCCAAAATTTTAGAAAAAAATAAATTCATTTGGTTTGGTAATTTAGCGGTCAACTAGTACGTTGACTAGAACCCCTAAATAGGGTTTCTTCAGGGTTTAGTATTTCGATTTTTTCAAAACTATTTCTCCATGATCCAACCGTACGGTGGTCAAGATCTATCCTTTCTAATGTTATTGCCAAAATTTCATAAAAAATAAATTAATTTGGTTTGGTAATTTAACGGTCAACTAGTACTTTGACTAGAACCCCTAAAACAGGGTTTCATCAAGGTTTAGTGTTTCGATTTTTTTAAAAAAATTCTCGATAACCCAACCGTACGGTGGTCAAGATCCATCATTTCTAATGTTATTGCCAAAATTTCAGAAAAAAATAAATTAATTTGGTTTGGTAATTTAACGGTCAACTAGTACTTTGACTAGTTACCCTAAATAGGGTTTTGTCAGGGTTTAGTGTTTCAATTTTTTTAAAATTATTTCTCGACGACGCAACCGTACGGTGGTCAAGATCCATCCTTTTCAATGTTATTTTCAAAATTTAATAAAAAAGTAAATTAATTTGGTTTGGTAATTTAACGGTCAACTAGTACGTTGACTAGAACCCCTAAACAGGGTTTCGTCAGGATTTAGTGTTTCGATTTTTTTAAAAATATTTCTCCATGATCCAACCGTACGGTGGTCAAGATCCATCCTTTCTAATGTTATTGCCAAAATTTAAGAAAAAAATAAATTAATTTGGTTTGGTAATTTAACGGTCAACTAGTACTTTGACTAGAACCCTTAAAAAGAGTTTCGTCAGGGTTTAGTGTTTCGATTTTTTTAAAAATATTTCTCGATGACCCAACCATACGGTGGTCAAGATCCATCGTTTCTAATGTTATTGCCAAAATTTCAGAAAGAAATAAATTAATTTGGTTTGGTAATTTAAAGGTCAACTAGTAATTTGACTAGAACTCCTAAATAGGGTTTCGTCAAGGTTTAGTGTTTCGATTTTTTTAAAAATATTTATCGATGACCCAACCACATGGTGGTCAAAATCCATCCTTTTTAATGTTATTGCCAAAATTTCAGAAAAAAATAAATTAATTTGGTTTGATAATTTAATAGTCAACTAATTTGGAAAATAAATTAAAAATAAAATAAAAATAGAAAATAAATTCAAAATTCAATTTAAAATTTATGCATACCAAAGTAGTCATATATACTCACTATTTGTGAGATGAATCTTACCCTACTTTCACTAATCTTCCATTTTTTTTAAATTTTTCCCCATTTTTTAATTAGTTTGTAAAATAAGTTAAAAAATTAAATAAAAATAGAAAAAAAATTCTATTTTTGAACATAAAATTTGGTTGTATGACTACGTGGGTGATTATAAATTCTAAAAAAAAAAATCTATTTTATTTAATTTTTTGGCCTTTATTCCAATTTTTATTAATTTTTTAAATTAATCAATTCAACTGAATTTTGACCAAATATTAATTTGAACGAATTCGGTCGAGTTTAGCCGAGCTCCTAATTTCAACTATATTTGGTCGAATTTAATCATAAATTCGACCATATTTGGTTGAATTTAGCCGTGTTATCATTATATTTAAATTTCTCAATCATCGTATACGTGGCTATCTCTCAATATTGGTCAATTTAGTATCACATGGATTGATGAGTCAAGCAATCTAAGTCCTTAAAAAAAAGTAATCCTAGCCATACATTTTACAAACATACATACATATAATATATAGACACACATAAAACTAAAACCCACCCCACCCCCACAATCTGATCTACTGAACTCCCCCGCTCCCCCCGCCCCCGCTCCCCGCTCCTGATGCCTGCCCCCCACCCCCACCCCGGCTGCCCCCCTTCCCCCATCAATTTATTTTTATTTTTCTATTTTTTTTATGTTCTTGAGTTTTCAAGAATCAAACCAACATTGGGAGGCGTTATCGGTGTCCGATTTTAACGCTCTTATAGTCGAATCGAAGCCCTCATCATCCTCTATCCAAAAACATGATCAGATTTTGGTGGGGTATAATTTATGAATTTCTCCTTTTTTTTATTAAATTTGAATTACTTATTAAAATTATGAATTTTTGTAAACATGTTTGGTTGCTGATTTTGATGTTACCATCGTGAAGAGTATGTTTTTTTTAGTCAATTTCATATATTATATGTTGAATTTCGAGTTCAATAACGTATAGAAATCGAAGTTTGATTTTCATGTTCTTCGTGTTCTTGAGGATCGAAGCACTTCTGGAAGTGTTATTGAACTCTAATTTTGATGTTCTAGTTACCAGAATGAATACCACATGATGTTCAATTCTTGAGCATCAGATTCTGCAGCTTTTTAAAAAAAAATTAGTGCACGTTAAATACGATCGAATTTGGTCACATTTAGTATGTAAATACGACTATATTTGGTCGAGTTTAGTTTAATAAATTCGACCAAATTCAATCGAATTTAGTACACTTTGGGCGCCAAATTTTAAAATTTTGAATTTTTCGCAAAAATTTGAATTCATCAAAATTTTGGAAATTTTGGTCGAATTTATAATTTGACCAAAATTGGTCGAATTTAATACTACTAATTTTGACCAAATTTGGTCGAATTTATCCTAAATTTGACCGCACTAATCGGTCAAATTTATCCTAAATATGACCGAATTACTAAATTTGACCAGCGTAAATATGACCAACAGAAATTCAGTCATATTTAGCTAAATTCGACCGAATATGACCAATTTTTTTCGATCATATTTAGCCATTTTTCTTGTAGTGTCTTATTTTAAAAGTGTAGGAATGTGTATTTGTTCTAACAAACCCCCGACAAGAGATAACTGATATAAGCCCTATCGCATAAACCCTATATCACTTGAGTTCTCTAATTGCATACTACATCATATATGATATTCGACAAAACCTAAAATAAGTGTTAAAAATACTGAAAAATGTTATCATAAAATTTAAGGCAACATTTTGATCAATTTTGAAGGTGTTGGAAATTGCCATGTGGTTTTGGAGGTTAAGCTAACACATTTTATTATGGCAACATCAACATTATGTTATCTTAGGGACTTATGGCAAAATTTCGTGCAAAATATGGCAACACTATTTCCGGTGTTGGCACCAAATTTATGGTAACACTGTCTACTCAACACCAACGCCCGTGTGATGTTGCCATATAGCCTATTCCAACATCTTTGTCCCTCTACAGCAACACCACTTGATACAACAGTTCACAGTTTTGCCTACATCCTATCATGTTATAGTAACACTTACTAGTTTACATTGTTAAAGTTTTAGTAACATTTTAATAGGCTATGACAACATTTTTAGTAATAATTGTTATGCCCAAAATTCGGTTCGGATATTCTAAAATGGATTCGGGTCAGATACGGGTTTAATTTGGGGATTTTCAGGATAAATTAGGGTTTTGATAAAGGTTTACAGAAGGAGGACGCGCCCTCACCTCTCGTACGTGGAGGGCGCGCCCTGAGAGACATATAAGTAGTCAAAAAGGATGTTTGTTAGTTTTACAAGAAATTAAGCCGCGCCCTCTCCTCCCCTACAAGGAGGGCGCGCCCTTAGTGATAAAAATATGTTGATGATTTCTACTAAAGCTGGTTTTCTAAAAGCTATTGAAGAAATCCCCTCGTGGTGAATGTTTGCAGAAGGAGGACGCGCCCTCACCTCCCATATGTGGAGGGCACACCCTAGATATTGGGAAGGCCATTAAATAAGTGTTTGCTGATTTTACAAAGACTATTGAAGAATTCCCTCCTGTCGTATCTCAGGAGGGGGATGTCCGTCGCAGAAGGCCTCCAGGGGTATGCCTGGATATAAGGACCCATCTTAGACACAAAGGGCGCGCCCTAAGGTGGAAAGATGGGAACTTTCTGGTGTGTGCTTTGGGAGCTCTGTTCCTGTAGCCAATGGGCGCGTCCTCATTGGGGAACTTTGGAGTAATACTGCACTTTGCACCCAAAAGCTCTGGATCACCTGTCCTGCTATCTGGTGGGTGCTTCTCATTCGGGGGACAGGGATGCGTTCTGCACTTGGGGTAAACCATGGCTATACCTGCATCCTTGAAATCAAGAAATAGCTGGTAGCGGAAAGAACTAGTCCTCGACGGGGGAAGTTTCCTTATCCGTGAAGTCTTGAGATCTTGGATGAGCCTTGGGCCTTTTATGGTTAGGCCTCATAGTAGAACATTCCGGAAGCTAGTTCGTCAATCCAAGCCCATTTGGGTTTCTTGCTCTCCAAGAACTACGTGGGCTTGATCTTCTATAAATACAGAGGTACGTAGGCAAATTGAGGGGGATGGAAGCGAAGAGCTACGAGCCACCACCAAGAACCCTCTCAATCTCAGCCCCCAATTCATCACAACCACCACACTCTGGCGACTTATCCGGCGAAGAACCACCGTCATAGATCTTGATTCCGGCGACAGACCTCAAACTTTGTTGTTACCAAATTCCTCCGTCAACAAATTGGCGCTAGAAGGAGGGGTGCTGATCAAGATCATAATCCAAGAAGGATGGATTTCTCATCACGATGAAGGTCATTCTTATGAAGCATCAAGCCAGATCTAAGGCATAGTTCTCGATGAGGGTGCAGGCCGGCGGCTACAAGGAAGATTCAAGCATGGCGATCTCTAGTAGGGGGTCGAACAAGATCTGAAGAAGGGTTTATCGAACACGACCTGAATTTCCGACCAGCAACGTTGAACTAGGTTTCCGGTGAGGAAATTCTAAATATGATTCGAAGAAGGATATTCCAGGGAAGAGGCACAATTATCGGGATCTCGTCATCACCATCAGGATGCGCCCTCATCATCAGGACGCGCCCTCAAGGTAACACTTGTTTTGTCGTGATTTCCACTATTTGTTCCTTCAACCTTAGAAGGAAGAAGATTGTGAAGGAGAATCCCCAAGAAATCTCAAGGCGCGCCCTGAGGGTGGTATCCAAGGTTCAGATGGTTTCCAACAAGTTCTGGGAGAATTCGATGACTAAACACGCTCTGACTAGCCCTCTCTCAGGACTAGCCCTCTCTAAGGAAAAGCCCTCTCTAAGGATGCCTCCTCCAGGTAACATCTAAGACTTTCCGTTAGACGAATAGTTGCAGGTGGGACATCTACTTCAGAAAAGATCTCAAGAATATGTCGAGTGCAAAATTCCAATTTGTGAGGATGCTCCTTCTGAATGTTAGATATTCCCGAGAGGCATCTCCCTCTGAGGGCGCCCTCAAGTAACATAGGTCAGGGCGCGCCCTCAGTGAAATCCGGCGAGATGAGGTGAACCTTGCTAGAAGGAGAAAGCTGGTGAGTTTTGCTAATTCAAGCAGAGCATGCCTCAGAAGACTATTAAGAAGCGCGCCTTCCCCTGACTGGGCGCGCCTCCAGGTAATATACAACCTCTATATTATTTTGCTCTATATATTTATTGCATGTATAAAGTTACAGGGGTTTGCCTGGTGCGAGGGCCTACAGGGGTTTGCCTGGTGAGAAGGCCTACAGGGGTTTGCCTAGTGAGAAGGCCTGTAGGGGTTTTCCTGGCCAGAAGAAAGGGGAACACATGGAATCGAGGCCCCGTGATCCATAGCGCATGCCCCCTGATTACAGGTCGAGGCCCCTTGGACATGAGCGAGCCCTTCCTCGATCGGGATGATTATCCACAGCGCGTGCCCCCTGATTACAGGTCGAGGCCCCTTGGACGTAAGTGAACCCATCCTTGAGATTTCTTTGGAAGATAATGAAGCTAAGGATGTAGGAATGCCATTGCTTGGCCTAAACACCAAGTGAGGAATAGTCCTCGACATGTCGCTAAGGTTGCGCCCTCTAGAGAGAGAGGCCCTTGAATTGTTCCCTTGATTTCTCATAGTGCAACTAGTGGAAGATAGGGTGAGAATTCTCAACCCCGGGGCGATGCTCTACATCCGGACTCAGTTTCAAGGAAATGCACAACTCAGGAAAATCCTTCAACATAGGACGCGCCCTCAAAGAACTCTCCCTCAAAGGAACTTTCTGGTTAGGGCGTGCCCTCAAGGAAAGATGCAAATGCTCAAGCGGACTCCAATATCTACGAGGATAATTTACTGCTTGGACTCCAGAAGTAAAGGAGTTGAGTTGCGGCCCCACGAACCATAGAGTGTGCCCCCTGATCACCAGGTTGAGGCCCCAAGGTCGTGAGCGAGCCCCTCTATGAAGAACAATACTTTGCTACAGAGTACACACCCTCGTATCTACAATGACCTGAATGATAGGCATCAGTGCGCGCCCTGGCTTATCAACCTCATGTTGTGGCTTCGTCTGCAAGTATTATCGCAACGATCCATGGCATATCTTTTGCTTGAAGAAAATAGTATTAATGTGCAGCCCCATGAATCTTAGAGCGTGCCCCCTGATAGGCAGGTTGAGGCCCCAAGGTCATGAGCGAGCCCCTCTACAAAAGAATGACATTCATCCGGACTAGAAGAGACTTTGTCATTGCCCTCGTCCTCATAGGGCGCACCCTAAGCGACAGGGCGCATCCTCAGCAACTCCAACGGCTCTCTCTTAAAATTCCCCTCTTGGGATGCCTCTTTAAGAAACACTTCTTTAAGGAATGATATTCTGATGCTGGGGGTAGTACTGATGCACCTCCCTAGCCCTACATATAAATGTATTTCAAGACAATTTGTGTGAATAACGGAATACCCCCACGGGGATGCCTCTTCGTCAGATGCCCTTTAATGGATGCCTCCTATTGAGATGCCTCTTCGTGAGATGCCCTTCATAGGATGCCTCCTAGTGAGATGCCTCACATTGAGATGCCCCTTCATGGGATGAGATTTGGAATAGCTCGTGACCGGAGAGTGCTCACTGCCGTTTTGTAAAACGTTTTAGGGTGAGGTTTATGACCCCACTATCAATAGGATGATGCTCTGGTTCCTTGTTATACCAGTAATTGATCGAAGTAGGGTGATGCCTGAATAGTAGACTACAAGGTAAATTAATTACCTCCTAGTCTAGGGGGGTAGTCCATGTACACTTTCCCTAGTCTTAGTTCAGTGAAATTTTCAACTTTTTCGAGAATGCAAGATTATGCCTGTAGGGCGCGCCCTCTTGGGTGAGTTTGAATAGTTCTCGTACAATAGAGGACACGCCCTCGGGTAGAAGATGCAATGTGGAACTTTTTCTTGTAAGCATGCAAGCCTCCCCTCTTTTGAGGACGCATCCTCTATCACCACATCCTTTTGAAGCTCTAGTACAATTCTCTTAGATTTGATGGATGCAGCCTCCCGAACTCTAAAGTCATCAATTCACTTGATAGTATCTTGATCAAATTTGGATATGTCTCACAATCAAGGTGGAGGTTCTCATGAAGAAAATGGTTATGATTTTGAAGATAGCTCGGGGGTAATCAAGTTCGTCACGAAGCATATATTCCGGAAGAGATCCCTGATTCCCCGCACCATCGTGGAAATCCGGCTACCAGCGGACAGCGGCCCGTTCTTATCAGCAACGTGGGGTTAATGGAGCAGTTATATCGTATGAGAACTGTCATAAATAACTTCGGGGCAAGATTGGATTCAGTGGAGCAAGAGCAAGGAAGTAGGAGAAAATCTCGGAGTATTCCACGAAATCACCGTCGAACAGGGAAAGCTTTTCAAGTTGAGGAAAGCTCTCGAGGAGGTGAAGAGGTGTAGGAAATGAGGTTTCGACTGGTGACTCCTTGAAGGTTAGATTATTCTGATCCCATTATTAAACATTCAAGTAAAGATAATTATGATCGTAGGATGCCAGCTGTTTATGAAAGGGCGCCCCATCACCCACATCGCTCAGGACGCGCCCCCAACGAGACTCAACTTGATGAAGAGAAGATTGCTAAGGAAAATAGAGATTTTGCTAGTTTGAAAGAACACCTGGGGATAAAAGTCAACGATGAAGATCTAAGTATGGTACTCCTTGAGCATCAAGAGAAAGAGAAGAACTTGGAATCGAGGCCCCGTGATCCACAGCGCGCGCCCCCTGATTACAGGTCGAGGCCCCTTGGACATGAGCGATCTCTTTCTCATAATCATACTGGAAGAAGAAGTAGCCGTGATGACGGTGATAGAAGAATGAAGATATATCAAGGTGATAGGCGACCTCATAATCAGGAGGGCGCACCCTCAGGTGGTAGATCACCTCGTATTCTTTAAGTTCTTTAGCGAAGTGAGGTCGAGGTCGCGCCCTTCCTTGAAATGAAATTCTTAAGGGAACATTCAGGGAGATCCACAACCTCAAGGAAATCCACAGCCTCGAGGAAATCTACAGACTCAAGGTCAGAAGGAACAAGCTCAGAATCAAGGAGAAAAGCTGAATCAAATTCAGACTCAAAAGGTGATTCTCATACAACCTCATGATAAGGGTCCAGGAAATACTCAAAGGACAACTTAGCTTCCACCCTCGGGGGGTACTCAATCAAGTGCGCAATCACATATCCAGAACATTCTTGGCTTTGGAACTGTCAACATGGATGATTTGAAGAGGCTCCTTGGTCACTTGGATAGAGGAAGGATATCAACTACAACACAAACTCCTTCATTTTCAGCATAAGTAAGAGAGACACAGCTCCCAACTGGGTATAGGGCTATGACTAATGATCTGAAGATTTTCATGGAAATGCAGACCATGTGGAATTCTTGGGATGTTTCAAGATGGATGTCAGGTAAGTGAATTGGCGAGATGTCATTTGCTGGCAGCAATTTTCAGGGAAAATGCTTAGTAATGGTTTCAAAAGCTTGGATCTGGAGTGATTACCTATTGGGAGACGATGAGGAATTTGTTCTTAGCCAAGTTCCAAGCAACAGTGAAGTATGCTCCTCCCGTTACAACTCTGGCCAACATCAAGCAAAAAGAAGGAGAAAGTCTTCAATCTTACTTCAAAAGATTCAATACAGAATCCGCTTTAGTTAGAGGAACAACCGATGAGACACTTAAAAGTTTCTTGATAGCTGGTTTGCAAGTAGAGACGGATTACTGGAAGCGTCTTCAAGAAAGGGATTCATCTATGTTGGTTGATATTTTTGGCACAGGCTGAATCTTTTAAGATAGTGGAGCAATCCATGGTAGAAAATCGGAAGACAGAAGCTCAGGGAACGCTAAGGGGAAGATTACAAGTCCTGTATATCGTACTGGAGTCGGTGCTAATAGGAGTGAATGCAACTAGTGTTGGAAGAGAATGGGGAACTCCAGATACGTATTCTTATGATCGAAGGACAAATAATTACACTCCGTTGGTGGCTTCGATTGAACACATCTTTGAGGTGAACAAGAATAAAGGGCTCACTACACCAAAACTGGCCATTAGTAACGGATATATCCGTTACTAATGACATTAGTAACGGATATATCCGTTACTAATCGTCCGTCACAATTGTTTTTTTTTTTTATTTTGTAACAGATATATCCGTTACTAATTAGTAACGGATATATCCGTTACAAATAGATTAGTAACGGATATATCCGTTACTAATTAGTAACGGATATCTGGAATTAGTAACGGATATATCCGTTACTAATTAGTAACGGATATATCCGTTACAAATAGATTAGTAACGGATATATCCGTTACTAATCGTCCGTCACAATTGTTTTTTTTTAAATTTTGTAACAAATATATCCGTTACTAATTAGTAACGGATGTTGAGAATTAGTAACGGATATATCCGTTACTAATTAGTAACAGATGTTTAGAATTAGTAACGGATATATCCGTTACTAATATTAAAAAAATTAAATAAGCTCTCAGCCAATCAGAGGCTGCCACCACAGCCGACCCCACCTCTCTCAGCCAATCAGAGGCTGCCACCACAGCCGCCCCCACCTCCCAGCCAATCACATCGCTCCACTTGTACACCAGAGGCACCCAACCTTAATTTTGCCAGATTTGTTGAAGCAAGGTTTCGAACCCCTGACCTCCTGTGAGGTAGTACACCCCCTCAACCAACTGTGACACGCGAGTATTTGTGAAATATATGGAAATACAATCCTTATACTATGAACTTTTACATGTTTTTTTTTTGAAATGGAACTTTTACATGTTTTTATTTTATAAATTCGTTTAAAATTATAATTTTTTAAAAAATTCGTTTTAATTTAATTTTACATATTTTTTAAAATTTATTTTTTTAAAAAATCGAAAATAATTATTTTTTTTTAAAAATCGAAAATAATTATTTTTTTAAAAAAACGAAAATAATTTTTTTTTTTTTAAAAAAATCGAAAATAATAATTTTTTTAAAAAAATCGAAAATAATTATTTTTTAAAAAAAAATCAAAAATAAATATTTTTTTAAAAAAACGAAAATAACAAATTTTTTTTAAAAATCGAAAATACTTATTTTTTTAAAAAAAACCGAAAATAATTATATTTTAAAAAAAATCGAAAATAATTATTTTTTTAAAAAAACGAAAATAATTATTTTTTTTAAAAATCGAAATAATTATTTTTTTAAAAAAATCGAAAATAATTATTTTTTTAAAAAAATGGAAAATAATGATTTTTAAAAAAAAAAGAAAATAATTAAATTTTTTTTAAAATCGAAAATAATTATTTTTTTAAAAAAATCTAAAATAAATATTTTTTAAAAAAAATCGAAAATAATAATTTTTTTAAAAAAACGAAAATAATAATTTTTTTTAAAAATCGAAAATAATTATTTTTTAAAAAAATCGAAAATAATTATAATATACACAAAAATTACAAGCTTATTTGATGTGATTTTATAATATAAATATCCAAAAAACAATACTCGCGATAACTAGTATCGTCCCGATTGCACAAAACAATATTTTTAAAATCATTTTTCGACGATCCAACCGTACGGCTGTTAATATCTAAGGATTTTAGTGATATACACAAAAAATTAAAAAATTACAAGCTTATTTGATGTGATTTTATAATCTAAATCTCCAAAAAACAATACTCGCGATAACTAGTATCGTCCCGATTGCACAAAACAATATTTTTAAAATCTTTTTTCGACGATCCAACCGTACGGCTGTTAATATCTAAGGATTTTAGTGATATACACAAAAAATTAAAAAATTACAAGCTTATTTGATGTGATTTTATAATATAAATCTCCAAAAAACAATACTCGCGATAACTAGTATCGTCCCGATTGCACAAAACAATATTTTTAAAATCTTTTTTCGACGATCCAACCGTACGGCTGTTAATATCTAAGGATTTTAGTGATATACACAAAAAATTAAAAAATTACAAGCTTATTTGATGTGATTTTATAATATAAATCTCTAAAAAACAATACTCGCGATAACTAGTATCGTCCCGATTGCACAAAACAATATTTTTAAAATCATTTTTCGACGATCCAACCGTACGGCTGTTAATATCTAAGGATTTTAGTGATATACACAAAAAATTAAAAAATTACAAGCTTATTTGATGTGATTTTATAATATAAATCTCCAAAAAACAATACTCGCGATAACTAGTATCGTCCCGATTGCACAAAACAATAATTTTAAAATCTTTTTTCGACGATCCAACCGTACGGCTGCATGTTAATATCTAAGGATTTTAGTGATATACACAAAAAATTAAAAAATTACAAGCTTATTTGATGTGATTTTATAATATAAATCTCCAAAAAATAATACTCGCGATAACTAGTATCGTCCCGATTGCACAAAACAATATTTTTAAAATCTTTTTTCGACGATCCAACCGTACGGCTGTTAATATCTAAGGATTTTAGTGATATACACAAAAAATTAAAAAATTACAAGCTTATTTGATGTGATTTTATAATATAAATCTCCAAAAACAATACTCGCGATAACTAGTATCGTCCCGATTGCACAAAACAATATTTTTAAAAAATATTTCGACGATCCAACCGTACTGCTGTTAATATCTAATGATTTTAGTGATATACAAAAAAATTAAAAAATAACAAGCTTATTTGATGTGATTTTATAACATAAATCTTTTTAAAGTATTAAATTAGTAACATATATATTATTCCTTAGTAACGGATATATCCGTTACTAATATTAGTAACGGATATATCTGTTACTAATTCTATGTATCTGTTACTAATTAGTAACAGATATATCCGTTACTAATATTATATATCCATTACTAATTAGTAACGGATATATAATATTAGTAACGGATATATCTGTTACTAATTAGTAACGGATACATAGAATTAGTAACGGATATATCCGTTACTAATTAGTAACGAATATATGTGCATTAGTAACGGATATATCCGTTACTAATTAGTAACGGATATATCCGTTACTAATTCTATATATCCGTTATTAATTAGTAACGGATATTTAATATTAGTAACGGATATATCCGTTACTAATTAGTAACGGATACATAGAATTAGTAACGGATATATCAGTTACTAATTAGTAACGGATATCTGACACATTAGTAACGGATATATCCGTTACTAATTAGTAACGGATATATCCGTTACTAATGCCATCAGTAACGGATATATCCGTTACTAATTAGTAACGGATATAACCGTTACTAATGGCTTTTTTTATCTGTTAGTAATTTGCTAGTTTGGTGTAGTGGCTTTTTAAGAAGTCGGATCATTTGTCTGCCTAAGCAAGGATAAGAAGAAGCACGGTGAGTACCTTGAGTCGACAAGTCATAATTGTAAAAACCCGACTTTTCGGACTATTATTTCTAAATCAAAAACTTAAATAAAATAAATTTCTTAAATCAATAAATCCAAAATTAACGAAAGTCAAAACATCGGTCTAATTCAATAATCCAAAAACATAAAATTGGAGGCTCAACTCCAGAAATTCAATAATCATAATATTGCACACAACAAAATTTATTCTTCTAGCACGATAAATCTTATCCAAATAATTGCATCAAATCACGCACGTAGCACAAAGTTCACAAGTTCACATCTCTATTCACAATCAGCTTCCAAAAGTCCGGACCTGAAATATAATAAAACAATAAGCTGCGAAGCCCAGCAAGTAACTATCGCGACGGCTCAAAATAAATACTTTAAAAATCATACAAAAGTTCTAAAGTTATAAATGTGACGCCCCCGACCCCGGTTTGATTTCCTCTGGAAAGAAACTGGCCCAAGGGTCCACCAAAACTACAACACAACCTGCTTAACCTACTAATATTTTTTTTTTGTAAATTTCGGCATGAAGTATTCGTAAATAGGACTATCCACCTGTTTTTCAATTCAACAATTCAACTCTATAACAAAACTCTATCTCAACAAAAATTGTGCCACGCACATCTCATCTCAACTACTATCTACCATGTACTGTAATTTGTACAACTACAAACCAACTATGTCCTGACTTACCTCAAATCAACATACAACCAGAGTCCCCAACAAGTGCTTCCACCAAGTCGATCTACAACTCCAGTACGTGAAGCACAACCACTAAGTCCACCACCAGCTCTAATGGTCCATCACTTCTTTCTACCTTTCCTAGTATTCTTCTGAAATCTTCAGTATCTTCCTGTGATAATTTATAAAATAAAGGAATGAGCTATAAAGCTCAGCAAGTATATTTTGTAGTGATCCACTGAGGTTTTATAAAATAATTTAGTTTTGGAAATCGATATCACTACACAGTTTATAATAAAATATACCTCGCACCGAAACCAGAGTTCTGCCAATATATCATCACAACATAGTTTATAATAAAATATAAACCCACACCAAAATCAAAGTTCTGCCAAAGTATTCATCTTTTAAAACTGAGTAATAATCTCGTAAACAGTTTTATTTCACAATAATCCAACTCAACACAATTTCACAATACACTGAATCTTAAGACATTTTCACAATATTGCATGTAAGCAATCATCATTTCACAAATCACAGTTTATAATAAAAATATAAACTTCACAAATTTCGTTAGGAAAAACTGGGCATTCAATACACGACAAGTTCATCAAGTTCTACTAGTGGGGGTCCCCGGCCTTTACTTCCTATTTCGGGAAGTTCACAAGTTTCCATTTCTGGAAGTTATACTGGTCTCCATTTCTGGAGGTTCTACTGTCTCCATTTCTGGAGGTTCTACTGTCTCCATTTCTGGAGTGATTCACTAGCAATGCCAGTCTGCTCAGTTTTCCTCAAAATCGCATCTCAACATATACTAGTTAAAACAATTTAACGAGTATTCATAATATTATAAAAATCACACTGTGAACACTTCGATTTAAAAGGTATATTCCTTTCAAATTCATAAATCCACATTTCTACTTTTTCATTTGAAAATATAATTCTTCTCAAATTCACCTTTCTACTTGAAAATAGGTTTCTTCTAAAACTCATAAATACATAGTTCTACTTGAAAGATATATTTCTTTTAAAATCCACAAATTCACATTTATACGCGCATAAAACAAAATACGCATAAGATTTAAAACACAGTAAATACGTTAACAGAAATATAATGCATTATCTTCAATTTATCACAGCAAGATATACTTACAACCACCGCTATCCAAGCAGTCCAACCGTTTCTCAATCCACTTTTCCAATAACCTGGACAAGCATCAATAAACTCTTCAATCGTATATTTTCAATAATAAATATACCCGTATCTTCACAAAGCAACATGCCCTTAGAATGATCAAACTTTACAAACAACTCAACCCATTTCTAAAATTATCTACTAAAATCAATCACGTCTTCTTAAGTCATAACTTACCGAATAAGCTTTTATTGCTTACTAATCAATAATCCGACTATTCCACAACTTGCTCCTTAAAACCCGAATTTATAAAACTTTACGCCTAACATAACATTTATAAATCTCAGAAATTCTACACATTTACTAGGCTTGAATTACAGTCCTTTTTACAGAAAATCGAACATAACCTTTTCGTAATTAGACGCTATCCGGTGTCACAGCACCTCAACAATCAATTCTAATTAATCACCAATAAACCAATTATCAATCCATACTCCATCAATTTCTACAAATCCACTTTTACAAACCAAGCACGATTTATCACTAAAATCGACTACTTTAAAAACATTAAAACTCCAATAATCCGAGTTTCCAATTTAAAACCCGAAATATACTTCTACTATTCAACGAATCTCTAAATTGAACTTCCAAAAATAATAACTCCAATATCTGACAAACTCCTGAATAAATCTCTAAAATTTACAACTACAATAATTAACAAGTGTTCACAATTTTGCTCCGGAAGTAATAACGATTCTTCATGCGTTGCATTTCAAGATAAAAACGAAATTAAAATACGCTTTCGCACACTTACGGCGTATGTACGCACCCACCGACCATAGCTTTTCCCCGGTGACCATCGTATAGTACTATAACTGCTGCATCATTTCTACTCTCCGACACGCACATACCATTTCGCACACATATAATTATCACCACAAACTGACCCGAATCGAACCATCGACCCAACCTCGAACCCATCTCTCTCTCTCTCTAACTGCACAAGTTGTCAACCCCACCACCACCACGGTGGTGGTTCTCATTTCACGGCTGCTCACGCACATACATCCGAACACATACCACACATACGCCCAGCACGCGCACAACACACATACACAACTGCACATCATCTTCTCCTCCCTCTCCTCTCTACTCGAACATCACCTGCACCACCATCGGCCGCCTCTGCGCGGTGGTCTTCTCCGATCAGCCCATCTCCACTCCACCCCCTGCTCCTGCAACTCACAAACCCAGCTCCTCCTTCGTTATTCCCCTCCCTCCAGTTCTCTACCTCTATATCTTCTCTCCACAATCGGGAAGCCGCCTCCTTGCCGCCCATTCAACTACCGTCGGCGACCTCCCTTCCTCCTCCTATCTTCAACCCGCTGCCAACCCACACAACACCCACGCAGCACACATACACTTACTATACACACACACGTATATACATATATATATAAACCAATTAACTCAACAATCAAAACCCCCAATTTCAATTAACCTCTCAAACCCTAATTTCTCCCATCTTTCCCCCAATTCATTTTTCTCTCTCCCCGAATATTATCTGCCGAGTTTGTTTTTGTCTAAAATGGGCTTGGCCCAAAACTTTATATCGTTAATTCACTACTAACAATTTATTCCGATCCAATTAAAACAATACTTATTCATTTTTATTCCCCTTATAATTGTTTTAATAAAACAATTATCTCCCAAATTTCCAAAATAATTATACTCTTTAACTTAATAAAATAAATTCCTCAAATCTCCAAAATCTCGTATTTTAAATAATTACGAGTCCATTTGCAAATTTCCCGAAAATAAATCCTAAAAAAATCATTTGACGTCAAATAATTAATATTTGACATAATAATTTAATCCTTAACCAATAAAATAAAATATTCCTTGAAATCCATAATTTATCGTCCCGGTCTCTAAATTCTTTATTATCTCCAAAACATTTCAAAATTTAACCTAAATAAATCTTATTCCCAATAAAATAATCAAAATTAATATTTTCGGAATCGGGATGTTACAATAAATCAATAAAGGAATCTTAACAATAAATCACTTTTTATTCCCACAGTTCTAAGTCACGGTCACACTATGCCAGTGACACGGCTTCTATAGTTCGATGGTTCAATGGGGGCCAGTTTACGTCCCTCGTTAAGTCAAACTCAACAAGGTATCTATGTGTTCCGGAACGTGCGTAAACTAGTTCTATATGTCACACTATCCAGTGACCGGATTCTATGATTCGATACGCAACTAAAACTTGGGATTCTTATAAAAATCTATTCTAAATTCTATTTTCGATGTCACAATTTTCAAAAATCAAATACTACAAATACAATAGAAATTAACAGAACAGAAACAGATTTGATAATACTAGTGAGCAACGAAAAGTCACTTACCTCGATATCGATGTTGCACCCTGAAAATAAAGCACAACAAATCCTAAATATTAATTCATTATCTATTAACAATCAAATAAAGCAAATAAGCACACACCTTAATAGAACTCATGTGGCAATTACCTATAGCTTACTCAAAGAAAATTCCAAAAATCACACAGCAAAATATCTTACAAAATAGACCATTGTTAACAAAATCAGCCCTGACCAGTTTTGGAAATTGACAAATTACTCTCTGAAAATGATTTTATTTGAAAAAGTACAAAACACGAAAAACGTAGAAAATTCTGAGACCTTTCCAGAATGGTAAGGCTCATCAAAAATGAAGACGTAACGAATTCAGAAACAATGAAAATGCGGACTGGCAGAACAGAATCAGCACCTGATCACAACAATAATTTGATATTTAAGATATCAAAATCACCAAATTTGACAGAGAAATATGAACAGAAAATGTAGAACACGAAAATATATTTTCATAATGATAAGACTCGTCGAAAACCGAGTAGTAATGAATTCCGAAAACAAAGAAATACGGACTGCAAAAACAGAAACAGCCCCTAACTATGATAGTATTTTGAGGTTTAAGACCGTAAATTCATAGCAATCATTAGAGAAATGTAAACAATAAACGTAGGGTTCGAAAGGACCTTTCCAAGTTCATATTACTCATAATATTTGGACAAGATCTCAATTTTCCATGAATTTTCAAAGTTAAGCACTCAGTTTCGAAAACACAGAGGTCAGATCACAAAATCACATAAAACACGAACTTACAAGCCGAATTTCAGAAAAGTTAAAGAATCAAAGTCACAGATAATCGAAATACCTTTCCAAAGACACCGAACTCACCATCATACCATAAAAATCGAATTATATACAAATATTACAAGAATTCAGCATATGCAAAAGACTCAATATGGCAATCCCTTGAAATCAAAACGAGATAGAGAGTATAACGAAGATTTCCGTACCTTAAACCATAATGAATATCGATGATCCTCAACAACCTCATAATCCTTAATCACAAGAACCCTAATTTAAATAACAAGATCAAGGATACTATAAACCTTATAATCTCATATACATGTATCTATAAAACAAAAGTCTAATCTCTTACCTCTATTATCTTGAACTCAAAATTCGTAGACTCTAATTAGGGTTTTGGTATGCTTCTCTTCCTCTCTCTTTTTCTCCTCCTTTCCCATCTTCTCTCTCTCACACATAAAAGTAATGTAAATTGATTTCTACAAAACCCTACTCTTTTCTTTTCCTTCTCTTTATCTATTCTTTTTTTTTTCCTTTTCTCTTTTATTCTTTTTTTTATTGTTGTCATAACTAAAAATATTCTAATTGTAAAATAAACATATTTTTAAACAAAAAATTACTGATATTAATATTATCTTACTAATATAACTAAAAATAATCAATAGAAAAATATGGGATGTTACAATAATACTCATGAATGTCATCAACTGAAGGATGAAATTGAAGATCTGATCAAGGAAGGATACTTGACCGATTGGATTGTCAGAGAAGTCAAGAAGCATAAGGAGAATCCTCAGAAGAACGGAGGGCGCGCCTTCCGTGATGAGGACAAAAGTGTCACTACAAGAAAATCGCAATCAGACAACACTCATCAGACAACGCTCAGACGAAAAAGCATTGTTTGGAATTAAGAGACAACGGTTTTTTTGTAATTTCAGAAAAGTATTGTGTCATCCAGGTACCCTACAACGGGTTAAAAACGTTGTCTAGTAAATTGATTCAGACAATGGTTTTTCAATGTGGTGTTGTAAAGACGAGTAAGGTTGCACAACTGTTTTTACGAACATTGGCTGATCTGTTTTGAGACAACGTTTATAAACCGTTGTATAATTCACACAATTGTTTTCATATACCATTGTGTTATTACGATTCACACAACGGAATAATTAACCGTTGTTAAATCATGTTTTGATGAGACAACAGTTTTTATGAAACCGTTGTCTGAACTACAAAAATTTTGATTAGAATTTGGTATGAAATAATGAAATATTTGGTGGGAATAATGAAATAATTTGAATTGAATTTGGTGGGAAATAATGAAAATAATCAGACAACGGTTTTCATATAAAAAAATGTTTTGTTATATTAAGCACAACAACAGTTTTTAATAAAAAAAAACCGTTGTTTAATGTTCTTGTATGATATTTAATGGTCAACTATCAAAGTACTCCTTGGTCAAACTAGTATAATTTTCGAATAATAATTTTTTTTTAAAAAAATTTTGGACGATCCAACAGTGCGGATGATGTTATATACAAATTTTAGTGATGATTTTTATTAACTTTCGTACAGTTCGATCATCGAATAAATCATTCAAAAAATTATTCAGTTAATCTCAATCTTGCCTCGTTATAGGAAGTAGCACTTTTGCTACGTTTTTTTTAAAATCTCGTACAACCAGATCTTTTTATTTTTTGATTATTTTTTCCCAACACTAGAATGAGTGTTTAATAACTTTCGTATGGTTCGATCGTCGAAGAAATCGTTCAAAAAAATTATTCAGTGAATCTGGATCTTGCCTCGTTATACGAAGTAGCACTTTTGCTACGTTTTTGTTAAAATCTCGTACAACCCGACCTTTTTATTTTTTGATTATTTTTTTCCCAACACTAGAATGACTGTTTATTAACTTTCGTACGGTTCGATCATCGAATAAATCGTTCAAAAAAATTATTCAGTGAATCTGGATCGTGACTCGTTATAGGAAGTAACACTTTTGCTACGTTTTTGTTAAAATCTCGTACAACCCGACCTTTTTATTTTTTGATTATTTTTTCCCAACACTAGAATGAGTGTTTATTAACTTTCGTACGGTTCGATCGTCGAATAAATCGTTCAAAAAAATTATTCAGTGAATCTGGATCGTGCCTCGTTATAGGAAGAAGCACTTTTGCTACGTTTTTGTTAAAATCTCGTACAACCGGACCAAATTAATTTTTTATTTTTTGAAATTTTGGGAATATTACTAAATTAGATATATCTTGACATCCGTACGGTTGGATTGTCGATAAACATTTTTTAGAAAATAGAAACAACAATCCGTGACAAAGGACTAGTTACGAGTACTAGTCAGAATAGTAGTGATCTACTAAGATCTCCAACCAAATTAATTTTTTATTTTTTGGAATTTTGGGAATATTACTAAATTAGATATATCTTGACATCCGTACGGTTGGATCGTCGATAAACATTTTTTAGAAAATAGAAACAACAATCCGTGACAAACGACTAGTTACCAGTACTAGTTAGAATAGTAGTGATCTACTAAGATCTCCAACCAAATTAATTTTTTATTTTTCTGAAAATTTGGGAATATCACTAAATTAGATATATCTTGACATCCGTACGGTTGGATCGTCGAGAAACATTTTTTAAAAAATAGAAACAACAATCCGTGACAAAGCACTAGTTACTAGTACTAGTCATAATAACAGTGATCTACTAAGATCTCCAACGAAATTAATTTTTTATTTTTTGAAAATTTGGAAATATTATTAAATTAAATATATCTTGACATCCGTACGGTTGGATTGTCGAGAAATATTTTTTAAAAAATAGAAACAATAATCTGTGACAAAGCACTAGTTACAAGTACTAGTCATAATAACAGTGATCTACTAAGATTTCCAACCAAATTAATTTTTTATTTTTTGAAAATTTGGAAATATCATTAAATTAGATATATCTTGACATCCGTACGGTTGGATTGTCGAGAAATATTTTAAAAAAATAGAAACAACAATCCGTGACAAAACACTAGTTACTAGTACTAGTCAGAATAGTAGTGATCTACTAAGATCTCCAACTAAATTAATTTTTTATTTTTGGAAATTTTGGGAATATCACTAAATTAGATATATTTTGACATCCGTACGGTTGGATTGTCGATAAACATTTTTTAAAAAATAGAAACAACAATCCGGGACAAAGCACTAGTACAAGTAAGAATAGTAGTGATCTACTAAGATCTCTAACCAAATTAATTTTTTATTTTTTGAAATTTTGGGAATATCACTAAATTAGATATATCTTGACATCCGTACGGTTGGATCGTCGATAAACATTTTTTAAAAAATAGAAACAACAATCCGTGACAAAGCACTAGTTACTAGTACTAGTCAGAATAGTAGTGATCTACTAAGATCTCCAACTAAATTAATTTTTTATTTTTGGAAATTTTGGGAATATCACTAAATTAGATATATTTTGACATCCGTACGGTTGGATTGTCGATAAACATTTTTTAAAAAATAGAAACAACAATCCGGGACAAAGCACTAGTACTAGTAAGAATAGTAGTGATCTACTAAGATCTCCAACCAAATTAATTTTTTATTTTTTGAAATTTTGGGAATATCAGTAAATTAGATATATCTTGACATCAGTACGGTTGGATCATCGATAAACATTTTTTAAAAAATAGAAACAACAATCCGTGACAAAGCACTTGTTACTAGTGCTAGTAATAATAGTAGTGATCTACTAAGATCTCCAACCAATTTAATTTTTTATTTTTTGAAATTTTGGGAATATCACTAAATTAGATATATCTTGTAAAATATTTGTTATTTCAATATATTTATTATATTATGGTTTTTTAACTTCGGACTGTACAGATGTTAATAGATACTCATTCTAGTATTGGGAAAAAAATCATTCTTGTACGGATGGTCAAACTACGTTTTTGTTAAAATCTCGTACAACCCGACCTTTTAATTTTTTAATTATTTTTTCCCAATACTAGAATGAGTATCTATTAACATCTGTACAGTCCGAAGTTAAAAAACCATAACATAATAAATCTAATAAAATAACATATATTTTACAAGTCAATTATTTCTAAAATTTGTTAAATTTCCATTAAATTCATTCCCGCCCTCTGTTTTCAGCCTCACAAATGTCCCCCCATTCTCCTCCTAATCCAATATTTCATTTCCCCCTTCCCCAAAATTTTCATTTCCCCCCTTTGCTCTCGGTGTCCAAACACATACATAAAACACAGATCCACACTCAATCCTCTATAATCAAAACATAAATCTTAGTTATATAAATACAATTCCTATCTCACCATTCCCAATTGAAAATCCTAATTGATACAACTCACTATTCTTTTCAGCACAAACTGTGCTTCATATTCTCAGTTGTCTCCCCCCATTTACAACAACCCACTTGCTGGCGCTGCTATAATAATAACCCAATCTGGTCACACAAAAGAGAGGGGAGAGATTCAGAGAGAGAGAGAGAGATTGAGATAGAGATTCAGAGAGATTGAGGGAGAGATTGTTGTTTCTGGTAGAAGGGCAAGGGAGTCGCCCGACCCTCTTCGAAATGGCAGCTGCTCAACAACTTCCTTCCAGTCTCCGTGCTGCTCTTACCTACTCCCTTGGTGTACGCCTTTTGCCCTTCCCTATCGATCCCCTCTCTCTTTTTCTTCTAAATTAAATTGCTCCCTTTTTTTATTTTGCTAATTGGGGTTTTCTTTTCTCTTATCCTATTGATTAAAGGTGTTGGCTTTGAGAAGACCCTTTCTCCGTAAGGTTTTAGACTATGAAGATGAGTTCTTTGCTCTTCTTACTCCTCTTCTTCTTGAAATATGTCATATTAATTAAATGTTATTGATGAATACATTCCCTACTCGTATTCTTACAAATATTGTTAAAATTTGTATGTATCTTACTTTTGAGTAGGACATATAATTAATTTTATGATTATTTTTTGACATGATTCACACAGGGTATGTTTGTACTGCAAATATTGTTAAATTTTGTGTGTATCTTACTTGCGAGAAGGTCCTGCTACAAATTATGGAATTGATTTGTTGGTAGAGAAGAATGGATTATCTTACTCACCTGATGAGATTGTTGTTAGTAATGGATCAAAGCAATGTATAACTTAATCTGTTCTTTCTGTCTGTCTCCAGGAGATGAGGTAATATAGTTCATAATTTAAGAGACTCCATAATTGAATTCTAGCAATTACAATACTGTCATTATTTGCATTTGTTCTTCTTGTGTTTATACAAGACTACAACTTTGGAAAATTTTCTTGAATTTCCTTTAAAGGTCACTGCTAACGTAATATAGAGTTTTTGTTTTTTAAAATATCTGACTATGAAACAAGCTTGTTTTTTAGATCTCGAGTATGCATACACTTGTACTCCAATGATCTTAAGTGTCAAGATTATATGTTTGTGTGAGTTTTCCACTTTTGAATTTGGTTGCACCTCATCTCTTAACTTATATTTGATCAGGTTATTATTCCATCTCCCTTCTGGGTGAGTTATCCAGAAATGGCGAGGTTAGCAAATGCTACACCTGTGATTGTGCCGACCAACATCTCAGAAAATTTTCTATTAGATCCCAAGCTTCTTGAGTCCAAACTAACAGAAAAATCTAGAATGCTTATCCTTTGTTCTCCTTCAAACCCAACCGGATCTATTTACCCAAGGGAATTACATTATATATGCACCAACAACTCACACAAGTTTTGCGTCTTTTCCAGGCATGTATGATCGGACACTAACAATAAATGGATTTTCTAAGGTACTTGTATATTTTCTTATGTGAACAATGGCTCATCTATGTGACTTATGTTGAACTTTTCTTATGTTAAACCTATTGAGAATTTTACTTGAATTCGGAATATAAAATGAGGCTTAAGAAGGAATATCAGGTCTGATATGAGATGAGCATGTTCATATTAAGGCATCTTTCTTTAGCTATTGTCTCATCATCCAACTAAAAAAGCTTCATTTTTTTTCAGAAAAGGTTACTAAGGAATATGGAGGGGAACCTGGATCTGCAGTATTGTACTTTGGATGCAGGAACAAAAAAATGGTTAGTGATTCAATGATCATATTCATAGATAACAGACTTGACAGTCTCATGTCATCTTATCTAACTGATGTGATCTTATGTTCCCCTTCATTCTAGGATTTCAATTACGAGGATGAGCTGTTTCTGGTGCACACTCTTGAACCTTGTGAGGATGCAGATTTGAAATTCTTTGTGAAGTACAATAGGTGAGTAATACTGTAATAGGGTTTACTAGTTTTATTTTCACAAGTTTTATCTGATTGTTATCATTCTATGTAACCTGTTTTGTTAAGTCCCAATTTTTCTGTGATAGTGCCACCAGGGAATCAATGGCGCACAAGGTCATGCCATGGATGATGTTGATGACCATGGTGATCAGAAGGATGATTGGAGCTAGGTTGATTAGTTCTCCTCATAGTTCGACCTTATAAAGTTAGAATTGTAGGAACCTTTGTGTGTAAAAAAATAAAACATCATTTAAGCTTACCAAAGCGTTGTATAATGACTAAATGTAGTAGATTAATAAAGCATTGTCTATTCTCACAATTGTATCTTTTGGTTCTCACAACTATTTTTTAACAACAAAAGCTTGTCAAATTTGGTTATAGCCAACAGTTCATTGACAAATAAACCATTGTGCAAGATGAAGAAATACAACAATATAGAAATCGAAAACTGTTGTTATGTATAATTTCACTCAATGCTTTTGGACTACATAAGCATTATCTATTTAAAATTAGGACAATGGTTATTGTTCTGGAACTCGTTGATTATAGAAAAGAAGAACAACACTTTATTTTATAGGAACTGTTGTGCTAAAGAAATTTCGACAATGAGTTTTTCGTTATAAACACTTGAAGAACTGCAAATCATACAACAGTCTTTTACCAAAAGTGTTGTATATACCGACCTTCTAACAACGTTTTGCACGACCTTGCTATTGTCTTTCTCAAAGACAGACAACGATTTGTGTACCATTGTCTGAGGTTGGTAAGAGACACCTGCTCGATAGACAACGCTATTCCAGGGTATCAGACAACGGGCAAAAACCATTGTATCCTTCAGTTTTCCTTGTAGTGTGTGGAGAAGAAATTTGTCAAGGAAGGAAGTGTACACATTATCTTTGGAGGACATCACTTGGGGGGTGATAGCAACAATGCTTTGGAGAGATATGCTCGAGAGGCAAGATATACCTCTCACCGATGTGAATAGCTTGGGGTTAAGCCCGCCCAAATTGTTCAAGGGAGAATGTGTGGATATCACTTTCACTGGAGATGAAGCTAGACGAGTGCACCACCCTCATAATAATGCCTTGGGTATGGATTGGCTCTAAGAACGTGCATCGGGTTTTTGTATACAATGGAAGTTCGGTGAATATTCAGTATTACGACACTTACAAGAAGTTGGGATTCCTAGACAAGGACATGGCACTAAACAATGCATAGATTTATGGTTTTTTAGGAGAAGTTGTGAAAGTGATCGGTGTAATCAGGTTACTAGTAACTCTTGGAGAAGGTTCTCTCTCAGTAACTCGGATGATGGAGTTCATGGTTTGGATCAGGAGTCTGCTCACAATGCCTAGTAGGGCGCCCCTTGTTGAAAGAAATGAAGGTAGTGACTTCCATTTTTCATCTTATTATGAAACTTCCTACACCAAATGATGTGGGCACTATTCGGGGATCGCAGCATGATTCAAAGGAGTGCCACCACAAGGCAATTAAAGGTTTCAGGAGAATAAAGGGATGGAGGGCGCGCCCCATTGAAAGAAGTTCTGGACGAATCATGAACAACATCAAGGTAGGAATTCAGGCTCATTATTTTATTCAAGAATCAGAGGATGAGGAGGCGTTGATAAGTGGATGTTATATCCACTTGGAATGTTTCAATTCGGCTTAAATTGGTGTACTTGGACTCAAGTATGTGGTGTTTTTTTATGTGTTTGTAGTGAATTTGTGCAGAAATAAGAGTCGGATGTGGGATGATGTTTTCCATGTTTAATTGGTGGGTTTTGAGCTTAAAGAATGAAAGTACATCAAATTGCGAGAGTGCTGGAAGAAACGGAATGAAAATCGGAGATAAAACGAAGAAAATAGAGCAAAATCAGGTTGGGCGCGGCCGCGCCTAATTTGTGCTGATTTCGGGCACGGGCGCGCGGTCCATGTTTAATTGGTGGGTTTTGAGCTTAAAGAATGAAAGTACATCAAATTGCGAGAGTGCTGGAAGAAACGGAATGAAAATCGGAGTTAAAACGAAGAAAATAGAGCAAAATCAGGTCGGGCGCGGCTTAATTGGTGGGTTTTGAGCTTAAAGAATGAAAGTACATCAAATTGCGAGAGTGCTGGAAGAAACGGAATGAAAATCAGAGTTAAAACGAAGAAAATAGAGCAAAATCAGGTCGGGCGCGGCCGCGCCTAATTTGTGCTGATTTCGGGCGCGGGCGCGCGGGAATGAACAGTAGCGCGCGGCGGGCGGCGCCGGCGCGCGGGAGCGGGAAAATCAGCCAAAATTTCTGATTTTTGTTTTGATCATATCTTGAGTTCTACAAGTCCGTTTTGGACGATTCAACTGCCCACGCGAAGATAACGGAATTCTCTTTCATTCTAAAGTGGTCTTGAGCATCTGACACTGCCAGAAAATTCCAGAACTTTTGGAAACCCATTCTGAGAAGGAAATTGCATTGTTTTCTAATTCTAATCATTGTGGAATTACCTTGGATGACCAGAAACTTCTAGAATCAGACTTATACATGGAAATTGCAATTCTATTTCATTCAAGAAAGGAAAATTACCGGAATTCTATCCTAAATCAAAGACGGTAATTACTTGGTGGAGGAGGCACTTGGGGCTATAAATACACACCTTGGGGGGGACATAATCAAGACCACGACGAACACAACACACACCAGAGATTTATATCATTGTATTTGTTTTACATCATGTTTTCACTAGACCCCGTGACGATGAGAAGTTCGATCATGAGCTAATCGTTGTCATGGGATCCTAACAGATTTATTTATGGAATTTAGTAGTTGATTGCTTATTTGATATGTGTGTGATGTATATCTGATATCCTCGTATGGTTATGCTTAATTGATAGATGCGTCATGAACATCTAATTTGTTAATCTCTTGTGAAGTGAAAGTGGATCTTGAGATTTAGAACTTGCCATGCTAGCATAGGTTCATAATTGTTTATCAATATGATTCGTGGTGTGAGATGAAAATACTTATACTGCCCTGTGTGATCTTAATGGATAACTTGTTCTTCAACCGTTATGTTTTCAAATTCTATAGACATATAGGGTCTAAGCATAATTGGTGTCTATTCATCTTCTATCTCTTTTGTGGATGTATGTTAGTTTGGTATACGTATGCTGACAAGTAGCGTGTACTTGTTTCGTGTTATCCGATCAGATATCATAACCATTGCATATAGTGATTAAAGGCGTCAGATCTAAGCAAAGTATTTAATGAAGTTAGGATCCCATGTTTTCTCTTGCAGAAGTAATTCAATTTTAATTCTCGTTAGTTAGTTAATTCTTAGCTTGTTAATTTACTTCTTAGTTAGTTTAGTTTATTAAACCCAAAAATTGTTATTTGTCTTAGCATTGAATAATAATCATACATTGTTGCATAGGTACATCTACTGAATTAAAACCATAACCAGATCTCTGTGGGAACGAACTTGACTTATTCATATATTACTTGTGACCACGTACGCTTGCGTGATTTTGTGTTAACAAGTTTTTGGCGCCGCTGCCGGGGATCATCGGTGTTTTATTTTTGGTTTATGTGCTTGTCAATAGTGGTCGTTAGAGTTCACTGACTCGGATTGTTTCTTATATATAGTTGTTTATTTTTATGTGTTGCAGGTAGCAATGGGAGAACCAGCAGCAGCAGCGAAAACATTGATGTATTATTCTCAACCAAAGATCAAGGACATCCAATTTAGCATTGTCAGGCCAGCTATTGCAGCTAATACTTTCGAAATCAAGCCTAGCATAATTCAGATGGTGCAGAATTCGTTTCAGTTTGGGGGTGCTCCTACGGAGGATCCTAACATGCACATCCGGGACTTTATTGAGATCTGCGACACTTTCAAGATCAACGGGGTGTCGGAAGATGCTATAAAATTGAGACTTTTCCCATTCTCTTTGAGGGATAAAGCTAAGGGCTGGTTGTACTCTCTACCAGCAAGTTCTATTTTGACATGGGAGGATCTTGCTCAGAAATTTCTCACTAAATTTTTCCCCATGGCAAAGATCGCAGCAATCAGGAACGCTATTACCCAATTTTCACAGTAGTCTGAAGAATCTTTGTGTGAGGCTTGGGAGCGATATAAGGAGATGCTAAGGAAGTGTCCACATCATGGGATGCCTGAGTGGATGGTGATTAACTGCTTTTATAATGGCTTGGGTGCACAGTCAAGACCCATGCTAGATGCAGCATCAGGTGGAGCTTTATGGGCTAAGAGCTATGCGGAAGCTTATGAGCTAATTGAGATGATGACTGTGAATGAATACCAGAATCTAACTCAGAGATTATCACAAGGCAAATTAGCAGGAATTCTGGAAGTTAATACAGTCACAGCTCTAGCAGCTCAGCTAGAGGCAATTAATAAGAAATTGGATTTTATGTCAAAGCATGGGGTGCCTCAAGTTGCTAGTGTTTGTGAGCTATGTGAGGGCGCACATGAGACGAGTCAATGTGCCATATCTTCTGAATCGGCACAGTTTGTGAGCAACTTCCAGCAACCTTCGCAACCAGCTCCAGCCACCTATCATCCCAATTTCGACTGGAGCAACAATCAAGATTTTCAGCAGCAACAGTTTCATGGGGATGATGGTCAATTTTCGAATGAAAAATCTGAATTGGATGAATTGAGGTTGATGATTGAAAGTCAGGCGGTATCTCTCAAGACATTGGAGAATCAGTTTGGGCAAATTGCAAGTGCCTTTCTCAACGGACCGCAGGGAGTTCTTCTTAGTGACAAAGAGGTGAATCCAGGAAAACGAGATGGCATGGAGCAGGTTAAGGCCATAACACTCAGATCTGGAAAAGTCACGAACGATCAGAATTCAGCAATTGAGGATGAAGAAGGAATTCATGATCAGGATCCTATAGAAAAAGAAGAAAATTATGTTTTGTCAGAACCTGTGGTGGATAGTGATGAGGAGGAAGAGTGTGAGTCGCTCGGCTTGGCTGATCTCTAGGATTCTAAGGTGCTGATTGATGAGGTTGTTTCATGGTCAAATCTTGAGGATAGTGCAATTGAGTCTTTTCTTGAGGAAGACAAATTCCAAGGTGAGGTGAGCGTTCCCAATCCATGTGAGGAATTTGATCATGTTAGGATGGTGGATGATTTGGAAAGGGTACTATTTGGGACAGACACTGATGAGCTGCAGAAATTTCAAAAATTGGTATGTGCGTCCCAAGAGGCTGATGAACATGGAAAAGATGCAGGTCTTCTACTTGTCGCTGAGTTTAAAGATGGAGGTAGAGCATTAAAGCCAATGGAGGAAGTTCTCGTTGAGGAACCAAAGGCTTCAGCAACTTACATTTACCCTCCTCCATTATATTCAAGCGAAGCCCGCGAGTGTGTGTTGTTCTACAAATTAACAGATTTTGGGTCAACAGATGAAGGCATTGGAATTGGACATATTTGTTATGCGAATAGGTCAAGCGAGGAGAAGTGGCAGAAAGTGTGTCATCGTGATGACGATGAACTATCGCGAAGAGATGACCAGGCCAACTATTATCATCCTTAATGGAGGCTTGGAAGTAACGTCAAGCTATTGACGTTAAAGAAGCGCTTCGTGGGAGGCAACCCACGCTTTTTGGCAATTTTATTTAGGTATGTTTTCTATTATCCCTTGTATTTACTTCCATTCAATGCGGACATTGAATCTTTTAAGTTTAGGGGTGGTTTGAGGGATAAGTAGTGTATATATTGAAAACAACACCTAGATGGGGGGTGAATAGGTGTTTATGGCTAACAATGGTTATTTATGACCTGTTTTGATAAATACCAGAAACAGCTTGCTGGTTGTAATAACACAGTTTACAAATGGCACGTTGTCTGAGAATAATAGGCAATGCAGGATGAGATAAACAGTAAATAAAATGAGACACACAATCTTTTAGCCAGGTTCGACCCCTAAACCCCTATGGTCTACGTCCTGGTCCCTTACCAAACTTGGTAAAAGAATATATTATTGATCAAATATAATCCGATTACAAGATACAACAATATATCTCCCTTACACCCTGTTGCTTACAAATGGCTTGCTGTTCCTGTACTGAACTAACTTTCTAAGTAACACTTCCCAAGCTTACTTCTCTAGTCTAGCTCGACTCACCCTAACACAATAAGCCAACGTTTGTATAGCAACAAATAAATACAATCTGAACAATACAAATGTTTGAAATATACAACTCGATCTATGACCCTCTGAATATATATATATATACGAATGAATGGGTTTTAAAGGGTTTAAAAGAATTTAGCAATGAAGGCTTGAAGTTGTATGTATTGTTTGCTTTTCTGCACTTGATCGATAGATAGAACTGAAGAGAGTCAGTCCTTTTATAGGAGAATGAAAGCAAGTGAAGAGACAAACTTGAAGAGCTCTAACGGACATAAATGTTACCGTTGATGATATGAATTTGTTTGATGACAGAATCACGTGGAGAAAGCTTGAAGATGATGAAGAGGATTGTATATAGCAGGTGGTATATGAATTGTGTATGTCAAAAGAATATTTTGATAATGATTGACATGTGTTTAAGTTTAGTGGAGGTATGGGTATATAAAGTAGAACTTTTACTTTACATATTTTAAGACAAGGAATAAAGTTTGTCTCCTAATAAGTGTATGATGTGAACGATTGTATATTAAATATACTCAGAGGACCCATACAATTTAAACCCAATATTGTTTCCACTTGATGCTCTTTTATTCTCTTGATATTCGGTAATATCTACCAGGAAGAGTCAGCATGCTGCTTTGTGTAATTGGCTTGCTGTTACTGATATTGTCTCACTGAATGTTCATGAACATTGCATACGTCCTATGGTCTGCTGTTTGTGTCAACTGATTATATAACCAGTGAGCTAATTGAATTCTGCAAAACCAAGTTAGTATACAGAGAGCATGCTGTTTTATATCTTAATATAAGCCAAATGGCTTGCTGTTTGTTATCATCAAAACTTTAGGAGTTTCAATCTCCCCCTTTTTGATGATTACAACTAATTTAGGAGAATTTAAAAAACTCCCCCTAAATCCCTGCATATCAATGTTAGATATAAAACAGTAATAATCTATAGACCAGCTCAACGAATTAAACATGAAAACCATCAAGATTAAAAGCATAAATTCAGAAATTAAAAGAACATAAACATATCATAAATTATCCAAATTGTCTCCCCCTTAAGTCATCAAAAACTAAGAGGCTTTGGGATCCTTATCAACACCATCATCTGACTTTGTGACCTCAGTGTCATTATCCTCCCCAGCTTTTTCTGCTGCTTTTGCCAGATCTTCCAGTCCTGTATCTTCCTCCACAGCAGAGTGGGTTGAGGACGGCACACCAGCATTCTTGAGCAACATATCTTTAACAAGCTTGATTTCACGAACGAATTCCTTCATGGTGCTTTTGATAGACTGGTAATCAGCTTTAACCGACTGCATATCTTCTTTCATAGCTTGCAAATCGTTTCGGATAACTTGAGTATCACTACGGAGAGAAGTGACCTCACTAGATATGATTGTAACATTGGCATGAAGGGACTGAGAGAATTGATTTGCATTCATAGATACAGGCTCTACAGAAGTAACATGATCAGAAGTAGGGGCATCCAAGGAAGGAGGAGGCACGATACGAGATAGCTTCCCAGACTTGATTTGAAGATTGTTCAGGGCTAAAAATTTTGAATCAAACACATCCTTCATAACAACCTTATTAGCACTGTCTAGATCAACCGAAAAGAAATCAAAAACTCTAGTGAGAAGCAAACCATAGGGAATCCCACTAACTGTCTTATCCAGAGTGGCCACCATTTTTTGGAGAATCAGGGAGGGTAGATCGAATGCCCTTCCAGTTAACATCATTGATACCACAATCACATCCTGACAGGTAAAGTTTGATTTGTTGCCTATCCTAGGACAAATGTGTGACCTACACAGTTTGAACATTAAATGGGCAAGGGGTGTAACCATAGTGGTAGAGGGAAGATTAGTATCTTCAAGACTATCATTTCCAACCAACACCCTTAACTGATCAATGAAGGCAAAATCAGGAAAAGATTTGTGGCCCTGAGCAGTAAACACTTCAATTTCACTATCATTTTTAATACCCAGAATGGAACCTAAGATAGGTGGATTTAAATGAATCCTCTGTCCATCAACAACAGATATAACATTCCCAAATTTATCCGAACGAAGATTAGCATAGTATTCACGTACCAAATCAGGATAATAAATTTTGGGTAAATCCAACAGAAATGACTTCATGCCCAAATCAGAGAAAAGCTTAAGAACATCGCATTGATTTAGAGGAGAGACGAACTTACTAGCAATTGGCTGTTCCAGAATGATTGAACGACCTCCTAGCCCGAGTTCCTTATACCAAGATTCGAAGACCGGTGATGAGAATGATGGAGAGGGTGTCGTCTTTAGTTTCTTGGATTCAGGGGTTTGAGATATTTCATCCCCGCCTTCGTCTATGAGCATCAAAGCATCATCCTTCCGTGAAGATGGAGGAGATGAAGCCCTTTGAGCCTTTTGCTTGCGAGTCATGATGAATTTCGAAGAAGTTTTAGAAAACCCTAAATGCCGCCTTGAGAAACCCTAATTGCTTTGAGAGAGAGAGAGATGGTTTGTTGGTCTTGAAGAAGAAAACTGAATGGCCCGTGTCTCTTTTATTTTGATGATTTTTAGGGGAGAGTATTTAGGATTAAAGAAAAAACTAAATATCTATTTAACATATTAGAAAGATCATCAAATAGGATTTTATGGAATTATTAATTAAACAAACAAGAAAAACAAAAGAATCCAATTAATTCCTATTTCAATATGGCATAAAAATTGTATCTATTTTAACATCAAATAGCATATACTATTAATTTAAGACACATAAATTCATAGTAAGTCGAATTTTACGGAGATGGTATGCCAGAAATGTTAACCCCAAACTGAATGACATATACAATATGTAATTGGAACAAATGGTAAGCTAACCTGTCCAGTACTCATCATTTAGCACGCTGTTCTACATAGAACACATACCAAGTTGCATTCGAATGACTGAAAATCTCTCTTCGGCAAGAGGCTTTGTGAAAATATCGGCTAGTTGGAATTCAGTTGGAACAAAAACCAACTCTATCTTGCCCTTTGCAACATTATCTCTCAAGAAATGATGTCGAACATCGATATGCTTTGTTCTTGAGTGATTCACCGGATTTTTAGAAATGCTAATGGTGCTAGTGTTGTCACAATTGATTGGAACTTTTCTACACTTGATATCAAAGTCCCGCAGAGTTTGAATCATCCATAGTAGTTGAGAACAACAGCTCCCAGCTGCTAGATACTCCCCTTCTGCAGTGGATAAAGCAACCGAAGTTTGTTTCTTGCATTGCCAAGAAACTAGGCTTTGTCCAAGGAATGTACAAACACCACTAGTACTCTTTCTATCAACTAGACAACCTGCATAATCTGCATCACTATACCCAACAAGATCAAAAGTATTTGTGATAGGATAGAACAAACCAAGAGAAATGGTACCACTTAAATATCGAAATATTCTTTTAATAGCATTTAAGTGAGACTCTTTAGGGTTTGATTGAAACCTTGCACAAACACATACACTATACATTATGTCAGGTCTAGAAGCAGTTAAATATAGTGGACTTCCAATCATACCTCGATATCTTTTGCTATCAACAGGCTTACCATTTTCATCTGCAAACAGCTTGCTGTTTTGCATCATAGGAGTTGATTTTGACTTAACATCTTCATAACCGAATCTCTTGAGTAGATTTTTTGTATACTTGGATTGATGTATAAAAATTCCATCCTTAGATTGCTTGATTTGAAGACCCAAGAAATAATTGAGCTCACCCATCATGCTCATTTCGAACTCACTATGCATACACTTAGAAAACCACTTACACATAGATTCATTAGTAGCTCCAAAAATAATATCATCCACATATATTTGAACAATAAGAATATCTTTACCATCTTGCTTAATAAATAATGTGGGATCGATTTTACCTCGAATAAATCCATTTTTGATGAGAAACTTACTAAGCCTTTTGTACCAAGCCCTTGGAGCCTGCTTTAAACCATAAAGAGCCTTCTTTAGCTTGAACACATAGTCTGGATACTGTTCATGTTCGAATCCAGGAGGCTGTTTTACATAAACTTCCTCTTCCAGCAAGCCATTTAGGAAAGCACTCTTTAAGTCCATTTGATATAGCTTAAATTTCTTGAAACATGCATAGGCAAGAAGCATCCTTATTGATTCCAAACGTGCAACATGAGCATATGTTTGATCAAAGTCAATGCCTTCTTGTTGATTATATCCTTGAGCCACAAGCCTTGCTTTATTTCGAGTAACGGTGCCAAATTCATCAACTTTGTTCTTAAACATCCATTTTGTGCCAATGATTGAAGCATCTTCTGGTGGTTTGACAAGTTCCCATACTTCACATCTTTCGAACTGATTTAATTCTTCTTGCATCGCCATGATCCAATTTTCATCTTCTAATGCTTCATTGATGTTTTTGGGTTCTTCTTGAGCTAGGAAGGCTGCATGAGCACAATAATTTGCTTTTCCTCTTCTTGTAGTAATTCCATCAGTAATGTCACCAATGACTAACTCTGGAGGATGATTCTTGACTGTTCTTGTTGCTCTCGGTAAAGAATGTTGAGCTATTTCTTCATGATTTGATTTTCTTATCTTTGCTCTAGGTGACTGATCTTTTTCATCACTAATAGGAAGTTTCTCAGTAGCCCTTGACATTCTATGACTTTCCAAAGTCATTTTTGCAATTTTGGAGATTGTATCTTCCATTTCAGCTTGCTGACTTGAACTTCCAGCGTGCTGATTGTTATTGTCTACTTCATCCTTGACTTGCTGACTTTCTTCTTCATCTTCATCTTCAGTTTGCTGTTCTGAACTTTCATCTTGCTGATTTGCACTGCCAGATTGCTGATTGGCACTTCCAGCTTGCTGATGTTCACTTCCAGCTTGCTGTCCTGCAAATTCTTCCTCATCTCTTGGTAGATCATTGTTAGGTTCTTAAAAAGTAACATCAATAGATTCTTCAACAATATTTTTATCAACATTATAAACTCTATAAGCTCTACTTGTTAAAGAATAACCAAGAAAAATAGCCTCATAGGATTTAGCATCGAATTTACCATCTTTACCAATTGTCTTGAGCACAAAACACTTGGAGCAAAAAATCTTGAAGTAACTGATATTAGGCTTCTTGTTTCTCAACAATTGATATGGAGTTTTATCCAAAATTGGCCTGATTATAATTCTATTTAACAAATAGCATGCTGTATTCACAGCTTCGGCCCAAAAACTTCTAGGCAGCTTGCTTTCTTGCAGTAGAGTCCTTGCTGTTTCTTGAAGTGACCTATTCTTCCTTTCCAACACTCCATTTTGTTGTGGAGTCCTTGGAGCAGAAAATTCATGGGAGATTCCTCTTTGTTCACAATATGTAATGAATTTCTCATTGACAAATTCACCTCCTCTATCACTTCTTATACCTACAAGTCTTGTATCATGCTTGTTCTCAAGTAATTTAATTAGTTTCTCAAATTCATCAAAAGCACAATCTTTAGTGCGAAGAAACAATACCCAAGTAAATCTAGAAAAATCATCTACAATTACAAAACCATATTGTTTACCTCCAATACTTTTATAAGCTTCAGGACCAAATAAGTCCAAGTGCAGAAGCTCTAAAGGTTTAGAAGTAGATACCATTTTCTTTGCTTTGTGAGTACTTCAAATTTGTTTCCCCAATTGGCATGCTGAACATACTTCAATCTTAGAATATTTCAGTTTTGGTAGACCTCTGACCAGATTCTTGCTTGATAGTTTATTAAGCAGGTCCATGTGAGCATGTCCCAACCTCCTATGCCATATATATGGATCATTGTCGATTGCAGCCAAACAGCATGCTGTTTCCTGCATTTCGAAATCTAATACATATATATTTCCTTCCCTTCTAGCAATTAGGGGGATTTTGTTAGCACCAATAGTAATAACAGTTTTATCTATGCCAAACTTAACAAAATGTCCATCATCAAATAATTGAGTGACACTAAGTAGGTTATATGAAAGACCTTTGACATATTGAACATTTTTAATCGAAATATTACTATTGCCAATGGAACCAATACCAAGTATTCGAAGAGTCTTGCTATTGCCAATGGTAACTTTTCCTCCTTTCTTCATTTTGAGACTCATAAACTGAGATTTGTCTCCACACATATGTCTAGTGCATCCGCTATCCAAAATCCATTGATTTGACTTTACTTTAGCGGCAAGACATATCTACAAAACAAACAAATACCAATTTAATGTTTTGGAACCCATATAGGTTTGGGTACAAGTTGGTTAGTAGCAAGGATATATAAAACATTTAATTCAGCTTTCTTGATCCACATTTGGATTACTTTTGGTGACTGTTGGTGAGCTGTTTGTCTTCTGTCAGGAGCATTCTGGTATGCTGTTTTTCGCCTGATTGGCCTCTTCTGGTAAGCTGTTTTCCCTTTAGGGTTCATTTGAACCACACAGTGTTTTTCCAGATGGCCTTTTCCTCCACACTTGTTGCAAATCTTCCAAGGCATAGCATAATTGTATGGTATGCCATTTCTACCATCATATTTGAGTGCACCAAGCTTCTTGTTTGAGTTCATGCCAACCCCTTCTCTGACCAAGGGGACATTTGCCTTCTTCATCATTGTCTTTAAGCTGTCTTCACCTTGAACAAATGTTTCCATCCCTTTCTGAAGATCTTTGACTTCTTTTTCTAGAAGAGAAATCAATTCAGCTTGCTGTTTGACAAGTTCTGCTTGCTGTTTTCTCTTCTCAGCAGTTTTTGAGGATTCGGCTTGACTAGATTCTTTAAGCTTGAATGATTTTATACATTCATTTCTGCTTTCAATATCTGCCTTCAAGTTTCTGAGTTCTTTCATGAGTGCTTCATTCCTTTGTAGAATTACTTTGTTGACCCCTTCGAATTGGACTAGTTTATCTTTTAAATCAGTGATAAGATCATCATGATTTAATTCTGGAGCCTTCTCAGTCATTAACTCAGAAATGATATTCTTCAACTGATTGATCTTCTTTTCCAGCTTGCCATTCTTATTTTTCAGTTCCATGAACTCAATAATAGACACATTATTTGGTACCTGCATGGTTAGTTCTCCTAGAATAAAAGAAGAGGAGGGTAAATCAGAATTAATTGAGTTTACCTCACTTGCGTCATCTTCCGAATCTGAAAAATCACTCTCTACAAGACCTTCTTTTATGGATCCTTGTGAGCTTTCTTCATCATTTAGACCTACAAGTGCCAGATTCACCATGTCTTCACTTGAGTCATCACTGGAGTCTGAGTCGTCATCACTCCAAGTCAATAAAGCCTTTGCTTTTCTTCTATCTTTGAAAACAGCAGGCTGTTTTGACTTCAGCTTGTAACAGTCTCTTTTAAAATGGCTTGGCTTGCCACATTCGAAGCAATTTTGTTCTTTAGCTTTCTTGTTGATGTTGAAACTTGCTCTTTCCTTTTTCATTCTATTTTTCTTCTCAATCAGTCTCTTGATCTTTTGTGAAATGAGTGCCATTTCTTCATCAGATTCCTCATCAGAATCTGTCAGCTTGCTGGATGCAGTGGTTGGCTTGCTGTTTGTGGAATGAAGAGCCAAATTCTTCATTTTGGCTAGAGGAACCCTAGCACCTTCAACCTGACTTTTATTTATTTTACTTTCAAATTGTTCTAGCTCAGCAAAAACAGCTAGATGATCCATGGTGTCGATTGTTGAGGATGATTCCAAAGCCGTGACCTTAGCTTCATAAATAAATGGTACAGCACTTAACACTTTCATGTTAATTTCATCTTGTGGAATATCCTTTCCAAGTCTCTTTAAAGAGTTTATAGTAACCTGGAATCTTGCTTGACCTTCCTTGATAGTTTCATCATCCTTGAGCTTGAAGTTTCCAAAGTCGTTCATTAGTTTGCTAAGCTTCACCTTTCTCAAAGTTGTTGAACCTTCATGGTAGGTTTCCAAAGCATCCCACATTTCCTTTGCTGTCTTTAGAGAAGAAACTTTATCATACTCAGCTTGGTCTAATGCATTCATTATAGAATTTCTAGCTTCTCCATTGTAACCACATTTGATAATCTCATCGGGAGTAAGATCATCAACATCTTTTGGATTGTTCTTATCATCCAGAAATTCGAAGTCTCCTTTTTGCACCACTCTTAATACCAGGGGTCTCTTGGACAAGAATGTTTCCATTCTACATTTCCACCAGTTGTAATTTTCTGATCCAGTGAGGAGAGGAGCTCTATAATCTGATTTAGCTTCGAGATATTATTCACCCATGATCGATACCTTCCTGTTACAGAAATATTAGTATACCTCGCTCTGATACCAATTGAAAACAACACCTAGAGGGGGGGTGAATAGGTGTTTATGGCTAACAATGGTTATTTATGACCTGTTTTGATAAATACCAGAAACAGCTTGCTGGTTGTAATAACACAGTTTACAAATGGCACGCTGTCTGAGAATAATAGGCAATGCAGGATGAGATAAACAGTAAATAAAATGAGACACACAATCTTTTAGCCAGGTTCGACCCCTAAACCCCTATGGTCTACGTCCTGGTCCCTTACCAAACTTGGTAAGAGAATATATTATTGATCAAAAATAATCCGATTACAAGATACAACAATATATCTCCCTTACACCCTGTTGCTTACAAATGGCTTGCTGTTCCTGTGCTGAACTAACTTTCTAAGTAACACTTCCCAAGCTTACTTCTCTAGTCTAGCTCGACTCACCCTAACACAATAAGCCAACGTTTGTACAGCAACAAATAAATACAATCTGAACAATACAAATGTTTGAAATATACAACTCGATCTATGACCCTCTGAATATATATATATATACGAATGAATGGGTTTTAAAGGGTTTAAAAGAATTTAGCAATGAAGGCTTGAAGTTGTATGTATTGTTTGCTTTTCTGCACTTGATCGATAGATAGAACTGAAGAGAGTCAGTCCTTTTATAGGAGAATGAAAGCAAGTGAAGAGACAAACTTGAAGAGCTCTAACGGACATAAATGTTACCGTTGATGATATGAATTTGTTTGATGACAGAATCACGTGGATAAAGCTTGAAGATGATGAAGAGGATTGTATATAGCAGGTGGTATATGAATTGTGTATGTCAAAAGAATATTTTGATAATGATTGACATGTGTTTAAGTTTAGTGGAGGTATGGGTATATAAAGTAGAACTTTTACTTTACATATTTTAAGACAAGGAATAAAGTTTGTCTCCTAATAAGTGTATGATGTGAACGATTGTATATTAAATATACTCAGAGGACCCATACAATTTAAACCCAATATTGTTTCCACTTGATGCTCTTTTATTCTCTTGATATTCGGTAATATCTGCCAGGAAGAGTCAGCATGCTGCTTTGTGTAATTGGCTTGCTGTTACTGATATTGTCTCACTGAATGTTCATGAACATTGCATACGTCCTATGGTCTGCTGTTTGTGTCAACTGATTATATAACCAGTGAGCTAATTGAATTCTGCAAAACCAAGTTAGTATACAGAGAGCATGCTGTTTTATATCTTAATATAAGCCAAATGGCTTGATGTTTGTTATCATCAAAACTTTAGGAGTTTCATATATATGTGATTGTTAGTCATTGTGTTCATATAGGATTTCATGCTTTGCATGTTAGTAGTAGTAAATTATGCATTTATGTTCGTGATATCTACGTTTGTTTCATATAGGACATTCTGTTTTTATGTTCGTATTTCATGTGAGTCCATAGTAGTTTGCATTTGCACCCATGCTTGATAGGAATTTTGTGTTGATGCTTTTGATTGAGAAGTGATATGCTTTGTTCTTGTGCACACACATACACTAGTAAGTTGAAGCTAGTAGACTTATTGAATATTGTAAGTAATTAGAAGGACATGAATATGTGCAAGATGATTTAGTTTGCATGCTTTGAATACAAGTAGGTGCATTAGAGAGATTTTTTGCTTGGGATTGAGTATGTTTTTCCACCAAGTGAGTTTTTGAGCCTTATTGCATAGTTTTTGCAATTTATTCATTTGCTTGAGTGTCCACGGATTGTTTGCATTGCTAGCAGTTGTTTGAGGTCTTTCTTGAAACGCATGACATTATTTGACGATTAAAATGATAAAGGCATTTAGGAATAACCGCATATTTTCCCATATTACCACACCATGTTTATATGATCAATTAGTTAACCCGTTGAGCTTAATCCTGTTTTTTCGGTGACATACCACATTACTTGCCTAGACCTTTTTCTTGTATTGGCCTTATATTAATTTGAACCCACATTGTCAAAGGCTAGTAGAGTGTTTAAGGGAGTAATAAGGTGTGCAAGGAGGGGTTTATTATTGGTCATAATTTTGGGGGAAATATTGAATATTGGGTTTGGTTGTTTACTTGATAGTCGGCATGCGTAATAAATTTGTGGGATCATTGTTATTGTTCATATTATTGTTTTATTTAGCTCTCGAAAAAAAAGAAAGAAAAAAAAAAGAAAAAAAAAAGAAAAAAAAAAGGAAAAAAAATATATTATGAGAGCATATTTGTGTTTATTGTGATCCTACTTTGGTCGACTATTCGAGTGTTTGTTTTAGTAAAAATTATGGGGGGGAAATAGGGTGTTGTGTATGATTTATTATGGTACTTACTAGCTTTTGACACTTCACCTATTTGGCTTATTTGACATACCTTGTCCCTAGCCCCGTTACAACCCAAATAAAGACCTTTTGATTATCGTCATTGATGTATGTTGTGTTAAGAGTTAGATTGATACCAAATGTCAAGCATGCTTATGATTTTGTTGGAATTGAGTGATACACTTACCCTTGTTCTTGAGTGAATATTCTTTTGTGAGTGGATTGTGAGTGTTTGCTTGTTTTTACGTATGAGATCCCGAGTTTTGTCTCAAAGATGTACTCTTTTTGGCTTAGCATGTTTACTAACTTATTCTTACACTTGACATGGACTTGTGAGAACTTATGCATGTTCATTGAGTAGACTATGTGAATACTTGCACTTTCGACACCAAGACATTGCGTATTTACTTTGATTATTAAGTTGATATAGCATGAGATGATTTGACGGTATGGTAGGATATTAGTACTAGATTATTTGCATTTTCATGTTAGTTGCATTCATGCATTGCATTGCATTAGGTTAATTGGATTTTGTGGGTACATTCACTATAGGCCCTCACGAGACCTTACTCGTCCACTAGGGCTGCCTAGGGGTTTAAAGGGCTTGTTGCATATGCCAAATGCAACCGTGATCACCTACGGAAGTGGTACTAGTTAGTTAGTTAGTTGTAATTGTTATGCTTGAGGACAAGTATCGGTTTAAGTTTGGGGGTGTGATAAGTGGATGTTATATCCACTTGGAATGCTTCAATTCGGCTTAAATTGGTGTACTTGAACACAAGTATGTGGTGTTTTTTATGTGTTTGTAGTGAATTTGTGCAGGAATAAGAGTCGGATGTGGGATGATGTTTTCCATGTTTAATTGGTGGGTTTTGAGCTTAAAGAATGAAAGTACATCAAATTGCGAGAGTGCTGGAAGAAACGGAATGAAAATCGGAGTTAAAACGAAGAAAATAGAGCAAAATCAGGTCGGGCGCGGCCGCGCCTAATTTGTGCTGATTTCGGGCGCGGGCGCGCGGGAATGAACAGTAGCGCGGCGGGCGGCGCGGGCGCGGGAAAATCAGCCAAAATTTCTGATTTTTGTTTTGATCATATCTTGAGTTCTACAAGTCCGTTTTGGACGATTCAACTGCCCACGCGAAGATAATGGAATTCTCTTTCATTCTAAAGTGGTCTTGAGCACCTGACACTGCCAGAAAATTCCAGAACTTTTGGAAACCCATTCTGAGAAGGAAATTGCATTGTTTTCTAATTCTAATCATTGTGGAATTACCTTGGATGACCAGAAACTTCTAGAATCAGACTTATACATGGCAATTGCAATTCTATTTCATTCAAGAAAGGAAAATTACCGGAATTCTATCCTAAATCAAAGACGGTAATTACTTGGTGGAGGAGGCACTTGGGGCTATAAATACACACCTTGGGGGGACATAATCAAGACCACGACGAACACAACACACACCAGAGATTTATATCATTGTATTTGTTTTACATCATGTTTTCACTAGACCCCGTGACGATGAGAAGTTCGATCATGAGCTAATCATTGTCATGGGATCCTAACAGATTCATTTATGGAATTTAGTAGTTGATTGCTTATTTGATATGTGTGTGATGTATATCTGATATCCTCGTATGGTTATGCTTAATTGATAGATGCGTCATGAACATCTAATTTGTTAATCTCTTGTGAAGTGAAAGTGGATCTTGAGATTTAGAACTTGCCATGCTAGTATAGGTTCATAATTGTTTATCAATATGATTCGTGGTGTGAGATGAAAATACTTATACTGCCCTGTGTGATCTTAATGGATAACTTGCTCTTCAACCGTTATGTTTTCAAATTCTATAGACATATAGGGTCTAAGCATAATTGGTGTCTATTCATCTTCTATCTCTTTTGTGGATGTATGTTAGTTTGGTATACGTATGCTGACAGGTAGCGTGTACTTGTTTCGTGTTATCCGATCAGATATCATAACCATTGCATATAGTGATTAAAGGCGTCAGATCTAAGCAAAGTTTTTAATGAAGTTAGGATCCCATGTTTTCTCTTGCAGAAGTAATTCAATTTTAATTCTCGTTAGTTAGTTAATTCTTAGCTTGTTAATTTACTTCTTAGTTAGTTTAGTTTATTAAACCCAAAAATTGTTATTTGTCTTAGCATTGAATAATAATCATACATTGTTGCATAGGTACATCTACTGAATTAAAACCATAACCAGATCTCTGTGGGAACGAACTTGACTTATTCATATATTACTTGTGACCACGTACGCTTGCGTGATTTTGTGTTAACAGGCGTCCACCCAGAGGGCGCGCCCTCAGCATTAAAGGTGAAAAGATCAAGGGAAGAAGAATGTTCTTGGAAGGCTTGGTGAATGCCCTTGTCGAGGAAGACTTCCCTCTTAAAGAGGATGTGCCCTCCAAGGATGGTGCCATGATTGAAGACCCTCGAAATCTTGATTTTGATATTGATCCAAGAATGCCTCAACCGGTGGAAAAGACAGATTCGACAGAAGATACAATCTCAATTTTGGTGGATGTTGGAGATTCAAGTAAAATTTTGAAGATCGGTTCTTAGTTGAATTCTAAGTAGAGAGAGCTATAGCGTTGAAGGAAGATCGAGGTGGATAGAATATTAAACGTTGGCTTGTTTAAAGAATCCTACTACCAAAGTGATTGATCAGTTAGTAGATATAACAGCAGGGCATGTTCTCTTTAGTTTCATGAACGTTTATTCAGGTTATAATCAGATTCCCATGTACGCGAGCATACTTCTTTCATCACAGATAGAGGATTATACCGCTACATTGGAATGCCTTTTGGCTTGATTAATGCGAAAGGAACTTGAGAAGACCATAGAAGTGTATGTGGATGACAGCTGAAGGGGTCCGTACGCCTTAATATCATAAGGCGCGCCCTCTGAATATATATATTTAGCTTTAGTGCGAGCCTTGTGAGAGGCTTAAACTCACTACACCATATATGGCCTACCGTAACCCCTACCGGAGAAATGTTACCGCAATATGTTACCTTAGCTATACTACTTACATCCTGAGGTAACATTGTGTTTTTTATGTTACCTTAGTCAAAACTATGATGTTACATTAGCTAGAAAGTGTTAAAGCATGTAACATAAATATGTACGTGTTACATTAGAGTTGACCATGCCAACTCTTTTCATCTAATTTAATTTTTTTTAAATTCTTTAAATAAATTTAGTTTTTAAAATTTGTTAATTTTTTTATAAAATGAGTTGGAAAATTATTTTATTTTTTAAAAATAATTTTTTTTTCAAATTTTTTTTTTCAGAAATTGTAATATTTTTTAGAAATTATAAATTTTTTAAAATCCTGCTCACAATTTTTTTGTAAAGATTTTTTTTTAAATTGTTAAAATTTTTCTCGAATTTTTTAAAAAAATCGAATAAAATTTTTTTTATAAAAAAATATAAAAATTATTATTTTTTTAATAAATACTTTACGTTTATGTAGTAAAATTTTTATATTAAATTATAAGTATTTTAATAAAATATTATTAACAAAAAAACAGGTTTTCAAAAAAAAACAAAAAAAATCACTGTATATTTTAGGGGGATTTTTTGTTAGGCTGGGCGGGATGTTTTGAGGGGTTTTTTTTTTTGGCTGAGCGGGATAACACTACTACACATTTAAACTTAGGAAACACCACTTGCATAGCGTTTTTTGGGAAGCGTTATGCAAATATGTTACTTAGATAGCGTTTTTGGAAAAAAAATGCTATGTAAGTAATTTTTATTTATTTTTCTTTTTTTAGCAAATCATTATGCAAATACTTACATAGCGTTTAATTACGAAGCGCTATGTAAGAGCACACTTACATAGCGTTTTTAAAAATGCTATGTTAAGTTCCGCATTTTAAGTAATATTTTTTAAATTTTCATAAATTTATAAATATTTATTTACTCTTAAATAGCGCTTTTGAAAGAGCTATCGTAGTTAACAAGGATTATTTTAGAAAATACCCAATACAACATTCATTAATTCATCTCAAATGACCTAAATTACCTCAGTACTCTCTCCCTCACCGCTATCGATTATCTCTTCCTCTCCCTCGCCCTCGCCGCTGTCAATATCTCTCCATCTCCGTCAGATTCATATCTCTGTCTCCGTCTCCGTGTTCAAGCTCTCAATAGAATTAATCGATGTATCTACAATTTGGGTGTTCTTCGATTCAATTTGATTTGGGTATTCTCTCCTACTCATCTTCAAAACGTTTCGCTGTATCTTCAATCTAAATCGGTTTGTCATGTATAAATGAATTCCAGGGTATTCTCTCTCCCTCCCCATCCCCCTCTCTCTCTCGCTCTCTCTCCCTCTCTCGTCCTCTCTCTCTCCCCTCCCTCTCTCCTCTCTCCCTCTCTCTCTCTCTCTCTCTCTCTCCGTGTAGGCATTTGTTGTTTTGTTAAGTTATGATTTGTTATAGGTTTTCACGATTTGTTATAGGTTTTCGATTCGGTGATTTAGTATTCTGTCAAGACAATTGTTGTTGTTCTGTGTTCTTAAATTAATTGTATGTTTGTTCCATGTGATGATGAAGCTATTTTGTAGAGATGTGTTTTTAGCTAAGGTAATGATTTTTCTCTTTCCCCTGTACAGGCTTATTAGAAGGCTGCATACCCTGCACCTTGTACAACAACACGTGTTCCCTCAATGCTTGTATGAGATTCGTTGAGCAAACTATGAACAACTTGTCCATTCTTCTTTATTACTATCATTTCATATATTATTATAGTACTTATATAAAGTCGTCTTGATTTAATATGATCCTTGTATTTTTCAGTTTGATGTTGAAATATGGAATTGTTTTCCTGAGGCCATTTGGATATTTTCTGCTGCAGGATAAATTATTAGACAAGCATATATTTGATGGCAATTTTGGTGATGGAGAACTGCAAATCATTGGTTGGCCATTGAAATCTCTTGTGGTAAGATAGATTTGATCTGTTTGTTAGCCGATGCTTATACTATAAATATTAAACCCTCCTCCCAACACACCACAATTTTCGTTTTAGTAGAGTTAGTGACTTAATTACACTATAATTTGTTTATTTGTTTAAGATAGATTTGATCTGTTTGTTAGCCGATGCTTATACTATAAATATTAAACCCTCCTCCCAACACACCACAATTTTCGTTTGGCTGATGCTAGTTTTATTGCTACATGTGGTAGCTTCCAGGGATCCTTTGGGACTCACTATTGTACTCTGTTCTAAGAGTGGCGGTTTCAGCATCAAGCTTCCGACATGTAAGAGAACTAGTGAAGGAATTTACGGACGAGCGGAAGCGCGGTATAACAATTATTCCGTAAAAACCATGTATCGTGCATATAGAAAATCATATAAAACGAAATAGCGGAGGAATCGAAACCTTACCTTGAAAAATCGAAGCTTTACAAAATGGTGTTTTAGCAGTTGCTCCTCAGAGTGTGAAGCACTCTACCGGTATCCACCAAGATTAATTCTTCGACGAAGCTTTTTATAAAACTAAGCTTTTATAAAAATGGAGGTTTGAGAGAGAGAGAGAGGGAGATGAAGAAGATGAGGGAGGCAACTAGGTTTTTCACAAAAACCAAAAGTATATAAACTCATTCTCATCTCATTCTATTTATAGGGCTCATGTAGGGTTTTCATAATTAATATATCATTATATATTAATATATAAATCCTACACTTTATCTTATAAAATGTTAAATAATAATTAAAACAATTTTAATCATTATTAAAACAACTTGCTCTCTCAAAATACTTTCATCAATAAATTAATCTTTTTATGGTGTGACCCTGTAGGTTCAAATTAAGCCGGTAGTAGAAACAAATAATAATAAACTTTTTATTTATTATTTATATGAATTCTAAAATTCATTAAATATAATTAACTGATTAATTATATTTATTCTACATCGTGAGTGATGCTTCTCAACATATCGCGACTATCCGGATAATATGAATTCACTGCTTAGAATACCAAGAACCTGTCAGTGACTAGTTACCGTACAATCAATTCCTTCTACCCTACAATATCCCGATTAAATACAAGGCATGGAACTCGTGTCAAGCCTATCAAATTTAATCATATGATTTCTTATTCATAATGCAAAGTTCATATTAATGCAAATTAGAAACTCCTTTCTAATTTCATACACTCTGGCCAGAGATTCCAGAACTCGCATACTAAGAATAACATAGGATATTTACTTCCTTACTAGAAGGGGTAGATCCTTTATTGACCGTTAACTATCTCCATACACAAATCCCTATGCCCAGAATAGACCTAATGGATGTCTTTGAGACTAAGGACTAAACCAAAGCATAGTTCATTATATACAAGATTACTCTAACGATCTCAAGTCTAAGGACACTTGTACAACTATCACTCAGTGAACAACTATCGACACGTGAGTAAACTCCATTAGTTGTTCAACTTATCGAGTCATGTTCAGTGAACTTATTCCCTAATAAGCACCTACATACTAGCTATAGTGTCACCACACAAATGCCTATGAGAACAGACATCCTCCTGAAAGGAGCAAGCATAGTATGTACCAATCTTTGCGGATTCACTAACTTCCAATTAGTTATCCTATGATCAGGAACTGTTTAAGTCTAGAGTTATCATCTTCTAGATCTCACTATTATAATCTCATTATAATTCTAGAAGCTTTACTCTAAACTATGGAACATCTTATTTAAGACAATTTAAATAGATAAGGCCCGTAATAAAAACAAATAAGTCTTTTATTAATATTAATGCAATCAAATAAGAGTACAAGAAAGTTCTCCCTAAATCATCATGCATGATTGGATTTTAGGACAAACTCTTTCAATCTCCCACTTGTACTAAAGCCAATCACTCTGGTATCTAATACCCATTCACTTATTATGACGATCGAAGTGAATCTGAGATAACGGCTTAATGAGTAGGTTTGCTATGTTGATATGTATGTCAACTTTCTCAATGTTGACATCTCTACTTTCAATGATCTCCCTAATCAAAAGAAAGCGCCACAAAACAGTTTTGCAGCGTCACTTGCATCTATAAACTCTGCTTCCGCTGTTGAGTCAGCCGTTGTAGGCTGTTTGGAACTCTTCCAATTAATCGCTCCACCCTTCAAGGTAAACACGTATCCTAACATGGATTTGCTATCATCACTTTCTGATTGAAAACTAGAGTTGGTATAACCCTTCTATTTTTCAACTCAGATCCACTAAAACCAAGAAAAATATCCTTAGTCCTTCGCAAGTACTTAAGGATGTTCTTCACTGCTTTCCAGTGGTCTTCACTTGGATCCGACTGATATCTGCTTGTCAAATTAATTGAATGAGCAATATCATGCCTAGTGCATAACATCGCGTACATGATAGATCCTATTGCTGAAGCATAAGGAATCTTACTCATACGCTCTCTTTCCTCAGGTGTCTTAGGAGACATCTTCTCGGAAAGGGATACTCCATGGCTCATCGGTATGAGACCTATCGTGGAGTTTTCATGCTAAACCTTTTAAGCACTTTCTCAATGTATGTACCTTGGGTAAGACCTATAATTCTTCTCGATCTATCTCTATAGATCTTCATACCGAGAATCTAGGATGTCTTTCCCAAGTCCTTCATAGTGAAGTTCTTTGATAGCCACACTTTGACTGATTGCAGCTTCAGTATGTCATTTCCTATAAGAAGTATGTCATCCACATACAACACAAGAAATGTTACCGCGCTCCCACTAACCTTCTTGTAAACACATGGTTCATCTATGTTTTTGATAAAATCAAACTCTTTGATTGTCTCATCAAAATGGATGTTCCATCTACGAGAAGCTTGCTTCAATCCATATATGGATCGCAAGCAAAATCCGAATTGATTTGAGTAGGGCTACATGCAAAAAGTTTCATCAAAGTCAATCCTTTGCCTTTGTCTGAATCATTTTGCCATGAGCCTAGCCTTGTAGGTCTCCACCTAGCCATCTACTCCAATCTTTCTCTTGTATACCCATTTGCACCCAATAGGCTTCACATCCTCTGGTGCTTCAACCAAGGTCCATACTTGGTTGGCATACATAGAATCCATTTCGGATTTCATGGCACTCTGCCATTTCTCTGAGTCAACACTATGCCACATAAGGTTGTTTAGTTTGAACAAGTGTTTCCTCTTGAATCGTAGTAGTTTGTGTTTCATGAACTTCTTTAAGTTCAATTTTGCTCCCACTGTTCCCTTCAAGGATAAACTATTTTCCTAAGAAGGTAGCATGTCTGGAGATAAACACCCTATGATCGGTGTAAAAGTGACACCCTAAAATCTCTTTAGGATATCCCACAAAACTACATTTTACGGATCGAGATTCCAGCTTATCCGGGTCAACTTTCTTGACATAAGCTAGACATCCCCAAATCTTAACGTGTTTAAGACTCAGTTTCCTTTCTTTCCATATCTCATATGGAGTTTAAGGAACAGATTTGGAAAGCACCTTATTCGGTAAATATGCTGAGGTTTCCAATGCATAACCCCGAAGTGATACTGGAAGATCTGCATAGCTCATCGTGGATCGAACCATGTCTAACAAAGTTCAATTTCTCCTTTCAGATACTCCACTCAACTATGGAGTGTCCGGATGAGTCCACTGGGAGACTATACTATTTTCTTTGAGATAATATAGAAACACACCACTCAAGTATTCATCTCCTCGATCTGATCGAAGAGCTCTAATACCATGTTTGGTTTATTTCTCTACTTCATAACTGTATTCTTTGAACTTTTCAAAGCTTCAGATTTGTATTTCATCAATTACATATATCTGAATCTAGATCAATTATCTATGAAAGTCACGAAGTATTAAAATCCTGCCATGGCTTGCGCAGACATTTGTCCACATACTTCTATGTGTACCATTACCAGCAACTCTCTAGCGCTCTCTCCATGTCCACTAAATGGAGATTTGATCATTTTACCCAATAGACAAGACATGCATGTAGGATATGATTCAAAATCAAAGGGTTCCAGTAACCTTCCCTTATGCAATGTCCGAAGTCTATTTTCACTAATATGACCAAGTCTGTAGTGCCATAAGTATGTAGGATTTTCATCATCCTTTTTTTTTCTTTGTTTAATATGAAGTAAAACATATTCTATGTCACATACATACAGACCATTATTTAAAGTTCCACTACCATAAAGAACATTATCTCTGAGGATTGGATGTTTAATATTCTGAATAATAAAAGAAAATCCATCCAAGTCTAACATTGGAATAGAAATAATATTCCTCACATTCGAGGGAACAAAATAACAATTATTTAAAATAATAGTCTTGCCCGTAGGCATATGTAAATCAAATGACCCTACAGCTACGGCAGCAACTCTTGCTCCATTACCCATAGAATCACCTCCTCTTCCTAAGAGCCCTACTTCTCCTTAGTTCTTGCAACGAATTGCAAATGTGAGAACCAAGGCGGTATCTAATACCTAAGTAGAAGTTCGATTTAGTGACATGTTTACTTCAATCATGAACATACCTGAACCAGAAGCGGCAGTCTCACTACCCTTCTTCTTATTCAACTCTGCAAGGTAAACCTTACAGTTCCTCTTCCAGTGCCTCACCTTGTTACAGTGAAAACAAACAGCATATCCCAGCTTCTTAGCCCTTGAGAACTTTTCTCAAGCTTCGAAGCCAGTCAGCATAGTTGGGACCAGTCAATATGTGAGCATCTAGTATGCTATGAAGTGATTATGCAGAAGACCTAGTGTATATATCTATATATATTAAGTCTGCAAATGATATACACATAACAACACTTAGCAAATATTCAATTTCATTATTAAAACACTATATGAATCGGGTCTTTATTCATAAGTGGCTCCCACTAGTTTATCTAATTTATACAACCCCCTAAGTGAATAAATAAGCATTCAAAATGCTAGTGGGAATAGGGATCCTACATTCCATCACACAACCCCGGCTGTGGCACGAAACGCCATGTGATGTTCAATAGGCAGACAACTCTTGTCAATTACATCTCATGTTATTCCCTAATAAAACTTTAGCCTCTTGAATAATTGAGTCACGGCTGTGGCACGACAAACTCAATATTCTAAGTCAAGTCTAACCCAACATTCTGTACAATTGAATCAGTCTCCAATAGCCCACGGCTGTGGCACGTAACGACCATTAGATTCTAATTCATTGTACACATCTCTATGTAATAGACAAGTATTTCTTATTTCGAAATCAAAGCCCTCGGCTGTGGCACGAAACGACAGTGATTCAAAAATGAGAACTACTTTCTACCATGTTGGAAGGCTATGACCGACACAAGCCCGTTGTGTCATTGGCCAATTACTACTTGATATTTATAAAAGAGGTTTTTTTTTTAAGGTCACGAAACATTTTCGTATAAACCTATAAGTCTAACGTGTTTTAAGTTTAATAGATAATCTAAATCTATAACAAAAACACAAAAAATCTCAATATTATTAGTCAAGTCAAATCCAACATTTTGTACAATTAAATTAGATTCCAATAGCCCACGGCTGTAGCACGTAACGACCACTAAAATCTAATTTTGTACACATCTAATGTAACAGACAAGTATTTTCATGTTGATCGGTAACAAAGTCCTCGGCTGTAGCACGAAACGACAATGCACCGAAAACAAGAAATACTTTCTGTCATGTTGGAAGACCATAACCGACACAAAACTTTTTGTGCCTATGGCCGATTACAACTTGACATATATAATACATAGATCTCATCTTCTTTGTTATTAACCAATAATTAAAACTCTTTTAATCATTAATTCTATTTCTAAACTCTTTAGAAAATTAATCTCTCCCTTAATATAATTTCATAAATTAAATAAATAATTAATAATATTAAGATCACATCTTAATTATTTTATAATAAAATAAATCTCATTTAATCAATTAATAAAATTGCTAACTAATTATTTATTTCATAAATAAATAATTATCAGCCATTATTAATTAAATAATATTATTTAACAATCATAATCATATTATAAAGAGATTCTTTTCTTCAATTAAATATTTCAAATCAATAATAGATAATAGGATGATTCCCAGATCGGGAGGAGCATTGTCAAGAGGCGTCACTTAATACCCCTTTCTTACAGATCAAAATCTGTTTTTGACAGAATCATCCTTTCTCTCAATATTGAAAATTCATATTTAATTACGTGTTTCAAAAACACAAAAATCTCATGATTGTATTCATAATATTATTATTAAGGCAAGAAACGATTCCTATTTCTAGATTTTCTAGCGCACGCCTTATTTTGATTTAAGTTCACCTAAATCTATCATCTCATGGTAAACATAGGCATATATCTCATATATAAACATAAATAAATAAGTAAGCATGCAAGCAATATCATGTCACACATTGATATAATGATGTATGGATTTATTATAGCATTTAAAAGCAATTTAAAACAATTAAAACATGCTTTAAAACACTTCCGGGAATATAAATATTTCAAAAATATCATATAAAAAATATTTGACCACTCCATTAGATCCGTCTCGGAAATACGAATCCAACGATATATTGCACGCCCAAAACGGAGTTACGAAACTCCCAGAAAATCAAATTTAATGTGGGCAGAAGGGTTGTAACGCATTTATGACATGCGTTACGATAATTTAAGTCTATTAAACACTGTAACGCATATGACTACGGCGTAACATCCCTGTCACGCATTTCCAGAATGCGTGACACCCCTCCCCCAGCGTTTGCTGACCACGCGCGAGGACAGCGGCAGCAGAGTTTTTTTTTTTTTTTTTTTGTTTGTCAGAGGTGCAGAGTGCCGTTACACCTGATGCTTTATTGCTTTTGTAATGTAACTCCCAAGCTTCATTACACTTACTCCTCATTTACTAACAATAACTTTTATTATTAATCTCATAATTTTAATATTAATAAATTAATTAACAATTAATTAATTAATTAATAAAAATTTACAGGAATATGATTTCTCAAATCAAGCAGTAGCAAAAATTACCGGGTGGTTATGGGGTCCTTGTACAATTTCAATTTCATATCATTCACATGCATGATTATTTTATGAATTTTAATCAAAACAATTTTAAAAAATTCATAACAAATAATCTACACATCACAAAATTATGAAAAAAATATCTAGATGATCCACAACACTTGTAGAACCCAGATCCATGGTCAAAATCTCATGCAAATATTATTTCGAATTAATTCATAATTAAATCTAAATAAACTTGCAAAAATCATAATAAATCCATACATGCATAAAAAAATCTGAAATTTTTTTATATGAATCTCTATATGCAGAACCTAGCTCTGATACCATTGAAGGAATTTACGGACGAGCGGAAGCGCGGTATAACAATTATTCCGTAAAAACCATGTATCGTGCATATAGAAAATCATATAAAACGAAATAGCGGAGGAATCGAAACCTTACCTTGAAAAATCGAAGCTTTACAAAATGGTGTTTTAGCAGTTGCTCCTCAGAGTGTGAAGCACTCTACCGGTATCCACCAAGATTAATTCTTCGACGAAGCTTTTTATAAAACTAAGCTTTTATAAAAATGGAGGTTTGAGAGAGAGAGAGAGGGAGATGAAGAAGATGAGGGAGGCAACTAGGTTTTTCACAAAAACCAAAAGTATATAAACTCATTCTCATCTCATTCTATTTATAGGGCTCATGTAGGGTTTTCATAATTAATATATCATTATATATTAATATATAAATCCTACACTTTATCTTATAAAATGTTAAATAATAATTAAAACAATTTTAATCATTATTAAAACAACTTGCTCTCTCAAAATACTTTCATCAATAAATTAATCTTTTTATGGTGTGACCCTGTAGGTTCAAATTAAGCCGGTAGTAGAAACAAATAATAATAAACTTTTTATTTATTATTTATATGAATTCTAAAATTCATTAAATATAATTAACTGATTAATTATATTTATTCTACATCGTGAGTGATGCTTCTCAACATATCGCGACTATCCGGATAATATGAATTCACTGCTTAGAATACCAAGAAGCTGTCAGTGACTAGTTACCGTACAATCAATTCCTTCTACCCTACAATATCCCGATTAAATACAAGGCATGGAACTCGTGTCAAGCCTATCAAATTTAATCATATGATTTCTTATTCATAATGCAAAGTTCATATTAATGCAAATTAGAAACTCCTTTCTAATTTCATACACTCTGGCCAGAGATTCCAGAACTCGCATACTAAGAATAACATAGGATATTCACTTCCTTACTAGAAGGGGTAGATCCTTTATTGACCGTTAACTATCTCCATACACAAATCCCTATGCCCAGAATAGACCTAATGGATGTCTTTGAGACTAAGGACTAAACCAAAGCATAGTTCATTATATACAAGATTACTCTAACGATCTCAAGTCTAAGGACACTTGTACAACTATCACTCAGTGAACAACTATCGACACGTGAGTAAACTCCATTAGTTGTTCAACTTATCGAGTCATGTTCAGTGAACTTATTCCCTAATAAGCACCTACATACTAGCTATAGTGTCACCACACAAATGCCTATGAGAACAGACATCCTCCTGAAAGGAGCAAGCATAGTATGTACCAATCTTTGCGGATTCACTAACTTCCAATTAGTTATCCTATGATCAGGAACTGTTTAAGTCTAGAGTTATCATCTTCTAGATCTCACTATTATAATCTCATTATAATTCTAGAAGCTTTACTCTAAACTATGGAACATCTTATTTAAGACAATTTAAATAGATAAGGCCCGTAATAAAAACAAATAAGTCTTTTATTAATATTAATGCAATCAAATAAGAGTACAAGAAAGTTCTCCCTAAATCATCATGCATGATTGGATTTTAGGACAAACTCTTTCAACTAGGCCCTGTTTTTTATGCAAGACCTGGTGATGGAAGAACACCTACCTTATCTAAACTACTGCCCTATGTGCCGAAAGAAATGTTTGTTAAGAAGGGGAAGATTCCACTGAGGTATGCTTTTGACTTGTAGCTAATTTTTACAAGGGCTAGCGACATATGCTTAGAATGTTTAGATATAGAGGACTAGATTTTTAATATGAAGTGGCCTCATTGCAGGATGCAATCAATCATTATATGATGAAGAAGAAATGAAGAAGGCCTACTGAACAGTTTGTCGTCTCTCAGGTACTGATTTATATGATTATATCACAACTAATGAGTGCATGTTTCTGGTGTGTCATGTGTGCATGCATAGTCTTTGGCCATGGGGAGAGGAATGGAGGTTTGCCACTAGGCTATCAACGAATCCTCGAATGTACATGTCGTATTTATAAGTATCGCAACGAATCCTACTCTTTAATTACACTATCCCTGACAATAAGTACATGTGATAATTTAGCTCATGGATAGGTGGAAGTTGTTATTTAAGCTCTTGTGGTTGTACAGTTGTGCTAATCTTCAAATGCTTCCGTACTAAATACAATTACCCTTTATTTTCTCTAAATTCTGCAAACCCCTGGTCAAATTATATTTTCTGCAATGTGTTTTGTCTCTTGTACATTACTGAATGAGATAGATTATCCAGGACCAGAAACTTGTTCTGTCCTGGTATCAATGTCACAGCGAATTTAATTTTTTAAGGCAGTGGTTGTCAGTGAACAATAATATCCTCCACCTTCAGGACTAAACATTCCCTTCCCAGTTAGTATTAATTTTGTTGGGAATATGAAGTTACAAATGATGCAATCGATCAGTTGAAATCAAATTAACTTTGTGGTAAAATGAATGGACAAAATGTGTAATCTAGTTGAATATTATATATGATCCAATTCTTAAGTAATCAACTCTCATATAAGCTTAAGGTGTTCATAGGAGAATATTGTAATTAACTCAAGTAATCTTATGCATGTTTAACCAGTTGACTTTTATGTCTTCTTTTGTAGGACAATATTACCAAAAAACTCACCACAGGAGATGTCGCTTTTGATGAGCTTGGTGCAAAACATGGTCCTAATTGGCTAAAAGGAAGATGCTTTAAGTCAGGAATGAGCAGTTCTAATCCGCCAACAGAAACATATGTGAAAGAGCTGACCACAAGGATTAAGGAAAGCCTCGCTTCTGAGGTGGAGGAGAAAATGAAGAAAGTCGAGTCTGAATTTGAACAGAAGATGCAACGGAACTTGGCAATTGCAATTAAAAAACTTGGAGAGGCCGACCCGGACATCACAGTTGATGTCGAGAAGTTGTGTGTAATTGCTACAAGTGAAGCTGATGATGGTACACCTATCGCTGGAGGCAGTAGCTTCTAGTATCACTGCTTTCTAAGTTTAAGCTTCTAGTACATTATTTAACTTAGAATTGGGATGTAAAAGTACTTATGGATGTTAACTAGTTTTTATCTTCTAATTCGGATGTTAAATTAGTTTGTTTTGTTTGGATGTTGAATCAGAATTTATAAGTTTGTTTGGATGTTGAGATTCATTTCTTTGTGGTTCATTGTGGTTGAATGCTATTTTGGGATTGTATACGTTTAAAGAGGTGCTGTTCAATTGTTTTTTGGTAAAGTGTTACATTAGCCTGTTAAAGTGTTACATTAGACTGTTAAAGTGTTACATTAGCCTGTTAAAGTGTTACATTAGCCTGGTTAAAAAATAGGGGCACAAGTGGGGTCCACAGGTGGGGCCCAGTAGTGGGGCCCATTGGTGGGGCCCAGTAGTGGGGCTCACTGGTGGCCCCACTTTTTTAAAAAAATTGAAGCACCCTAAGGTAACCGAATTTTATGTTGCAATATGTCATTTTTATGTTACAGTAGACCTCTAAGGTAACCGATAGGGCATGTTACCCTAGGGGTGAAATATGTTACCTTAGGTACCCTAGGGTAACATCGAAAATTGTAACTTATAATTTATATTACCTTAGCCCAAAAATGGGTCTATAGTAACATTTTAGCACCCTAAGGTAACATAATTTTTTGGTTACCGAAGGCCATATATGGTGTAGTGACTTGTGCATAATATCTCTTGTTTCTTATGCCGAGTTAGCTCATGTAAGCTTAGAGATGTTGTGCATTTGTGGATGTTGTGCATTTGTGTTATTCCTCTACGAAGAAGCCAAAATTAGAGATGGATGCAAAAGCTTAGAGATGTGGATTGAAGAATTTAAGGACGCGTCCTCCCGCATAGAATCTTGAAGACAAGAAGAATAAGGACGCGCCCTGGAGAAGAAAAGTTACAAAAATTTTGGTGTTGTTTAAGATTGAAATTCCATGCTTCATCTTTTGATTTTACATGGAATTGGGGGGTAGTTGTTATGCCCAAAATTCGGTTCGGATATTCTAAAATGGATTCGGGTCAGATATGGGTTCAATTTGGGGATTTTCAGGATAAATTAGGGTTTTGATAAAGGTTTACAGAAGGAGGACGCGCCCTCACCTCTCGTACGTGGAGGGCGCGCCCTGAGAGACATATAAGTAGTCAAAAAGGATGTTTGTTAGTTTTACAAGAAATTATGCCACGCCCTCTCCTCCCCTACAAGGAGGGCGCGCCCTTAGTGATAAAAATATGTTGATGATTTCTACTAAAGCTGGTTTTCTAAAAGCTATTGAAGAAATCCCCTCGTGGTGAATGTTTGCAGAAGGAGGACACACCCTCACCTCCCGTATGTGGAGGGCACGCCCTAGATATTGGGAAGGCCATTAAATAAGTGTTGTTTGCTGATTTTACAAAGACTATTGAAGAATTCCCTCCTGTCGTATCTCAGGAGGGGAATGTTCGTCGCAGAAGGCCTCCAGGGGTATGCCTGGATATAAGGACCCATCTTAGACACAAAGGGCGCGCCCTAAGGTGGAAAGATGGGAACTTTCTGGTGTGTGCTTTGGGAGCTCTATTCCTGTAGCCAATGGACGCGTCTTCATTGGGGAACTTTGGAGTAATCCTGCACTTTGCACCCAAAAGCTCTGGATCACCTGTCCGGCTATCTGGTGGGTGCTTCTCATTCGGGGGACAGGGATGCGTTCTGCACTTGGGGTAAACCATGGCTATACCTGCATCCTTGAAATCAAGAAATAGCTGGTGGCGGAAAGGACTAGTCCTCGACGGGGGAAGTTTCCTTATCCGTGAAGTCTTGAGATCTTGGATGAGCCTTGGGCCTTTTGTGGTTAGGCCTCATAGTAGAACATTCTGGAAGCTAGTTCGTCAATCCAAGCCCATTTGGGTTTCTTGCTCTCCAAGAACTACGTGGGCTTGATCCTCTATAAATATAGAGGTACGTAGGCAAATTGAGGGGGATGGAAGCGAAGAGCTACGAGCCACCACCAAGAACCCTCTCAATCTCAGCCCCCAATTCATCACAACGACCACACTCCGGCGACTTATTCGGCGAAGAACCACCGTCATAGATCTTGATTCCGGTGACAGACCTCAAACTTTGTTGTTACCAAATTCCTCCGTCAACAATAATTTTGTAACAGTTTGCTTCCTAAATTAAACATTCTAATATAAAACATAATCCATCCTAATAATCAAGAAAGCCAATAACAGTTGCAACTTCAATATATATAAATAACTTCCAGCACAAATTTTCAGTAATACTTAAACCAACGATTACATATATGCGTCAAATATGCCCAAAATATAGTTAATAGTAACATGAATCTAAGTTCTTCATAATGTTTCAGAAGATTTAATAACTACTAATAAGACAAAATCATGAAGGAGTATCGACTCCACTTGCATCACGTTGTTAGCTATGTGGCTCCACACTTAATTAACTCTTCAATATCAACTTTCAGCTATGGACACTTTTCTGCCAGTTTGGACATCATCATCTTGACATTTTTTCGAACCTTCTTCTCCACTTTTTCATCCATGCATCTCTTGTGCAAGTTTATCCGAATCTTTTTAGTCAAACTTGCAAAGTACTGATGTGAGATAGTTGACAAAGTCGCAGCTCGTATTGCCAATTTTCCCTTTACTTCCTTTTTACAGATAAGTCTTCCTACTAAATAAGACCGGTTGTGTTCTTTGCCACCATAATCAAGCTATTAGCATCCTCTACATTTCCCTCCTTAAGAATTTTCTTAACATCTTCCTCTAATAAGAATTAAAGTTAATAAATAATAATGCATAAACAATGCAGAAATTTTTTTAATTACTACTAAAATAAAACTTAACATCTTCTTTGAAACCACATCAGCATAGGTAATTTATACTCATGTGTGTCATCTCTTTTACCTGTTTTAACGTAAATATCAACGTCTAATATTGGTGCCCGTGGTTCATCAGGTTTAGCAAGCTACATCCTCGCCTTGCATAAAGCAGTAATAGAGTTATAATAAACATGGACAGAACCTACTTATTTATAAAATAACTGAATTTTACATAGATAGTTATTTTAAGAGCAATTTATCAACTAAAATACATCAAATACTTTTCTGTTATCAACATAAAGGGTTTAATAATACCTAAATTATTAACCAAGTCAATGTTTATTTATAATGCTTAAACACTTATTGACCATCTAAATGCATTTAAACTGTTGGGTTTTATCCAATATGATGTTATTGTTTTGATGTATTATTGATAATTGTTTGGATTAATAATACAAGTTTGGGATGTGGGTATTTTCACATCAAATATTTTGTGTGTTCTTGTTTTACTTTTACTTATTGATTTGATAGAAGTAGAAGTAATACTTGAATAACGTGTAATCGCGTTTTGGTGGATCTTGTCAACTAAGTAATTGATTGCATGGATACTCTGTATTGGTTGTTTGTGAATATCGGATTGTGTATAGTCCCCTAACCTAACAAGTAGAAACAAGAGCCAAGGTTCGGGTTCGAGATGGATGAGGTTGAGGGAAAGTTCGAGATTCAATTGGTATGTAGGAGCAGCATGATGAAGGATTTTCTGACAAGGAGACTACTAAAGCGGGAAGAGACAAAGTTACGTACGGTATGGATTATTCGGTTGGCCTTGCACCGTGGATCAATCTTGATGTTCTTGAGGAGTGGGTTTCTCAGGAAATATGTGTTCGGACTCGAGTTGGAATAAGATGGAAGAGGACATCGTAATTGTTTCAATGACTTGATCAATAAGGTGAACTATTTGGATGATACTAGTAATTTTCTTCAGGAGGCCGAAGGATTGTGAAAGCAAGGATCGGGTGACTCAATATGTGGAGGAGCACTCGTGATGGTTGATGCACGTAATTTTGTAGATAGATATAGTATTCTGTCAAGACAATTGTTGTTGTTCTGTGTTCTTAAATTAATTGTATGTTTGTTCCATGTGATGATGAAGCTATTTTGTAGAGATGTGTTTTTAGCTAAGGTAATGATTTTTCTCTTTCCCCTGTACAGGCTTATTAGAAGGCTGCATACCCTGCACCTTGTACAACAACACGTGTTCCCTCAATGCTTGTAAGAGATTCGTTGAGCAAACTATGAACAACTTGTCCATTCTTCTTTATTACTATCATTTCATATATTATTATAGTACTTATATAAAGTCGTCTTGAGTTAATATGATCCTTGTATTTTTCAGTTTGATGTTGAAATATGGAATTGTTTTCCTGAGGCCATTTGGATATTTTCTGCTGCAGGATAAATTATTAGACAAGCATATAGTTAATGGCAATTTTGGTGATGGAGAACTGCAAATCATTGGTTGGCCATGGAAATCTCTTGTGGTAAGATAGATTTGATCTGTTTGTTAGCCGATGCTTATACTATAAATATTAAACCCTCCTCCCAACACACCACAATTTTCGTTTTAGTAGAGTTAGTGACTTAATTACACTATAATTTGTTTATTTGTTTAAGATAGATTTGATCTGTTTGTTAGCCGATGCTTATACTATAAATATTAAACCCTCCTCCCAACACACCACAATTTTCGTTTGGCTGATGCTAGTTTTATTGCTACATGTGGTAGCTTTCAGGGATCTTTTGGGACTCACTATTGTACTCTGTTCTAAGAGTGGCGGTTTCAGCATCAAGCTTCCGACATGTAAGGGAACTAGGCCCTGTTTTTTATGCAAGACCTGGTGATGGAAGAACACCTACTTTATCTAAACTACTGCCCTATGTGCCGAAAGAAATGTTTGTTAAGAAGGGGAAGATTCCACTGAGGTATGCTTTTGACTTGTAGCTAATTTTTACAAGGGCTAGCGACATATGCTTAGAATGTTTAGATATAGAGGACTAGATTTTTAATATGAAGTGGCCTCATTGCAGGATGCAATCAATCATTATATGATGAAGAAGAAATGAAGAAGGCCTACCAAACAGTTTGTCGTCTCTCGGGTACTGATTTATATGATTATATCGCAACTAATGAGTGCATGTTTCTGGTGTGTCATGTGTGCATAGTCTTTGGCCATGGGGAGAGGAATGGAGGTTTGCCACTAGGCTATCAACGAATCCTCGAATGTACATGTCGTATTTATTTATAACATTTAGTAGGCTCTTACTGGACTCTTTTTCGTTGTACATATAAAATGAAGAACTGAAAGATTGGAACTTTGGTTAACAATGTTATAGAAACTATAGAATGATAAGTAAGTCTGAGATAATTGGTGCTTTCAACTCTTTTATGTTGGGGAATATTAGCTACATTTGCTTTCTTCTGGTTGTATGCTATTTAGACTTTATTGGCAAGAGCAGTGAGCCCTATTGTTTTTTTTTTCTTTCTAAAGTTTCAAGATATTAACTATAGACTTCAGCCCTTCATTTATCTATTGCTTATTTAAAAGTATTACTCCCTCCGTCCCAGCCAGTTCTTTACATGGCGGCTGGGCACGGAGGTCAAGGATAGTGGGTGTAAAGTGGGTGTAATATTGTTAAAATAAATGAGGTAGTGGGTGTAATAGTGATTTTATTGTTAAAATAAGTGAAGTAGTGGATGTAATAGTGATTTTATTGTTAAAATAAGTTAAGTAGTGGGTGAAATAGTGTAAAGTATTGTTAAAATAAGTGAAGTAGTGGGTGTAATAGTGTTAAAACTTACTATTTTGGGTAATGTAAAGAAATGGTGGGACGGCCCAAAAAGGAAATTGTAAAGAAATGGATGGGACAGAGGGAGTATTACTGAAGCCTGGGAATGGGACTGATGGTCAACCGATGTAGATACCACAAACTCACAATGCACTTAGGTAGCAAGAATGCCTGTTTCCGAGAAGTTGGTATTAAATAATCCCAGAGACCTGAAAGAACTTGCCTAAGAATTTGCATGACCACTACTTTTTTCGTATAATTTGCGAACTCAAAATATACTAGAAGCCTAAACAATTAATCTTAACTCCATCTCCTTGAATATTGTCATTCATATTTTAACTCTGTCTCCTTTCATATTATCATTCATTGTGAAGACAAACATGATCTCCCTTTATTGTTGTGATGTTTATACATATGAGTAACCTGATTTGTCCCTTGTAGGTGATTCCTTGTGCAGTATTAGCTTTAGTAGTTCATCCATCGACGTCACACAAGTTCCTTGACAAAGTATCATGGGGATTTTTTGTATATTTGGAGTCCGTTTCAGTGCTGCTACCTCAACTGCCGGTCATGCAAAATACTAAGGTAATAAATCAGGATGGTAATAAATCAGGATGGTAATAAGTAATGATAAGTTTGTTTCCCTTGGCAACTTCTCATATAATTATTATTTATTTCTGGTTTCAGATTGTTGAACCATTTACTGCTCATTGTGTATTTGCTTTGGGGGTCACAAGGTTCTTGAACTGTGCTCATTGGGTTCTCTACAGCATACATATTTACATTACACTTGCTAGTCAATAAAGATGCATGTCGATAACTGGCTGAGTACAAGTATTAATATTTCGCTTGTGACAGTTCTGGGACGTATTGGGGTGCAGTTGGCACTTAATCTTTTTGTGCGGAGATTGTGGAATGAGCTAATGCCTACTTATTTGCTGGATCGTATTAGAATATAGAATGTTATCTCTTTGTAATTTTACCATCTTGCTATAAATGAAGCTCGTGTTGAGCATTAGTTAGCACTTACGGAGAGATACTATTTAATTTCAAGTCTTTATGAAAGTTAATTATTTTTTTGGGATCTATTTTATAAGTTCATCATTTAATGTGAGTTTCTAGTTGGTGTAATTGGAGTTGGCAATTTTTTTTTTTGGTTTGTATTTGATTTTGAGATATATCACGTTAACAAAATAGCAGAGAATATATAAAATTAATTTTTTAAAAAAAATAAAGATATTGTTGCATAGCGCTTCAACAAGTGCTATTGATGAACATGCACTTAGGAAATACTTACTTCAATAGCGCTTATGAAAATGCTATCTAAGAGCAGAACTTAGAGAGCTACAAAAAAAATGTTATCTAAGTGATTTGAACTTGCATAGCGGTGGCTTATACAGCGTTCAAAAGCGCTATGCAAGCCTTAAAAAAAGCGCTATGCAAGTTCAATTTTGTAGTAGTGTTATATACAGTCCCATCAGCCATAAAGTACAAAAGAAAATCCTTCTTTAAACTCTTCTGATGAATCAACTGTACTGACTCCAGTCTATCTAAATTTTCTTGTGTAACACCAAGACCTGGAACAGCTAGTGATGAAGGATCTTGAGGACTAGTATTCATTCTCTTTTCTCTGTGTGAGCCCAACCCAGCTTTATCTCTTCCTATCTTTCCCATTAAGGCTCTGCTCTATAGAAAATTTCCTCCAGCCTCTCCAACCTCCAGAGTTTATTCACGAATTATTGATTTCCCAAAAATTGCTTGCATTTGAGTAGACAAAGGCTTCTGCACAACTTGTGTAGCAACAGAGGTTATATTTACTTTCTTTAATACCTTTTCTTCCTCAACAGCCTTACCCTTCATCTTCTGTTTAGCCTCTGCTTCTGTTGGTTTTCTAGATACTTGCATCCTCTGATCAGCACCAACATTCTCTTTGATAGTAATGCCTTTAAGAACAGGCCTAGCAGCTTTTGCTCTCTTTTTGAATTTGCCAGACTTCATAGCTTTCTGATGTTCTTCTTGTAAATTCTTTTCTTCAGCTTGAATGTCTGCAAGTGTAACACCTTCTTCATTCTCTTCAAGGAACAATTTAGCAGCCAACTCTTCATCAGTCTGTGGATTCTCAATGAATAGAAAACTCTGAGCCTTTGATGTACCCTGAGCATCAGTGTTTACTCCATCAGACTTTGACTTAGAAGTTCTGCCAGACAGTAGACTCATATCAGCTTTGAACTTTAAACTCTTTTGACTTTTTGCTCCTCCATCTCCAGCATCATCCTTTTTAGTTAGAGGTTGTTGAGATTGTCTGCATTTAGACTTATCAACTCTCTCCCCCTTTTTGACATCATCAGGAATTAAGATAGATGTAATTAGCTCCAAAGAGGTAGCAATGGAATCAATCTTATTAGACAATGCAGTCTGATTTTGTTCAACTTGGCCTAGCCTTTGAAACAAAGTTTCTTGAGCTTTAGAGAATTTCTAAATCTTTAATTTAGTATCTCTCTCCATATTCATGTCTCGGGTCTGAATTTCAGTTCTCAAATCAGTGATTGCCTTCTGAGAATAATCAAATCTTCCATTCAGAGTTTTGACTTGAACCACAGTTGCCTTCAGACATGAAAGAATCTCTGGATTGGAAATCTCTCTAGCAGTTTGCTGAACAAATTTAGCTGCTCTTTTTCGTGGAAAAATGCAATCCTCCTTATACCAATTCTCAGAGAATGTAGCAAGATACTCTGCTTCAATGTCATGTGCTTTTGAAGGTTGAGAGAAAGCTGCATGCTTTGCATCAGTTTGTACTGGAATACTCTCAGAAGAGTTAGACTCTACACTTCCTTCATCTTCATCATCAGCATGTGCATCTTCAACTGGATCAGGAATATGCACTTCAACATGTTCAACAACAATCTCTGCAGTTTCAACATCAACTTGCTCTGCAGGTTGATCTTCAGACTCAACAGACTTTGCAATTTGAACAACTGCTTCCATAGTCTCAGAGAGTACAGCCTTGGTTAATTGCTCAACTCACTAGTACAGAAATGCTTTTCTGCGTCGCACTTTAGGCGTCGGTTTTTTAGAGAACCGTCGCCTATAAAGATTATATGCGTCGGGTTATGCTTTAACCGACGCTAAAAGTCATTTGTGCTGATCTGTTGCGTCAGTTATCCAATAAACCGACGCCTAAAATGATCTATAGCGTCGGTCCTTTTGCAACCGACGCTGTAGGCTCTACTTTAGGCGTCGGTTCTTTTGCAACCGACGCTGAAGGCTCTACTTTAGGCGTCGGTCCTTCTACAACCGACGCTGTAGGATGTACTTTATGCGACGGCGCGCTTAGCTTTAACCGACGCATTAGGTTTTCCTTCCTGCGACGGCGTAGCTTTAACCGATGCTGTAAGCTGTAGCCTAAAATTGCTTTGATTTACTTATATTTTTACTATTTCTTCACATCATATTTTATTATTTTCATGAAATTTTACTTCACAATAATATATATGATCACTTTAATATTTAATTTATAATATTTTATTATATTACTAGTTTTTACACCTAGTAAGTTATAAATTATTAATAAATTAATAAATATATTATAAATCAAAAATATTTTTCTTTTAAATTAAACCAAAATCCTGTTATAAATATATTTAAAAAAAATGCTAAATTGAATTTATATTCCAATATGAGCCAATATCATAAACATATCCTCAAATTAATTAATCCTCGATTGAACTTTCTTATCCCGTAGTTCTTCCTCTCGACAAACATACCTTCTTCCCCAATTGCTCACAAACATACTGGTCGGCTTTGTCCACTGTTAATTCATACAACTCACTTTCTCTACTCTCACTTTCTCAACTCGATATTCACTGGGTTCACTCTCACTTTCTTCACTCCGCTGATAACTCGATTTATCGGGTGCGATTTCTCGATTGAAGAGATTTTACTTATGTGCGTTCGATTGCTTTAGCTAATTGATTGCTTCTCTGGGTTCTTTTGATCAATTTAGGGTTCTTTGTATTCACAGAAAGAGGGGTTTCTTTGCTGGTAAGTTTCTTTGGATTTATAGGGTCTGTGTTGTTTCTTATGTTGTATGTCTGTTTTGTTTCTTTTTTTTTTGTCTGGTATGTATGTATGATTTTCTTTCATTTTGCCCTAACTGTATTGTAAAACAGATTAAGTTTGCAGTGCTCTTGTAATGTGATAATTCAAGCTGATGTATAGTTCTTTTCAAAAGTTTATCCTATTCGTTTTCTTTTCAGAAAAACTACTGCTTATCAATTACAAATCATTGAGTCTAAGAGACTAATTAATTAGTAGTACTATTTTTAACTTTTACTAATCTACAGATTTGCTAAACGTATCATATCAGTATCATAATATCACTGTTGATAAATTTAAAATTAATTGAACAGATATTTTTTCAAAGCCTTTTTTCCCCTTAAGTTTATGCAAATATTAAAAATATGAAGATTTTGCATTGTAACACTATAGTTATTATCTCACATTTAAGTTTTTGTCTTAGCTGATGAATATATCTTGTTTTTCTTATGGTTATTTTTTATGCTTATTGTTATGCTAAATTCACGCAAGCGCACGTAGTCATAAGTAATACAATTAAAGTTCGTTCCACAGAGATCTTGGTTAAGTTTTACTCAGGAAATATGCCTATGCAATAATGTATGGTTTTAATTCACTGCTAAGAAAATAACAAATTGAGGTTGATTATCTAAATTAACTATGATGTAAATCAAGAATTAACTAATTAACAAGAATTAAATCCGAATTACTTATATGAGAATAAACATGGAATCCTAGTTTCATTATCTATTTCACTTAGAGTTGTAGCCTTCGATTAAAACATGCGATGGTTTTGATACCTGATCGAATAACACGAAAAGAGTAAAAGTTACCTCTCGGTATACTAGTACCAATCTACGCATACATCCACAAAAGAGATAGAAGATGAATAGGCACCTATTATGTTTAGACCCTATATCTCTATAGAATTTGAAAACATAAAGGTTGAAGCACAAGTTATTCACTTAGATCACATAGGGTAGCATAATATCTCTATTCATGCCACAAATCATGATGCTTAACATCAACCTATCCTATGCTAGCATGGCAAGTTCTAAATCTCAAGATCCACTCTCGCTTCACAAGGGATTAACTATTCAATTTAGATGTTAGCTACGCATCTAAAAGCATTAAGATTAACCATACGAGGATATCAAGAATTCACCACACATAAATCTCTAAGGCATGCAAACTACTAAGCTACATAGATAAATCCACTAGGATCCCACGATAACGATTAGTTCATAATCGAACCTTTCGTCACCATGGGATTTGACAAAAGCATGATATCAAACAAGATAATGAAGATGAATAAATCAATAATAGAATAAGGTTTAGTGAACAAATCCGTGAAAGTAACAAGCATCCAAAAGATACGCCTCCATAAAGGAATACAAGAAAACTATATCTAGATCTTCTTGTCGTCACGATCCTCGCCTTGGCTTCTCTCTGGTGCTCTGAACGAATTGTGTGTAGATTGTGTATGTAGGTGGTTTTTCTGTGCCCCAATGTGTGTATTTATAGCCCCCAGTGCCTCCTTGACCAAGCAATTACCGTAATCGAAATAGGATAGAATTTCGGTAATTTTCCATCTATGATTGAAATAGAATTGCAATTCCCTTGTTTAATTATGATTCTGGAAGTTTCTGGCCGTCCCAATTAATTCCATGTTGGATAGGAGAAGAAAACGGCAATTTTCACAATTAAAATCAGATTCCAGGAACTTCAGGATTTTTCTACCGCGCACAGGCGCGGCCGCGCGCGCTTCCCACTGTCTCCAAGCGCGCCGGCGCTGTGTAATATAATGCTGTTTCTCCTCGCGCGCCCGCGCTGTCTACCTGCATATCACAGGCGCGCCCGCGCTGGGCTACTGATCTCGCAGAACTGCACTTTACTTTTGCTGATTTTTCCTCCGTCTTCAATTGCAATTCCCGGCACTTGTTCTAGTGACCTTCAAAACACCATATAATCGCTAAAACTCTATACCTGCATCAGAGATACACCCTGCACAATTCTACACAAAAACACGTCAAATCACACAAATACTTGAGATACAAGACACCAATTCAAGCCGAAATGGAACGATCCAAGTGGATATAACTCCACTTATCACTTATATAACTACTTCTCAACTACACCCTTCCTTTTCTTGCAGGTCATGTCCGTTGGTTTCAACTGGTTTGCTTCTTTGTTGATCTTACTTGTAATGAGACTAGTGACTTGTGGATTGTAGCACAGAAAGTTGGTAAACAGCTTGAGTACTATCACAAAGCATCCTCCCTGACATTTGTAATCCAGGTAAGACACCTGCTCTGCCGATCTTGTGTTTAGTTTGGGTAATATTACACAAGCACTATACTCCTATGACTATTTACTGAAATTTGACACTTTGTGCCAGTTACTTTTGCATTATCAGTTATGACTATGTAGTTGGTTTAACCAACTTGAAATATTTGTGGGATACATGAACAAAGTGAAAAAGTTAACATACAACCAGCATTTAGCATATCACCTGCATCCGGAGAAGCTTCAGGCGAGACACTACCACATAAGTATATTTTTTAGACAACTTCTGATTGAATGATACAGAGCCTCTACTTAAATTAATTATGAGGTAGATTACTGTTAAATGACTAGCTGTTTCCACTTGTCATCTATTACTAAATGATTTGCAGGGTCTGCTTAAAGTTAACGAAGATGGCGTGAGTGTTCTTGCATCAGAATTTATTGGTACCAAAATAAGGTAATATTCTTATGCAAGCGGATAGTAACTAAACATAAATGTGTATGTGTTATTTTAAATGTAAATTAATTTAGCGCACAAACTACAAACTGATGATTTGTGAGTTGTAACTGGTCCGTTTGTAGTAGACCATGAGCTTATATTTTATACTCTAGAGTGTATGCATAGTCCCTTGTATCTATACACCAGACTACCCAGGATCAATCAAAGCTAATCCTGGTTTTAATTAGACAGGGATAAAATTATTTCTCAGGATTTATGTGGTTGTACTAGATTGGGAAAACTTGTCTTGGACGTTGATGAACTAAAGGTGTGTACGAAGACAAGAGCAAAATCTGCATGCACAGAAGCCTGTCACATTGGCGAGTGTCTGATGCGAAAGTTGCCGCACCAAAAGGTAGCAGATGTTAAATCTGACAAAGTTCTCATTGATATATTGGACGAGAAAATTCAACCTTTTGACATGATAAAGCCTAAGAAAGATAAGAGTATTTTTCACTATACACAGAAACAAGGTAAGTTAGGAAAGCTATATTTTTTTCTCTTTTTCCTGAAGCAATAATGTAATTGTTTTACTTCTGCTCTGATGTACCTATCATATATATAGCAGAAGGATTATATTTGGGTGGTTCAACTTGTGATGAAGGGAAAGCCAAAGCACTTGCCTACCTTGTTTAAGGTTCGTTCTAAAAGTACATATGTTGTGATGAAATTTTTCTTCAAATGAAGATGTAATTAGCTGCCAATCAATCTTATTTTACTTTCAGATGTTTGATCCTAATGGCTTTACGGGTTGGTCAGTAACATTTGTCGATTGGTCTAAAATAAAGTGTCACCCAAGATCATTTAGGGCTCAAGATGTGACATTTGAGCTACTAAAGGCCATGACAGTATGCCTCGATTTCTTTAGCTTTTACTAAAGAAATTCTATTTGCTTACACTATTTCTGTTTTAACACGTTTTGTACAATAAATTGTTCAATGCAATCAATTGAAACCCGTATACATATTACAAGTGATGCAAAGGTGCACCTGAACTTCTTTTTTATTCTGATAGTGTTATTAATTATTGTACTTTATTCAAATCTTAAGGTATATGCTGGACTTCCTTTTCTCAACATGGAGAAACGTTTCTCAGAACTAGAACTTGCAGCCTGTATTTTCTTACACTAGTTACAAGTAATATTTTGACAAAATACACCATTGATTAGGGTTTCTGAACATTCCGAATTACTGTGGTTGGCCATTCATCCTTCTTAGTCTCGTATAATTTACCTTTTTAATACTTTTTTTTGGTCAGTTGCAATATGTTGTGTAGCCCAGAATGGTCATGTTATATTAGACACTAACAAGCTAGAACCTAGGATCAGGTGTCAAAGACGTAACTAATCACCTTTAATTTGTCATCTGTTCAGTTAGGCGAATGTTTCCATTATTTCATTAGTGTTCTATTAAATAATGCTCCCTCTGTCCTAAAAAAGATGTGTCAAGTACAGTTAGAAGCAAATTGAATTTTGCATTTTTTTACAATCTTGGGGTCCACACATTCTTATAAACAATTCTTTCCTCTACCGAGGCACCTTTCTTTTGGATAGAGTTATCCAGAGTTTGCAGTTCATGATGTTTATATGGTGCTTGTTGCAGAAATTCTTTAATGATGATTGTTTCAATTTGCTGTGTGTTCATCCAGGGCGGCAATGATTTGAAAAGGCAGAGTCGACCATTTCTTACTTAGTTCTTCTTGCCCGTCCTCTTGAAGGTTTTGTTCCTGTGACATATCTATGAAGTTGAATACTATCTCGCATCTATGTTAAATTAACTTATGTTTTGGAGGTTTTTGGACTTGTTAAAGAAAATCAAATTTGCACTAAAATCTAGAACGCATTCTTTGTTACCAAATATATTACAAGCTCATATATTAAACAAAGACGAAAGGCAATATCCACTGATGTTATATGTAAGCTTTAAAGAAATGTTAGTAAGGGAAAAGTGCAATAAATTTATATAAATATGCAGAACAAGTAACTATTGGTTTATTATTCTCTAAATTTGACATTGTTATCACTGTTTCTTTTTCAGCTAGCAACTATTTGTTTGGCTGCAGATGAGAATCCATTTGGCATTGTACTTGGCGGAATCTTGTAAATTCACTCTTTTCCAAAACATAAGTGTTGTTTCAGAGGATAAGCTAGCACCTGTTTTTTTCTCTCTGTTACAGAATCAACTACAATATTACTTTTTTTTTGTTTGTTTTATCTAATAGACATAATACACAACAGAACTGATAATAAAACTAAAGTTGTACATATATCTTATGCAGATTGCACTATCTGGTGGAGTTCTTTTGATTGTTTTTGGTATCCAATCCTTCTCGTCTACGGTAGAGTAGATTTGTGAGATGTAATAAAATTGAGCCCGTCTATGTATTCAATATCAGAAACTTATTAAATTAAATTTACATTCTTGTCTATGTTAAACTTGTAAATAAAGTAATTTATTAACTTCAAATTTACAGAAGTTATCTAGAGATGGAAAGGAGGCTGAAGGTGTACGTATATGAAGAAGGGGAATTGCCAATTGTACATGATGGGACGTGTAAAGATATATACACAACAGAAGGCAGATTTATACAAGAAATTGAGCAGGGAAACAGAGCAAGTTCAGAACAAGAGACCCTAACTTGGCTCACCTTTTCTTCATGCCCTTCAGTGTAACTTGGATGGTGAAACCCTTTACACTCCTAATACTTATGATCGCACCCCTCTTTGGAACTTTGTTTCTGATTACATCAGAGTTATCTCCACAAAACACCCTTTTTTTGCAAGTAATTGCCGTTTTTGACATTCTAAAAGCTTTTTAACGATAAACTTTCAGTCACACAACAAGACTGTGGCAGCTTCTGTCACATAACAAGAAACAACAATTAAGAGGCATGGAGGAAGATATGCAATCATTTGTATCCACAAAGGCAGAGGTACAACTTTGTAAGAGTTGGAATACAAAAAATGTTATTGGTTTTTTTTTAGTTTGTGATTTGGATCATGTGTGTATTTGGATGCTCCTGTTGGTATATTTTGTTTCTGCTGAAATCATTCCTTAACTTAATCTGTACTGCAACTATTGGGGCTTCTGGACATTCAAGAAGATTTGGTAATGTAAAAAGTGTATGTTGGTGCCGAGGCAATGATCTACTCAGAGGTATGTTGTTACTTTTTATGATAACTTCCTTGCTAACCTCTAAATAGTAACATATAATGACCATTCAAACTTTTATGCGACTAACAGATGCCAAGTTTGAAGCATATATAAAATCCAATTTGAACTTTAAAGTTTGATGAATAATTGTGAATAAATTGAATTTGAAGTTTAAAGACTACTACCAGAAAGTAATTTCAATTAATTTGTTCAGCTAATATAACCACATAATGGCTCATAACCACGCATTAAACTCAATCATCGCTAACATCTGTTAAAAGATTTCTACTCCTTTAGCTCCAAATTTTCCATTTGGCTTGATGACAGAATCGACAATCCCTTTTAAACATTATTCTTATTTGAATGCGTAGTTTTGCCTATCTATGTGGAAATGCTACATACATTATGAACTTCAGTATATAAAAATAAAAAGCATAATGCAAACTTTTGAAATATTGTAAACAGAAGTTACTCTGAAATTGGAGATAAGCCTCTTAGAAAAGTCTTATACAAGTATAATGTTGTTAGTGCTTTAGGTGTTGTCGTACAAAAAACTATGAGTCTTACACAAGTATAGGCGGATAAAATATATCATTCTTTTTCTGTCTTTGTTCCTGGTATGAAATTGAAAAATAACTCCATGCTCTTATATGACGGTCTTATTAACATATTTGCAGAGATGATAAAAGAAGCTGCTCGGGAATGTCCGGCATTGTCTGCTCAACAAGTAGCTGATGCTTTCGTGCTACAATACTATCACATTCTTCGTGCATCACATGAGAATCTCCTTAAGTTCTACAAAGATTATAGCATAATGGCTCATCCAGGATCCGAGGGTACGATGGTGTCAGCAACGACTATGCAGGTGTGTACATCAGAATTCTTTTAACGTAAAAATGAAATACTTGTTTCAGCATTTGCGTACAATCAGCTATATAATCCAGGTCCAAATTCCATTCTGGTTTTAAAATTCGATTACACAGGTAATGTCAGGCTGTCAGCATATCGATGTGGCAACCAACCAGGGGAACTAAGTTGTACAGGTTAAATTATGGATCAAATGTGCAGGTAGTATTACAGGGGACAAGTATAGTCACAGCTGAAAATCACCCGATTCATCTCCACGGATACGACTTTTTTGTTATAGCAGAGGGATTCGGTAACTTCGATCCTGAAACGGATACATCTAAATTTTGATGTTCTTGGTTGCATTTCCATTTTAATTTAAAATAAATGAATGATGTGTTGTTAAGTATAGCTATTTATATAAACCATTGCTCTTTTGATTTAGGTTCTACCTGATGGAGTGAAGTTAAGCGGTGATATAAATGTTTTGCTTCTGGGGGATCCGTCCACTGCAAAGTCACAGGTTCAGTTAATTTTTTTTATAGCTGTATATACATCTGGAAAAGGTTCATCAGCTGCTGGTCTTATAGCTTCTGTTTCAAGACATCAGTTTTGTAAGCTTGTGCATTTATTTATGCTTAATTTGTGGTGTTCTACTCTTATCTTTATCTCTTATTGTAATAATATGATTTTTTATCTTTGCATTAAGCGCGAATTTTATCTGGAAGGAGGGGCCATGGTTTTGGAAGATGGAGGAGTTGTCTGCATGGATGAGTTCGACAAAATGAGGGCAGAAGATAGGTCCCTAAATGGTAGGCACCACCTCTATTTGATCCACCCATAGGACAATTTTAGTTTTACCATATTAATTTTAGTTTGTGATTAAATTATTTTGTGTAAATTGACATTGACGAATTGTGTAATATATATTATATTATTATTAATAAGATCTTAGTGGTTTGTGTAAATCTTGTATTATTTCATTCAACTTGTATTATATAATGGGTTGACAGGGTGTTTGTTGGTTTGGATGTCTGTTTATCAAAATTGCAATATATATATATTTTTTAAAAAAATTGACTTTGAGCGTCGGTTGTTTAAATGACCGACGCCTTTAACACGACTTTGAGCGTCGGTTGTTTAAATGACCGACGCCTTAACATGACTTTGAGCGTCGGTTGTTTAAATGACCGACGCCTTTAACATGACTTTGAGCGTCGGTTGTTTAAATGACCGATGCCTTAACATGACTTTGAGCGTCGGTTGTTTAAATGACCAACGCCTTTAACATGACTTTGAGCGTCGGTTGTTTAAATGACCGACGCCTATAACACACTTTTAGCGTCGGTTATTTAAATGACCGACGCTTATAACAGACTTTTAGCGTCACCAACTTAACCGACGCTATAGGCCTATACCTATAGCGTCGCCTTCATATACTACGCCCAATAACCGACGCCTAAAGCCTATTTTGACCGACGCTAAAAGCCTATTCTGTAGTAGTGACTTCTTCACCTTTTTCAGAAACCTGGTGAGCATCAGAGAATAGCTCAGTGTGAGAGGCTACTGTTTCATCAAGAACTACATTAGGCTGATCAGCTGCACCAGTTTCTCTAGAATTAGCAGCAATAGGTGAAGTAGGAACATCAATATGATCAGAGAATGGTATGAAAGTTTCAACAAAATCATCCAATGTAGGAAAACCATCTCTGTTTCCCTCATTCATTTGCACATTTGCAGGTGTATGAGCAGCTTCCTCTGCAGTATCTATCTCAACAGCAGGTATCTCTGTAGCAATTACCTCTGGAGCTACCATATTCATCTCCTCATCAGATTCATCAAGGATCAACTTTCTCCTCTTATATGTAAGCACTTCAGCTTCACTTCTTCTTCAGAAGAATCTTCTTCTGTAGAATCCTCTCCAACAGATGGTGATGAAGGTCTGTTTGCTCTTGCCTTTGGAGCCCTTTTAGTCTTTTTGATGGCAATATGCTTGGTTCTTCCTCTCTTCTTAGGTTTAACCTGTGTTGGTGGTGATTGTTGTTCAGGTTGAGGTTGGGCTTGAGGTTGAGTTTGTGGTTGAGGTTGAATGGCTGCTGGTGTTTCAGTGATTGTAGTTTGTGAAGGTTCAGTGTTTGTGGGTTGAGGTTGAGTTTGAGTGGAAATATTTGTAGGTTGATGTGATGCAGTGGTTGAATGTTGAGGTTCAGTGTTTGCTGGTTGTTGAGGTTCTTGGGGTTGATGTTGGAAGTCCTGAAGAGCAAGAGGCAAAACTAACTCAGACACAGCCTTGGTTGCATCCTTGTTAGTCAAATCAGAGAATATTCTCTTGTTGACTTTAAAGGGCTGAATCACATCATTCTCAGCAATTGTAATATTAGGCACACAAGCAGTAAATAACAATTGACAGAATCTAGCAAAATAAACAGTAGTAGACTCTGACAATCTATCACCTAAGTTCATTAAGACAAGTCTGCCAAAATCGAAATTACTTCCATAGAGAAGAGAATACCCAATTTGTAGACTATGAGTAGGAATTGCATCCCAGTTGGTGACTTTCTTGCCAAAGGCCCTTGTTATACAGTCAAAGAAGAAACTCCATTCCTTTCTCAGTTGTGGCCTTTTCAGTGATCCAAGCTTGGCTAATGAACCTGAGTAACCTATTTGCTGCAACATCTCTCTCAGAGTATTTTCAGGAGCAACACTGTAGGAAGTGTGAGTATCAAAACCCATGGTTTCTCTGACAGTATTTGGAGTGATTACATAGTCTGTTTCCTCATATGTGAAAACAATAGACGGAGTCCCATTCTCTCCTCCATCGTCATAAACAGAATTCTGCCAGAAAGTAGCAATCTGCGAGGCAGAAAGCGTTGGTGGTTCAACCAGAGCTTGACCAATCTCCGAATCCCTCAAGAAATTCTGAATCAGATGAAACGCCTCTAGAACGTTTGCATTGTTCAATGGGGCTGCATAGTTGTTAGAAACAAACAATAGCCCTAGAGCAGTAAAAGATTTGGTAGCCATTAGAACGATTTGAGAAGAAAATATGAAAGAAAACGATGTGTAAGAAAGGTGTTTGCAAAAATGCCCAAGTGAAAAATACGAAGTAACTGAGTGGTTGTGTAAGTGGGTGAGTGAATATGAATCGTGTAAGTGAAATGATTAGATATGAAATTAAAAATTAAACCCAATCGTTTTAACATTTATACACACAACCAGTTACCATGTGTGAGTGGGACACGATCCTAGAGAAATGTGTGAATGGGACACGTGGCACATAATTAGCGGAACAGCTTTGCATGCTCAGTAATTATAGCATAATTATTGTTACTCTTTCACCTATTACCAATGCACTTTAACACTCTAATACTGATCAACAGTTGGCAGTTTACAATTTTTACCCCAAGTTTAGAAATTGTTTGAAATAAAATATACCTTAGAGTATTAGACAAAATCCATTAGCATTTGTCAATTCTCCAACTTCATTACTGTAACTCTTTCAAAAACTGCACAAGTGTGAATATATGTGTGTGTATAGCAGAGTTTACCAATCCAATTTTTAGAGCATCTAATATTTCATAAAATCCATAAAATAAATCAGTAAACATTGGATGCACAAACTCTCATAGTAAATACTGAATGTATGATGAATGCTAAACTCTGTAGAAAGATAATATACAGAAACTCTGAACTAACTTATACCCCCCCCTTTCTAATTTTTTATTTTTTATTTTTTTAAATCAGAGATTGTAACTAGTCACCAAAAATCCTAAAATTTTAGCCCTTATCAGATTGATAAGTTACCGGGTCTTCCTAATCTCTGACCAGTCACCACAAATCCTATAATTTTATCCCTTATCTTTTGATAAGTTCCTGGGTCTTCCTAGTCTTTGACTAGTCACCAAAAATTATAGAATTTTAGCCCTTATCTTTTGATAAGTTCCTGGTTCGTCCTAGTATTTGATTAGTCACCAAAAATTAGAGAATTTTAGCCCTTACTTTTTACCAGCAAGTTCCTGGGTCTTCCTAGATACAACTCTATATACAATTGCTTTGGGGGTTTTCTAACTACAGCAACTAACGAAACAGAGTTTGACTAACAGAGTTTAGAAGTCATCAACATCAGAAGTTATTCATGAGAGGCAATGCACACAGTATTTACAGACTCAGAGTTTAGGATAGATAAACTAAGAGATGCTATAAATATGAAACAGTATCATGCTTGTGTTAATTTTCTGCACAGTCTAAGATTAGATCATAAATAACTTAGAAAGATTCATGATTAATTACTGAGAATCATGCTTCTTACATATTTCTTCATCGGTGTTCATATCAAACAATAATCTTCTCAGAGTTTATCCAACATGTCAACAGTGTATGACCTAAAGTGCATGCTAACAGAATTTAACAGAATCCAAACAGAGTTTGCATAGCTGAGTTTAACAACAGAGTTCACATAGAAGTTAACACATCACAGAAACATAAGTAATGCAGTACATAAGTAAAATTTTGAGTCTAACCAATATCTCTAGTCAAAACCAGAGACAATTCCAAGTTCATTTACCAGCCTTGTAAATATAGCTTCACTCAATGGCTTGGTGAAGATATCTGCAAGATGTTGTTCTGTAGACACAAAATGAAGCTCAATATTTCCTTCCTCTACATGTTCTCTGATAAAGTGATACCTTATGCTGATGTGCTTGGTCATTGAATGCTGTACTAGATTACCTATCATAAAAATAACATTTTGATTATCACAGTAAATAGAAATTTTACTGTACCTCAATCCATAATCCAGCAATTGATTCTTCATCCATAGAATCTGTGCACAATAGCTACCAGCTGCAATATACTCTGCTTCAGCTGTAGATATAGAAATTGATTTTTGTTTCTTGCTGTACCAAGAAACAAGTTTGTCACCCAGAAATTGACAACTTCCACTGGTGCTTTTTCTGTCTATTTTATGGCCTGCAAATTCTGCATCAGAGTAACCAAGTAGCTTGAAATCTGATTCTCTGGGATACCACAGACCTAAAGTAATGATGCCCTTGAGATATTTAAAAATTCTTTTCGCAGCTGTGAGATGTGGTTCTCTGGGGTCTGCCTGAAATCTAGCATAGAGATAGGTTGCATACATGATATCAGGTCTACTTGCTGTCAGATAAAGAAAAGACCCTATCATGCCTCTGTAGTTTATCATATCTACTGAAGCTCCTATGTTTTTGTCCAACTTTGTTGCTGTTGCCATGGGAGCTGATGCAGATGAACAATCAAGCATACCAAATTTCTTGAGAAGATTTCTGGTATATTTTGCTTGATTTATGAAAATTCCATCATCTGTTTGCTTCACCTGTAGGCCTAGAAAATAACTAAGCTCTCCCATCATACTCATTTGATACCTGGACTGCATTAGCTTGACAAACTTTGTATAGAGTTTATCATTAGTAGACCCAAAAATTATGTCATCAACATATATTTGAACCAAAAGCAAGTCACTTCCAGATTTAAAGTAGAACAGGGTTTTATCAATTTTACCTCTGTGGAACCCACTTTCTAGAAGAAATTGAGCCAGAGTTTCATACCATGCTCTTGGTGCCTGCTTAAGTCCATAGAGTGCCTTATCAAGCCTGTAGACATAATCTGGATATTTGGGATCCACAAATCCTGGTGGTTGTTCAACAAACACTTCTTCTTCAAGTTTACCATTCAGAAATGAACTTTTCACATCCATCTGAAATACCTTGAATTTCTTATGAGAGGCATATGCTAGAAACATCCTTATTGCCTCCAATCTTGCAACTAGAGCAATAGTTTCATCATAGTCTATTCCTTCTTGCTTTGAATAGCCTTTTGCCACAAGTCTAGCCTTGTTTCTTGTAATAACCCCCTCACTGTCAGTTTTATTCCTGAAAATCCATTTAGTACCAACAACAGATCTATTCTTTGGTCTTGGTACAAGGGTCCAAACTTCATTTCTTTCAAATTCATTCAACTCCTCCTGCATTGCTGTTATCCAGTCAGCATCTTGAAGAACTTCTTCTACCTTCTTTGGTTCAGATTGTGACAAGAACGCATGAAACATACATTCATTTGTTGTAGCAGTTCTTGTCCTTACTTTTGCATCTGGATCACCAATAATCAAATCAGATGTGTGAGATTTGGCCCATTTCCTGGCTGAAGGCAAATGGCTTCTCTCAGTATTTGATCCTCCCCCTCGATCCATGTTCTCCTGATTTTCTTGTTGCCTTTCTTCATTCTCTGAGGCTCCCCCTGAATTTGATTACTCAGAGTTTGAACTGTCAGATTTTGGAATTTCAAAGTTTGAGTCATCAGAATTTGATCCAGATTTTCCAGCTGACTCATTTTCAGAATTTGAGTCATCTCTTTAAAGTGATTCTTCATGCTCCCCCTCAACTGGTTCTCCACTTGTTTGTGGCTGAAAAGTTTCTTCAGTGTTTACCAGTAGAGGTTCAGAGTTTAGCTCAACAGAGTTTGTCAGATCAGCATCATCAGAGTTTACTTCATCAGAGTTTAAATCTTCATTTTCAAAGTGCAGTTGATCATGTTCATCTACATCATCAAGTCTAGTTATTTTCCTGTCATTAAATGACACATGAATTGACTCCATGATCACCTTGGTTCTCAGATTATAAACTCTGAATGCCTTAGTTGACAGCAAATAGCCATCAAAAATTCCTTCATCAACTTTTAGCTCAAATTTTGTCAACTGTTCAGGATGGGTTTTCAGCACAAAGCATTTGCACCCAAAAATATGAAATATTTCAGGTTTGGCTTCTTTTCCCTCACCATCTCATATGGTGTTTTTCCATGCTTGTTGATCAGAGTGGCATTCTGAGTAAAATAGGCAGTTTGAACAGCTTCTGCCCAGAAATAGGTTGGCAACTTTGCTTCATCAAGCATAGTTCTGGCAGCTTCTATCAAGGTTTTATTCTTTCTTTCAACTACACCATTTTGCTGTGGTGTACCAGGTGTAGAAAACTCTTGCTTCACTCCTCTGTTCTTGCAGAATTCTTCCTTTGTCCAGCCGCTTTACATGCTCCATCAGAGTTAATGCAGTTTCATCCTTCTTTGCTAGAAAATACACCCATATATATCTGGTGTGTTCATCAACAATGACTAAAGCATATTTCTTTCTTCCAATAGACATCACATTTACTGGTCTAAAAAGATCAACATGTAGAAGATGATAAGGATCAACAATTGAAGATTCAGACTTGCTCTTGAAAGATGACTTCCTTTGTTTGGCCTTTTGACAAGATTTTGGGAGTCCTCTAACAAGATTCTTTCTTATTAGCTCATTGATGTTGTTCAGATTCAAATGAGAGAGTTTCTTATGCCACTTCCAACTCTCTTCACTGGACATTCTTGTTGATAGGCACACAGCTTCTCCATCAGAGTTTGTTGACAACCTTATTTCATAGATATTATTATGCCTGTGTACAACTAGAACAACTTTCCCTGTAGATTTACTTCTGATTTCACAAAATTCAGGCTGAAAATCCACATGATATCCTCTGTCACAGATTTGACTCACAGATAGTAGATCATGCTTGAGTCCTGGAACCAGAGCTACATTTGTGATGATGACACTTCCAAGATTGATATTGCCATATCCCAGAGTACATCCTATGTTGCCATCTCCATAGGAAACTTTTGGGCCAGCCTTCTCCATATACTCTGATAGCAGGGCTTTATTTCCAGTCATGTGTCCTGAACATCCACTGTCCACGACTAGGGTACTCTCCCTGATGCCCTGTAATCACAAACATTTACTGAAGGTCAGATTTAAGGATCCAGACTTGCTTGGATCCTTTGGCTTTCTTAACTTTGTTAGCTTTAGCAGCGGAATTTACATTATCAGAGTTTAAGCTAACTTTTTCAGAGTTTACACTTGCAGAATTAACCTTAACCCATTTCAAATTGGGCTTAAGTTCATAGTAATTATGATAAATAGCATGATAATCCCTGCAAGTATAAATAGAATGCCAAGTACTTCCACAACGTTTACATAAAGTCTGTGGTTTAGCTTTAACATTATCTTTCTTTACTTCAAACTTGGAAGGTAGAGAATTAATGTTTTTATTTTTCTTGCAAAAACTAGCAAGATGGTTAGTGCTACCACAGTTATGACATGTCTTTCTTGGACCAAAAGTAGCAAGCATTGGATAATTACCTTGAGTAATGTAACACCCCCAGATCCAGGGTCAGGGATCTGGTCGTTACGGTCTCAATATCCAACCACAAAATCAACATAATTTAAATTACAACCTTGTGACCCAAAACAACAACATAAAACACACCCGTTATAGTCCCAGAGATGAAATCAGAGTAATCGTCAATATTATTAATCACAAGTTGGAGTTCTTACAACCCAAAGAATTACAATTTTACAATTTACATGCTCTTTGCCATCCATTGGTATATGCCATATATATAAATACATTTGGTGCACAAATGCTAACAACTAGCCTACCAGAGGCTGCATCCTCAGCAATGGTAACTATGACCTCCGCGATTAATCCTCTGACGGCTAACACCTGCTATGCTGAGTGCGCCTTGCGCGGCCATCTGATCTAGCTGTTGTTGTGATATAAATAAATAAAGCAAGGGTTAGCAATAGGCCACCAAAAATATAATTGAACAGTGATAATATATAACAGTCCAAAATATCTTTGAAACCATATGCCATGCATTAACGATGTAGTACCAATATAAGGTATGAGATGAAGTTACAAGGTAACTCAAAATATATTTGTTTTGAATAAATATCTGCTATGTCAAAGATGAGCCAGATATTATCAACTTTTCATAATAGAGGAACTTGCAGGAAGAATATTGCAATTCCAATTCAAACACTTTTCAAACCTTCCAATAATGAAAAGGTTGCAGGAAATTTCCAACATTGAGAGATGAACTAATACTGGAGTTTGACGCGCCAGGAGACATAGCATTTACACGATGATCAGTCGTATGTTATGCTCCCCACCTCTTGTTTACTACATGTAGAAGGAAGCACCGACGGATTTACTTGTCTACCGCCCTCTGGAACCCCCCGGCCAACGGTTGGGCCATTTGCTGGACCGGCGCCACTGGGTCACTTACGCATCTCCTAGTTCATTTCACATCCATAACTTTGAAACGTGAAGTTCCTCCCCCTTTCCCCAAGTATATTACTTGTTGATAGGATTCCACAAAGTAGTCGTATCTAGTTGGAAAGGAAAAATCACCAATATTTCCCAAGCTGATGCTTGTTAATGGATATAAACTTGTTCCATCAATTCTTACCCCTCGAGCGTTGAGGAGGTAACCAAACAGACTCATATCGATGTTTGAAGAATCAAGATGTGAGTGACAAGATAGTTTTAGCAAGTATAGGACCGGGCAGTCCAATAAATAACATCTCTCAAGTGAGGTCCCCTTATATACGTTTGGAAGTTGAGCGAGTATTTAAATCTTCTTTAAGATAGATTTAAATAAAAATAGAGTTTTGGAAACCTCCCCTTGATAAAAATAGTCATAAACTACTCCAAAATATTTTACACCATATCTGAAGGTGACATATAATCTTTGAATAATATGAATCATTATAAAAGAACTTAAAAGGATTTAAATAAATATTCCAAGAATATTTATTAACTCAATATTAATTAAGGAATATGAATAAATCATAATATTACTCGTAAGTAATCCTCGAATGAATATTTGGAATTATTTACTAAATAACTCTCTTCTTTATATGAATATTCCAGATAATATTCATTAATTAAATAAACTCAAATAAATGTTTAAAATAATGTTCACTAAGTAAATCCAATCTTAAATGGATATTTGAAAATAATAATGTTTATTGGTGAAATAAACATCCCTTGGATATTTGATATAATATTCATTAAATTAATAATGAATATTCAACTTAAAAATGATATTTATTGATGAAATAATTGTCGACTGAATATTTGAGACAATATTCATTAAATAAATAATGAATATTCAATCTTAATAATATTTATCGAAGAAATGATTATCGAATGAATATTCGAAATTATGTTCAATAATTGAATCGACTTTAAATGAATGTCGAAGATAACATCTATCGTCTCAAGGGAATATTCAAAATAATATTTATCGGTGAACTGGAGTTCGAATCAATGTTCAACTAATATTTATAAAATAAATAGAGATTGAATGAATATTCGAAATAATATTCATTTAAATAAATAAGGCTCGAATGAACATTAAAATAATATTCATTAAATAAATAACTCGAATGAATATTCAAAATAATATTTATCGAAGAAGTAAGAATGAATATTCTCTAAGTAAATAACTTAACTGAGGGTTCGAAATAATATTCGAATATTAAATCGACTTTAGATAAATATTAAAGATAATGTTCATCGAATAATTAAATATCTGATGAATAACCCGAATAATATTTATCAAATAATCTCAAAGGAATATCTCAATAATATTCGCCAGATAATAAATGGGAAATATTTACTTAATTATTTTTCTCTGAAAATAATGTCAATATATCAAGAAATAACGACTCCCGGTCTATAATCAAGGAATGAGGTTCAGATGCCCTTCGTTTAAGGGTCTTACAAATTTCCGGCTTATAACTGATATAATAACTATCTAGCTCATAAGCCAACAATAATTCAGGGAACAAGTATATCAATATGACTTTGAAAGTAGGCATGCGTGCTATGGCATATGTATAACAGAAAGCATACATATATATATACTCACAACAACAGTCTTTTAAAAAGGATTTGAAACTTGCCTGGGAATCGGGTGCGGGTAGGGGTAGTGGTAGCGTGTCCCGGGTCAGCCTGATGATCTATAAATAGCCAAGGCATTCGGGATTAATCACTTAACACTTTTCAAAGGGTTAAGTATAAACTTAACTTAAATCGAAACACGTTTTCAAGTCGTTTCGTTATACCCCTCTAATTCACTCTTATTATTGCTTTTATTACCCGACACTTGTTCGTTACTAAAGCATGACATTACACTTACATATGGTAAGTATTTAAATCGTATAAGTTTTAAAGTCGAAATATTAGACCTCGATATTTATCGATCGTTTTCTAAGTGGTTTACCGAAGTTATAACCAAGTATACCTCTTAGGGGTACTTTCGTACTTAACCATGATTCGAACATTTTTATAAAATCGGAAAATGATCCATTCGACATGTGGTCTTCTCCCACACCTTCATTTTTACCTCTAATATTTAATTATTAAGATTCGCCACTGATTTCGCAATATTAAAGGGATCCAATTTCGGTTACGAACTTTTGATTACGGTTCCGAACCACTTTTACGAAATTAATCATAACTCCTAAACCGTAAGTCCATTTCATACGAACTTTATATCAAAACGAAGCTTATAACATAATCTAGCTTATCATGGAAGAAATCGAAGCTATGCAGTGAGTTAAGCCTACTGTGATTCACGGTTTTCAAGGTTTAACGAAAATCGGGCATTACGACGGCTATAAATCGAACGTTCTAAAATTCACAACATCAATCACAAGCCACACCGGGCATCCATATAACTTATACATATATTATTCATCCCCCAACTGTCCAAAATCATCTACTTGACCATCATAACATAATCATACTTAGATCCACTAACAAACTCCATAATCATGCTTGTAATCATACTAATATCATGACTATGCTAAAAATCATCAAGAACATGCAAGATCTTAAAATAAGGCCTAGGGTTTCAAGAGGTGATTACCTTCCTTGGTGTATAAAACAACTGAATAAGCCTTGTATAGTCCTCGTGTGGCCTTATAATAGCTTAGATCATCCAAAAGAAACCAAGAAAGCAAAGTTAGATCTTGAAGGTTACTATACATCCGTTCAAAGAACTGCAAAAATGGGGGCCTTACCATGTTTTTCTGAATGAGATTTCTAAAGGAGAGTTGTAGAGAATCTTAACAGCTTTCCAAAAAGCTAAAGAACACAAAATTTCATTGGATAAGGAAGGAGATATGGCTGTTTGAAAATCGCTACAGAAACTGTCCAGAATCTGGACAGGTTGGTTAATTCAAATTGGGGAAGGGATTTGACTAGGCTAGACTACTTGGATTGCCATGAAACTTTGAGCGAATATTGCCCATGGAGTGGAGAGGATTGGGTTAAAGTTTGGTGATTTTATCATGGTTAGAAATGGAGATGTGAATTTTTCTTTCCATGATGCTCCTGCTGGGCAGTTTGTAGAAAGTTGTGTTGCTTGGTTGATTTTCTTGATAATAATGCATAAAGTGCTTTCCACTTGCTCTCATCTTGTCTAATACACTTGCTAGGATAATATCTAGCTAAAGTAGCTTTATTAAAGGTAGTATGTCATGGATGATGAGTTTTGCAAGCCAAGTGTTGAACATTGGATGGTTATAAGCTAACTAAGTGATTTGATTTCTAAGTACTAGTTCATTTTCTAAGTGTGCTAGTTACATGAGTCCACTTGGTTGCTAGATATTTTCTAGTAGCTTATGCATGACTCTTGTTCCCTCTGCTTGTTTCTTTGTCCGTTTATTGCTTAATTTGTTGATCGTTCGAGGGAATAACTCATTCGTTTCTAGTTAGGGTTTTACCGAAAACCTTCTTAATAATTATAATTCCATCCTCCATCTTACTTAATACTTCTCGAATTTAATTTCCTTAAATCCCTTTTATAAATCCTTAAGTCTTGCAGTGTCCAGGGAAATCTCGGAGAAAATAAAAGTGCTCTTTTTCTGAATCCGACAGCTTTTACATACACTTATTTTCCTCCTGGATCACTAATACGAACTCAGAAATCCGTTCCGGATACCGGATATAGCATTATTATAATAATATTCCAAATTCCACCAAAATCACTATTCATCACTTATTTTTATTTAATTCCTATAATTAGGAAAATGAACCTGGTTCACTCTCGAGTGTTCCTTAACCTTCTTACGGAATCGCTGGACTTATAATAGATATTGATTTGGATGACACAAGAATAATCTTACTTGAAGTAATCTTCTCATATTCTTAGGAGATAGATCATTCTTATCTATGTTGTCAACCAAAGGTATTCTGCATGACATATAATAATTGAACCCAAATCCATTCCATTCATTAAATAGACAGTCGTTACATCGCAGTCATAACCACTATTCATTCCCATATTATTACATAATAAAAAGTTTTAATTCTACCCAAAAATCTGGGTTCTTACAGTCTCCCCTCCTTAAAAGGATTCCGTCCCGGAATCAGGTAGAAGACAATTGGGTACTTGTTGGTTATTTCGCTTTCCAATTCTCTGGTCGATCCTTACACATTCCAATCTTTCTAAAGCACATCGTACTGGTGTTACAATACACCCTTTATCCGTTCTACCAATACTTTGATACTTTCGCATAACACATCATCCGGTATACGCTCTTGTCCGTTCTTATACTATTAACCTTATTGGTACGTGCAGTGACTTCGGTATCACTAACGCGCTACGAAGTCCGGAGATAACCTCACTCGAAATTTTGCAATTCCTAATCGCTTTAATCTTCGCAATCTCGATGTATATATATTTAGGTGGAAAAATTTATCGAGAGATCACTGTGATCAATGAACATTTGTTATATTGCATAGCTAGTACAGAAGGGGGCCAGCCTTTAGTACTTGACAAGCAATTAAACAATTAATGGCATTCCACTTAGACTCCTATCACACAGACAGAGAGTCACGTAGTATTACCTCCCCTCCTTAAAGGGTTGTTCTTCTCAATTTAGAAGAAGATAAATAAGGGAGAAGAAAAGAAACGAATTTCAAAGAATTATATAAGAAAGTTTTCATGATTGTCAAAATATCATACTTAGAATTTACCTCTGAACTATAGAGGTTTATTAGAGAAGAAAATAATCATATACGTATCAAATACTACTTTTTCGTAATCTCACATATCACATGTCCTTGCTGCTCTGTCCATCATTTTGTGGACCTATACTCTTGTTTGATATTAGCATCACTTACTTTTGGAAAATCCTTCAACCTCTCAGGTTAAAATCTTGGATTTCTCGCTTGACATTATTATTACTGGCATTTCACGCCACGACACTGGCCATTTCATATTCATAATTCTAACACCATCAGGTTGTCATCCCGAGAGTTCGTTAGGAAAACCCATTCATAACATTCTTTACTTCACATTCCATAATTATTTCCCCATATTTTCTTTATCAATCACATCCTTCTTATTGTCTAATTCTCATTTACTTCTATTATTTAACCCCACCGTCATCTCAGGGTTGAGACACTCATCACTTTTACTTAATACGTGTTTCACGTTTGGGGTCAAATTTTCCTCTGTTCAACCATCAAATTTTCACTTTCTCATTTCATGAGTCTCTTTATTACTCAATCAATCTATTTCATATTTCCTTGAATTTTCCAAACTTACTAAGGAGTCAATTTGTATGTTATTTATGCTCATAATCCCAACTTTCTGTTTTGGCCAATACCCTTGCCCTGTCAATTCCATACTTTTCTCGCTTCATTACTGGAGCTTCTCATGAGTCCGCCTATCTGACTCTTTTATTGATTTTCAATTCTATTTCGATTTCTATCAGTCACTTGCCTTCATTTCTACTATTATCATTCTATGAAACATCATAGCCGGATCATTTATTACAAATATCCCTTCGTCTCCAAAATAAAACCATCCGAAATTGACCTGGACGATTTCTCTAACTTAGATTCAATTCGACATTTCCGCAGTCGTTAACACTTAATTTCTCAGAAGGGTCATCATTGCTTATCATTTACGCAGTGTTTTTAGTAGCTAAACATACAGGTTTCATAATTGTCAATCCAAGATCCTCTAGGAAAGCAAAATAATCACTATTCCCTATCCATAAGGAACGCTTCCTGAACTTGATGTAGATATTACATGAAGCAGATAAAATTGCAGAAGAGCTTCAAGCATCGTAGCTATGCCAAGTTGACGAAATTATCAATCATATATCTTCAGTAGAAGACTGGAAGCTAACGGTTTACTTAGTCAATTTCGTACGAGGTCCTGGTTTACCTCAACATACGACCTCCTAACGCAGGTAATATGCTTAAGACGACATCAAGAATCGAATCTTTACTTAAACTACTCTTATGGTTGATTCTTTCCCAATCATTAGAGGGAATGTAAATTCCTCCACCATATTCTGACCTTCAAAGTCCTTCTCAATACCATTTCGTTTCTTTGGTATGAGCATTCATAATTACTCCTCAATACTTAAAGTGTCGGCCACCTCATTGGCCTTTCCTGATAATAATTTCTTGCAATCAATGTTTTCTTGATCTATTCAACTCAACTTTTTCTACCTTATTCCCATCACTGTTGGGTGAAAGTATTCTTCCTGAAATTCTGCTGAAGGAAAATATCCATCAATCTTTTTCCATAAGTTACTACTTTAATCCTTAAATGTGACTTTTATCCCGGCTAATATCCTCATCAGGTCTAGGATATCTTTTGTCTCAGGCCTTTCTTGCTTTAAAACAAACTCAACCTTATTGGTTCAATCCATACCTTCTCATGGTTTCTTACATGCCTCATCCGGCAACATCATTATTATGTCATACATTCTCTACCAAACTTCCATTTTGAAACTCAGAGTATTACCTTTTTCCTTGTAAGGTTTCTTAGGTAATCCTCATCATTCTTTCTGTATTTTCTAGATACAGGGTGTATCAAACATCATTAATCAATTCTATAACAATTCTGTCTAAGTACTTTTCGAGACTCCTTTCCACAAATCCTTACAGGTTATTGACACCTTGGTCGATTCACTTATATCATCTGATTTCACAATGTCTTTATTAGGGGTGATGCTATCCTTTGTGCATCCCCCAGGGTTCGTTTTAATATATGGACATTCTATCCTCAATTCTATTTTCAAGGAATACTTACATCCTGTAATTGGCAATACAGTCATATATCCTTAATAAGGGTCTCTTTTCAACCATTCTCATCTTGATAATCTATATGTAGCTTAATGCTAACCTCTTCTTATTAATGTCGGTCTACATGACCTTCCAAAAGACAAAATATGTCTATCTGCTCTTTTTTTTTTTTTACAGGACTTGGTAATGGTAGCAAGGATGTTCTGGAAGATATTGGTCGTGATCAACGTGAATTTCTTAGTGCCTAATACATCTAGGGTATTTATAAAATCCATCCTCATGTATCTCAATTCATTTTACATCAAAAGTTCTCGCGGTTGGCACTTTGTTAGAAGCACCCCGCTTTGTCCTTACATTGCTGGTTCAATCACTTGATAATCCTTAGTGACTTGGCCCCACTGGCCATGCTAAAATATGTGAGTTTAGGGGTCGGCTAATAGCATTACTTTTCTAGCAATTGCTGGCATAGTGCCTTCTACTTTGATACCTTTTGATCTTTTCAAAACATTACTCCATATAAGTCTCAATCGACTCCTCGGTACCATCTCCGGTCACCCTTACTTTTCTTCTAGTTACTCTTATCAATTTCATGTGCCACAAAAGCTTAACATTTCTGGCATACAACCTTTTCATTTAAGTCAATCCCGAACTTTCTTAGTCCGGCTTGTTTCTTAATTACATTTCCCTTTTTCCGTCCAATCTCAACTTCAAAATTTTGTCTCTACAATCAATCGTAATAATTGGGATCTATCTACCAATCCGTGTAGCGGCTACCTTACCCAATTCATAGGGTTTGCCTCAGTTTCCACTCTCCTCAGTGATGTATTCAGATAATCAGAAAGACAAGGTTTGCCAAATTTTGTCCAATTCCTTTCCAGGTATAGGGAAATTTCAGTCAACCTATCCACCCACTGGTAATCATTAAGAAGATCCATTTCGATAACCGAAGAATATTTCTAGGAACATCCACGCGGGTCAAACCATGAACGGTTATAGTAGCGAAATGATTGACAAAAAGTTGGGAGTTTAACCATTGGAAAGAAACCAAATATATATACCTCCCTTAGAAGGGAAATCAAAAGTTTCAAACTAAAACATGCCACGTCTTCCCAGTACATATTCGTCCTAATAGTTGACACTACCGAATACCAGTCTACCTAACAACTAGTTTCAAAAGGAACACTACCGTCGGAGTTAGTCGTTCCTCAACATTGGCACTACCAAGGCCATCCGAAGCTGATGAACCGTGTTGTCCAAATGTACTCGAAATTACGCTGTCGTGCTGCATAAGCACAGAACCTACACTTGTATAAGTTGTATCATAATATATTCCAAAGTTTCCTCCTTCCATTAGGCAACGCCAATCATGGTTGTCACCGACTTAATCTTTAGCTCCAGAAAGATCTCTTCACGTTTATCTTGTCCATTCAAAATTTTAGTCTTACAATTAAGTTGGGTTACGGGACTATACTCTTTGTAAAGTCCTGAACAAATCTTTGGTAATACCTCGTGAATCTTATGAAATTTCTCACCTTTGCCAGTGTGGTTGGCCAATCTCCATTTGAAACTGTCTTTAACTTGGTAAGGCCGACCAACACTACTCTTATTGATCATGTGTCCTATTACTGGACTTCATTTTGCCAAAACTCTTAGTTCGAGAACATGTCCTACACCTGTTCTTTCAGGTTGCATCTAAAAGCATTCTTAATTACATCTCAACCACTGCTTGCCTTACTCAATCCATTTATGATTCAGTATCAAAATAAACCTAAGATAACTACCCTAATCTATTCAAGGAAAAGAAGGAATTTAATATTCCTTTGAATCACATGCATCTAATGTTTCTGGTTCATCATTCCACTGGATTGAACTAAACTTATACTTGGTTTCTTCATGATAGCCTCATTACTAGTTTATCATAGACTCACTGGTCTTTTAGTCTTGTAGGTTCCGAGATCATTGTCTCGCTTACTACTTCCTTATGTAACTTTATCCATTCAGGCCATTGCTTTCCACTATCTTTACTTTCTTAGCTAATCCATTCATAAAATGGACATCTCACTGGATAAACCACCTCATCAATCTCAATTGACTTTATAAATTATAACCTAGGAAATCTGCCTTATCATGGCGAATTATCATTAATAAGATTCACACTAATCCATTTATCAAATAATGTGGCACTTGCTGCCTCTATCTCAACTGCTCCTGGAGACTCTGCTCCCTGACATATATTGATGCCTTTGATAATCATGTGCCACTCTAACTCTTTTCTCATTAATCTGTAGGTCTCTAAGGATCTTTATCTATCCCCATATAAGACCTTAAGTAATCTTTCCAATTCGTCTTAATTGCTGGTACTTCATCCGGCAGTCCAGCTATGAATCCAATATGCATCTTTAGTTCTTTTAATAATATCTCCGTTCTTTACACTCACTTCTCTGAGCACCATACCTTAACTCTTACAGTCTCTCTGGCTGTAGCCCTTATTTCCTTAAGGGTAAACTCCTTCTCCTTATCAGGATTTTCCTCCTTTGCTGGAACCTCATACGGTCCTCAGTAGGGTACTCTATCGAATCCACCATCCGATCTTCAGCATCAAAACAAGCATCATTGTGTCACTGCTCGTAATCTCCAAGACTTGTCGCCTTACTAGTCGGTACGAGAACGAGCTTAAGTTACTATCATGATACTTAGTAGTTCCCATAAGGGTTTTATATGTCAATACTACATTAAGTAGTCCGACTATGAACTTGGAAAGAGTTCTTATTATCTTAATAAATTTATTGTTTTAACGTCGCATCACCTCTGGGATATATAACGCTCTCTCTGATACCATTTCTGTAACACCCCCAGATCCAGGGTCAGGGATCTGGTCGTTACGGTCTCAATATCCAACCACAAAATCAACATAATTTAAATTACAACCTTGTGACCCAAAACAACAACATAAAACACACCCGTTATAGTCCCAGAGATGAAATCAGAGTAATCGTCAATATTATTAATCACAAGTTGGAGTTCTTACAACCCAAAGAATTACAATTTTACAATTTACATGCTCTTTGCCATCCATTGGTATATGCCATATATATAAATACATTTGGTGCACAAATGCTAACAACTAGCCTACCAGAGGCTGCATCCTCAGCAATGGTAACTATGACCTCCGCGATTAATCCTCTGACGGCTAACACCTGCTATGCTGAGTGCGCCTTGCGCGGCCATCTGATCTAGCTGTTGTTGTGATATAAATAAATAAAGCAAGGGTTAGCAATAGGCCACCAAAAATATAATTGAACAGTGATAATATATAACAGTCCAAAATATCTTTGAAACCATATGCCATGCATTAACGATGTAGTACCAATATAAGGTATGAGATGAAGTTACAAGGTAACTCAAAATATATTTGTTTTGAATAAATATCTGCTATGTCAAAGATGAGCCAGATATTATCAACTTTTCATAATAGAGGAACTTGCAGGAAGAATATTGCAATTCCAATTCAAACACTTTTCAAACCTTCCAATAATGATAAGGTTGCAGGAAATTTCCAACATTGAGAGATGAACTAATACTGGAGTTTGACGCGCCAGGAGACATAGCATTTACACGATGATCAGTCGTATGTTATGCTCCCCACCTCTTGTTTACTACATGTAGAAGGAAGCACCGACGGATTTACTTGTCTACCGCCCTCTGGAACCCCCCGGCCAACGGTTGGGCCATTTGCTGGACCGGTGCCACTGGGTCACTTACGCATCTCCTAGTTCATTTCACATCCATAACTTTGAAATGTGAAGTTCCTCCCCCTTTCCCCAAGTATATTACTTGTTGATAGGACTCCACAAAGTAGTCGTATCTAGTTGGAAAGGAAAAATCACCAATATTTCCCAAGCTGATGCTTGTTAATGGATATAAACTTGTTCCATCAATTCTTACCCCTCGAGCGTTGAGGAGGTAACCAAACAGACTCATATCGATGTTTGAAGAATCAAGATGTGAGTGACAAGATAGTTTTAGCAAGTATAGGACCGGGCAGTCCAATAAATAACATCTCTCAAGTGAGGTCCCCTTATATACGTTTGGAAGTTGAGCGAGTATTTAAATCTTCTTTAAGATAGATTTAAATAAAAATAGAGTTTTGGAAACCTCCCCTTGATAAAAATAGTCATAAACTACTCCAAAATATTTTACACCATATCTGAAGGTGACATATAATCTTTGAATAATATGAATCATTATAAAAGAACTTAAAAGGATTTAAATAAATATTCCAAGAATATTTATTAACTCAATATTAATTAAGGAATATGAATAAATCATAATATTACTCGTAAGTAATCCTCGAATGAATATTTGGAATTATTTACTAAATAACTCTCTTCTTTATATGAATATTCCAGATAATATTCATTAATTAAATAAACTCAAATAAATGTTTAAAATAATGTTCACTAAGTAAATCCAATCTTAAATGGATATTTGAAAATAATAATGTTTATTGGTGAAATAAACATCCCTTGGATATTTGATATAATATTCATTAAATTAATAATGAATATTCAACTTAAAAATGATATTTATTGATGAAATAATTGTCGACTGAATATTTGAGACAATATTCATTAAATAAATAATGAATATTCAATCTTAATAATATTTATCGAAGAAATGATTATCGAATGAATATTCGAAATTATGTTCAATAATTGAATCGACTTTAAATGAATGTCGAAGATAACATCTATCGTCTCAAGGGAATATTCAAAATAATATTTATCGGTGAACTGGAGTTCGAATCAATGTTCAACTAATATTTATAAAATAAATAGAGATTGAATGAATATTCGAAATAATATTCATTTAAATAAATAAGGCTCGAATGAACATTAAAATAATATTCATTAAATAAATAACTCGAATGAATATTCAAAATAATATTTATCGAAGAAGTAAGAATGAATATTCTCTAAGTAAATAACTTAACTGAGGGTTCGAAATAATATTCGAATATTAAATCGACTTTAGATAAATATTAAAGATAATGTTCATCGAATAATTAAATATCTGATGAATAACCCGAATAATATTTATCAAATAATCTCAAAGGAATATCTCAATAATATTCGCCAGATAATAAATGGGAAATATTTACTTAATTATTTTCCTCTGAAAATAATGTCAATATATCAAGAAATAACGACTCCCGGTCTATAATCAAGGAATGAGGTTCAGATGCCCTTCGTTTAAGGGTCTTACAAATTTCCGGCTTATAACTGATATAATAACTATCTAGCTCATAAGCCAACAATAATTCAGGGAACAAGTATATCAATATGACTTTGAAAGTAGGCATGCGTGCTATGGCATATGTATAACAGAAAGCATACATATATATATACTCACAACAACAGTCTTTTAAAAAGGATTTGAAACTTGCCTGGGAATCGGGTGCGGGTAGGGGTAGTGGTAGCGTGTCCCGGGTCAGCCTGATGATCTATAAATAGCCAAGGCATTCGGGATTAATCACTTAACACCTTTCAAAGGGTTAAGTATAAACTTAACTTAAATCGAAACACGTTTTCAAGTCGTTTCGTTATACCCCTCTAATTCACTCTTATTATTGCTTTTATTACCCGACACTTGTTCGTTACTAAAGCATGACATTACACTTACATATGGTAAGTATTTAAATCGTATAAGTTTTAAAGTCGAAATATTAGACCTCGATATTTATCGATCGTTTTCTAAGTGGTTTACCGAAGTTATAACCAAGTATACCTCTTAGGGGTACTTTCGTACTTAACCATGATTCGAACATTTTTATAAAATCGGAAAATGATCCATTCGACATGTGGTCTTCTCCCACACCTTCATTTTTACCTCTAATATTTAATTATTAAGATTCGCCACTGATTTCGCAATATTAAAGGGATCCAATTTCGGTTACGAACTTTTGATTACGGTTCCGAACCACTTTTACGAAATTAATCATAACTCCTAAACCGTAAGTCCATTTCATACGAACTTTATATCAAAACGAAGCTTATAACATAATCTAGCTTATCATGGAAGAAATCGAAGCTATGCAGTGAGTTAAGCCTACTGTGATTCACGGTTTTCAATGTTTAACGAAAATCGGGCATTACGACGGCTATAAATCGAACGTTCTAAAATTCACAACATCAATCACAAGCCACACCGGGCATCCATATAACTTATACATATATTATTCATCCCCCAACTGTCCAAAATCATCTACTTGACCATCATAACATAATCATACTTAGATCCACTAACAAACTCCATAATCATGCTTGTAATCATACTAATATCATGACTATGCTAAAAATCATCAAGAACATGCAAGATCTTAAAATAAGGCCTAGGGTTTCAAGAGGTGATTACCTTCCTTGGTGTATAAAACAACTTAATAAGCCTTGTATAGTCCTCGTGTGGCCTTATAATAGCTTAGATCATCCAAAAGAAACCAAGAAACCAAAGTTAGATCTTGAAGGTTACTATACATCCGTTCAAAGAACTGCAAAAATGGGGGCCTTACCATGTTTTTCTGAATGAGATTTCTAAAGGAGAGTTGTAGAGAATCTTAACAGATTTCCAAAAAGCTAAAGAACACAAAATTTCATTGGATAAGGAAGGAGATATGGCTGTTTGAAAATCGCTACAGAAACTGTCCAGAATCTGGACAGGTTGGTTACTTCAAATTGGGGAACGGATTTGACTAGGCTAGACTACTTGGATTGCCATGAAACTTTGAGCGAATATTGCCCATGGAGTGGAGAGGATTGGGTTAAAGTTTGGTGATTTTATCGTGGTTAGAAATGGAGATGTAAATTTTTCTTTCCATGATGCTCCTGCTGGGCAGTTTGTAGAAAGTTGTGTTGCTTGGTTGATTTTCTTGATAATAATGCATAAAGTGCTTTCCACTTGCTCTCATCTTGTCTAATACACTTGCTAGGATAATATCTAGCTAAAGTAGCTTTATTAAAGGTAGTATGTCATGGATGATGAGTTTTGCAAGCCAAGTGTTGAACATTGGATGGTTATAAGCTAACTAAGTGATTTGATTTCTAAGTACTAGTTCATTTTCTAAGTGTGCTAGTTACATGAGTCCACTTGGTTGCTAGATATTTTCTAGTAGCTTATGCATGACTCTTGTTCCCTCTGCTTGTTTCTTTGTCCGTTTATTGCTTAATTCGTTCATCGTTCGAGGGAATAACTCATTCGTTTCTAGTTAGGGTTTTACCGAAAACCTTCTTAATAATTATAATTCCATCCTCCATCTTACTTAATACTTCTCGAATTTAATTTCCTTAAATCCCTTTTATAAATCCTTAAGTCTTGCAGTGTCCAGGGAAATCTCGGAGAAAATAAAAGTGCTCTTTTTCTGAATCCGACAGCTTTTACATACACTTATTTTCCTCCTGGATCACTAATACGAACTCAGAAATCCGTTCCGGATACCGGATATAGCATTATTATAATAATATTCCAAATTCCACCAAAATCACTATTCATCACTTATTTTTATTTAATTCCTATAATTAGGAAAATGAACCTGGTTCACTCTCGAGTGTTCCTTAACCTTCTTACGGAATCGCTGGACTTATAATAGATATTGATTTGGATGACACAAGAATAATCTTACTTGAAGTAATCTTCTCATATTCTTAGGAGATAGATCATTCTTATCTATGTTGTCAACCAAAGGTATTCTGCATGACATATAATAATTGAACCCAAATCCATTCCATTCATTAAATAGACAGTCGTTACATCGCAGTCATAACCACTATTCATTCCCATATTATTACATAATAAAAAGTTTTAATTCTACCCAAAAATCTGGGTTCTTACAAGTAATGCCTACTTTACCATTTCTATTCTTCCTAGACACTTTCTGTTTCTTAACAGATTTTAACTCTTTAAGCTTATGCTTGAGTTGTTTATCTGTCATTAAACCATAATTAACCTGTTTAACACTAGTTTTTACTGGTTCTTTCTTAACAGCTTCTTCTTCAGCTTCAGACTTAGATTCATTTGCTCCATGAACAAATTTTGTAGTAGGAAGATGTGTTCTAATTTTGACATGATTTTGAAATCTAAGTTCATATCCCTCACAGTAACCTAAACCAACTGTGTCTGACTGAAAAACCTCATTTGTGTCTTTTCAAGAATGAGTCCATGTTTTAATTATGTGATTTGCCTTCTTCAACTCAGATTCTAGTTGCTTATATCTTCCTAGCAACTCCTGTTTTAAATAAACAGCATCATCTCTTTCCTTCTGAACTTGTTGCATGTTTTCAAGTTTTTCTTCAACAATTTTATTTCTCTCTTTAAGTTCAGAATTCTCAGTTTTAATTCTCTCATTCTCTAAAGTCTGATCCCTATAACTGATATGCAATGCCTTAAGATAAATTCTTAGTTCAGATATATTATCAGTATTATAAGCATAGGTAGTTAAGGGTACCTTGTTTTCAGAATCTTCAGGTTCATTTTCAATGGAAGCCATGAGAGCATAATTGACATCCTCATCTGAGTCTGAAGTGTCTGCCCAATCTCTGCCTTTTGTGATGAGTGCTTTTTTAGTTTTACCCTTCTTGCACTCAGGAGCATAGTGACCCATCCCCTTACACTTGTAGCATTGAATCTCAGACTTGTCTTTCTTCCCAGATTTAGTCTCCTGTCTCTCAGACTTTCTGAAACTTTTCCTGTCTGAATTTGAACCTTTAGAGAACCTGTTTCCCTTCTTGAAGTTCTTGAAGCCCATCTTCTTTAAAGCCTTTACCATCAAAACAACAATTTTCCTAATTTTTTCTTCATCATATTAAGAAACATATGATTCATCAGTGTTTGAATCAACATCAGAGTTTGATGACTCACTTTCAGAATGTATGACTAAAGCCTTTCCCTTAGCTTTCTTCCTTGATGCTTCCTTCTTCAAGGGTTTTTCTTCAACCTTAAGAGCAACAGACTTTACCTTCTTGCTTGATCTCCTGTTTCTCTGCTCCATTTCCAATTCATGAGTTTTGAGCAGCCCATAGATTTCATCAATCTCAGTATCAGCAAGATCATAATTGTCTCTTATAGTGGTTGTTTTCATATCCCACTTTTCAGGTAGAGCAAGAAGAAATTTGAGATTTGAGTCTTCTATATCATACTCTTTATAAACCAGTGACAAATCATTGAGTAGTTTATAGAACCTGTCAAATGTTTCTATCATGGTTTCTTCAAATTTTGCCTCAAAGTGCTCATACTCTTGTGTGAGTATGTTCCTCCTATTCTTCTTGATAGCAGCAGTTCCTTGACATCTAACCTCAAGAGCATCCCATATTTCTTTTGCAGTTGTGCAATTAATGACTTTGTTAGACATAACATTATCTAAGGCACTATGAAGTAGATGTCTAACCTTTGCATCCTTAGCAATAGATGAAATATCCTCAGGAGTCATATCTTTCTTTTCCTTTGGAACTGTCTTAGCTTCTTGACCAGCAGTAGCAACAGATAGTTTTGTAGGCTTATGAGGTCTTTCATAAATTCTGTCAAGATATTCTGGATCTGTAGCCTCCAGAAACATAGTCATCTTCACTTTCCAGATAGCATAATCTGCTGGCCTCAGAAAAGGAACTCTTATTGTCTCATAACGACTCACAGTAGTAGGAGCCTTTTCAGAACCTAAACCTGTTGGAGGAGGAATCTCTGACATGATTATAGTTGTGTGTGGATCTTAAACTGTTTAGAGTAACAGATTGGCTCTGATACCACTTGATAGGCCGAATACATAATAATAATCAAGTTTGTATGAAAGAATAACAAGCAAAACACGTTCGAATGATTAAAAACTATTTTGGAATTAAAAACTCCTCTCTTAGTGATGTATATCTTGATATCCTCGTATGGTTGTGATTCATGTGTTTAGATGCGTCATAAACATCTAATTTGTTAATCTCTTGCTAAACGAGAGTGGATCTTGAGATTTAGAACTTGCCATGCTAGCATAGGATAGGTTGATGTTTTAACATCATGATTTGTGGCATGATTAGAGATAATATGCTACCCTATGTGATCTAAGTGGATAACTTGTGCTTCAACCGTTATGTTTTTAAATTCTATAGAGATATAGGGTCTAAGCATAATTGGTGTCTATTCATCTTCTATCTCTTTTGTGGATGTATGTTTGGTTTGGTATTCGTATACTGAGAAGTAGCGTATACTTGTTTCGTGTTATTCGATCAGATATCATAACCATTGCATATAGTGATTAAAGGCGTCAGATCTAAGCGAAGTATTTAATGAAGTTAGGATTCCATGGTTTTTCTTGCAGAAGTAATTAGATTTCAATTCTTTCTAGTTAGTTAATTTGTAGTTTTGTTAATTTGCTTTTTAGTTAATTTAGATAGTTAAAACCCATATTTGTTATTTGTCTTAGCAGTGCATAATAACCATACACTGTTGCATAGGTGCGTTTACTGAATTAAAACCATAACCAGATCTCTGTGGGAACGAACTTGACTTATATCTGTATTACTTATGACCACGTACGCTTGCGTGATTTAGTGCAAACAAGTTTTTGGCGCCGCTGCCGGGGATCATTGGTGTTTTATTTTTAGTTTATGTACTTGTCAATAGTGGTCGTTAGCGTTCACTGACTCGAATTTCTTACTTAGTTAGTTTGTTCGTAGTGTTTCAGGTACTTGTCAGAGAGTGTGGGCGTTGAAGATGGATTTTCTATCTTACTATGGAGTTCAGCAGGTGGCTAGTGTTTGTGAGCTATGTGCGGGCGCACATGTGACGTATCAGTGTTGGAGCAACCAAGGTCGTATTCAACAGCCTCAGCAATGTGAGCGGTGTTTGGGCGTTCATGATCCCTCGCAATATTGTTGCTACGAAGGAGTTGATCCATATGTCACTTATGAGGAACAACCATATTTTCCATACCATCCTCGACAGTACCAGCAAGATGTTCCAGATATGTCATATTTCTATGGAAGTGAAGAGTTTCAACATCAGCAACCTATTCCTACTTTTCAGTCAGATGAGGTTCCTACTAGGGAGGAGATTAGGATGCTTGTGAAGAGTAATGAGGAGTCTCTCAAATCTTTGGAGATTCTAGTTGCTCAAGCTGTGAGAGCCTTGGAACAAGAGAAACAACAATGCATATTAGAGGCAATTCCAGGAAATAATGATGACTTGGAGCAGGGTACTGCATGCATAATTGAAGAAGACAAATTCTAAGAGGAGGTTAGTGTTCACAAGCCATGTGAGGAATTTGATCAAGCTAGTGAGGTGGATGATTTGGAAAGGGCACTATTTGAGACAGACATTGATGAGCTGCACAAATTTCAAAAATTGGTATGTGCGTACCAAGAGGACACTGATGAGCTACGCAAATTTCAAGAATTGGTATGTGCGAACCAAGAGGATGAAGAACATGGGAAAGATGCAGATCTTCTACTTGTCTCAGAGTTTAAAGATGGAGGTAGCGCATTAGAGCCAATGGAGGAAGTTCTCTTTGAGGAACCAAAGGCTTTAGAAACTTACATTTACCCTCCTCCATTACATTCAAGCGAAGCCCGCGAATGTGTGTTGTTCTACAAATTGTCAGATTTTGGGTCAACAGATGAAGGCATTGGAATAGGACATAGTTGTTACATGAATATGCCAAACAAGGAGAAGGAGCAAAAAGTGTGCCGCCGAGATGATGATGAAGTCTCGCGAAGAGATGACCAGGCAAACTATTATCATCCTTAATGGAGGCTTGGAAGTAACGTCAAGCTATTGACGTTAAAGAAGCGCTTGGTGGGAGGCAACCCGCATTAGTGTAGGAAAAAAAATAAAAAAAATTTAGTGTTGTGTGAAAAAAAAAAAAAAAACAAAAATCTGCCAACAGAAACCGCTCCAGGCCGCAGCGCCAATCTTGAGGATGCGGCGCCAGACTCGTACTGCCCAGGCATGTGTATTGTAATGTCCAGGTTAGTTAATAGTATATACTAGTTTAGTTTAGTTAATGTACGTGTGTGTATGTGTTTTTATATATTAAATTCAATTCATCTCCTAAATCAATTCCAACCCCTTTTCTAATTATTTTCTCCACCTAAAATCCTAATTCTAGTCCTATATTAATTTCAAATTATTCCCAATCCATCTCCTATTTCAAATTTTATTTTATTTTATTTATTTTATTTATTTTTATTTTTACTTTTATTTTTTATTTTTATTATTATTTTTTCCCCCTAAATATATATACCCACCTATACATACAAATCCAATTCCTTTTCTACTTCTTTAAATCTCTAAAAATTCAATTCTAAATAGGAATTAATTGCAAGTTCACCTCTCCGATTCGTATTGGGTAAATCTTTTTCTCTAATTTTATTTTTATTACGAATTTGTGTTCTTGTAAATTGGGAATTTTGTATTATTCTTGGAATTTGGGCTATTTGTGGTGTGATATTGCTTGGTAATTATTGGTGGAGCTTCTTGTGAGTTGGGTATTGATTCTTATGGATCCTAGCGTGGATGAGGTGGTGTAAGGCGCATTGCAGGTATGTTTCTACTATCCCTTGTATTTACTTCCATTCAATGCGGACATTGAATCTTTTAAGTTTGGGGGTGGTTTGAGGGATTAGTTGTTGTTGTTGTGTTATTTGTTCATGTAGGATTTCATTGTTTGCATATTAGTAGTAGTAAATTATGCATGCTTGTTCGTGTTATCTACGTTTGTTTCATATAGGACATTCTGTTTTTATGTTCGTATTTCATGTGAGTTCATAATAGTTTGCATTTGCACCCATGCTTGATAGGAATTTTGTGTTGTTGACGCTTTTGATTGAGAAGTGATATGCTTTGTTCTTGTGCACACACATACACTAGTAAGTTGAAGCTAGTAGACTTATTGAATATTGTAAGTGATTAGAAGGACATGAATATGTGCAAGATGATTTAGTTTGCATGCTTTGAATACAAATAGGTGCGTTAGTGAGATTTTTTGCTTGGGATTGAGTATGTTTTTCCACCAAGTGAGTTTTTGAGCCTTATTGCATATCTATTGCAATTTATTCGTTTGCTTGAGTGTCCACGGATTGTTTGCATTGCTAGCAGTTGTTTGAGGTCTTTCTTGAAACGCATGACATTATTTGACGATTAAAATGATAAAGGCATTTAGGAATAACCACATATTTTCCCATATTACCACACCATATTTATATGATCAATTAGTTAACCCGTTGAGCTTAATCCTATTTTTTCGGTGACATACCACATTACTTGCCTAGACCTTTTTCTTGTATTGGCCTTATATTAATTTGAACCCACATTGTCAAAGGCTAGTAGAGTGCTTAAGGGAGTAATAAGGTGTGCAAGGAGGAGTTTATTGTTGGTCTTACTTTTGGGGGAAATATTGAAAATTGGGTTTGGTTGTGTACTTGATAGTTGGCATATGTAATAAAATTGGGGATCATTGTTATTGTTTATATTATTGTTTTATTTAGCTCTCGAAAAAAAAAAGAAAAAAAAAGAAAAAAAAAGAAAAAAAGAAAAAAAAAGGAAAAAAAAAAGAAAAAAAAAAGAAAAGAAAGAGAAAAAAAAAATTGTATTATGAGAGCATGTTTGTGTTGTTATGATCCTACTTTAGTCGACTAGTCGAGCGTTTTTGTTGGAAGAAAAATAGTAAAATTATGTGGGGGGGGGGGGAAATAGGGTGTTGTGTATGATTTATTATGGTACTTACTAGCTTTTGACACTTCACCTGTTTTGGCTTATTTGACATACCTTGTCCCTAGCCCCGTTACAACCCAAATAAAGACCTTTTGATTATCGTCATTGATGTATGTTGTGTTAAGAGTTAGATTGATACCAAATGTCAAGCATGCTTATGATTTTGTTGGAATTGAGTGATACACTTACCCTTGTTCTTGAGTGAATATTCTTTTGTGAGTGGATTGTGAGTGTTTAGTTGTTTTTGCGTATGAGATCCCGAGTTTTGTCTCAAAGATGTACTCTTGTAGGCTTAGCATGTTTACTAACTTATTCTTACACTTGACATGGACTTGTGAGAACTTATGCATGTTCATTGAGTAGACTATGTGAATACTTGCACTTTCGACACCAAGACATTGCGTATTTACTTTGATTCTTAAGTTGATATGGCATGAGAGGATTTGAATGTATGGTAGGATAGTATTAGATTATTTGCATTTTCATATTAATTGCATTCATGCATTGCATTGCATTGGATTTTGTGGGTACATTCGCTAAAGGCCCTCACGAGACCTTACTCGTCCACTAGGGCTGCCTAGGGGTTTAAAGGGCTTGTTGCATATGCCAAATGCAACCGTGATCACCTACAGAAGTGGTACTAGTTAATTAGTTAGTTGTAATTGTTTATGCTTGAGGACAAGCATTGGTTTAAGTTTGGGGGTGTGATAAGTGGATTTTATATCCACTTGGAACATTCTATAATGGCTTAAATTGATTGTCTTGGACTCAAGTTTGTGGCAGTTTTGATGTGTTTTGCTTAGTTGTGCAGATTTACGAGAATGTTGACTAAGGTGGATGCTTCTATAATTTTTGGGGAATTAATTGATTAAAATTCGGATTTCTGAGAAGGGCTTGCGCAGTCTACACTGTTTTGGCCATATCTTGAGTTCTAGAAGTCTGTTTGAGGCCCGTAAGCTGTCCATGCGAAGATAACGAGATTCTCTATCATTCTAAGGTGGTCCAGAGGTCCAATTACGTCTGGAACGGCTCTGGAAAACAGAAGAAAAGTCAGCTACGAATTTTCACTAAAAACAGAATCAGTTTAGGAAACGTATTTTGCAGAAATTCTATTATAATTCTGTTTTGGTATTTTCTTGCTGGGCAAGACTTGTAGAGCCTATATAAACTCATCCAACCCTTGTAATCATCATCATTAGGAGTAGAACCTTTACATATCAATTACTTAGTTTTATTTGTATCTTTCATACTTTGTTTTTTTTAATGGTTTCATCAGATCCCATGATGATGAGAGGTTCAATTATGAACTAATCATTGTCATGGGATTCTAACGGATTTATTTATGGAGCTTTAGTATCTTGATTGCTTTAAAAGATCTGTGTGTGATGTATATCTTGATATCCTCGTATGGTTGTGATTCATGTGTTTAGATGCGTCATGAACATCTAATTTGTTAATTTCTTGCTAAACGAGAGTGGATCTTGAGATTTAGAACTTGCCATGCTAGCATAGGATAGGTTGATGTTTTAACATCATGATTTGTGGCATGATTAGAGATAATATGCTACCCTATGTGATCTAAGTGGATAACTTGTGCTTCAACCGTTATGTTTTCAAATTCTATAGAGATATAGGGTCTAAGCATAATTGGTGTCTATTCATCTTCTATCTCTTTTGTGGATGTATGTTTAGTTTGGTATTCGTATACTGAGAAGTAGCGTATACTTGTTTCGTGTTATTCGATCAGATATCATAACCATTACATATAGTGATTAAAGGCGTCAGATCTAATTAAGCGAAGTATTTAATGAAGTTAGGATTCCATGGTTTTTCTTGCAGAAGTAATTAGATTTCAATTCTTTCTAGTTAGTTAATTTGTAGTTTTGTTAATTTGCTTTTTAGTTAATTTAGATAGTTAAAACCCATATTTGTTATTTGTCTTAGCAGTGCATAATAACCATACACTGTTGCATAGGTGCGTTTATTGAATTAAAACCATAACCAGATCTCTGTGGGAACGAACTTGACTTATATCTGTATTACTTGTGACCACGTACGCTTGCGTGATTTAGTGCAAACAAACAGCTATCCAATCTTCAAAGATATTGCTTCCATAATTATCTTCAATTAATCTTCAAACTCTGTTGACTTGTAGACGCTTCCTCCATACAGAGTTTAATAAACTCTGTCGAGCTTCCATCCGTCAGCGTTTAACTAAACTCTGACTGCTTCCAGACAAACTCTGATTTTTCACTGTAACACTTAAACACTGATTAATATTTACATCAATTATATCTAACACTCATCGAAATTGATCATTTTTTAAACTGGCCCAAGTTGGGACCGGAAGAAATTATTAACTCAGAGAGATTATTAATTTATCAGGTATTAATTTAATGAGGTTTTACTGTATATGAAATTTTTTCATTATTTGAATTAATTTTTTAAAAACATGATTTTTGGTGGCTTAAAATTTTAAATGAGATTATTTGATGATAATTTCATAAATGTTATTCGTGATAATTCTAGAAAATGAGGGATTATAGTTAGAAATTTAGAAAAGATGATGGATTTTAGTTGAAAAAGGTTATTGGTTAATTATTAGTAATTATATTTTTTTTATTTTATTAGATAGAATGCCCATGATATAATTGGAAAAATAGAGGATTTGGTTAGAGAAAATTAAAAAGGTAAAAGCAAGTCCAATGCAATATTATCCTTGGTGCTATTGCTATATTATAGCACCAAATGCTAAAAAGCATCATCTCCAAAGGAGTGTTATAGTTGGATGCATCCTTGGTGCTATTGCTATATTATGCATTCTTGGTGCTAAATTTGAAACCAAGGATGCATTTACGCATCCATGCCACATCATCATTTAAGTAGAATGAGATGAGTTTGTTGAAAATATTCAATAGAAGTTAAAAGAGTTAGGTAAAAGTTAAAAGAATTGGTTAAATTTGAAACAAGTTATAGAACTAGCTTTAGAGGGTGAGTTTTATTCTAGCACCAAAATTCACTTTTTGGTTCTATATTATAGCAATAGCAATAGTAATTTAGCATCTAGCATTGGACTTGCTCTAACATGTTTTAGGTGAAAAAGGAAACTGATTAGTTTATAGTAATTATAAGTTAATTATGTTATTTTACTAAATAAATTGCTCAGATAACTTTTCACGTTAACTTTTCTATTTTCTCTAACTAAAATCTTTCTTTTTCCAATTACATCACGAGCGATTCAATTTAATAAAATAAATATATTAATAATTAACCGATTACCTTTTTCAACTAAAACATATCATATTTTCTTTATTTTCCAACTAAAATTCCTATTTTTCTAGAAATATCACGGGTAACATCAATTTTTCCTTTGTTAAAAACATTACGAACAATTTTATTTAGTAAAATAACGTAACTAAATTAAATTACTATAAACTAATAAATTAGCTTTTTCATCTCAAACATGTTACCTTTTTAACTTGAGAAAATGACCAAAATGCCTCAAAATAAGGTACCCATGGCCCAAAATGCATGTTTTCAAAAGTTTGGCCCGCACTACCCACGGAATACACCTTTTCCAGTGGCGTATCCCACGTCACTGTAGCAACCCTATCGCCGGCGACTAGAGAAATTTGGGGGTTTCAATTCCGGTACATAAAATGGTATGAAATTGGTATAGACGTGTAGAGAATGAAGAGACGATTCCAATGGTATGTAGAATCACTACACCATATATGGCCTTCGGTAACCAAAAAATTATGTTACCTTAGGGTGCTAAAATGTTACTATAGACCCATTTTTGGGCTAAGGTAACATAAATTATAAGTTACAATTTTCGATGTTACCCTAGGGTACCTAAGGTAACATATTTCACCCCTAGGGTAACATGCCCTATCGGTTACCTTAGAGGTCTACTGTAACATAAAAATGACATATTGCAACATAAAATTCGGTTACCTTAGGGTGCTTCAATTTTTTTAAAAAAGTGGGGCCACCAGTGAGCCCCACTACTGGGCCCCACCAATGGACCCCACTTGTGCCCCTATTTTTTAACCAGGCTAATGTAACACTTTAACAGGCTAATGTAACACTTTAACAGTCTAATGTAACACTTTAACAGGCTAATGTAACACTTTACCAAAAAACAATTGAATAGCACCTCTTTAAACGTATACAATCCCAAAATAGCATTCAACCACAATGAACCACAAAGAAATGAATCTCAACATCCAAACAAACTTATAAATTCTGATTCAACATCCAAACAAAACAAACTAATTTAACATCCGAATTAGAAGATAAAAACTAGTTAACATCCATAAGTACTTTTACATCCCAATTCTAAGTTAAATAATGTACTAGAAGCTTAAACTTAGAAAGCAGTGATACTAGAAGCTACTGCCTCCAGTGATAGGTGTACCATCATCAGCTTCACTTGTAGCAATTGCACACAACTTCTCGACATCAACTGTGATGTCCGGGTTGGCCTCTCCAAGTTTTTTAATTGCAATTGCCAAGTTCCGTTGCATCTTCTGTTCAAATTCAGACTCGACTTTCTTCATTTTCTCCTCCACCTCAGAAGCGAGGCTTTCCTTAATCCTTGTATTCAGACTCGACTTTCTTCATTTTCTCCTCCACCTCAGAAGCGAGGCTTTCCTTAATCCTTGTGGTCAGCTCTTTCACATATGTTTCTGTTGGCGGATTAGAACTGCTCATTCCTGACTTAAAGCATCTTCCTTTTAGCCAATTAGGACCATGTTTTGCACCAAGCTCATCAAAAGCGACATCTCCGGTGGTGAGTTTTTTGGTAATATTGTCCTACAAAAGAAGACATAAAAGTCAACTGGTTAAACATGCATAAGATTACTTGAGTTAATTACAATATTCTCCTATGAACACCTTAAGCTTATATGAGAGTTGATTACTTAAGAATTGGATCATATATAATATTCAACTAGATTACACATTTTGTCCATTCATTTTACCACCAAGTTAATTTGATTTCAACTGATCGATTGCATCATTTGTAACTTCATATTCCCAACAAAATTAATACTAACTGGGAAGGGAATGTTTAGTCCTGAAGGTGGAGGCTATTATTGTTCACTGACAACCACTGCCTTAAAAAATTAAATTCGTTGTGACATTGATAACAGGACAGAACAAGTTTCTGGTCCTGGATAATCTATCTCATTTAGTAATGTACAAGAGACACAACACATTGCAGAAAATATAATTTGACCAGGGGTTTGCAGAATTTAGAGAAAATAAAGGGTAATTGTATTTAGTACGGAAGCATTTGAAGATCAGCACAACTGTACAACCACAAGAGCTTAAATAACAACTTCCACCTATCCATGAGCTAAATTATCACATGTACTTATTGTCAGGGATAGTGTAATTAAAGAGTAGGATTCGTTACTTCCAAGCCTCCATTAAGGATGATAATAGTTGGCCTGGTCATCTCTTCGCGATAGTTCATCGTCATCACGATGACACACTTTCTGCCACTTCTCCTCGCTTGGCCTATTCGCATAACAAATATGTCCAATTCCAATGCCTTCATCTGTTGACCCAAAATCTGTTAATTTGTAGAACAACACACACTCGCGGGCTTCGCTTGAATATAATGGAGGAGGGTAAATGTAAGTTGCTGAAGCCTTTGGTTCCTCAACGATAACTTCCTCCATTGGCTCTAATGCTCTACCTCCATCTTTAAACTCAGAGACAAGTAGAAGACCTGCATCTTTTCCATGTTCATCAGCCTCTTGGGACGCACATACCAATTCTTGAAATTTCTGCAGCTCATCAGTGTCTGTCCCAAATAGTGCCCTTTCCAAATCATCCACCATCCTAACATGATCAAATTCCTCACATGGATTGGGAACGCTCACCTCACCTTGGAATTTGTCTTCCTCAAGAAAAGACTCAATTGCACTATCCTCAAGATTTGACCATGAAACAACCTCATCAATCAGCACCTTAGAATCCCAGAGATCAGCCAAGCCGAGCGACTCACACTCTTCCTCCTCATCACTATCCACCACAGGTTCTGACAAAACAGAATTTTCTTCTTTTTCTATAGGATCCTGATCATGAATTCCTTCTTCATCCTCAATTGCTGAATTCTGATCGTTCGTGACTTTTCCAGATCTGAGTGTTATGGCCTTAACCTGCTCCATGCCATCTCGTTTTCCTGGATTCACCTCTTTGTCACTAAGAAGAACTCCCTGCGGTCCGTTGAGAAAGGCACTTGCAATTTGCCCAAACTGATTCTCCAATGTCTTGAGAGATACCGCCTGACTTTCAATCATCAACCTCAATTCATCCAATTCAGATTTTTCATTCGAAAATTGACCATCATCCCCATGAAACTGTTGCTGCTGAAAATCTTGATTGTTGCTCCAGTCGAAATTGGGATGATAGGTGGCTGGAGCTGGTTGCGAAGGTTGCTGGAAGTTGCTCACAAACTGTGCCGATTCAGAAGATATGGCACATTGACTCGTCTCATGTGCGCCCTCACATAGCTCACAAACACTAGCAACTTGAGGCACCCCATGCTTTGACATAAAATCCAATTTCTTATTAATTGCCTCTAGCTGAGCTGCTAGAGCTGTGACTGTATTAACTTCCAGAATTCCTGCTAATTTGCCTTGTGATAATCTCTGAGTTGGATTCTGGTATTCATTCGCAGCCATCATCTCAATTAGCTCATAAGCTTCCGCATAGCTCTTAGCCCATAAAGCTCCACCTGATGCTGCATCTAGCATGGGTCTTGACTGTGCACCCAAGCCATTATAAAAGCAGTTAATCACCATCCACTCAGGCATCCCATGATGTGGACACTTCCTTAGCATCTCCTTATATCGCTCCCAAGCCTCGCACAAAGATTCTTCAGACTGCTGTGAAAATTGGGTAATAGCGTTCCTGATTGCTGCGATCTTTGCCATGGGGAAAAATTTAGTGAGAAATTTCTGAGCAAGATCCTCCCATGTCAAAATAGAACTTGCTGGTAGAGAGTACAACCAGCCCTTAGCTTTATCCCTCAAAGAGAATGGGAAAAGTCTCAATTTTATAGCATCTTCCGACACCCCGTTGATCTTGAAAGTGTCGCAGATCTCAATAAAGTCCCGGATGTGCATGTTAGGATCCTCCGTAGGAGCACCCCCAAACTGAAACGAATTCTGCACCATCTGAATTATGCTAGGCTTGATTTCGAAAGTATTAGCTGCAATAGCTAGCCTGACAATGCTAAATTGGATGTCCTTGATCTTTGGTTGAGAATAATACATCAATGCTTTCGCTGCTGCTGCTGGTTCTCCCATTGCTACCTGCAACACATAAAAATAAACAACTATATATAAGAAACAATCCGAGTCAGTGAACTCTAACGACCACTATTGACAAGCACATAAACCAAAAATAAAACACCGATGATCCCCGGCAGCGGCGCCAAAAACTTGTTAACACAAAATCACGCAAGCGTACGTGGTCACAAGTAATATATGAATAAGTCAAGTTCGTTCCCACAGAGATCTGGTTATGGTTTTAATTCAGTAGATGTACCTATGCAACAATGTATGATTATTATTCAATGCTAAGACAAATAACAATTTTTGGGTTTAATAAACTAAACTAACTAAGAAGTAAATTAACAAGCTAAGAATTAACTAACTAACGAGAATTAAAATTGAATTACTTCTGCAAGAGAAAACATGGGATCCTAACTTCATTAAATACTTTGCTTAGATCTGACGCCTTTAATCACTATATGCAATGGTTATGATATCTGATCGGATAACACGAAACAAGTACACGCTACCTGTCAGCATACGTATACCAAACTAACATACATCCACAAAAGAGATAGAAGATGAATAGACACCAATTATGCTTAGACCCTATATGTCTATAGAATTTGAAAACATAACGGTTGAAGAACAAGTTATCCATTAAGATCACACAGGGCAGTATAAGTATTTTCATCTCACACCACGAATCATATTGATAAACAATTATGAACCTATGCTAGCATGGCAAGTTCTAAATCTCAAGATCCACTTTCACTTCACAAGAGATTAACAAATTAGATGTTCATGACGCATCTATCAATTAAGCATAACCATACGAGGATATCAGATATACATCACACACATATCAAATAAGCAATCAACTACTAAATTCCATAAATAAATCTGTTAGGATCCCATGGCAACGATTAGCTCATGATCGAACTTCTCATCGTCACGGGGTCTAGTGAAAACATGATGTAAAACAAATACAATTATATAAATCTCTGGTGTGTGTTGTGTTCGTCGTGGTCTTGATTATGTCCCCCCAAGGTGTGTATTTATAGCCCCAAGTGCCTCCTCCACCAAGTAATTACCGTCTTTGATTTAGGATAGAATTCAGGTAATTTTCCTTTCTTGAATGAAATAGAATTGCAATTTCCATGTATAAGTCTGATTCTAGAAGTTTCTGGTCATCCAAGGTAATTCCACAATGATTAGAATTAGAAAACAATGCAATTTCCTTCTCAGAATGGGTTTCCAAAAGTTCTGGAATTTTCTGGCAGTGTCAGGTGCTCAAGACCACTTTAGAATGAAAGAGAATTCCGTTATCTTCGCGTGGGCAGTTGAATCGTCCAAAACGGACTTGTAGAACTCAAGATATGATCAAAACAAAAATCAGAAATTTTGGCTGATTTTCCCGCTCCCGCGCGCCCGCGCCGCCCGCCGCGCGCTACTGTTCATTCCCGCGCGCCCGCGCCCGAAATCAGCACAAATTAGGCGCGGCCGCGCCCGACCTGATTTTGCTCTATTTTCTTCGTTTTAACTCTGATTTTCATTCCGTTTCTTCCAGCACTCTCGCAATTTGATGTACTTTCATTCTTTAAGCTCAAAACCCACCAATTAAGCCGCGCCCGACCTGATTTTGCTCTATTTTCTTAGTTTTAACTCTGATTTTCATTCCGTTTCTTCCAGCACTCTCGCAATTTGATGTACTTTCATTCTTTAAGCTCAAAACCCACCAATTAAACATGGAAAACATCATCCCACATCCGACTCTTATTTCTGCACAAATTCACTACAAACACATAAAAAAACACCACATACTTGAGTCCAAGTACACCAATTTAAGTCGAATTGAAGCATTCCAAGTGGATATAACATCCACTTATCAACGCCTCCTCATCCTCTGATTCTTGAATAAAATAATGAGCCTGAATTCCTACCTTGATGTTGTTCATGATTCGTCCAGAACTTCTTTCAATGGGGCGCGCCCTCCATCCATTTATTCTCCTGAAACCTTTAATTGCCTGGTGGTGGCACTCCTTTGAATCATGCTGCGATCCCCGAACAGTGCCCACATCATTTGGTGTAGGAAGTTTCATAATAAGATGAAAAATGGAAGTCACTACCTTCATTTCTTTCAACAAGGGGCGCCCTACTAGGCATTGTGAGCTGACTCCTGATCCAAACCATGAACTCCATCATCCGAGTTACTGAGAGAGAACCTTCTCCAAGAGTTACTAGTAACCTGATTACACCGATCACTTTCACAACTTCTCCTAAAAAACCATAAATCTATGCATTGTTTAGTGCCATGTCCTTGTCTAGGAATCCCAACTTCTTGTAAGTGTCGTAATACTGAATATTCACCGAACTTCCATTGTATACAAAAACCCGATGCACGTTCTTAGAGCCAATCCATACCCAAGGCATTATTATGAGGGTGGTGCACTCATCTAGCTTCATCTCCAGTGAAAGTGATATCCACACATTCTCCCTTGAACAATTTGGGCGGGCTTAACCCTAAGCTATTCACATCGGTGAGAGGTATATCTTGCCTCTCGAGCATATCTCTCCAAAGCATTGTTGCTATCACCCCCCAAGTGATGTCCTCCAAAGATAATGTGTACACTTCCTTCCTTGACAAATTTCTTCTCCACGCACTACAAGGAAAACTGAAGGATACAATGGTTTTTGCCCGTTGTCTGATACCCTGGAATAGCGTTGTCTATCGAGCAGGTGTCTCTTACCAACCTCAGACAATGGTACACAAATCGTTGTGACAATGAATATAATCAAATAGTTCAAAACCACAAGCCTCTCTACTTATATTAAAGGATACTGATGGAATAGAGTCCAGACTCTTTCTTCTCTCTCTCTGGTTTAGAAGACTCGCCTTTCTTATTATTGCCGCCGGGGCTTCCATCGGAATACCACCGGTGGAAAACCCCAAAACCTCTCATTTTTTGTATTTTCTTTCTCCATTCAATAAATCTTGTTTGTATTTTTGGATCTAAGGATTCAAAGCCTTTTCCGTTTTGGCCTTCAATTTATTAGATCTCAATTCCACGGATATCCGGATTTCTCGTTCTTTCAGGTAATCTTATACTCGTAAGTGGTCCGAGTTATCTTCTTCCAAGATCTAAGGATTGCTAAGGTTCTAGTTTGGTTTTTGTAGCTTTATTGTGTAATTTTGTAATCTCGTTTTTTAAAATTGTAAGCTTGGTTTGGTTTGTTGTCTCACCGTTTGTGTGAGTTTTGTTATTGTCTCACCGTTTGTGTGAGTTTGCTGTCTCACCGATTGTGTGAGTTTGGTGCTTGATCTTATGATCTTGGAGGATTGTACGGATTTGGATAAACACTTTGATGAAGTGTTAGTGTGTTACATACTTAGGTTTGCGAATATTGTAGCTCATAGCTTAGCGAGGGCGACATATTCTATGTCAGGTCTTATGGAGTGAAATGTTTCTGCTCTGGATTTTATCATCTGTAAACTTGAATCTGAGAAATATTAATGCAAGTACGATTTTATCAAAAAAAAAAAATAGTTCAAAACCATTCCGCAACTTATAGTTTAAATATATTTTAATCAAATAGAATGTCGAAAGATTAACAATATTACACATTAAATCCATTTGATTGACAAACACCAAACATTCAGAAAACTCACGTAGTATAGATTAAAAGACAAATACTCACATTTTATTGTAGATTTGTACTTATTGAAGGGTTTGATGAAGAAATGCCAGCTGAGCTCAATCCGAGTATCCGACCTAATTGTTTTCAATTTGGGGATTTTTTCTTCTCAAATATACGTCTTCAATTTGGGGCTGGACAATTAAAAATATATGGGTTGGGCTCAACATATAACAAGGCTAAAATTTAGGCTACATGGGCTGGATTTATTTTTAAACTATATGTAAGCTGGGCTCGTCCAATTTCACCTGGGCCACAACCAACCCCAGCCCAGCTGGTGGTCTGCCCCTGTTTCCAAACCACTCAAAGGATGCACTCTTACACCATCTCCATATATATTCTTGATACAATTAATGACACTCTTTACAACCATCAAAAAATTCTTTCGATTACTTATCCAACAAGTGGGTTTTCATTACATTTCGAAGAGAGAAATGATAAAAGATATCTCTAGTAATTAACAAAGTAGTAAAATAAAAGACAATCATCAAGTGAATGCACGAGAAGTCCCAAACTAGTAATACTGGGGTTTAAAATTGACACGCTAAAAGATACTTCAGCGAAGACCCGCCATACTTTTCTCCATCATTCTTCTTAATTATAAGCATAATTTAAGCTCCTGTATATTAAGCTAAAGATGATACCAATTTTGTATGCATATTTAATGTAGAGTAAATTACAGAGTGGTGGCCATACTTTACACCGATTTTCAAAAAAGTGGTTAGTCTTTCAATTTCTCAAATTAGTGGTCAACCTTTCACTTTGTCTTTCAAAACAGTGGTCATTCTTTCAATTTCTCAAATTAGTGGTCAATCTTTCACTCCGCCTTTCAAAAAAGTGGCTAATAGTAGACTGATTATCTCTAAAGTGGCCACTTTTTTACAACGCAGAGTGAAATGTTGGCCACTAATTTGAGAAATTGAAAGAATGACCACTGTTTTGTAAGACAAAGTGAAAAGTTGGCCACTAATTTGAGAAATTGAAAGACTGGTCACCTTTTTGAAATCGGTGTAAAGTACAGCCACCACTTTGTAATTTACTCATTTAATGTAAGAAAAAGAAGCGAGGAACCAAATTGGATAGTAGTAATCTAGGAAATTAATTACGGGATGAAATTATACTTTAACTTGATCCATACATACATACATTATATATATATGTATGTATGTATATATAGGGCTGAGTTCCAGTAAAACTTTCTTAAATACAGACTTATAAACTTTTTTTGTTAAGCACATATATAACTTCGGTTCAACATCATTTATAAAATAATAATTAAGATTTTATTGAATACACATAATTGAAATCGGAAACATATTTAAAACATTTTATAATTTATTAAAAATATATTTGTAACATTTTTTTACGAAATTTTGAATTCTTTTATACTAGATGTTCAACAGATACATCATCTGTTGAACAATAATTACACATGTGTTGAATCCAAATTTATAAAATAATTTTACATTGGTATAATTAAGAAAAGTGTATTCAATTAATAATACTTCATATTTCTACACCATAATTGGGTATTGATGAACCCCGGAAGGATAGTTGAGAATTTTGTAATATTTTTTCAACAAATTATGAACAATGGTTTAACACACCTCATATTAAACAAATAAAATTTTATTTTTTATACCCTATTTTGGTATTGGTGAACCCCAAAAGGATTTTGAATAATTAAATTATGTGTATTCAATAAAATTTTAATCATTATTTGATAATCGATGTTAAACCGAAGTTATAAAGATTTTGAATAATTAAGTTATGTGTATTCAATAAAATTTTAATTATTATTTGATATATATATATATATATATATATATATAGGGCTTTGCTCCATACAGAACACCCTTATATAACAAACAATATAAAACACCTTAGATCTATTAGATTCTTTGGCCCCGCCAGGGGCACCCAATACAAAAAGTTATTATTTTTTTACCCTCTAGCCATCCAATAAAAAAAATTAAAAAAATAAAATCAATTTTTTACTGTTCATGATGACGTCATGCTCACGTCAACAGTGACGTCATCATGAACAGCAAAAAAACTTTTTTAATTTTTTTTTAAATTTTTTTTGCCGGATGGATAGAAGGTAAAAAAATAACAACTTTTTGTATTGGGTGCCATGACGGAACTCTTATATTAGATTAGATATGAGGTGTTCTTTATTTTTTGTTATATAAGGTGTTTGTTATGGAGTGCAACTCATATATATATATATATAGGCAAATGATCAAATAGAAACTAGAAACCACTACTAAATTATATAACTGAAATCACTATTTTACAACCCCCCCACCACCACCACCACCCACGTCCCCACAACCTTCCGATGAGCTCGAATCACCACCATCTTTTCCAATAACAATCCAGCGAGCCTCTCTTGCCACCACCTCCAACCTTTCCGACCGCTGGCCCACAAGGGACACCATTGAGCTCCGACGATCTGCTAATACACACCATCAATTTAATTTATTACTTTTTGCTTGGTGTATGAGTCCGAGATTAAATGTATAGATATATATAGGTGTATGTATAGTTGTATGTGTATTCAAGTACAATCGGAAATGACGATTGCCGCACAGTGCCTGACTTTTTTGTATTCGAGGAGGCAATGGTGGTGTGGGGGCAGGGTGATGGAAGAAGAAATGGGTTTTGTTTTGAAGCTTCTGCTGAACTAGTCAATGATTTCCACCGTATAATTTAGTGATTTTTGTAATATAAACGGATGATTTCTATAATATAATTAATGATTTCTTGGGGACTGGGTCTGGTTTCTAGTTTCTATTTTAAATTGGTTTCTAGTGGATTAGTACTCTCTCTCTCTCTCTCTCACTATATATATATATATGTTAAAAGGGCTTAATGTTTCTATAGTTAACTATAGGTAATATCCTATAGTTGATTCATTTTTCAATACAAAAATATGGGTGTTTTTTTAAATACAGGGGGTGAATTCTATTATTACAAAAATGCCATCGAACTTTTGTATATAAAATACAATTGACTTTAGGTAATTTTCCTACAGTTAACTGTAGGAACATTTTTCTCATGTTAAAAATATGATTATTGAGTATCCATTATGTCAAATTGTTGAGTAATATTATAGAGGTTTATGTTAGGTTAGGGAACTATACACAATTTGAGATTCATAAACAACTAATACAGATTATCCACACAATCAATTAATTAGTTTCAAGATCCACCAAAACGCGGTTACACGTTATTCAACTACTTCTATCAAATCAATAAGTAAAAGCAAAACAAGAACACACAAAATATTTGACGAGAAAACATCCACGTCCCAAACTTGTATTATTAATCCAAACAATTATCAATAATATATCAAAATAATAACACCTTAACGGTGATCCAACCGGATAATTGAGCCAACAATGCTCAAGTATCTACCAAACAATACCTAAGACTACATCTCTTAAGTATTTTCTTTTCAAACAAAAACAATATGACTATGTATATATAGCCATGCAAAACTTATCCACCAAGACTTACCATACTCGTTAAACAAGTCTTCCCATACTTGTTCTACAATCCTTCCAATTCTTGGCACCTAATTATCCAACTAATTAATGATCAAGACATACCATATATAATAATTGGCTACACATACAATTATTATATTACCTATATATATCTTAGATCATCCAAACCCATAACATCATATTGGGTTAAAACCCAACAATCCTCCCCTTCAACCCAATACCCATATCGGATTGAACGGTAACCATCAAGCCATCGACGTCCATTCGCCAATGCCTCCCCTCAAACAAAAATCTCATCCTTTTACTCTTCCAATCTTTGAGTGTCTCTCCCGTATAGTGACCCTCCAAACCACCGTTCTTTATCATAACAATATATATAATCTGACGGAGATGGAGAGATATTGACAGCGGCGAGGGCGAGGGAGAGGAAGAGATAATCGATAGCGGCGAGGGAGAGAGTACTGAGGTAATTTAGGTCATTTGAGATGAATTAATGAATGCCGTATTGGGTATTTTCTAAAATAATCCTTGTTAACTACGATAGCTCTTTCAAAAGCGCTATTTAAGAGTAAATAAATATTTATAAATTTATGAAAATTTAAAAAATATTACTTAAAATACGGAACTTAACATAGCATTTTTAAAAACGCTATGTAAGTGTGCTCTTACATAGCGCTTCGTAATTAAACGCTATGTAAGTATTTGCATAATGATTTGGTAAAAAAAGAAAAATAAATAAACATTACTTACATAGCATTTTTTTTCCAAAAACGCTATCTAAGTAACATATTTGCATAACGCTTCCAAAAAAACGCTATCCAAGTGGTGTTTCCTAAGTTTAAATGTGTAGTAGTGTAAAATTGGTGAGGATGATCTTGATTTGAAACTATGGGAAGAATTAGAGTATGTTCTGTATATTTTCCGAGTGAAAAATCAAAGGATTTATCAAGCTGCTAATGTGCTGAGAAAGAAGATGTTGCATAATTTGGCAGTTAGAAGTATAAAGTATAACAGTCAGTATGTTCTAAAGTACAGAGACTATCATGGTAATATTGTTGAGATGAAGAAAGATAGTGCTAAGTTGAAGACAGACTTAGGAATAACAGTTCTGGATTTTAATTCTGAGTCGAAGACAGCACATTTTATCAGACTGTAATGAAATGAGGAAAAATAAAATCTATTATCTGAGATCTGCTATCTACCAAACTGGTGAAAACGATCCTAAGTTGAAAGAGATCAAGGAGATTATGCAGAGAGAACTTGAGAATGCAGAGAGAAGATTGCTGATTGACTATCTCAGAACAACACCAGATGTTGAGGAAATTAAGTGAATAATGCTCTGTAAGAATTTCTTGTTTTCTGTAGATTTTTTTTAAGTAGAAGTTTAAACTCTGATTATCTGTTAAACACTGCGTTTGTCTATTTTGTTTTGACATCATCAATTATTGTTAACTTGTGCATTTTTGCTAATGAACAAGTTGGGGGAGATTGTTAGATATAATTTATGTAAATATTAATCAGTGTTTAAGTGTTACAGTGAAAAATCAGAGTTTATCTGGAAGCAATCAGAGTTTAGTTAAACGCTGACGGATGGAAGCTCGACAGAGTTTATTAAACTTTGTCTGGAGGAAGCGTCTACAAGTCAACAGAGTTTGAAGATTAATTGAAGATAATTATGGAAGCAATATCTTTGAAGATTGGATAGCTGTCAAAGAGATTGTGTTGACTAAGGAGACGTGTAACAATCGTGATTGATATCAATTTTATAGCTAATTTATAGGAGTATCAATTTACGATTGTATAGCAGCTATATAACTTATAAATACAGTTAGGTTAACCCTAGAAGGGTATCGATAACGAATTATCATTCATTGTAATCTAAACAGCTCTCTGTGATATTTTACATCACTGAGAGAGGAGTTTTTAATTCCAAAACAGTTTTTAATCATTCGAACATGTTTTGCTTGTTATTCTTTCATACAAACTTGATTATTATTGTGTATTCGGCCTAACAATAAGATAATAAGATAATAATTTTTTTGAAAACCCTATATAAATATATGGTCCCAATAATATTATAAATTAATAATTCCTTTATGATCATAAAAATATATGTATTACCTTTTTGTAAAATATGATTTTAGGGTTCTTAAAATTTGAATCTATATAAAACTCATCTTTAACGATCTTTGTTGCATCCAAAAATTCGAATGTGGCGTTTTCTTAAAGGATTAAAAAGTTATCAATCAATGTTTTTGATGTCTTGAATGCTTACTTAAGTGAAAAAGGTTAAAAATGTTGTTCTATCCTTGATATCATCTAAATATACATGAATATTTACTTTGTATCTCGCAAATACTCATTAAATTTGTAAAGAATATATATTGAATTAATTGAATTAAGTATAAAATATAAATTGTACAATTCATTCTATTTAAATGTATATAATTGGAAATTAATTTTCTTTAATGTCAAAAATTCTCTATAAATTAATAATTATTAATTTATCGATTAATTAATACCTCTCTAAATTAATAGAATTTTTCGGTCCCAACTATATTAATTTATAGAGATTTTAATGTAATATTAAAAAAAATCCGTGCATCGCACGACTATTAAGCTAATCTAATCAAAAATTTAATCAAAGATAATCTCAAATACTACATTTGTCAATGAGACCTGAAAACTTGAAAAGTGGAAATCGAACAAAATACAGATCATCTAAACTTAACTTGACACAAAGTATTGGATCAAATATTAATACGAATCACAGAAGTGTTTTGTCAAACTTATCTAGCGACTTTACTTTAGTATCATGTTATTCAAAATTAATTTAACATTAGCTAGAATCATATTTATTTATTGAGCTATTAATAAAAAAAACCAATCAACTTATCATTTTTTTGCCAAAAAACCTTTTAACTTTTTTTTCCTCCAACAAACCCAATAAACTTTATTAAATCTATAAAAACAATTAACCATAGTTATATATTGCAGACAAAAATTGACCATGATTAATCCATATCCTATGTGACAGCAAGATTAAAGTTAATTGGATATTAGTTATTTAGATTTTGTTTGTAACAATTTAACATCTAATCTATGTATCAGTGCTTGCAATTTAAAGAAACCTTTACAAAGTGTATTTCGATTCACCAAGCTTCTGATAAAGAAAACTATTTATGTTTGTATTATTGATACATTTTAGAATTATTTTAAATAGAATTATTTAGAATTATTTATGTGTGTCTCAACATAGTGAATTTATAAAAATAAGATGTATCGTATATTAAATTAGGATTAGTTACTATTTTGTGAGATATTGATGCACAAAAAATTACAAGTCATAAAAATATACCAAAAATCAAATTCATAAATTTAACCATGGTTAGTTCTATACAAAATTTTAATAATTTAGTAAAATTTATTGGGTTTGTTGGTGAAAAAAATAGTTGAAAGGTTTTTTGGCAAAAAAGTGATAAGTTTCTTGGTTTTTTTAGCTAATACCTCTTTATTTATCCAAACAAAATCCTATCCAAAAAGAATAATCTAGAAATAATATTTGAAACGAATTTAATCTAATCTTAGTCAGAAGTTTCATCCAATTTTTATTCGAATTGAACAAAACTGAAGTTGACTAGATCTAAATCGATTAAAATTATGTAAAATTTAAATTATAATCAAATTGAATAAGATACGATCCAATATCCATGGTAAAAAGTTGATTTGATTCGTAATTAATTTGATCCAGAATCGATTTTCTAATCGAATTATCCCGGCTCGATTTCAATGTTTTAATGAATTTTTCGTTTTAGGTAAAAAAAAAGGGTAAAGAATTTCTACCTGACACTATAGGAAATTTTTCTACAGTGTCACCTTAAAATCACGATTTTGTTGCATATATGATATGCAAACTGATCGTTGAGAGATGGAGAAAAATACAGTGAAGTCAGATTTCAAAAAAAAATTACTAATTGACGGGAAAAATCAAATTAAAAATGGAGGAAATTAGGTGGGATTGTGTGTGAGGTTGTATTCGATTTGTATGTGGTGCCCCTAGCGGGGCCATTGGATTAGATTAATCTATGACCCAGATTTAATTTAAGATGATATTGTAGAAAAGTTTCCTACAGTGTCAGGTAGAAACTCTTTTTCCAAAAAAATAATCAAATGATACCAAACTATATTTATGTATTTCAATTGTAACTATTTTTATGTACGAAAAAGATAATTTGGTGTCAATATGAATAAAAGTTGTGCATTAATTCTTTATATATATTAGTTTCAATAATTTTTAGAAACTCTTTTTCCAAAAAAATAATCAAATGATACCAAACTATATTTATGTATTTCAATTGTAACTATTTTTATGTACGAAAAAGATAATTTGGTGTCAATATGAATAAAAGTTGTGCATTAATTCTTTATATATATTAGTTTCAATAATTTTTCCTCAATATATATGTAGTTTTATTTTATATAAAAAATAAATTGATATCATATCAAAAATATCCGTATATCATACAAGATATAAATTAATGTAATTTATTCCTAGATTATAATTCTTTTAATTATATCCTTATATATAATAAGTGTGAGAGAGAGATCTTATTCATAATTTTCGTCACTATACTATCAAAATAATCTCAATCGTACAGTCTAATAATAATTTAAAATGGATATAATTAGAAAATGTTGCGTTAGAAGAGAATTTTAGAAAGAAAACTATAATCTAAAAAGGATATAATTAAAAAAGTTGTATTAGAATTGAATTTTAAAAAGAAAATCATAATCTGAAAATGATAAGGTGATGGTCCTAAATACCCACCTCCCAAAACATTTGGTCCGAAATACCCAGATACGGGATGGATGACCCTAAATACCCATGGGACACGCATTTGGGAGAGGAGTGTCCGGACACGCATCTTAGAAAGGGGCATCCTTCACAAAACTCAAATATGTACTCATGAACAGTGAATAGAAGCCTATACCATTGGATTTTTGTTTATTTTGACGGATTCGAAATCCCTAATTCGTAGCTTTTTTTTGCGATTTCGTTTCCGATGTATGGATACGCGCCCCTGCAGGGCCAGAAAATAACAACTCGATGTGTCATCACACATTCTCAGAATGCGTGACCTCGGATACGCATTACACAGATGCGTATCCCAGGATACGCTTCTGCAGAATGCATGATGCATGGGTATATAAGGCCGTGTTTTTAAAAATCAGCATTTCGGGACTTAGAAGCTGGGAGATCGGCATTTTGGGCAATTTTTCAAAATGATATAACTAAAATCATATAACAACCATATACTATAAAAGTAGATAACGAATACTCATTCAAAAAGAAGTGGATAAACGAATTAACTCTAGATTTCGAAAAACCCAGAATAAAAGATTACAATCCAATATACATAATTCTTTTTAGAATCTGAAAAAATAATTTATTATCATTAACCACGTTGTGAAAAGATAAAAATAAAGGGGTCAAACAAAACAGATACAAACCAAGGTACTCAATCAGCAAACAAGTAAAATAAAAAGGTCAAAAACAGCAATTTACACAAAATACAGACCGACACGTCCTATATAATTTGAAACAAGTCCAACCTCTTGGGTTTTTTAGTTTGCTGCTATCATACAAAATCGTGTCTCTATATCTCTCCTCTTTTCAACTATGGCTACCGTCGAAACGACTCTGCAACTTTTTTTCTGCCATCAATGCAATCACAACGTTACCATCAATCTGATACCCAACGTTGATCCTCTTTGCCCTTCTTGTCATGATGGGTTTCTTGAGGAAATCGATGACCCGAACCCGAACCCGAACCCGGGTCTTGACCCGTTTGAGCCATTGGCTAATTTTCTTTCAACTTTTCCTATATTTTTTGGTGAATCTCGACACCCTTCTGAAAATCATGGAACCCCATCAAACCCTAGGAGGGTTTTTCGGGTTTCCGGGTCAGGTGGGTCGGGTCGGGTGAACCCGATGGAGAGACCCGAGTTTGACCCGTTTGCGTTTTTTGAGGACTATGTTGGGGGTTTGAGGGCTGGTGGGGCTAACATTCAGTTTGTGTTTGAGAATCAGCCTTCTGGTGGTGAGGGTTTGCCTATTAATTTTGGGGATTATTTTATGGGACAAGGGCTTGAGCAGTTGATTCAGCAATTGGCTGAGAATGACCCGAACCGATACGGAACCCCGCCTGCTTCGAAAACTTCTGTTGAAGGACTCCCTGATGTTGTTGTTGATGATAAGTTGTTAGGGTCTGATTTGGCACAGTGTGCTGTGTGTCAAGATGATTTCGAGAAAGATATGGTTGTTAAGCAGATGCCTTGTAAGCATGTTTACCATTCCGAGTGTTTGTTACCGTGGTTGGAGTTGCATAATTCTTGCCCTGTTTGTAGGTATGAATTGCCTACTGATGATCCTGATTATGAGAATCGGGCTAGGGGAAGTGCTGGTTCGGGTGGTGGGAATGCGAATGAGTCCAGTGGTAGTGTGAGGTTTGGGCTTTCGGGTTCGGGGACAGATACTGGCGATGATGAGGATGGTGGGCAGTTAAGGGGGTTTGTGGAGCGGACTTTTACTATCATGTTTAGGCCTCGCAGGTCCGAGAGTGATAATAATGGCGGGAGTTCTGGTTCTGGTGGTCCGCAGAACATGGATACAAATTAGGTAAATTATGATATGTACTCTTTATTTTTTGTTTTTATATTTGCCCGTGTATTTCATTTATAGAAAATGCATTCCCTTAAGGTAATTATGGTGACATTGATGAATTGTGTATGTTTGAAAATGTTATAGTTGATGCGAATGTGTTTGTGTTTTATTGGTTTTATCTAAGCTTCGAAGTCACCAAGCTAATGAGGTGCACTTGGCTTGTTTTCCTCTAGATGATTTCTACTTTTTTTTAGTTTCGTTTATAGGTAGAGGTGTAAAAGAAATATATCCTTGAATGGAAGCTGAAGTAAATGAAGCTGTTACTTTTGTCTTCTCAGTTGATTGTTTAAAGTTTTTAGATTAGTGAAATCAAAACTTCATAATACTTATTTAATGCAATTTTCAAGAGTAAGTGTCCATTTGTGTTACCTACTTTCGAGCTAGGAAGTGAACATTGCCTTCTGAGTTTGCTGAACTTAGTTTTCACTTTTATTGATCTATCAATCCCTTTTCCTGATTTGTGCATAGTTCTTCCAAAGCATTTAGCTGCTGGATGTAGATAGTGTTAAGTGTCAACCACAAAGGGATTATATATATACGAATATATCATATAGCGAGTACCTTGTGTTTTGATTTAAAATACAGGAGAACATGAATCTATTAAATCACTTTGTGATATGATCATTCACATCTTAGATCTTCTTGTTCATCTGCCTATGTTTTTCATGTTGCATTCATATTAAATGCCTCCAAGAGTAGGTTGATAATAATTTTGCTCTTGGATGGCCAACTTCTATACCTAGAAAAAGGGCAATCTTTTTTTCCCTTTTTTATGTGGAATTTGAAATTCTTTTTTTTTTTTTTAATGAATTTTTGGCCTTTGGCTCTTTAGTGCTATATTCTAAAAGCGCAAGGCGCACACTTTAGAATTAATGCTTGATGTTAATGAAAGCAACGAGTGGTTGGTTCAAAATATAGATGAAGGTAGTAATCCCCGTATTCTCTCAAGATGATGGACTAGGGTCGACAATAGTTGCAAAACCTTTTGGTGCTGGACAGCCTATGTAAAACTATAGGTCACTATTAAAATCAATCTCAAATTTGACCGCAATTTAAATTAACCGTATGCTTCAAGTTCAGGCAAGAGACTTTGACGTTTAGTACAAGTGGACGAAGAGGAAGTGGAAGAACAAGAGTTTGAATTTGAAGGGAACACTATAAGATGCGAAGATGATTTGGATGAGGATTTTTAAGATGAGGATGATGAATGAAATTCGGACCCGTAAAAATCCAATTAAGGGCTCGTAATACCTTTTACAGTTTGGGAGAGTTGGTTACCTAACAAAAACTTTAAAATCTAAGAATACTCAAATGTAGTATGAATAACATTTCTTAAATGGTTAACTTTTCAAGTTCAGTAATCTCTCTTGTATTTGAGTGCAGTCCTGGACTCCTAGAGAATATATATATTTATAGAAATTTATAGAAATAAATGAAATAAATAATAAATCCTATTCTATCATAAATATATCTTGAAAATTGAAATTAATTGGTAGCGAAAAAGACACCGTTTTTACCCGACTATTGTTATTTAAGGGGAAAGTTTGGTTACCCCCGTGGAGTGGAGAGAGTTAAAGTATTATGTAGGCATACATATACTGATCTAAACTTATCAAGTAATGAATGAAGCATATTAACATATAAAATTAAGAAATAATTAACTTTGATTACAATAGTTATTCTAGTAACTATAATTGTATTCTAAAGCAAATATGAGAATCTACATTAAATTAATGTATAACCTTAACATATACTCCCTCTGTCCCATTCATTTCTACCCGGTTCTTTTTCATTACTTGACACGCATTTTAAGGCTCCTATAAAGTATAGTTACATAACTTATTTTTAAAATTTTCTTTTTTTGAATTAAAGTAGAAACATTAAATTTTTATTCGGAAGAAAAAAAAATCAAAATAAATTATAGATCTATACTTTTTAGGAGCCTTAAAATGCGTGTCACACCCCGTCCCCCAATGGGTATAACCCAGTGGGACAGAGGGAGTATACTTGTATTGTCTATAATTAACGTAACACACATAGTAAAAATACGCAATGCGTGTAAGTAGAAGAACGGAGGAAAAAATAGGGAGAAGCCCGATCCGCATCTTATTCCTTTATTCCTTTAAATGATCAAATCGGCCTTACTTTAATGTGGTTCATTGTGCCTCTACCTTAGCAGGTGAGATGTGATCTTCTTTCATGTCACTTGACCTAGTAAAATATAATGCGAGGTTAGTGCATCTTGGTTGGTACTCAAAACACAAGATGCACTAAACTAAGTTTCACACTTGGTGCTTGTTAAACTAGTAGAACACTAGTAGTGGAATATAACAGGGCACATCAGATCAACACTAAAGAGGGGTTGGAATCCTTCTAGAGGACCAGAAGGACGAGTTCACTGCTTTATACCTCTTTGATATTCCTGATAAATGTTTAAGCTGAATCTTCTTTATTTGTTGTTTCCCTCATATGTTTCATCTTTACAGTGCTGGTGTAACTTATCTTGGTTTACTATTTGGGGTCAGATTCAGCATTACTACTGGTATAGGATGCAGGGTTCAGTGGTTCACCAGTGGATTTGTGCCTTGAATCTTGATTAGTGTTAATGACATATTCTTGCATCTTTTTTAGAGTAGCATGGCTATGATTGCTATTTTGATGCATTAAACAGTTTTTATATATTTTCCTGCTCAATTTCAGGAAAGAATTTCAGTTTGACTAACTATCCTCTTTTTTTGATTTTCAGCTTGTGCACATCGAGCCTGGGTATTGCTTGTAAGCTGGTTGGAGGCTTTTCTTTTGAAGCGAAGGCCTGGGATTTCGTCAGTGATAGTGTAGTTGAGTATAGGGCTGTTGTCGCACAAAGTAGACAGTGATATCAAATTTAGGTTTTCTGGGGAGCAATACATTGCTTACATACATGTCATCGTTTATACCCCCTTGGTAGTCAAATCTACCAGAAAGTTTTACAGTGAAATTTTCGGGCATTTTAAGTCTTGTTCTGTTATGTTAAGTTTCATTATCTTGATTGCATGTTTACTAGTAATTCATTAGTTTTTCTGCAAGGTTCTCTGCACCCCCTTCCGTGCAGAGCTTCAGCACCACTGGTAGTGTGATTGTATTTAAATCGGAAAGAGCTTTAGAATGAATCTCCTTTCTGATTCTATATAAAATGAAGAAAACTTGGTAGGAGTCATTTCTGACATGTCAAAGTGTCAGAGGCTCAACTTTGAATATAATATTTTGACATGATTTTTTTTTTTTTGATAAAATCGTACTTGCATTAAAATATCTCAAGGTTACAGATGATACAATCTCGAGCAGAAACATTTCACTCCGAAAGACCTGACATAGAATATGTCGTCCTCGCTAAGCAATGAGCTACAATATTCGCAGACCTATGTGTGTAACACACTAACACTTCATCAGAGTGTTTATCCATATTATCCGTACAAGCCTCCAAGATAATATAATCCAGCACCAAAACTCACACAAACGGTGAGACAAAAGTAAACTCACACAAACAAGCGGTGAGACAAAATCAAACTCACACAAAGGTGAGACAACAAAACAAAATCGATATTACAATCGGAAAAGGCTTAGAAACCTTAGATCCGAATTAAACTTAGATCAACTAAAAAAAGCAATCCTTAGATCCGGAGCGAAACCACAAAAACAATAGGAATCGAATATCCACCCGCTTGAACCCGAGAAGAAGGACAACGGAAGCTCTGATGATTTAAGCTCTGCTGGATGCACAAACTAGCTCAAGATCGGAACAGATCTGAGAAAATTCGAAGGAATTTTCGGAGATCTATTGAATTAAAAACTGTGAAAATTGAAAAAAAGAGGGGAAATGGGACGAAGGTGGAAGAATGGATGGCAGGGGGCGGAGAGGGGGAAGGGGAAAGGGTTAATTGACTAATACATAACAGAAGTCGTACCTAATTTGCAGTTGGATAACTGAACTCAAAAAACTTGCAGATAAGTACACTAATAATTTATTGCGATTGAACCACTAAATACGAGAAAACTTGCAGCGTCGTTAACTCGCGTTGACTTCTAACGGAAGTCCGTTAATTTTGTACAAATAAGCTGCCACATAGACTTTTCTCTGTCCTCACATTTGACAAATTAGCTGGCACATAAAACAAATAAAATATTAATAAAACAAATAAATCTTTTTCACCACAACATTAATAAAACAAATAAACCCAATCAACACCCTCCCCTTCACTTTCACCTCCCTGCTCTCACATCTCCGTCTTTCTCTCCCGACCCATCTCTGCAACTGCGTATGTATATATATATATATATATATATATATATATATATATATATATATATATATATATATATATATATATATATACGAGTGTATGTTTGTGCGTGTAAATCACTGTGTAACGAAATTGCTGTGTATATATCAGTCGAGTTTAGTAAGTGAGTGAGGAGGGGTGTTGTGATGTTCCGATTGTATGAGTTGTGAGTGTGTGAAGAATACAAGGGAGTTGATGAATATGTATGTTGAGGGAGTTGGTGTTGTCAAAGAGAAAGAAAGTCGAGGGAGAGATGGGTGGAGGTCGAGAGGTATGAATAGTGAGATTGAGGTGGGAGTATGAAGTAGGGAGAGAGCAGCGAATAAGCGAGGCGGTGTGTTTTGTGGTTTTGCAGTGGTGTGAAAATGAAAGGGAGAAAAAGGAATGGCATGCGTGTGTGTGGTTCGAAATGTGCTATAGTCGAATTGTTGGATGGTTAATTAAGGTTACACGCCGATTGTTTGGAGACGGGATTGTGATAATTGTAATTGTCAGGAAAAACTGAGTTTAATCATTATTTTTATGTTAATTTTTGTATGATTTTTGGGCTTGGCCGGATTCCTTTATTTAGTCACCGGATTTGTAAACTTTCGATCGAATTCTTATTTAAATTGTTGGTTATGGTCGTGTTTGATAGTGTTTACTGTGATTGTATGGTATTTAACAGGAGTTTTTGGGCTTGGTTTGTGGTCATCGGAGTTTTTGAAAGTCGTCGGAAATTGAAAATGGTCGCCGGATTTTTCCAGAATCCGGACATCTTCAAGAATATTCCGGTTGTGTTCTTATTGAGCTACTGTTTGATCTTGTGGAAACTTTAATCATTTTTACAAAGCTGTTTAGGGAATCATTTTGTAAACTTTAAAATTATTTTATAAATTTCAAAAATCTATTTGAATAATTATCTAATTAATTGACAATGTGTAAATTTTTGACACGTAAGAATGTCACGTCAGATTTCTGTCAGGGACGTTACTAGAAGTTAACGGTGGTTAGTCAATTGCAAGTTTTATTTACTTTGATGAGTTGACTGCAAGTTTTTTTGAGTTCAGTTATCCAACTGCAAGTTAGGCACGACTTCAATTATGTATTAACCAATTAACCCCAGGAGAATTTGCCGAGACTAGTTGGTAGAGGCACCTATGCTTTGTGAAAATGAACATGGTTTGGAAATTGTTGAGCGAGTGATTTCAATAGCTTTCCGTTGTATGTGCATGCTAAGTTAATTACTATTAGATTCATATATAGAAAATTCGGGAAGTATTAGCGATAATCGAAAATTTACCGTAATAGCATGGATTGCCATAAGGATGTTAACTGCATGCATATGAAGAAAAGTATATGGTGACTCAGAGACATGGAATTGACTCTCTGTTTGTTGAGAAAGAATCCCTCGCTCTCTCGTCAAGACATCTAGGATTCTTGTCGTGAACAATTGTAATTTTTTTTATAAATTAGAAAGCCCATATATTTTTTAGTTAATAAATTATTACGAGGACGTAAATAAAATTACATATGAAGTTCCAGTTCATATTTCATTGCCGAAGTTTCCTACGCAGCTTGAGTTTTCTCATATAAAATTATAAACAAATTTTAACTTTACTCGTTAATATTGGTGCAAAATCAAATTGAAATTTACCTAAAAGTAAACTTTCTTTTTGACGCACAAGTTACCCAACTTTTAATTAGCAAAAAAAAAAATTTTGAACTAATTTTTAGGAGCCTAGCATCGCATTCGCATATGCAGCAAAGCCAGAGTTAAACTTCAAATTTGAAATAATGGAGAATAGATAACAAAAATTAAATTCATAAATAAATTTTTTTTTGAAATTCAAATTCAAATTCATAGATAGTTTTTTAATACAAGCATCAATAATAGAACATTTTTTTTAATAATAAAATACAATGTAGGGTGGAGAGCGGGGACTTATCAATAATCACGATGACTAAACCATTGAGGTTTGTGCATGGTTGGACTTAGACCCCTTTTGAGTTAACATAAAAAATGTTATCCTCTCATTCTCCCTCATTTGTTTACATTGGAAAAAGACACGAACACTAAAACAATGCATAAAAAAAGAATAAAATTAGATAAAAAGTGATAAAATTGTAGGACCTATCAATATTTAATACAATAATAGATTTGAGATAATGAAGGAAAACAGTTGGTGTAATAGTATTTTTTATTATTAAATATGATATAGTGGGTGTTTTATTTTCCTTAAAATGGACACCGCCAGAGGCAATTTTTTAATACAAAATGAGCAGGACACAAAAGGGGCATGGAGAAGGGGACACGAGATCCGGACTCGGAAGATAGTGGGTGTAATAATAGTAAAAAGAATTTACTATTTACGGTAACGTAAAAAAATGAGAGAGACATCCCAAAATAGTAACTGTAAAAAAATGAGAGAAATGGAGGGAGTACTTAGAACATTAGTAATGGGATCCCTTTCTCTATCCGTAAATACTTACCAAAAATAATAAATTTCTAAATAAAAATAGTAAATTCCTAAGTTTATAAAATTACTTTATATCCCATTTTCCATTTTTCATTTTCCATTCATACATTTATATATTACTTTTTTATATTACTTCTTTCTCCCTTTCATTTAAATTTTATGTACATTTACAATTAAAAGCAAGAGAGAGTATTTACATTTGGAAATCCGGGGTGAACACTTTTCTGTATATTTGGGGACTGAAAATTGATCACTAAATTCAACCCCCATTTTGGAATCAACGATGTAGCTTATTTTCTGTAAGATTTGAGGGTTGAATTCCCAAAAATTTGAGGTTGTCAACTTCAATGCGAATGTTCTTATAACTTAAAGTATAAATTATTTTTTTAAGTAAAAAGTTTTAATTTTAACTGTAAGTTAGATGTATGTGTTGACTAATTTTTACTTCAAGAAAATTTGTTTTAAAAAAATTGGTTGAAAAGATAGAAATTTAAATTTTTTAAACATAATATAAAAATATAAAATACAAATATATGTAAAGAATATAATATGAGTAAAAAAGTGACTTAAATATATAAAAATTGATATGAGAAAAAAAATTAAAAAAATATCGTACTTAAATTTTTTGAACTAAAATTAACTTTACGTAACGGCTTGTTTTCCTTTAGGTTAAAAAATAATTAAATGAAAGACAAACAAGCTCTTGGACACATGACCATATTTGCAAAACAAACACGGTGACGTAAGCTTTCGAATTTCAACACTGTTTTTTCTTTGAGTACTTTTGCCAAACACCTAGCCTGCACTGTGTTTTTCTACTATTTCGTTTTGGGTGAATGACAACAATACCCCTTTTTTTAGGTAATACTAACAAAAATACCCGTTTTCAGAATTTTTGACAAAAATACCCGGTGAGATACGCATTTGCCAAATGGATATCTGGGATACGCATTTGGCAAATGCGTATCTTGTGCAAATCTTTTTTTTTTTTTTAAATCTGGTTGGGATACGCATTTGCCAAATGCGTATCCCAACCAGATTTTAAAAAAAAAAAAGATTTGCACAAGATACGCATTTGCCAAATACGTATCCCAGATACCCATTTGCCAAATGCGTATCCCACCAGGTAGTTTTGCGCACTTTTTCAGAAATGGGTATTTTCATCATTTTTGTCATTTTTGTCATTCTTTCTTTCGTTTTTCCTCTTTTGGGTAAAGTTATGATTGTATGCAGTTTTGATTCTTATCCTCTTTTGATGCTGCGTTAGGTGATTCGCGAGCTGTGATTACTGTAAACAAAGCTGACCAGACACCATTTCTGGTCAGAATTTTGAGGCTCCGTCTGAAAAATCTTATTTATCAGAAATATGTTCTAGAAAAAAGTATGTAAATATGTAATTTTTTTTTGAAATAAGTAACTTATTTTTGTAAGATTACGAATATAAAACTCTCCATACACATTTTTTTCTTAAAAAAATTATGTAAATACAATTTTTTTTTCGAAAAATAACTTATAAGTTCGAGTTAAGATTTGCCAAACAGACCTAAGTGTTGATTAAGTTGAAGTACTTAAGGATCCTAGTGCCCAGATATTCTGCATTCGGTTCATATATTTTTCATTGTCATAAAAGACCCATTTCTGCATAAATTAAATCTAATATTTTTTGGTAAACTTTTAATTGTAACTAAAGAGAGGGAAGACTTTTCAATAATCACTGCAGAAATAACTACGAAAATTAATAGTGAAGAAAGGGTACTTGTTATAGGGAGAATATTGTATAACAATATTTTGGAGGTTGCTGGATTTACGGAGCAAAATACGAATATTCTGCTAAGAACACGAAGAACACGGAAGAGATTTGTAACTGTTTGTGGCTGATCTTGTCTATTGATATTCAGTGGTGAACTGTTTCTCAAGTCTTTACAAGATGCCTACGTACCCTATTTATAGGGATCAAACCATACGTAGTTCTCTTAGAGAAGAAGTTATCTAGACGGGCTAGGGTTTCTATGGGCTCGGCTTGGCCCAAATCCACTAGACGTCTCCTTGGGTTGATATATTTACTCATGCAACCTCGCTGGGCTTAGCTATGAGCCTTCATAAGAGTATTCTAGGTCTCACTAGACCCCTAGGCCTTGCTGGACCCCTAGGCCTCGCTGGACCTCTAGCTAGGCCTCGCTGGACCTCTAATTAGGCCTCGCTGGACCTCTATCTAGGCCTCGCTGGACCTCTACCTAGGCCTCGCTGGACCTCTAACTTGGCCTCGCTGGACCTCTACCTAGGCCTCGCTGGACCTCTAACTAGGCCTCGCTAGACCTCCAGGCCAGGCTAGCATGAGACGCCTAAAGGCCTAGCGTGAGACCCCATGGGTGATAGTGTCTTCAAGAGATTTATGAGATAGAGGTGAGACGATCCCTAATCGGACCCCATGCCTTGTTGATCCTTCTTCAATATTTAGGCCATTGAGAGATATTTGAGCCCATTAGGAGAGGTGGGTCCCTTGTATAGTCATTTGAGCCTGTTTAGGATCTATGCCGAGATTTGGGCATAACAACTACCCCCCGATTCCATATTGCCATTATGAATGCGATGTGGAATCAAGTAAAGCTGTGTCTCTCAGTTGATGCCAATCCAAGTATATGTAAGTAATGGTGACCTCGAAGGGTCCTTCCAAGCGCAATATGGTCCTGCAAGGACCTTGAGAGGTGACCTCATAGGGCCTTGCGGTCATAATTTTAAAATATGTCTTCTATTTAGTTGATATATGAGCTCATGCTTCCACTTGTGTCTTCAAGTTCTTCTTAGAATATGATGAGAAGACTCCCTTTATGTTGAAGACTCCTCATAAGTTGAAAGGACTTCCTATAGCCTCATATTTGGAGAGGTCTTCTCTTTCTGATATAATGAGAGGGCTCCTCGTAGCCTCCTATGTTTGCGAGGCCTCCTCCTCGCAGCCTCTTCCTCGCAGTCTCATATGTTGAGAGGCCTCCTTTTCGCAGCCTCATATGTTGAGAGGCCTCCTCTTCGCAACCTCATATGTTGAGAGGCCTCCTCCTCGCAGCCTCATATGTTGAGAGGCCTCCTCCTCGCAGCCTCATATGTTGAGAGGCCTCCTCCTCGCAGCCTCATATGTTGAGAGGCCTCCTCCTCGCATATGAACACAAAGTACTCCTCTTTCGCCTCGCATAATCCACGTTGCTGGCTCTAGCCCCGCTCGCATATGCTAGCTGGTGGGCCTTGCATCTTTGAAAACTGGTAATTTTGAATTTTCCCAAGTGCTTTGGGGTAGCTGATTAAGTCTTCATATGCTCTCATTTGCTTATAACTTGACTTTAACACATGCATAGTGATAGGTCCATATTGTATAGACTTACGGATTGACCCATCATCGCCAATAGGGTCAAGTGGCCTCGCATCGCAAGATACCGGGATTGCGGTCTCACTACGCTAGGTGCGACCTCGCAACGCTAGGTGCGGCCTCGCAACGCTAGGTGCTGGCCTTGTCTTTCAAGTTTTAAAATGTTCCACTAGAAGAGGTATTTATGTATTTACACTACCCCCCGAGTCCTTGTTCTCATTGTAGATGTGATGAGAAATCAAAGCGTTTAAGCAATCTTCTTGTATTATTTGGAGTTGACACCATTTAAAATGAAGAGAATTTGATGTGATCCCGCTATAAGCATACCTAACTATCCCAGAGCACTTGTACTTTTCACTGTTGTCCCAAGGCACTTGACCTCATCACGCTATCACGGGGTACTTGGCCTCATCATCGCTATCCCAGGGCACTTGGCCTCATCATCGCTATCCCGGGGCTGTTGGCCTCATCATTGCTATTCCGGGGCCGTTGGCCTCATCATTGCTATTCCGGGGCACTTGGCCTCGTCATGCTATCCCGGGGCCCTTGGCATCATCATTGCTATCCCGGGACACTTGGCCTCATCACGCTATCCCGGGGCACTTGGCCTCATCATCGCTATCCCGGGGCTGTTGGCCTCATCATTGCTATCCCGGGGCTCTTGGCATCATCATTGCTATCCCGGGGCACTTGGTTTCTTCCATGTCATAACAAGCTTCCCTATGTTGAACAAGAATGTAGATATCGAGGTCTTGAGCTCATTTTGATTTTTAAATTTTGGCTTCTCTCCTTTCATCTTTAGTGCAAGCTTAGAGGCCAATGATGAGAGCCTCGTACTCAGCCTCGTTATTTGTTACTTGCTCTTTCCAGTGTCTTGAGATAGTCGAAGACCTCCTCATTGTCGGCAAGGGTCGGGGGCGTCCCCCCTCTCCTCGACGTAGAGGTATTTCACCAAGAAGAAATTATGTAGAGGCATCTCACGTAGAGGCATCCCACGAAGGAGCATCTCACTATCTTGATATCCACACAATATAGGGGCCTCATTATCTACATCATATAGGGGCCTCACGATCTTGACGAGGAGATGGTGGTTTATCATTGTGACGATGGGACCGCTCACTATCTCTACAAGGAGATGAGGGTCTGTCGTCACGATGATGGGACCGCTCACGATCTCGACGAGGAGATGGGGGTCTGTCGTCATGATGATGGGACCGCTCACGATCTCGACAAGGAGATGGGGGTCTGTCCTCGCGACGATAGGACCGCTCACGATCTCGACGAGGAGATGGGGGTCTCTTAGAACCTTGACCCTCGCCTTGGCCTCGCACCTCGAACCCAGCCTCGCAGTGCTAGGTGTGGCCTCGTAGCGCTAGGTGTGGCCTCACAGCGCTAGGCAAGGCCTCGCAACGCTAGGTGAGGCCTCGCTCCTAGGGGTCGCATATGGGTGTCATATGCTACCCCGGGGTCTCCCCATTCTTGTGCCCTTCGTTCCTCTTCTTGTTCGAATTAGTCATCTTTCTCCCAATATGATGACTTCCCCTCCTTCTACCGCCAAATTTTATAGGGAGAATATTGTATAACAATATTTTGGAGGTTGCTGGATTTACGGAGCAAAATACGAATATTCTGCTAAGAACACGAAGAACACGGAGGAGATTTGTAACTGTTTGTGGCTGATCTTGTCTATTGATATTCAGTGGTGAACTGTTTCTCAAGTCTTTACAAGATGCCTACGTACCCAATTTATAGGGATCTAGCCATATGTAGTTCTCTTAGAGAAGAAGTTATCTAGACGGGCTAGGGTTTCTATGGGCTCGGCTTGGCCCAAATCCACTAGACGTCTCCTTGGGTTGATATATTTACTCATGCAACCTCGCTGGGCTTATCTATGAGCCTTCATAAGAGTATTCTAGGTCTCACTAGACCCCTAGGTCTCGCTGGACCCCTAGGCCTCGCTGGACCACTAGCTAGGCCTCGCTGGACCTCTACCTAGGCCTCGCTGGACCTCTATCTAGGCCTCGCTGGACCTCTACCTATGCCTCACTGGACCTCTAACTAGGCCTCGCTAGACCTCTACCTAGGCCTCGCTGGACCTCTAACTAGGCCTCGCTAGACCTCCAGGCCAGGCTAGCATGAGATGCCTAAAGGCCTAGCGTGAGACCCCTTGGGTGATAGTGTCTTCAAGAGATTTATGAGATAGAGGTGAGACGATCCCTAATCGGACCCCATGCCTTGTTGATCCTTCTTCAATATTTGGGGCCATTGAGAGATATTTGAGCCCATTAGGAGAGGTGGGCCCCTTGTATAGTCATTTGAGCCTGTTTAGGATCTATGCCGAGATTCGGGCATAACAATACTCAAAGTTTTACAAAGAGGACCGGGGAAAGTAGCTAAGAAAGTGCATTATTATTAGTTGGAAATATACAGAGTGCATTAGGTACAATCCAATTCTACGTTCTTCGGGTCTACTTTGAATCAATGGCTTTCGAGTTGAGGGAAACACTGATAGAATCTATTCTTTGTTCTCCGGTGACTTTAGTTACTTACACTTGTAGCTTTAGGACTTGTCTTGTCCTACATTGTTTCGGGGATGTTTGAGTCCTCTCGTCAGCCCCAGCATAAGAGGTCCAGTGAGAATGAAGTTTCAGTGGATACCGTAACTGGCCCTTCATCTCCTTTGTGGGATGTTTTCTTAAGCTTCTATGGTAAGGACACTCGCAGAAATTTTATTTCGAATCTTCACTAGGCTTTGGATCAAGCAGGGATTGTAACCTTCAGAGATGATCCTGCAATTAAAAAAGGTGAAGAAATTTCAACAGGACTACGTAACGCGATAAAAAACTCAAAGATGTTTGTAGTTGTTATCTCTGAGAACTATGCTCGTTCGTCTTGGTGCCTTGATGAGCTTGTAGAGATCCTTAGTTGCAAGAGAACAAAGGATCAGGTTGTTCCCGTGTTTTACTATGTTGATCCATCAGATCTACGACACCAGAAAGGGTGTTTTGGGGTAGCTCTTAAAAGCCACAAGAAGCGTTACTCCGCCACTAGGATTGAGAAATGGAAGTCTGCGCTTGCTGAAATCGCCTATCTCTCAGGATACCATCTGTAAAAAGACGCAAAAGAGTAAGTCCCTTTACATTGAGTTCTTTATCTAAAATTATGTGCATTTTATTACTAAAATTTAACAGGAGTGAAGCATGTACGATTCAGTAAATTGTAGAGAATGTCATGCCACAGACTTCTTCAAAGGTACTACACCTTGAAGGATATTTATTTGGGATAGATCTTGCTGTCACAGAGATATGTCAACAACTAAGCATGGAGTCAGATGATGTTCGTGCCCTTGGAATATGTGGGATGGGTGGATTTGGGAAAACTACAACATCCAAGGCTTTCTACAACAAGTATTCCCACAAATTTGATATAAGTTGTTTTATAGAAAATGAAAAACAAAATTCACAAGAACATAGTCCTCTACTTCCTTTACTTCAGCAACTTTTGATTGAGCTTCCCAGAGTGAAGGATTATAAGGTCCGTGATGTTGAGAGTGCACTAAGAAAATTGAAAGAAATTCTTAGTTCTAAGTAAGTTCTCGTTGTTCTCGATGATTTGGACCAGTCAAGCTATTCAGAATTGTTAGTAATAAAATTCTTAGTTCTAAGTAAGTTCTCGTTCTTCTAAGTAATTTTTTTTTCGAAAAATAACTTATAAGTTCGAGTTAAGATTTGCCAAACGGACCTAAGTGTTGATTAAGTTGAAGTACTTAAGGATCCTAGTGCCCAGATATTCTGCATTCGGTTCATATATTTTTCATTGTCATAAAAGACCCATTTGTGCATAAATTAAATCTAATATTTTTTGGTAAACTTTTAATTGTAACTAAAGAGAGGGAAGACTTTTCAATAATCACTGCAGAAATAACTACGGAAATTAATAGTGAAGAAAGAGTACTCAAAGTTTTACAAAGAGGACTGGAAAGTAGCTAAGAAAGTGCATTATTATTAGTTGGAAATATACAGAGTGCATTAGGTACAATCCAATTCTACGTTCTTCGGATCTACTTTGAATCAATGGCTTTCGAGTTAAGGGAAACACTGATAGAATCTATTCTTTGTTCTCCGGTGACTTTAGTTACTTACACTTGTAGCTTTAGGACTTGTCTTGTCCTACATTGTTTCGGGGATGTTTGAGTCCTCTCGTCAGCCCCAGCATAAGAGGTCCAGTGAGAATGAAGTTCCAGTGGATACCGTAACCAGGGACGGAACCAGGATTTGAACATGGGGTGGGCTTGACAAGTATTCTCATGGATTTGATACATACTTGGGCTCTAAAAAATCAATATATACATAACGAATAAATTTTTCTAATGGGTTCCATACATACTTGGGCTCTAAAAAATCAATATATACATAACAACTAAAATTTTCTTCAAACCGGAACAAGGTTGGGTCAAAAATAATTTAACCCGGTATTAATGGGTTGGGTATGGGTTTGGACTTTTTTCACCCAACCCAACCCAACCCAACCCAACCCAACCCAACCCGTTTAAAATTTGAATAGCCCACTAGTTCTCTAGTCCATGTCCAGCCCACTCTGAAATCATTGCAAAATACACCTAAACAGGGTGACAATCTATGTACAAAAAAACATAATTATTCGGATGAAAGAAAGCAAATGTCCGACTAGCAGCTATAAATAGAAGATCAACATTTACTAGAGAATATGATTTTACATGAATATAATATCTTCTGCTTGCACAAACTAAATTTTAGCCTACAAAAAGATAATAAATAAAGTTCTTTACTCAATATTAAAGCCATTCAGTCATTCAGTTATGTTGCTACTTGCTATGTTGCATTTGGTCCAGGGACTTCAAATTATCGGACTATGTAATTCTTGCATTTTGGGTTGATTATTCTTTTGCATATCAAAGTTTGTTTATTTAACTTTTACATTTAAGCAACCCGTTCAAACCGATTCAAACCGACTTATAACAAATTGGGTTGGGTTATAAATTTAATTTTCATGGATCGGGTTAAAAATTTCCAAACCGATTTATAATGGGTTGGGTCGTTTTAATGCTTTAATCGGCCCAAACCGACCCGTATACACCCCTAATCTTGATACATACTTGGGCTCTAAAAATTCAATATAAACATAACTAGTAATTTTTTTTTCCAAAATCACCCTGGGCTTCCCTTGTGTAGTTCCGTCTCTGATTGTTCCGTAACTGGCCCTTCATCTCCCTTGTGGGATGTTTTCTTAAGCTTCTATGGTAAGGACACTCGCAGAAATTTTATTTCGAATCTTTACTATGCTTCGGATCAAGCAGGGATTGTAACCTTCAGAGATGATCCTGCACTTAAAAAAGGTGAAGAAATTTCAACAGGACTACGTAACGCGATAAAAAACTCAATGATGTTTGTAGTTGTTATCTCTGAGAACTATGCTCGTTCGTCATGGTGCCTTGATGAGCTCGTAGAGATCCTTAGTTGCAAGAGAACAAAGAATCAGGTTGTTCCCGTGTTTTACTATGTTGATCCATCAGATCTACGACACCAGAAAGGGTGTTTTGGGGTAGCTCTTAAAAGCCACAAGAAGCGTTACTCCGCCACTAGGATTGAGAAATGGAAGTCTGCGCTTGCTGAAATCGCCTATCTCTCAGGATACCATCTGCAAAAAAGACGCAAAAGAGTAAGTCCCTTTACATTGAGTTCTTTATCTAAATAAAAAAGCATTTTTTTTGTGATGTTCACTTACACTTTATGCAAATACATGGCGTTTTTACTGGTCAAGGAACTTTTGCATATTATTAGGATGCAATACATTATATGTTATTTATATAACCTAAGAATTACAATTATGTATGCAATACATTATATGTTATTTATATAACCTAAGAATTACAATTATGTACATTTTATTAAAATTTAACAGGAGTGAAGCATGTACGATTCAGGAAATTGTAGAGAATGTCATGCCACAAACCTCTTCAAAGGTACTACACCTTGAAGGATATCTATTTGGGATAGATCTTGCTGTAAGAGAGATATGTCAACAACTAAGCATGGAGTCAGTTGATGTTCGTGCCCTTGGAATATGTGGGATGGGTGGAGTTGGGAAAACTACAACAGCCAAGGCTTTCTACAACAAGTATTCCCATTTATAGAAAATGAAAAACAAAATTCACAAGGACATAGTCCTCTACTTCCTTTACTTCAGCAACTTTTGATTGAGCTTCCCAGAGTGAAGGATTATAAGGTCCGTGATGTTGAGAGTGCACTAAGAAAATTGAAAGAAAGTCTTAGTTCTAAGTAAGCACTCGTTGTTCTCGATGATTTGGACCAGTCAAGCTATTCGGAATTGTTAGTAGGGATTTGCAAGCTGTTTTCACATGGCAGAGTTATTGTCACAGCAAGAGATGCAAACCTGCTCAATCAACTTAAAGTAGAAATGTCAAAAGTAGATATATTTTTTGTGGAGCATTTGAATGAAATTAATTCATTGGTGCTCTTTAGCTATCATGCCTTTAAATAAACAAAGCCTCCTGCAAAATACTTGGCTCTCTCATAAAGGTTTGTAACTTATGCGGGAGGTCTTCCATTAGCTTTGAAGGTGTTGGGTTCATCTTTGTGCGGTAGGGCAGATGTTTCATTCTGGGAAGCTAAACTTGAAAAAATTCAAAAATTTCCAGTGGAGGATATCCAGATGAATTGCATGATGAGACTGAGAAGGCTATTTTCCTTGATATTGTATTCTTCTTCGTTGGAAAGAACAGAGATGAGGCTATTGATGTATTCAAATCCTGTGATTTTTTCCCAGAAGCTCGGATACCAATTCTAGTTGAAAGATGTCTATTAACAATTGATCAAGGTAACATATTTCAGATGCATAATCTTATACAAGACATGGGAAGGGAAGTCATTCGTCAACAATCCAAACAAGGGAAACCTCAACGCTTGTACTTGGATCAAGAAGCATGTCATAAAGAGGTTTAAACAAAATATAATCTCATTCCTTGTGTTATGATGGAGGATAAACCTCTCTATATATACAGCACTCAAAGTGAGTTTATAACGGTAGAAAACATCAAGAATCTATACAACGTGAAGACAGAATGTAGTGTAGATAACATGCTGAGTGGTAGACATATTGTGGTGTGCATCAGTTCTGCAACAGGTAACAAGAGTGGTGTGCTGCAACATGTGTTTCAAGTGCTAGCATGTGTGCATGTGTTTGTCCATTATGTTATGTTCCCTCAATACCCTTCTTCAAGCTGGAGGGAGAAGTACTTCGAATGCCAAGCTTGTCACGTAAACGCCTGAAATTGTCTTTAGATAGTGGCTTTGTTAGGACATCGGCAATTTGTTGAATGGACCTGACAAATCGAGTAATTAAGGAACGTAACGCAACCTTTTCACGAACAAAATGATAGTCGATTTCAATGTGTTTTGATCGAGAATGAAAGACAGGATTGATGGTCATGTAGAGGGCACTTAAGTTATCAGAAAACAGTTGTGGAGCTTGAGGCAGAACCACTTGCAGGTCATGAAGAATGAACGAAATCCAGGTGATTTCAGCTGCAGACATGGCAAGGGCCCGGTATTCTGCTTCTGCACTTGATCTGGACACAGTTGGTTGTCGTTTGGAAGCCCAGGAAATGCAGTTGGTACCAAGGTAAATGCAGTAGCCAGAGGTACTTCTTCGTGTAGTGGAGCAACCGGCCCAATCAGCATCACAAAAACCATATAGTTTAAGGGAGCTTTGAGATGAAAAATGGATTCCAAAATCAATGGTACCTTTAACATAACGAAGGATTCTTTTGACAGCTTTAAAATCTCCATTCGTGGGATGTTGCATCTTTTGACATATTTTATTTACAGCATGAGTTATGTCTGGTCGAGAATGCGTTAGATATAGAAGGCCACCTGCAAGGCTTCTGTAGGTTTGAGGATCGAATGGTTGAAGATCATGAGATGTCAACTGAGTCTTAGTTGCCATTGGTGTGCTAATGGTAGAGCAGTTTTGTAGCTTGGCTTTAGCAATCAACTCGTTGGCATATTTACTTTGTGAAATAGTGAGACCATCAGTGGTGTACTGAACTTCCATGCCCAAAAAGAAATGAAGTTGGCCCAGATCCTTGATGGCGAACTCGTGTCCTAGAGCATCAATCATATTCTGAATTGTTGTAGGGTTGTTGCCTGTAATAACAATATCATCCACATAGACTAGTAGTATGATAGTAATCGAATCGTTGCAAAAGACAAATAATGATGAATCAGCTTTGCTACAATTAAATCCTAAGCTGAGTAGAAACTGAGATAAGGTATCAAACCACGTCCTCGATGCCTGTCTTAATCCATATATCGACTTGAGAAGTTGACAGACAAAATGAGGAAATTTTTCATCTACAAAGCCGGGGGGCTGTTCCATATACACTGTTTCACTTAGTGCACCATGCAGAAATGCATTCTTCATATCAAGTTGTCGAAGAGGCCATCGTTGTGTTACAGCAAGAGCAAGAACAATACGAAGAGTAGTGATACGAATGACTGGACTGAATGTTTCTTTATAGTCTTGTCCTGCTACCTGAGTATATCCCTGAGCAACAAGCCGTGCCTTATGTCGATCTAATGTGCCATCCGGTCTGAGTTTCGTTTTAAATACCCATCTGGAACCAACAACATCACTGTCGAGAGGACGAGGAACGAGGATCCACGTATGATTGGCTTGAAGAGCATGTATTTCATCTTGCATTGCTTGATTCCAAGAATCACTTAAGATTGCCGTTTTCCAGGAGGTTGGTTCCTTAAGCTCATCGGCACAAACAAGAGCATGTGCTCTATCCTGCCTGTCCTGTCTTCGTTTTCGAATTTTCTCTGTCTCTTGAGCTAAAACAGGATTAAGGTTTGGATTTAAGACCAGCTGTCGACGAGTAAGCATTGTGGGAATGACAGCATCATTGGTTGTGGTAATTTCTGGTGAGACAATATGGGTGCTGTCAGCTCTTTCTTGATCACGACCATGTGGTGGATCATTATCAGCTATGGGAACAGAGTCACCATTTATTGGAGTCGTCAAGGCTTCAGAAGTTGCTTCTTTAACAAGGTCATCGATGCCATCTTCACTGCTTGTGTTTTCTGTACTTCCATCAGAATCGAGTGAATCACCAAACTGATCTTGTGGGAGTTCAGTGGTATCTGTGAGGGCATCATGTTCAATATCAACTGATGGAATGATATGGGATGTCTGGTCATGCATAAGACGTGGAATTTCAGTAGAGTCTGAAGAGTTGTCATGGGTCATGTTTTTAGTTAGCCATTCTTCTTGATCGTTAAACTGGACTGTCTCGATTGAATTTTCTTTTTCAGTGATATTCGTCTTGTTGAATGGAAATACCTGTTCATCAAAGATCACATGTCTTGAAATATAAACTTGGTTAGTCTTAGGATTTAAGCATCTATACCCTTTATGTATTGGACTATATCCAATGAACACACAGGGATATGTCTTCTTTGCAAACTTGTTTTGGCCGCGATTGCGAAGATGTGGAAAACACCTGCATCCAAAGCTTCTTAACAAATCATATTGAGGATTAGTGGAAAATAACCTTTTAAATGGAGAGTCCATGAGGAGTTTTGTGCTAGGAAGACGATTAATGATAAAAACTGCAGTTAGAAAAGCATCTACCCAATATCTCATAGGTAAATTTGATTGAAAGAGAAGTGTCAAACCTGTCTCCACTAGGTGACGATGTTTCCGTTCAGCTACACCATTTTGTTCCGGGGTGTGCGGACATGAAAATTGGTGATGAATTCCACATTGCTGTAGATGAGTTTTAAAAGTGTTTGAAGTGAACTCACCACCTCCATCACTTTGAAATATTTTTATTTTTCTATCAAATCTGTTCTCAATAAGTCGTTGTAACTTAATAAATTGTTGACAGAAATCAGATTTATGTTTTAGTGGTATGACCCAAGTATATCGAGTAAAATCATCAATGATGACAGCATAGTATCTAAAGTTCTGACAGGAAGCTATAGGGGCTGGTCCCCATAAATCACAATGAAGTTTTTCTAAAGGATTTATAGAAGAAATTGCAGAATTCTTGAAAGGAAGTTTACAGTTCTTTCCCATTTGACAGAAAGGACAAATGGTTCCTTCTTTCTTCCATTTCGAAACACTAATAAATTCTTTATTATGCAAAAATTGTAAAATACGGGGACTAGTATGTCCTAATCGGTGGTGCCAAATTGTTGAGGAGGTCCCTTTTGATATGGTCATGAAAGCCATGTTTTGGATTTCTTCTAAAGCATATAAATCTCCCTTCTTGAGTCCCTTAGCTATTATTCTGCCCTGAGCATTCTCAACAAAAAATTCATTAGCATTAAAGGTAATTTGACAGGCGTTATCCTTTGTCAATTGACTAACTGATATGAGATTCTTTTTAATATCAGGAACAATTAACACATCTTTTAGTCTAAGATTACCATGATGTGTTCGTATAGTTCCTTGACCGGTATGAGATATCTTAAGACCATTACCATTTCCAACATATAATGAATCATTACCATGATAAGGTGAAAGTTTATGAAGTTTACCAGCATCATTCATGACGTGTTTGGTGGCTCCTGAATTAGCATACAGTGTAGGATCAATGTCATCATGCATCTGCATTGCCGAAAGTGCCTGTGCAAGTTGATCTTCTGGTTGGACAGAATGGTCGAATCTACTCCAACATTTCACAGCTGTATGATTCGTTTTTCCACAAATTTGACAGACCACATTGGTGAAGTTTTCCTCTTTTCTAAGCGACCTTTGATGCTCTTCACTTCTGCCCTTGAATTGGTTGTTGTTTGCCGGATGTCTGAAGTTGTTTTGGTTTGATGAAGAACGGAAATTGTGTTGGTTAGCTGCTGGTCCAAATCCTCGACCACTAGAATTAAACCTTCCTCCTCGACCGCGACCTCTGCCACGTCTGCTGTAGAAGGCTTGGTGTGGTTCCAGGTGATCGTTACTTGATTCTTCTAGTAGTAAGGTCTGCTCATGGGACTGCAGAGATAAAACAAATTGATTGTATGACGGATAAGGTGGTTTTGAAAGCATTGCCAGTCTGAAATCTTTATAGCGTGGTCCAAGCCCCCTTGCAAGATGAAACACCTTTATAGTTTCATCTAAAGGCTTGCCAATAGCAGTAAGATTGTCACAGAACCCTTTAAAGGTTCGTAGGTATTGCTCAAGGCTCATACTTCCTTTTGTTAAGGACATGAGTGAATCCGTGAGAAGAATCTCCTTCTCCTTTGATTGTGGTAATATGACGTTTTCAATGGATTTCCAGACGTTGTAGGCCGAAGATGTGTCTTCAAGATCTAGCAGCACCTCTTCAGTGATGGTCCCAAGTAACCATGTTGTTAAAAGACCATCGTTATTGAACCAGATGCTGTAGTCGGGGTTGACAACTTCTGTCTGATCAGAATTTCTTGTTGGCGATGGAATACTGCCATCCTCGAGATGATGGTAGATACCAAGACTTTTAACAAGTGGTACAATCTGTGATTTCCACAATAACAGATTTGTTTTGCTTAGCTTCAACGTTGCAAGACTTGAACATTGATGAAAACTTTGAATAGAGAGAACAATTTCTGCAGATTGACTTTGAGTAGAGAGATTGGTTTCTGCAGAGGATGAATCGGCCATGAGATAGAATATTTGTTTCTTTGAGTGCAGGCTCTGATACCATAAAGAGGTTTAAACAAAATATAATCTCATTCCTTGTGTTATGATGGAGGATAAACCTCTCTATATATACAGCACTCAAAGTGAGTTTATAACGGTAGAAAACATCAAGAATCTATACAACGTGAAGACAGAATGTAGTGTAGATAACATGCTGAGTGGTAGACATATTGTGGTGTGCATCAGTTCTGCAACAGGTAACAAGAGTGGTGTGCTGCAACATGTGTTTCAAGTGCTAGCATGTGTGCATGTGTTTGTCCATTATGTTATGTTCCCTCAATATGTCAGGCTTTGCAAAATCTAGAGGTAAACAAATAGCATTTATTTCATTTTATGAAAAAAGATGCATGCTTTTATATATAAAATCAGCTGAAATATCAAATTTAACATTAGTAAATAGTTTATCAATTTATTATATTAATAAAGTAAACAATCCTACGATTAATATTTTCTTTTAGAAACTTAATTCTTTTTAAATGTCCCGTCCAAATTTTTTACTACATATAAGAAAATTTCTTCTTATATGAAAATGTCTATTCATATAAGAAAATTTTTTACTATATATTTCAGGGAATTGATAAAGTTGAAGGTCTCATTTCAGATTTTACAATGTCGACTAACAAATACTGCAAGGTGGACATATTTGAAAGGTTCCCGAACTTGAGGTTACTAAGATTGATTGATGTCAATGGTATCAAAGGAAATTTGAAAATTTCATTCAATGAATTGAGGTGTGTGAGCTGGTATGGTTGTCCATGGACGCAATTATCTTCTACCATCACCTACCAAAGCTTGTTTCTTGACATACCATTTAGCAGATTTGAAACATTGTGGAAGGATGCCAAGGTATGAAATCAAAACTCTCAACTGATTCCATTTTCCCCACAAATCTTACAATCATGGGAGTTCTCTATATATATACACTATATTATTATAAACCACTTCAACTAAAAACACATTAGACCATTACAGAACTATTGCAGAATAAAGTTTTTTTTTTGATGCATAGGATTACGGGAAATTGCAAAACAAAATATTTCTATCTTGTATATTACTTCTGAGTTGTTCTGCAATTTTTGATAATACTATGCAATTTAAAAATACTTTATTCTTTATTATGTTCAACAATTGTCTAACGTGTCTACAATTAAAATAGTGCACACTAAATTTTACCGAAATTGCTCACTTGCCGAAATTGATTAATACCGTTATGGGTTGTTTGTGAATACCTTGAAGTTTTACCTGTGGTACGTCCAGAAATTAAAACTTTTATTACAAACAAAACAGAGGGTATATATGATACATAATTATACTATCATGGGAGCTATGACTAGCGGACCAGAGAGAACACCAGCTTATACTGGAGTGAGTGACAAAGTACAATGCATAAGGGGAGATGACATCTCAATAAAGAGCGGAGACAGAATTGAGGTTTCATTTCGACTGGTTGGACCCCGTTTTTATTCAAGGGTGAAGTCGAACGTGAAAATGTTAATAAATATTTCAGTATTAATCTACTCCTTATATTGTTTTCAGTAATTTTCAAAGATTTTTTTCCCCACGATCTTAGATTATTATTTGTCGCAATATTTTTGTTCTCATTTCAACTGAAATCTTTATTTTGGTAGCTAAGGTTTATTTATGCAATATTTCATGTGTAAAAGTATATTGGCTTACTATTTATCCAAGTAGATTGTGTTATCATGGACATTTTGATACAAGTTCGTAAGATTTAGTACTAGACGTGGTTGGTTCAATAATTTGGTTTAATTTGTAATGGAAGTATTGGAAAATTCTGGCCGATGCAATCTGCAATTCTATATGGAGTGCCATACTGGGCCTATTCTAGGTTTTTTTTTCAGGAGAGACATATGTATGTGCATGTGTTACGTGATTAAGTTCGAGCTCGGAAGGAATGTGTTTAAAGGAGTGTATTTCTGGACTGATGTATAACACTTCATCCAGGGATAGATTGATGGATGGTGTTTGGATTAAGATGTGCAATGTCCGAGCAAGAACTAGTCATGTGGAAACACTCTTTGATAAGATTGCGTTCAATGCAGGAGAAGAACTCATGTGCTCTGATCGGAAAACAAGTAAAATTAAGGGTGTCAGGCAACAGGAACGATTATTTATTCAATTGCTTTAGTTACAAGCCTAACCTGATTTTCATTTAAGGAATTAAGCCAATATATTAATCAAAGCATTTATTTTGAAAGTAACCAAGGTAACACACTTTTGTGGTGTGCCTTGTGCGGTTTAGTGTTACGTAGTGGTTGTGCCTTATGCCTTGTGCTGTAACCTTTAAGTTTCTGGAGTTGTCTCAGGATAATTAGGTGAAACTTGAGGAATGCATGTTACTAGACCTGGCAATTTGACACGTGACACGTGAACACGACACGAAACGACACGAAAAATACGGTTTTGGGTTTTGATTTTTGGTACACGAAACACGAAAGTACACGAACACGAAATTATACGAAATATTTAGTATCGGATATGGGTTTTCATTTCGGGTACACGACAGTACACGAAATAAAGATGTTTATAATTTACTAGTTATAGATTTTATGTATATATTAATACTCGTATTATTTTTGTGTAAAAATATTATTTTTATAAAGATATATATTTTACACAAAAATATACATATTTACAAGTTTTTATAGAGTTGTATTTGAATTTATATATAGAAATATAAAATATTTTATGTATATTTCATATGAATATAATATTTACGAACAAATTTTAATTAAATTTTATTTTTAATTTTATATAATATATACACGAAACACGACACGAAACGACACGAATTCATTTCGGGTGGATACGGGTTTCACATTCAAGTACACGAATTCATTTCGGGTGGATATGGGTTTCACCTTCAAGTACACGAAACACGAAAGTACACGAAACGAAAGTACACGACACGACACGATTGCCAGGTCTACATGTTACTGTAAAGTAGTCATCTGAGAGGTCTATAGGCCTTTATATGGTTGTGATTCATTTCTACTCTCATGTATGAAAATAAAGACATGCATCAAAAGTGAAGTGAAGTATTGTCTCAACCACCAACAAATATGGAATGCTGTTTCTTTTCTTTTACTAACATTCATTATTTTGATCTAGCTGCTCTTCAATATATGTAAGTATTTTTCACACAGTTTTCTTGAAATTTTTTGATGGAATGCAGATTTGATTATTATCTATAAGGTTCACAATTTTTGTGTAGATAATTAAACTATGTCTAAGAAGACTAAATCAGAAGTGTGTTCATGGTCAGCTGAGATAGTAGGCAGCAATGGAGATCTTCTAAGGAAAATCTTTTTATTGTTGCCTGTCCCTCCGCTGGTTCGATTCAAATCCGTATCGAAACTATGGCTTTCTCTCATAACTGATCCTCACTTTGGTCACAACCACTTTCTTCGACACAGAGACCCTAGCTCTGTCATACCCTCTGGCCTTTTCTTTAGCCGTTCTCCAGCTAATTCTCATATATTTGCTTTAATTTCTCTCAAGTCTAGTGCTAAGATCCCTTGCCAATACTCAATCTTACAAGGTGGCTTTGGTTTAGTCAAGATGGTGCAGTCTTGTAACGGGTTACAGCTAATTCGAGTAATTGCCCCTGATCATCAGAGTAAGTTATATTATGTTGGTAATATGACTACTCATCAGATAAAGATGATTCCTTTACCTGAACTAAGTGATGTAAGTAAATCTTATGTTTTCTGTAACTTAGCTTTTGACCCTCTGAGATCACTCCATTATAAGATAGTTTGTGCTAAAAGAGTGAATTCTGATCAGTGTCAGTTTGATATCTATTCATCTGAAACTGGTGAATGGAAAACTACCAATGTTACAGCAAACGATCCTAGGCATATAGATTTTGAAAATGGAGTTTACTGGAATGGTACCATCCAATGGATTAAAAATGATGGTGTCCGTACGGAATTTTATCGGTTTGAAGTTGAGGGTGAAAAGTTGATAACGAAGCGAATGCTTTCAAATTCAAGGGGGGATGAGTTATTCGTTCGGTACTTTGGCGAATGCAATGGGCATTTGCATGTTGTTTTTGTCCGTACTGTGATATCTAAACATATTATCATTGCTGAGATGGATAAAGTTACTATGAAGGGGTTTACTAAGTATACGGTACATCTGGATCCGTTGTTGTCTTCATTCCCCGAGGTACTTGTAGAGAAGCATGAAATATACCAAAAAAAGTGTTACGCCTTCTCAGTATTGTGTGTTGTGAGGGGTGAAATGGAAGAAGCTGACGCCCTCGTGATGCTCATTCCTGGCAAAGTCATATCTTACAGTTTCAAAAGTAAGAAGTTTGAAGTGCTAGCTTATCTTACATCCCAAGATGTCGATATTATTCAATTTCGTTATCTTCCTGCTCATCAATTCGTATCTACCTTTTATCAATTATCTGCATAAGCTATCTAAATAAACTTGTGAAATTGCCCTTAATGTAATTTGCCAACTAGTCTTCGAATGCACTTAGGTGTGGCGTTTGGGAACTACAATTTCATTTGAAATCCATGATTTCAATTCCAAAATTTGAAATCCATGATTTCAATTCCAAATTCTTTGTTTGGTAAGTATGAGAATTTCAAATTCAGAAATTTTAAAATTTGAAAATTTGAAATTTTTTTGCTTAAAAAATTTCTTTCTCGAGAAATTTTTCTCGGGAAAAAATTTCACGAGAATTTTTTCCCGGAAAAAAATTTCTCAAGAAAAATTTCCCGGAAAAAATTTCTCGAGAAAATTTTCTTGAAAAAAAATTTCTCGAGAAAATTTTCCCGGAAAAAAATTTCTAGAGAAAAATTTCCGGGAAAAAATTTCTCGAGAAAAATTTTCGGGAAAAAATTTCTCGAGAAAATTTTCCCAGAAAAAAATTTCTCGAGAAAAATTTCCCAGAAAAAATTTCTTCAGAAAATTTTTCGGGAAAAAAATTTCTCGAGAAAAATTTACCCGAAAATAAATTTCTCGAGAAAATTTTCCCGGAAAAAAATTTCTCGAGAAAAATTTCTCGGAAAAAATTTCTCGAGAAAATTTTCCCGGAAAAAAATTTCTCGAGAAAATTTTTCCAAAAATAAATTTCTCGAGAAAATTTTCCTGGAAAAAAATTTCTCGAGAAAAATTTCCCGGAAAAAAATTTCTCGACAAAATTTTCCCGGAAAAAAATTTCTTGAGAAAAATTTCCCGGAAAAAATTTCTCGAGAAAATTTTCGGAAAAAATTTTCTGGAAAAAAATTTCTCGAGAAAAATTTCCCGAAAAATCCCCGAAAAAAATTTCTCGCCAAAAATTTCCCGGAAAAAAATTTCTCGAGAAAATTTTCCCGAAAAAAATTTCTCGAGAAAATTTCCCAGAAAAAAATTTCTCGAAAATTTTTCCCGGGAAAAATTTCCCAAAATAAAAGTTCTCGGAAACAATTTTCCAGAAAAAAAATTTTCAAAAAAAATTCCTCAAGAAAAATTTCTAAATTTCCCAAAAAAATTCCTCGAGAAAATTTTCCCGGGAAAAGAAAAAATTCTCTAAAAATGTTTCCCGGAAAATAATTTCTAAAAATTTCTCGAGAAAATTTTCCTCGAAAATAATTTTTCAAAGAAAAAATTTCCCAAGAAAAAACTATTTCTCTAAAAAAATTCCAAAAAAAAAGTGATGCTCATGTATTTTGGTGGAGAAGAATTTCAAATGACTATCTTTCACTTGTAAATTCAAATTACAAAAAAATACTCCCTCCGTCCCTTTTGATTGTTAACATTTCACTTTTTCAAAACTTTCTGGCACGCATTTTAAGGTGCATTTTAAGGATAGTTAAATAACTTTTTTTTAAAATTTTCTTTTTCTGTATAAAAATTTAATGTTTAAATTTTTATACAGAAAAAGAAAATTTTAAAAAAAAGTTATTTAACTATCCTTAAAATGCACCTTAAAATGCGTGCCAGAAAGTTTTGAAAAAGTGAAATGTTAACAATCAAAAGGGACGGAGGGAGTAGTTAATATTGAATTGGTATGGAATTCATCAATTCCAATTCCAAATTTTTTTAATCTTACCAAACACTAAATTTGGTCAATTTCAGGAATTCAAATGAATTCCAAGTTACCAAACAAGCCATTAAGTTATTTTGTGTTCTCTTCAGATATTTGTAGATTGAAATTTTCTGAAAATGAAATTGAGAAGCTGCTTTTCTTATTGTAGTCTGTACAACTTTAAGTCTCTGCACTCTGCAGTGAATTAATATCTACAAGTCTGTACTGTTGGTGTAGTCTCTTTTCTTTCTTATTGTTACATTCAAATTGATTTGGTTGATGATCTAACTATATGATATGCCGAATTACTTTTTACGAATTTTTTCATTAAATAGATTAGAGATATCCCTTATCAACAGAGGAACAATTCCTTTACTGAAAACAGGGGAAGTATAAAGAGGGTTGGATGGTTGGTTTTTAAGTATTACTCCTCAGTCCTTGTTTACATTTTAGGATGAGGTTTCTGGCACGTATTTTAAGAATAGTTCCATAATTTATTTTTAAAATTTTCTTTTAGCCTTCTTCACTACAGGCACTAGCAAAAGCTGTATCCAAGTTTTCGTTTCATATAAACATGCATGTCTAAAGAGTCCAAATCAAAGTGTTCATGGTCGGCGGGGCTAATCGGAAGCAATGAAGATCTTACAAGAGAAACCTTGTTGTACTTGCCTACCCTTTTTACTGATTCGATACAAATCCGTCTCAAAATTATGTCTTTCTATCGGAACTGAACCCCAATTTGGGCGCCATAGTTTCCATCATAATAACCAGAGCTCCATAATACCCTCCGGTCTAATATTGTTCTAAACTCCAGCGAAATCTCATAGGATTGCATTAATTTTACTTTCTAGAAACACTAATGCTAAGATCCCTCGTCAATACTCTGTCTTACAACACGGCATTGGTTTAGTCAAGATGGTGCAGGGCAGTCTTGTAACGGGTTACAGCTTGTCCAAGCATCAGCCCTGATCACCAAACAAAACAGTATTTTTGTTCATAAGGATAACTGGTCATAGCAAGGTGATTCATTTACCTGAATTAAATGCTATAAATAAAACATTTGTTTTCTGCAACTTAGTTTTCGATCCTTTGAGACCACTCTATTACCGGATCGTTTGTGCTAAGAAATCGAGTTTAGATCAGTGTCAATTCGATATTTATTCATCCGAAACTGGTGAATGGAAAACCACCAATGTTACAACAAACACACCAGGGCAAATAAATTTTGAAAATGGAGTTTATTGGAATAATGGTAGGAGTATATTTTATCTCTCCTCTTCAACTGTGCTTTCTTTTATATATTTTATCTCTCCTCTTCAACTGTACTGCACCTGCACCTGTACCTGTAAATATAACGTTAATATTATCGTGTTATTTTTAATTTCATTCATATTAAAAATTTTAAGTTTCTAATTATTGAAATCATTTTATTTTAAAAAAAGAGTAAAATATTTATCATATTACTAATTAAAAATAAAGTAAAAAAGAAAATTTATCCGTGACTTCAAGTCAGGGGGCACGGGACTTGAAATCCCGGCTGCAATAAAACCAATTGGTAAGACCCTGTAGTAAAATTAAAAAACATATAAAATTAGTTAAGTATAGTCCACAAAAAATTAGGACCTATGTGATGAATGAAACAGGGCAACACTCGTTAATTAAATATACAAGGAGAAAAGGCAAGGGCAGGAAGGTAAATGCAGAGGCTGAGGACAAAGAGGTGAGTTCACAGTGAAGTTGGAGGGCAGAAAGGTAAAAGACAGAGACAGCATATAAAAAGGAATGAGATGGAGTGAGCTAGGTTATGGAATGATTTTGTAATCGTATTTTTAATTAGGGATTTGGGAGAGAGCGGCCTCTCGAATAACCTGCAAATTGTATCCACAGTACTTCTATCTCGTGTTTGGAGTTGATTAATTAAGCGAATCTGGTGATTATTTCTCTGTAACTGAGCGAAACAAGTAATTTATTACAAGTGGTATCAGAGCATCGTCGATCTCAGATGGGGCCGCCAACAGTTGCACAGAGGGTCGATCTCGTTGAGGAGAAATTGAACAATCTGGAAGGCGTAGTTAATGAGATGGTGTCAAAAGCAGTAGATCGAGCTGTAGATGCGATGCATCACTCTCTATCGGAACTTTTAATGGAGGGGCAAGCGAAGGTGGCGAAACAGATGGGGGCTGATATGGATGCTTTAGCTGGAAGGTTAGAAGGACGATTACAAAGAACACGAGAGTTCCATGAATCCTTGATAAATTCTATGAAAGAAGATCAGATGCGTTTTCAGGTGGAGATGCGATCTGTAGTGACGGGGGTTCAACCAAATCCGATACCAATGGTTTCAAAACCAGAGGGGGGTGTCAACAAGGTAATGACCTCGCCTAACTCCTTGTCGGTGTTGATGGGGAGCGAGGGTGTATGCCAAGGGATTGGGGGAGGAGTATTGGAGGGAAATAGTGGGCAGATGTTTGATGGTGGAGGCTATGCAGTGACTGGCGGGTATGGGGGTGTCGGAGGAATGGGAGTCGGGGGTTCTGGAGGAGTGAGTATGGGAGGATTGGGAGTTAATGGGGGAATGGGTACAGGAGGCTGGAGATATAAAAAGTTAGACATGCCTGTGTTTGAAGGCATCGATCCTGATGGATATGGTTGCTCCGGATTGAGAGATATTTTAGTTTCTATCGGATGACAGAAGCAGAGAAGTTGGAGGCGGTAGTGGTGGCACTTGAGGGTGATGCTTTACGTTGGTATCAGTGGGAGCACAAACGAAGACCTATTCGGAGATGGGAAGAATTGAGAGAGTTCATGTTAAGACAGTTTCGTCCGGCGAATGGAGGGTCTTTGTGTGAACAATGGTTGGCAACGACTCAAACCACAACTGTGATGGAGTACAGGAGGAAATTCATTGAGACTGCCGCACCTTTGGAGCGCCTCCCGGAAGACATAATGCTGGGTCAATTTCTGAATGGATTGAAAGAGGATATTCGAGCCGAGGTTCGCTTGCTAAACCCTGTTAACCTGGAACAAGCAATGGAGTTGGCCGTGAGGGTGGAAGAGCGGAATACAGTTAAGAAAATGGGGATAGGCGGATTCAAGAGTGGACAGTTTTTGTTGAGTTCTTTTAAAAGCCCGAGTCAAGCACGCTCAACAGCCTATAGTATGCAATCAAGTCCCACATCTGTCCGGAGTTGGGTATCACAGGCAGGGGAGTCTCAAGGCTCTGTCAGTTCACCGAAATTATCGACACCGTTAAACACAGGGAAGTTAGGGGGAGAGATGAGACGTTTATCAGACAGGGAGCTGCAAGAAAAAAGATCAAAAGGGTTATGCTTCAGGTGCGACGAAAAGTGGTCTATGGGACACAAATGCAAGAAAAGAGAACTGAGCGTGTTGGTGATTGACGAAGGGGAAGAAGAAGGAACAGAGTCGTATAGCAGTGAACCTCCAATGTCTCCAACAGCCGAAACCATCACCGAGGTAAATTCCCATCCTGAGGTTTCGTTGAATTCGGTTATAGGATTATCTAATCCAAAAATAATGAAATTAAGGGGGAGGGTGAAAGGCAGGGAGGTGGTGGTCATGGTGGACCCGGGCGCCACCCATAATTTTGTATCCAAAGCAGTAGTGGAGGAGTTAGGGTTGGAGGTGACTGATGTTGGGGGATTTGGGGTGTCTTTAGGGAATGGGGAGGCCATTAAGGGAAGAGGGTTATGTAAGAATGTGGAGGTAATTTTGGACGAGAGTGTGGAAATAACGGTTGATATGTTGCCATTGGAATTGGGCAATTCAGATATTATCTTGGGAATACAGTGGCTGGAAACGTTGGGTACAGTAGTAAGTAATTGGAAAACGCAGGTAATGCAGTTTGAACATGAGGGGAGAACCATCACATTGGTAGGAGATGCATCATTGGTTCGATCCCAAATTTCTTTGAAGGCAATGCTGCGAACATTAAGGAAGGAAAAAGAGGGTTATTATGTGGAGTTAAATGTGGTAGAGAAGATGAAAACAGGGGATAAGGGGGATTCAAGAGATGAGACCGAAGTTCCAGCATTTTTAAGGTAGATTATTAGGCAGAATGAGAAGGTATTTGACACACCGCGGGGGCTACCACCGTCACGGGGACATCAACATTCGATAATTTTAAAGGAGGGGTCCAATCCGGTGGGGGTACGACCTTATAGGTATCCCCAATGTCAAAAAGATGAGATTGAAAGGTTAATTGCCGAGATGCTAGCCGCTGGAATAATCAAGCCTTCCAACAGCCCTTATTCAAGTCCGGTGTTACTTGTCAAGAAAAAAGATGGATCGTGGAGGTTTTGTGTCGATTATAGGGCGCTCAATAAGGAGACAATTCCCGACAAATATCCCATTCCCGTGATTGAGGAGTTGTTAGATGAGTTATACGGGGCTACAATGTTTTCCAAGATCGACTTAAAGGCCGGCTACCACCAGATTCTTGTTCGGCCTCAAGACACCCATAAGACGGCATTTCGCACACATGCGGGTCACTATGAGTTTCTGGTACTTCCATTCGGATTGATGAATGGTCCCGCGACATTTCAATCATTGATGAATGACGTATTCCGACCCTTCTTGCGCAAGTTTGTATTGGTTTTTTTTGACGACATTCTAGTATATAGTAAAACGGCTGAGGAACACGGGAATCATTTGCAGTTGGTGTTAGACAAACTGGCCCAAAACAGATTGGTGGCAAATAAAAAGAAATGTGAGTTTGGCAAGGAACAGGTGGCTTATTTAGGGCACACCATTTCGGCTAAGGGAGTGGCGGTAGATGATGATAAGGTTAAGGCTGTTTTGGAGTGGAAACAACCTCAAAACTTAAAAGAGCTTCGGGGTTTTTTGGGGTTAACCGGTTACTACCGGAAGCTTGTGCAAAGATATGCACACATAGCACAGCCGCTGACCGAACAGCTCAAAAAGGATGCTTTTGGGTGGTCAGATGGAGCTACAGTCGCGTTTAATGAGCTAAAACAAGCACTGGTGAGTCCCCCGGTACTAGCAATGCCGGATTTCAACAAACAATTCGTCATTGAGACCGATGCTTCCGGTTTTGGACTCGGGGCCGTGTTAATGCAAGAGAATAGACCGATAGCATTTTTTAACAAAGTGCTAGGACCCCGAGCAAGACTCAAATCCATATATGAAAAAGAGTTAATGGCGATTTGCTTGGCAGTCCAGAAGTGGCGATATTATCTTTTGGGGAGGCAGTTTGTGGTGAAAACAGATCAGCAGAGCCTTCGGTTTCTAATGCAGCAACGGGAGATAGGAGTTGAATATCAAAAATGGGTAAGCAAGCTGTTAGGGTATTCATTCGAGGTGCAGTTCAAACCTGGAAGTGCCAATCGAGTGGTAGACGCATTGTCACGAAAGGGTACAGGGGAAATGGAACTGGGCACCATTGTGACAATACCAGAGATAGACTGGTCAGAGTTGGATGCAGAAATCAGTCAAGATGTGCTTCTCCAGCAGATACATAAGGATGTGTTAACTGGTACAAAGATGCATGTGGGGTTTAGTATTAAGGAAGGGAAATTGCTGTATAAAAACCGAATGGTTATACCTCGGACTTCATCCTTCATACCAGTTCTGTTAAATATTTACCACGGATCTCCAATGGGTGGGCATGCAGGAGATGTTAAAACGTATCTGAGGTTGGCCGCTGAATGGTTTTGGGTGGGGATGCGAAAAGATGTGTCGGCATTTGTGCAACAGTGTGAAACATGTCAAAGGCAAAATGTGTCACAGCAAGTCCCATCAGGTTTGTTGCAGCCATTGCCCGTTCCATCTCGTGTATGTGTTAGGTCGAATACACAATAAGCAATCAAATACTGTATGAGTAACTTAACAAGAACACACTGTTTAACAATTAAAAACTGTTTGGAATTAATAATTCCTCTCTCGGTGATGTAAATATCACAGAGAGCTGCTTAGGTTACAATGGATGAATATCTCAAATGTTCGACTACCCTTCTAGGGTTAACCTAACTGTATTTATAGAACATACAGCTTCGTACAATCAGTAACTGATACTCCTAAAATCAAGCTATACAATTGATATCAATCACGATTGCTCCAGTCTTCCAAGTCAACTCAATCTCTTTGACAGCTTTCCAATCTTCAAAGATATTGCTTCCATATTTATCAATCTTCAAACACTGTTGACTCTTCAGACAATACCACTACAGAGTTTAACAAACTCTGTTTGCGCTTCCAGTCAGTGTTTAATCAAACTCTGACTGCTTCCAGCTAAACTCTGTTTTCTGACTTTAGCTTCCAAACACTGTTTTCATCAATCATTTCTAACAATCTCCCCCAACTTGTCCATTAGCAAGAATGTACAAGTTTTACAGTAAATGGTGATGTCAAAACAAATACAAAGTTTACAGTGTTTAACATACAAACAGAGTTTAAGCTATTACTTAACAAATTCTACATGAAATAAGAAAATTCTTACAGACTTTAATCTCTAATCTCTTGAAGATCAGGCACTGTTCTGAGATAGTCTATAAGCAACCTTCTTTCAGCATTTTCAAGCTCTATCTGCATAGCTTCTTTGATTTCTCTCAACTGAGGATCATTCTCATCAGTTTGATAGATAGCAGCTCTAAGATCGTAGATTTTGTTTCTTCTCATCTCATTTCCCAGCCTGATGTATTTCACCTCTTCAGATTTTACATTGAAATCCAGAACAGTAATTCCAAGATCAGTCTTCAGTTTTGTAGTTCCCTTCTCCATTTCAATCAGATTGCCATTCCAATCTCTGTATTTAGGAACATACTTGCTATTGAATTTCATTTGCCTTCTTGCAAGATTTTGAATCATTCTTTGTTGAAGCACATTTGCAACTGACTGAGCTCTTTGATTTCTAACTCTGAAAATATACAGGACATATTCAAGTTCTTCAGCATATTTTAATTCGATATCCTTTTCAGAGACTTTAAATACTGTTCCATCAGCCATGAAATATAACAAGAAATCCTTTTCTAGACTCTTTTGATGTACAAGCTGTACTGACTCCAGTTTGTCTAAACTCTCTTGAGTGACACCACCTCCTGGAACAGACAGTGAAGAAGGATCTCTAGGACCAACATATTGTCTTTTATCTCTGTGTGAGCCTATGCCTTCTTTGTTGTATCCAACTTTACCAGATAAAGCTCTACCATCAGAAAAATCCATTGGAATTGTAGCTTCTAGTCTTGGATCATGAGGAGCACCTCTTTTAAATGTTGATTTCAACTGAGAAGACAATAATGGTGTGGTCACAACTTGTGCAGCAACAGAGGTTGTGTCTATACTTTTCAGTTTTTGCTTAGCTTCTGCATCTGTTGGTTTTCTGAATACTTGCATTCTTTGATCTGTACCAACTGGTTCTTTGATTTGAATACCTTTAAGAACAGGCTTTGCAGCTTTAGCAACTTTCACATTCTTCTTTCCTTTTTCAGACTTTAAAGCTTTCAGATGTTTTTCTTGTAAACTCTTCTCTTCAGCTTTAGCATCTTCTATGGTCACTCCTTCTGCATTCTCTTCCATGAAAAGCTTAACAGCTAACTCCTCATCAGTCTTTGGGTTTGATGTTAATTCCAAACTCTTGGTCTTTGAGGTACCTTGAGTTTCAGTGTTTGTTCCAACAGACTGTGATTTAAAAGATTTGCCAGATCTCAGAGTTTGCCTTTCAGAGTTTAAAACCTTGCTTTTATCACTTGCCCCTCCATCTCCAGCATCATCCTTTTTAGTCAGAGTTTGAGAAACTTTGCATTTTGACTTAGTAACTCTCTCCCCCTTTTTGACATCATCAGGAATTAGTATTGATGTAATGAGCTCTAAAGAGTTTGCAATTGAATCCACCTTAGCAGATAAAGCAGTCTGATTTTCTTCAACCTTTCCTAGCCTGGCAAAGAGAGTGTCTTGAACTTTGGACAGCTGAACAGCTTTTATTTTGGACTCTCTTTCCATCTTCAACTCTCTTGACTGAATCTCAGTCTTCAAGGAAGCAATTTCGTGTTTAGTGTCAGCAAAATTTCCTTCCAGAGTCTTGACTTGTACCACAGTTGCTTTTAAACAGGATAAGATTTCTGGATTTGAAATTTGCTTTGCAGTTTGCTTAACAAACTCAGATGCTCTCCCTTTTGGAAAAATGCAATCTTGTTTATACCAATTTTCAGCAGATTTAGCAAGATGCTCTACTTCAACAGCATGTGATGGACAAGGCTGAGCAAAAGGTGTATGTTTATTATCTGTCTGTGCAGGTGCACTCATAAAAGAATCAGAGTTTGCATCACTGTCAGATTTATCTTCATCACTTGCACCTTGAGCTTGACCATCTTTGAAAGAACCACTGTGCTGAGCAGTGTCAGCCACAGTTTCTGCAATAACTTCTGCAACCTTTTCAATAATCACCTCATGTTGCACAGGCTCTGCAACAGAGTTTGCCTTAGTAGCTTCATCACCTTTGTCTTGAATTTGAGAAGATACCAACTCTGTGTGTGATGCCACAGCTTCAGGAACATGTACTGCAGGCTCATCAGCTACACCAGGAGCTTCAACATGAATAACAGGTGAGACAGGATCAAGAATTGATTCAGGAACATCATGTACTGGTGACAAACCATCTCTTTGATCTTCTTCTACAGGCATTTTATCCTCTATAGGTATTTCAACAGTAACATTATCCTCTGCAGGCATTTCAACCTCTGCAGGTATTTCAACTTTGTCATCCACAATATTCTCTGCAGGCATGTCAACTTTTGCAGGTACTTCAACATTCACTGTATCCTCAACAGTAGGTGTTTGCTGTGAAACCACCTCTGGAGCTTCAACAACATTCTCTGCATCTGAATCAGAAAGAATTAGTCTCCTTTTCTTGATTGGCACAACAATCTCCTCTTCATCTTCACTTGAGCTTTCTTTTGGTGGTGAAAGTGAAGGTCTGTTTGCATGTTGCTTCATTCTTCTAGTATAAACAGCTCCAGGTAATGTCTGTTTAGCCTTTGAATGTTTAGTGTTTTGGGCAGTGTGTTTCTTTCTCTTTGGCTTGGTTTTGGCTGGTTCAGTAGGTGCTGGCTCAGAGTGTAAGGTATCAGTGTTTAAAGCTTCAGTGTTTAATGGTTCAGTGTTTGAGGGTGGAGAGTTGATTTGTGGAGAGTTTAAGGTTTCTGGTTGTGGTTGTTGAGATGTAGTAGGTACAGTAGTTGTGGGTGTTGGAGGTGTTGGTTCAGAGTTTATGGTTTCTGGTGATTCAGGCATTTGTTGTGGTGATTGAGGGTCTTGTGGTTGGTTCACATAGTTTTGTAAGGCTAAAGGCATAAACAACTCAGGTATTTGCTGTTTAATGACATCTTTGTTTGTCAGATCAGTGAACATTCTCTTAGCAACTTGAAAAGGCTGAATTACATCAGCTTCAACAATTGGAATGTTAGGCACACATGCAGTAAATAGCAATTGACAAAAACGAGCAAAATAAACAGTAGTAGACTCAGACAATCGCTCTCCCAAGTTCATTAGTACTAGTCTACCAAAATCGAAGTTACCTCCATATAGTAGAGCATGACCAATTTGGAGAGTATCCAGAGGTAGTGCATCCCAGTTTGTTGTCTTCTTTCCAAAAGCCCTTGTTATACAATCAAAGAAGAAACTCCATTCCTTTCTCAAACTTGGCCGTCTCAAAGACCCTATCTTGTTCAAGTTTCCTGCACATCCAATTTGTTCCAACATTGTCCTCAATCTATCATGACCAACAACACTGTAAGAAGTGTGTGTCTCAAAGTCCAGAGCATCCCTAACAGTAGTTGGAGTAATGATATACTCTGATTCTTCATGAGTGAAAATGATTGTTGGAGTGCCAGCCTCTCCTCCATCATCATATTCAGAGTTTGTCCAGAAAGTAGCAATCTGTGAAGCAGATAATGTTGGTGGTGCAGTTAGAGCCGTCCCTATCTCAGAATCGTTCAAGAAGTTTTGGAACAAGTGAAACGCCTGTGGAGCATTTTCATTATCCAATGGTGCTGCATAGTTACTAGGGAGAAAAACTAACCCTGCTGCATCAAACGCTTTAGTTGCCATTAGTAACAAGATACGAAGATATTCAGAGAAAAGATTTGAATGCACTGTAAGTGTTTATCAAAAAGTGAAGGAGAGAATAAGAGAAGTGTGAAAATGAATAAGTATGTAAGTAACTGTGAGTGGGTGAATGTGAATCGATAAGGAGTGAGAGACTAAAGACGATTAGAGTAAAATTAAAACTCAATCGTTTATTTAGTAAAAGCGCGCAACTGTTGTAGAGTAGTGTGTGAGTGGGACACAATCATGGGACACGTGTCAAACAGCCAATGGATCACTTAATAATTACCGCTGTTATTCCTATAATCACGACACTTAGACACATTAACACTAATTAACAGTTGTCAACTACCCCAATTACTTCAAAATAGTCAAATCATCTCAATAAGACTTTACCTCAGAGTACTTAACACAACTCAACAGTGTTTATCAATTGTCCAACTTTATCACTAAAATCCTTTCAAAAATTGCACAGTTGTGAATATGAGTGTGTGTGAAGCAGAGTTTACTGAAATCAATTTTTAGAGCATCTAATATTTCATAAAATCCATAACAAACAGTTAATAAACACTGAATGCACAAACTCTCATATTAAACACTGATTGTTTGATGAATGCTAAACTCTGTAGTTACTGTAATACAGAAATCTGAAAACTTCTATTCCCTTTGATGTCCATGATTATCCAAGTAAGCACACAGTCTTTAAAGACAAAAATATCAAGAGATAGAAATCAGAGCATCATTCAGTGAATAACAGTTATGAACTGTATAACCTCACAAACTCTCAAAGCACACAAGTGTTTAGGTGATGTGTTTACACTCACATTCAATCAGAAATAGCAGAGTCTACCATATGCTTGAATGTCCACCAATTCTACACTACTTTGAGTACATGTATTCACAAATCAAAAGGACTTTATTCAGGGTTTAAATGGAGTAAGATCAAACAGATGAAAAGAGATGTTTTATTCATAAGTGACTTCAAGTGTTTAGTCACAGTATATATTTGTATAAGATCAGTATATATGCTTTTTTTTTTTTTTAATTTTATTATTATTATATTTTTTTTTATTTAGCATATATACTGAATAAACTTTTCTTTTCTTGAGAAATACTCATCTGTTTGAGAAAAAAAAAATATAACTGCTCAGAGTATAAGAAAAATGAGCAGTTAATAAGGCTCAAAGGGGTTTACTAAGGATGGAATTTATGAACAGTGTTTATACAGTGTTTGTACAATGTTCAAAAGAATTTCGAACAGTGTTTGAAAGAATGGTAAATCCTATTGCCTTTATCATTTTCATGCACACACATATCCTGTAGTCTCAAAATGGTTTAATACAAGTTCTAGAGAAACATACTACCTGATGAATATCACACAACAATAAATACTGATTGATAGAAAGTGTATCAATCACTGATTTGGCTCAAACTCTCACAGGGTGTAAACATGAGTCTGAACTCACCAAACTAATCACTGACACATCTCAAGTTTTATGATTTTCACAAGTACAAACAAGGAATCATCATGAACCATACCTTTGGAAACAGAATGTCACTTATCAGAGTTTAGAGTTCATCAATAACCAAAATTATTTATGAGTGGCCATGCACACAATATTCATAGACTCAGAGTTTAGGACTAAATAAACTAAGAGATGCTATAAATATGAAACAGTACCATGCTGTGTTAATTTTCTGCACAAAGTCTGATTAGATAGCAGTGACTCAGAAAGAATCATGATTTAATTACTGTGAATCATGCTTCATACATATTTCTTCATTGGTATTTTCATTCAGACAATAATCAATTCTGAATTCACTGAGTGTATCTAACATGTTAACAGTATTTAACAGACAGACATGCTGACAGAGTTTAAAAAGATTTAAACATTAGCATGCAGAACAGAGTTTAATACTAAGGTTCACATAGCACTTAACAATTTACAGAAAACATGAGCAATAAGTTTTTGAGTCTAACCAACATCTCTAGTCAAAACTAGAGACCATTCCTAGTTCATTGACCAGTCTTGTAAATGTAACTTCACTCAATGGCTTGGTGAAGATATCTGCAAGTTGTTGTTCTGTAGACACAAAGTGAAGCTCAATGTTGCCTTCCTCTACATGCTCTCTGATGAAGTGATACCTTATGCTGATGTGCTTTGTCATTGAATGTTGCACTGGATTACCTGTCATTGCAATAGCACTTTGATTATCACAGTAAATAGGTATCTTGGAATACCTTAATCCATAATCCAGCAGTTGATTCTTCATCCATAAAATCTGTGCACAGCAGCTACCAGCAGCAATATACTCTGCTTCAGCTGTAGATGTAGATATTGACTTCTGTTTCTTGCTATACCAGGAAACAAGTCTGTCACCCAGAAATTGACAACTTCCACTGGTGCTTTTTCTGTCTATCTTACATCCAGCAAAGTCTGCATCAGAGTAACCAAGAAGTTTAAACTCTGATTCCCTTGGATACCACAGCCCCAAAGTTATAGTGCCCTTCAGGTACTTGAATATTCTCTTTACTGCTGTTAAATGTGGTTCTCTTGGATCAGCCTGGAACCTTGCACACAAGCAAGTTGCATACATGATATCAGGTCTGCTAGCTGTCAAATAGAGCAAAGAACCAATCATTCCTCTGTAGCTTGTCATATCTACTGATGACCCTGCATCTTTGTCCAATTTTGTTGCAGTTGCCATGGGAGTTGTTGCAGATGAACAGTCAAGCATACCAAATTTCTTGAGAAGGTTTCTGGTATATTTTGCTTGATTTATAAAAATTCCATCATCTGTTTGCTTCACCTGTAGGCCTAGAAAATAACTAAGCTCTCCCATCATACTCATTTGATATCTTGACTGCATGAGTTTGGCAAACTTCTTACAGAGTTTATCATTAGTAGACCCAAAAATGATGTCATCCACATATATCTGAACTAAAAGCAAGTCACTACCATTTTGGAAATAAAACAGAGTTTTGTGAATAGTACCTCTGTGAAATCCACTTTCTAGTAGAAATTTGGCAAGGGTTTCATACCATGCCCTTGGTGCCTGCTTAAGTCCATAGAGTGCCTTGTCTAACCTGTAGACATAATCTGAATATTTTGGATCAACAAACCCTGGTGGTTGTTCCACAAACACTTCTTCTTCAAGTTTTCCATTCAAAAATGCACTTTTTACATCCATCTGAAACACTTTGAATTTCATGTGGGAGGCATATGCTAGAAAAATCCTGATTGCCTCCAATCTAGCCACTGGTGCAAATGTTTCATCATAGTCAATTCCTTCCTGTTGTGAGTAGCCTTTTGCAACCAGTCTTGCCTTGTTCCTTGTGATAACACCCTCACTGTCAGTTTTATTCCTGAAAACCCATTTAGTACCAACAATGGATCTATTCTTAGGCCTTGGTACAAGTGTCCACACTTCATTTCTTTCAAATTCATTTAGCTCTTCTTGCATTGCTGTTATCCAGTCAGCATCTTTAAGAGCTTCTTCCACTTTCTTTGGCTCAGATTGTGACAAGAATGCATGAAATAAACATTCATTTGTTGTTGCACTTCTTGTCCTTACTTTTGCATCTGGATCACCAATAATCAAATCAGGTGTGTGAGATTTAGTCCATTTTCTTGCAGAAGGCAGATTGCTTCTGTCATCATGTGATCCTCTCCCTTGATCCATGCTCTCCTGATTTTCCTGATGTCTTTCCTCATTTTCAGATGCTCCCCCTGAATGTGACTGCTCAGAATTTGAATGATCAGAGTTTGAATCAACAGTGTTTGATTCAGAGTTATCATTTGAGTCACTATCAGTGTTTGAATTTTCACTTTGATGTGATTCTTCATGCTCCCCCTCAACTGGTTCTTCCCTTGTTTCTGATTGAAGAGTTTCTTCAGTATTTACCAGTAGAGGTTCAGAGTTTAGATCAACAGAGTTTGACACATCAGTCTGATCAGAGTTTACTTTTTCAGAGAATAAATCTTCATTTTCAAAATGCAGTTGATCATGTTCATCTACATCTTCAAGTCCAGTTATCTTCTTGTCATCAAATGACACATGAATTGATTCCATGATCACTCTGGTTCTCAGATTATAAACTCTGAATGCCTTAGTTGACAGTGGATAGCCAACAAAAATACCTTCATCTGCCTTTAGGTCAAACTTGGTCAACTGTTCAGGATGAGTCTTCAACACAAAGCACTTGCATCCAAAAATATGAAAATATTTTAGATTTGGCTTTTTCTTCTTCACCATTTCATATGGTGTTTTACCATGCTTGTTGATCAGTGTTGCATTTTGAGTAAAACAAGCAGTTTGAACTGCTTCTGCCCAGAAATATGTTGGCAACTTTGCTTCATCTAGCATGGTTCTGGCAGCTTCTATCAAGGTTCTGTTCTTCCTCTCCACTACACCATTTTGTTGTGGAGTACCAGGTGCAGAAAACTCTTGTTTTATCCCTTTACTCTTGCAAAATTCTTCCATAGATGAATTCCTGAATTCAGTTCCATTGTCACTTCTGATTATCTTCACTTGATGCTCTGACCCTTTTTCCAGTTGAATTACATGTTCTGTCAGTGTTAATGCAGTTTCATCCTTCTTTGCAAGAAAATATACCCATGTGAATCTGGTATATTCATCAACAATGACTAATGCATATTTCTTCTTTCCAAGAGACATCACATTCACTGGACCAAAAAGATCAACATGTAGTAGATGACAAGGATCAGCAATTGAAGACTCAGATTTACTTTTGAAAGATGTTTTTCTCTGTTTGGCCTTTTGACAAGAATCACACAGTCCTTCTACATTCAACAAGGACTTTGGTAGACCTCTTACAAGATCATTCTTGATTAGCTCATTGATGTTGTTCAGATTCAAATGAGAGAGTTTCTTGTGCCATTTCCAACTCTCTTCACTGGACATCCTTGTAGACAGACACACTGCTTTGCCATCAGTGTTTGTTGACAATTTGATTTCATAGATGTTATTGTGTCTGTTTCCAACTAGAGCAACTTTCCCTGTAGATTTACTGATCACTTGACAATATTCAGGCTGAAAATCTACATGATATCCTCTGTCACAGATTTGACTCACAGATAGCAAATCATGCTTGAGTCCTGGAACAAGAGCTACATTTGTGATGATGACATTTCCAAGATTAATATTGCCATATCCCAGTGTATGTCCTATGTTGCCATCTCCATAGGAAACTTCTGGGCCAGCCTTCTCCTCAAACTCTGATAGCAGGGCTTTATTTCCTGTCATGTGTCCTGAACATCCACTGTCCACGACTAGGGTACTGACCCTTGTGCCCTGCAATCACAAACAATCACTGATTATTAGTTTTAAGGATCCAGACTTGCTTGGATCCTTTGGCTTTCTTAAATCTGTTAGCTTTTGCAGCGGAATTCAAATTAACAGAGTTTAAGCTAACTTTTTCAGAGTTTACATTTGCAGAGTTTACTTTAACCCATTTCAAATTTGGTTTGGGTTCATAGTAATTATAATAAATAGCATGATAATCTCTGCAAGTGTAAATAGAATGCCAAGTACTTCCACAGTGTTTGCATAAAGTCTGTGGTCTAGTTCTCACATAATCACTCTTTACTGCAGTTTTAGAAGGCAAAGAATTAATGTTCTTATTCTTATTGCAGAAACTAGCAAGATGATTGGTGCTACCACAATTAAAGCATGTTTTTCTAGGAGCTAATGAAGCAAGCATTGGCTTAATTCCTGAAGTTATGCCTACTTTTCCATTTTTGTTTTTCTTAGGCAATCTCTGTTTGTTGACAGATTTTATCTCCTTAAGCTTATGCTTGAGTTGTTTATCTGTCATTAAACCAATGTTAGCCTCTTTAACAAAAGTTTTAGCATATGACTCTTTAACAGCCTTTTTCTGTGCTTCAGTCTTAGGTCCACCTGTTCCCATGACATTACCCTCAGATGAACAATATGGTCTAACTTTTACCTTATTTTCAAATCTAAGTTCATCTCCAACAGAGTAACCTAGACCTACTGTATCTGACTGAAACACTTCTTGAGTGTCTTTGCCAGAGTGTGTCCAAGTTTTAATGATGTGTTTACTATCCTCCAATTCAGATTCTAGTTGCTTATACTTACCTAGCAACTCCTGTTCAATAAACACTGCATCATCTCTCTCTTTTTGAATTTTATTCATGTTCTCTAACTGTTCCTCAACAAGTTTATTTCTTTCTTTGAGTTGAGAACACTCAGACTTTATCCTCTCATTTTCTAAGGTCTGATCTCTATAACTGATATGCAATGCTTTAAGATAAATTCTTAATTCAGTTATATTATCAGTGTTATAAGCATAAGTGGTTGGAGGTACCTTGAGATCATCATTTTCAGTCTGAGTAGTAGCCATGAGAGCATAGTTGACTTCCTCATCTGAATCTGAAGTGTCTGCCCAATCTCTGCCTTTGGTGTAGAGTGCCTTTTCAGTTTTACCCTTCTTGCACTCTGGAGCATAGTGTCCCATCTCCTTACACTTGTAGCATTGAATCTCAGACTTATCTTTCTTTCCAGATTTGAAGTCCTTTCCTTCAGCTTTCTTGAAATTCTTCTTGTCAGACTTTGAGTAGTCCCTTGAGAATCTCTTTCCCTTCTTGAAGTTCTTGTAACCCATCTTCTTGAAGGTATTTACCATCAATGCAGCCATTTGCATCATCTCTTCATCATCTTCAGAATCAGATGAACCATCTGTGTTTGAGTCAACATCAGTGTTTGATGACTCATTCTCTGAATGGATGACTAAGGCTTTCCCTTTTGCCTTTCTCCTTGATGCCTCCTTCTTTGATGGTTTCTCCTCAACCTTGAGTGCAACAGATTTTGACTTTCTACTTGTTCTTTTGTTTCTCTGCTCCAATTCCAATTCATGGGTTTTGAGCAGCCCATAAATTTCATCAATCTCTGTTTCACCAAGTTCATAATTATCTCTAATAGTGGTTGTTTTCACATCCCACTTTTCAGGTAGAGAAAGAAGAAACTTGAGATTTGAGTCTTCTAAATCATATTCTTTGTTAACCAATGACAAATCATTGAGCAGTTTACAGAATCTGTCAAATGTTTCTGTCATGGTTTCATCAGACTTTGCCTCAAAGTGCTCATACTCCTGAGTGAGTATGTTTCTTCTGTTTTTCTTGATTGCAGGAGTTCCTTGACACCTAACCTCAAGTGCATCCCATATTTCCTTTGCAGTTGTGCAATTAATCACTTTATTAGACATAACATTGTCTAATGCACTGTGAAGTAAATGTCTCACTTTTGCATCCTTTGCAATAGATGAAAGATCCTCAGCAGTTAGATCTTTCTTTTCCTTTGGAATGACCTTTGCCTCCTCACCAGCAGCAGCAGCAGATAATTTTGTTGGTTTGTGAGGACCTTCATATATTCTATCAAGGTATTCTGGATCTGTAGCCTCCAGAAACATGGTCATTTTCACCTTCCAAATTGCATACTCTGATGGCCTAAGTATAGGAACCCTTATTGTTTCATACCTACTAACAGTAGTAGGAGCTTTCTCATTTGGTGGAGGTATCTCTTCCATTGATTACTATTGTGTTTGGATCTTTAACTGTAATAAAATAACAGATTAAGCTCTGATACCACTTGTTAGGTCGAATACACAATAAGCAATCAAATACTGTATGAGTAACTTAACAAGAACACACTGTTTAACAATTAAAAACTGTTTGGAATTAATAATTCCTCTCTCGGTGATGTAAATATCACAGAGAGCTGCTTAGGTTACAATGGATGAATATCTCAAATGTTCGACTACCCTTCTAGGGTTAACCTAACTGTATTTATAGAACATACAGCTTCGTACAATCAGTAACTGATACTCCTAAAATCAAGCTATACAATTGATATCAATCACGATTGCTCCAGTCTTCCAAGTCAACTCAATCTCTTTGACAGCTTTCCAATCTTCAAAGATATTGCTTCCATATTTATCAATCTTCAAACACTGTTGAATCTTCAGACAATACCACTACAGAGTTTAACAAACTCTGTTTGCGCTTCCAGTCAGTGTTTAATCAAACTCTGACTGCTTCCAGCTAAACTCTGTTTTCTGACTTTAGCTTCCAAACACTGTTTTCATCAATCATTTCTAACAGTATGGGAGGACATCTCTTTAGATTTTGTGGAGGGTTTGCCAATCTCTCAAGGCATGGACACGATATTAGTGGTAGTGGATCGATTCTCAAAGTATGCCCATTTTCTGCTACTACGACACCCCTTCACAGCGGTAACAGTGGCTGCAATTTTCGTGAAAGAAATTGTTAAATTGCATGGATTTCTAGCTTCAGTAATTTCAGACCGGGATAGAATTTTTTTGAGCAGTTTTTGGAAAGAAATCTTTCGAGTCCAAGGCACTGAGTTGAAGCGGAGTACGTCTTACCATCCCCAAACGGACGGCCAAACGGAGATCGTGAATAAGGTATTGGAAACTTATTTACGTTGCTTCGCTTCTGAGAAACCCAAATCGTGGTCTAAGTGGATGCATTGGGCCGAATTCTCTTATAACACTGCTCCATATATGTCTACTAAAGTCACACCATTTAAGGTTCTATATGGAAGGGATCCACCTTTGGTGACTCGAATTGGAAGAGGGCAATCTCCGGTCGATAGTGTTGAATCAGTTCTGCAGGAGAGGGATGCCATATTGGACGATCTGCATTTCAATCTACTGAAAGCTCAGCAAAAGATGAAGGACAACGCTGATAAAAGAAGAAGGGATGATCAGTTTGCTGTGGGGGAGAGAGTTTATGTGAAACTCCAATCATACCGACAGAAATCTCTAGCACGGAGGCCATATGAAAAACTAGCAGCAAAATTTTATGGACCGTTTGAAGTAACTCAAAGAATTGGTCAAGTCGCTTATCGTTTGCAACTGCCTGAGACCAGTAAGATCCATCCTATTTTTCACATTTCTCAACTAAAACGAGCTATTGGACCACTGCCAGCTAGTGCAACAATTCCTGAGCAGTTGAATGCAGAATTGGAACTGGAAGCAGAGCCTGAGATGATTATAGATGTTCGAAGCAAACAGTCAGGAGCAACTCCACAGTTAGAAGTATTGTTGAAATGGAAGGGACTACCATTGTTTGAGGCAACCTGGGAAGAGGCTGAGTCGATTGAGGCTAGGTTCCCTGATTTCCACCTTGAGGACAAGGTGAAAGTTTGGGGCGCGGGTAATGTGATGAATGAAACAGGGCAACACTCGTTAATTAAATATACAAGGAGAAAAGGCAAGGGCAGGAAGGTAAATGCAGAGGCTGAGGACAAAGAGGTGAGTTCACAGTGAAGTTGGAGGGCAGAAAGGTAAAAGACAGAGACAGCATATAAAAAGGAATGAGATGGAGTGAGCTAGGTTATGGAATGATTTTGTAATCGTATTTTTAATTAGGGATTTGGGAGAGAGCGGCCTCTCGAATAGCCTGCAAATTGTATCCACAGTACTTCTATCTCGTGTTTGGAGTTGATTAATTAAGTGAATCTGGTGATTATTTCTCTGTAACTGAGCGAAACAAGTAATTTATTACAACCTATTGCTGAGTCCCACCAGTTCGATAAGGTTGGTCAATTCATGGATGGCAGTTCATGGTCACTTCCTGACTCTAACCATGTCGACATGATTGAGCTTAGGCACAGGGTAAGTCTGGTAATGATTCACAGGACTGATGCAGTTACTTGGGAGGGCCTTCATGCTTTCAAAGTGAAATCTGTAACCATCTGGCAGTCCATTAGAACCCGGAGCCATCTCACGCCTTGGCATGACATAGTTTGGAGCCGTTTCGCTATCCCTAAATGTTCCTTCACGTTGTGGCTGGTAATTCAAAATCGTCTTCTAACTAAAGACAGAATGCTGCAATTTGGTATGGTCACAGACCCTACTTGTATTTTATTCAAGTCTGCGAATGAGTCTATTCAGCATCTGTTTACTAGCTGTCCCTATTTTGACTTGATTCGGCGGGCTAGTCCTATTACTTTCAGCAATGTTTGGTCTGATTGGCAGGCAGGTGAGATTTTTGGGAGAGCTCCAAAAATTATCAAAGGGATGGGCTGTTTGTTCTTGGCTGTGGCTGTTTATCATACTTGGAGGGAGAGAAATAGTAGACTGCATAACTCCGCTGTTGGTCAGCCTACGTTCAGCCTTGTAAAACACATCAAGCAAGTTGTTAGAGAAAAGCTTTTTTCTTGTAAAAGTTTTAAACAAAAAGTATCCAAGGATCCTAGCTTAGTTCTGTACTTGTAGGCTGGCTTCTGTCCAGTGGTTATTAGGGATTACCCTTCCTCTGCTGTGTATTGTTCTTAGCAATAAAATTTTTTACTTAGCAAAAAAAAAAAAAAAAAGTTGCCCACTTTTGTGTAAAGCCCGACTTTTCATTAGGTGGCCAGGAAATGTAAGAGGGTATAAGCGGAGTTGGTCCTTTGCACTGCACGGGTCCTTTGCATTGGACTTGCTCTTATACTGTATCTTACCTTAAATCCTGGGATTTAGAAGTTCCCCAATTTTGCTACTCCCAGCTTATTCATATGTAACAACAATACCTAGCTAGGACGTAAATAAGCCGATCCAAGTCGAATTCTAGAGTGTTTATGTATTATTTTTTAAGAAATTATCGAATTTGAGCTCGAACTTGAATCGAGCTAAAAAATATGTTTGAACTCGGTTCATTTTGATAAAATATTGTTTGCGAACGGTTTACAAACAGCTCACCAACATGTCTTATGTGTACTTCCGAACTTTTGCTTTCGAACAATTCATTAAACTTGTTCACGAGCTTATTTTCACGAAAAAATCTTAAATATTACTCGCGAACTTTTGCTCACGAGCTCACTTACGAACAACTCATGATAAACTTGTTTTCTTATTTTTGTATAAAAAATTAAAAAGTCCCAAATTAAATAATTAAATTTATTTTAAGGTGGATTTTAAGGATAGTTCCATAACTTTTTTTTTTGATTTTTTTTTTTGTATAAAAATAGAACAATCCTATTTCAACATGTACTGCAAAAAGAATAGAAAGTTAATATGCGATCATAGAAGATGGAGAAAACAGCAGCTCACGCTACTACATTTAACTCTTTTGAAGATAAATTAAACTAAGAATAATACACCGCCAAATGTTATTTTTAAAACACCAAAACTAATCTAAAACAGTGAAGTGTCAAATATCTCTATATTAGTGAAGTCAAAATTCAAGCTTATTTACCATCTTTCTATATATATTCTGTGATGATTAAAGTCAAAGCTTAGCTTTAGCAGTAATTTCTTGTGGTATGGTTGTATTGAGCAGAGATTTTAGAATTAACATAACTTGTTTTAATCCTTCAGGAGTACCTTCAATTCAATATTGTGCTGAGACACCAGCACAATATAACTAGATAAATAACACTCTTGCACAGAAAAGGTACATGCAAGACTTACACTTAAGCCTTCTACAGTAGATCCAACAAATTCCATTGACTTGTATGTTGCACCAGAGACAGAAATAATCTGGCATAAGCACAGAGATCACGAGTAAATGGTATAGAAAAGAAAACATGTGTGGGACTAAGTACTGTTACACGTGGGAGAGTTCGTGTAGATTTCACTTGTGACCTAAATAATCTGGCATAAGCAGGATGTATTTCCTCAGACCCAAGTTGCACAGGCAAGTCATTGGAAATTGTAAAATCAAAGAGTTTTCCCCTGTAGCGTTTATATTAAATCCACAATCATCGCGTTTAGTTCTCAAGTAGGTTCAGAATGGAACTGAGACATGAAATGAAACTACTGCATGTCATTTCACTCCAACATTAAAATTCACATACCAACTTACATTTTATAACTTCACACAATAACATTTGGAAGTAATGAGATCCCTGTTTTAACATGATGGGATTCCCGATTCTGCTTCAATATCAGATGCGGTATAAGGATAACTAGGCAATATACTTGTATAAGGATAACTAGGCAATAATACCAGTGTAGACATATAATTTATCTATAAAATTATTCAATCACCTATATTATCTGCAACAAAAAGCTTTCTGAGTGCAGCAACATGACCATCTGCTAGGTCCATAACATGAATATAATCACGAATATGTAAAATCATACAATCGTTAAGATCTGCATCTGTTCAAGAAAGTTAAGTAATACAGAATATACTAGGTAACACAACCTAAACTGAAATAGAGCATAATAACAATGACCATATACTACTGAATTAACATACTATATCAACATGAATATATCCCACAGGGATAATTGAGAACAAATATTTACCCGACAGGTTTTCCCATGATATGATGTCGTTGCATCCAGAGCTGAGCATACAAGTGTCTGTAATCTCCAAAATTATTGTCACCTGATAACACAAGAACGCGAGATAGAAGGTAAATGAATGAAGATTTGATACTTTCATAATAAATTGCATTATAATGACAATTCAGTATGAATGAGTCCTCATCAGACTTCAGAATTTGTTAAGTGGCAGTGTCCCAATATGCTCAACTACTTCTGCATATCAACCTGAAACAATGATATAATAGCTATTACAATAACATTACAGGGGGGAAGTCCATACAAACAGGACACAATTTAGAAACACCTTTTTTTCTTGCAATCAAAAGAACATTTACCTCCATGTCCACTACTATATTGTAAAACAAACAAAGTCCAGTATATGATGAGAGTTTTAAAAAGAAGTAATTAATTTTAATAAATCCAGGAGTACCTACATTTGGACCATATGGACCATAGTAATCAGGTGGATACCGACTGCTGCCAGATCCAAAAGTACCTGAATCATCAAAAGAGAGATGCACAAAGGAAAAATGTAAGCAAAAAAAAAAAAAACAAGCACCAAGCTAAATCAAATTCAGCTGAACCAAATAAATGAACACATAAGTCTCATATTATGTTCCAGGAAACAAATAAATCAATATTCAGCTAAACGATTAACACAAATCTCCAACAAATTCTCAACTAAAACTACAATTATCTACCAAATATAGTATATAGACAAACTATTCTACATCACATAAATAAAAAACCCCAAAAAATGAAAAAAATACATACAAAAACAAAACACCAAAGATAAAAATAAGCAGAGGAGAGTAAAAAATGGACCTGTTTGTTGATTTCAACACCAATAGCACGTTTGGTGACATTCCAACAGAAGACGTCGTCAACGCCGCCAATACCAGCAGAAGCTTGGCCCCAATCGAAAGAGGGGAGGAAGCGGAGGGTTGTAAATCAGGGTTTTAATTGAGTTTGTGGTCGGAGATGGAGAAGAAGGAGGTGGTCGGAGATGGTCGGGATGGGGTGGTCGGCAATGTGACGGTGGGGTGGGGTGGAGAAGAAGGGGTTGGAGTTGGGCGCTATCTGCAATATACACACAAGTCATATTTTTAAAAGCGTATATATGTGGGTGTGTACATAAACTACAATTAAATGTATCTACAAACACAGATAGAGAAAGAGGGAGAGGGAGAGGGAGAGGGAGCGAGGGAGAGAGAGAAATGGGGAAGAACAGAGCGGGTGGTGTTTGATTGGTATATTGTGGAAAAATAATTTAACTGGGAAGAATAATGTTATACGTCGGTCATATAAAGTTTGACGTAAAAAATGAAACTTTATACGTCGGTTTTTTCTAACTCGACGTAAAATGAAATTTTATACGTCGCATTCATCTCAACCGACATATATAATAGTATTATATACGTCATTTTTTTTTCAACCGACGTATATAATAGCATTATATACATCGCCTTTTCTTCAACCGACGTATAATATGACCTTATACGTCGACTTTTTCTTGAACCGACGTAAAAAATGTGTAAAATTGACCTTATACGTCGCCTTTAGGCGGAACCGACGTATATAACTACTTTATACATCGCCTTTGGCCAGAACCGACGTATAAGAGGCGACATATATGGTCATTTTTGTACTAGTGCAAACTCGTATTATTAATCTTAACAATATCAATAATACATCAATCACTCGGTGTATCACTCACACGATACTCAAGCCAAAACAATACTCAAGCATACATAAAACATAATGTGACTATGTTTATATATCCACCCAAAACTTAGCCACCAAGACTTGCCATTCTTGATACCTAATTACCTAACTTTGTGAACAAGACATACCATCTATAATAATTGTCTTTCCATACAATTATTATCTTATCAATATATGACTTGTATCACCGAGACCCATACTACGTATTGGGTTTAAGCCCAACATCTCTAGCATTTTTTTCCCATTTTACCCCTGCCAAAAAGCTGAAAACCGTCTGTAGCCACTTTTTTTAAAGGAAAAAGGCAAATCTGACCACCATTTTGCAAAATTGAAAGTCTGACTACTTTTTTGAAAATGAGTGTAAAATCTGGCCTCACTTTGAAGTTTACTCTATTATAAACCACTTCAACTAAAAACACATTTAGACCATTACAGAACTATTGCAGAATAAAGTTTTTTTTTTTTGATGTATAGGATTACGGGAAATTGCAAAACAAAATATTTCTAACTTGTATATTACTTCTGAGTTGTTCTGCAATTTTTGATAATACTATGCAATTTAAAAATACTTTATTCTTTATTATGTTCAACAATTGTCTAACGTGTCTACAATTAAAATAGTGTACACTAAATTTTACCGAAATTGCTCACTTGCCGAAATTGATTAATACCGTTATGGGTTGTTTGTGAATACCTTGAAGTTTTACCTGTGGTACGTCCAGAAATTAAAACTTTTATTACAAACAAAACAGAGGGTATATATGACACATAATTATACTATCATGGGAGCTATGACTAGCGGACCAGAGAGAACACCAGCTTATACTGGAGTGAGTGACAAAGTACAATGCATAAGGGGAGATGACATCTCAATAAAGAGCGGAGACAGAATTGAGGTTTCATTTCGACTGGCTGGACCCCGTTTTTATTGTTGGGATACTTTGTTTAATTCAAACATATATCCGATATTCTAGTTATAGAAATAAAGTGTTTACATGATTTGGTCAATCGTAATTGAGAGATTTTAGGAGTGTGAATTCGTTTATCTTGAGTAGCAAGAATAAGATATTATTGAGAGATTATAGGTGAGAGATTATAGGAATCTTGAATATTGTTTTTCTATTTAAATAATGTAATCGTATTATTTTTATATAAGAGAGAGAACACAATGTAGTCTCTAGTGCATTACAGTTTTGTACATATTTCAGCCTTCATCTTGTTATTCAATCCTAGTTTAGTTCTTTGTTTTATATCTTCAATGTTTGATTTCAACATTTGGTATCAGAGCGAGGTTTTGTTATTCCGCCGCAGGCGGTGGTGAAGCCGCTGCTGGTGGTGGAGGTGCAGAGTGATAGTTTCAGGTAGACGTTGCAGAAGGATGGTGGCAAAGCTGCATGTATAGTATGGGATGCATGTGTAGTATGGGGTTGCCGAGAAAGACGAGGCGATGCCGGAGAAGACTGCTGAAGGAAGAAAACGAGATAGAGTGGCAGAAGGCCATGCAGAACGAGATGGAACACTTATGGAGGCAGGGACACGGAAGGTGTTTGATGGAATGTCTGAGAGAGATATTGTTGCTTGGAATGCAATGATCTCTGGATTCGAGTGTTCTCAATTTTTCGGTGAATTCGAATGGAGGTGAACTTGCCAGATGGGCAAACACGAAAAGTGCCAGACGGGCAAACACGAAAAATGCCAGACGGGCAAATAAGTTGAAGTGCCAGACGGGCAAATAGCCATACGGGCTCAGTTTAATCAGCCATACGGGCTCAGTTGAATTAGCCATACGGGCTCAGTCAAATCAGCCATACGGGCTCAGTTAAAAGCCATACGGGCTGGACGGATGCATCATACATGTTTGAATTAAGGGAGAGATTGTTGGGATACTTTGTTTAATTCAAACATATATCCGATATTCTAGTTATAGAAATAAAGTGTTTACATGATTTGGTCAATCGTAATTGAGAGATTTTAGGAGTGTGAATTCGTTTATCTTGAGTAGCAAGAATAAGATATTATTGAGAGATTATAGGTGAGAGATTATAGGAATCTTGAATATTGTTTTTCTATTTAAATAATGTAATCGTATTATTTTTATATAAGAGAGAGAACACAATGTAGTCTCTAGTGCATTACAGTTTTGTACATATTTCAGCCTTCATCTTGTTATTCAATCCTAGTTTAGTTCTTTGTTTTATATCTTCAATGTTTGATTTCAACATTTATTCAGGGGTGAAGTCGAACGTGAAAATGTTAATAAATATTTCAGTATTAATCTACTCCTTATATTGTTTTCAGTAATTTTCAAAGATTTTTTTCCCCACGATCTTAGATTATTATTTGTCGCAATATTTTTGTTCTCATTTCAACTGAAATCTTTATTTTGGTAGCTAAGGTTTATTTATGCAATATTTCATGTGTAAAAGTATATTGGCTTACTATTTATCCAAGTAGATTGTGTTATCATGGACATTTTGATACAAGTTCGTAAGATTTAGTACTAGACGTGGTTGGTTCAATAATTTGGTTTAATTTGTAATGGAAGTATTGGAAAATTCTGGTGAAAGAACTGTTTATTCCCCGATGCAATCTGCAATTCTATATGGAGTGCCATACTGGGCCTATTCTAGGTTTTTTTTTTAAGGAGAGACATATGTATGTGCATGTGTTACGTGATTAAGTTCGAGCTCGGAAGGAATGTGTTTAAAGGAGTGTATTTCTGGACTGATGTATAACACTTCATCCAGGGATAGATTGATGGATGGTGTTTACTATTTATTCAATTGCTTTAGTTACAAGCCTAGCCTGATTTTCATTTAAGGAATTAAGCCAATACATTAATCAAAGCCTTTATTTTGAAAGTAACCAAGGTAACACACTTTTGTGGTGTGCCTTGTGCGGTTTAGTGTTACGTAGTGGTTGTGCCTTATGCCTTGTGCTGTAACCTTTAAGTTTCTGGAGTTGTCTCAGGATAATTAGGTGAAACTTGAGGAATGCATGTTATTGTAAAGTAGTCATCTGAGAGGTCTATAGGCCTTTATATGGTTGTGATTCATTTCTACTCTCATGTATGAAAATAAAGACATGCATCAAAAGTGAAGTGAAGTATTGTCTCAACCACCAACAAATATGGAATGCTGTTTCTTTTCTTTTACTAACATTCATTATTTTGATCTAGCTGCTCTTCAATATATGTAAGTATTTTTCACACAGTTATCTTGAAATTTTTTGATGGAATGCAGATTTGATTATTATCTATAAGGTTCACAATTTTTGTGTAGATAATTAAACTATGTCTAAGAAGACTAAATCAGAAGTGTGTTCATGGTCAGCTGAGATAGTAGGCAGCAATGGAGATCTTCTAAGGAAAATCTTTTTATTGTTGCCTGTCCCTCCGCTGGTTCGATTCAAATCCGTATCGAAACTATGGCTTTCTCTCATAACTGATCCTCACTTTGGTCACAACCACTTTCTTCGACACAGAGACCCTAGCTCTGTCATACCCTCTGGCCTTTTCTTTAGCCGTTCTCCAGCTAATTCTCATATATTTGCTTTAATTTCTCTCAAGTCTAGTGCTAAGATCCCTTGCCAATACTCAATCTTACAAGGTGGCTTTGGTTTAGTCAAGATGGTGCAGTCTTGTAACGGGTTACAGCTAATTCGAGTAATTGCCCCTGATCATCAGAGTAAGTTATATTATGTTGGTAATATGACTACTCATCAGATAAAGATGATTCCTTTACCTGAACTAAGTGATGTAAGTAAATCTTATGTTTTCTGTAACTTAGCTTTTGACCCTCTGAGATCACTCCATTATAAGATAGTTTGTGCTAAAAGAGTGAATTCTGATCAGTGTCAGTTTGATATCTATTCATCTGAAACTGGTGAATGGAAAACTACCAATGTTACAGCAAACGATCCTAGGCATATAGATTTTGAAAATGGAGTTTACTGGAATGGTACCATCCAATGGATTAAAAATGATGGTGTCCGTACGGAATTTTATCGGTTTGAAGTTGAGGGTGAAAAGTTGATAACGGAGAGATTGCCTTCAAATTCAAGGGGGGATGAGTTATTCGTTCGGTACTTTGGCGAATGCAATGGGCATTTGCATGTTGTTTTTGTCCGTACTGTGATATCTAAACATATTATCATTGCTGAGATGGATAAAGTTACTATGAAGTGGTTTACTAAGTATACGGTACATCTGGATCCGTTGTTGTCTTCATTCCCCGAGGTACTTGTAGAGAAGCATGAAATATACCAAAAAAAGTGTTACGCCTTCTCAGTATTGTGTGTTGTGAGGGGTGAAATGGAAGAAGCTGACGCCCTCGTGATGCTCATTCCTGGCAAAGTCATATCTTACAGTTTCAAAAGTAAGAAGTTTGAAGTGCTAGCTTATCTTACATCCCAAGATGTCGATATTATTCAATTTCGTTATGTTCCTGCTCATCAATTCGTATCTACCTTTTATCAATTATCTGCATAAGCTATCTAAATAAACTTGTGAATTTGCCCTTGACGTAATTTGCCAACTAGTCTTCGAATGCACTAAGTTATATTGTGTTCTCTTCAGATATTTGTAGTTTGTATTGAAATTTTCTAAAAATGAAATTGAGAAGCTGCTTTTCTTATTGTAGTCTGTACAACTTTAAGTCTCTACACTCTGCAGTGAATTAATATCTACAAGTCTGTACTGTTGGTGTAGTCTCTTTTGTTTCTTATTGTTACATTCAAATTGATTTGGTTGATGATCTAACTATATGATATGCCGAATTACTTTTTACGAATTTTTTCATTAAATAGATTAGAGATATCACTTATCAACAGAGGAACAATTCCTTTACTGAAAACAGGGGAAGTATAAAGAGGGTTGGATGGTTGGTTTTTAAGTATTACTCCCTCCGTCCTTGTTTACATTTCAGAATGAGGTTTCTGGCATGTATTTTAAGTTGCATTTTAAGGATAGTTCCATAATTTATTTTTAAAATTTTCTTTTAGCCTTCTTCACTACAGCCTACAGGCACTAGCAAAAGCTGTATCCAAGTTTTCGTTTCATATAAACATGCATGTCTAAAGAGTCCAAATCAAAGTGTTCATGGTCGGCTGGGCTAATCGGAAGCAATGAAGATCTTACAAGAGAAACCTTGTTGTACTTGCCTAAGAGTCCAAATCAAAGTGTTCATGGTCGGCTGGGCTAATCGGAAGCAATGAAGATCTTACAAGAGAAATCTTGTTGTACTTGCCTACCCTTTTTACTGATTCGATACAAATCCGTCTCAAAATAATGTCTTTCTACAGACCATCTCCAACCCAAGACACCAAAATAGTGTCTTTGGTGACAAAATTACACCATTCACAAAATGCACTCCAACCCACGGTCACTATATTTGACACTAAAAATAATCTTTCACCAATAAAATATAAAATAGAATATTCTAACTTTGTTCAATTTTTACATTATTAATATTTATTATATTTTAAATTGTAATGTTATGGTCGCATAATATTAAATTTATTTATTAATATAAAAAGATATTTATAAAAAAATCAATATCCAAATTTTGTTAAAATTTAATCAAAAGTTTAAAAAGGAATAAATCACAATTAACAAATGTTCCCAGTTGCCACATCTAAGAAATAAAAGTGGAAAAGACTTGACTTAATTATTTGAATTGCCGTATTCTTCCCGGAGGTGTTCAATCAACGCATTGCGAAATTCAAAATAAGCTTCGTTATCTTTGATTTGTGGATATCTACTTAGAAAGTTTTGAAATTTGACATCTTCATTTCTTATAATTATTATCTTGTAACTTCATATTTATCATTATGATGTTATTTTATACTCCCTCCGTCCCAATGAATAATATACATTGGGTTTGGACACGAAGACCAAGAAAATGTGTAAAAAATGAGTAAAGTTAGATAAAAAGTGGATAAAGTTGTGGGGCCTATCAATTTTTAATAATAGATTTGAGATAGTGGAGGAAAGTAGTGGGTGTAATAGTAATTTTTATTATTAAATATGAGATAGTGGAGGAAAGTTAGTGGGTGTAATAGTGTTATTTATTATTAAAACTTTACTATTTTTGGAATGTATAGAAATGATGGAACACCCCAAAATAGTAAGTGTATAGAAATGAATGGGACGGAGGGAGTAATTAAATTTGGTGTGTTGTTTATAATTCACGATTAAGATTTTTTTTTCCAAGATTTTGTGTGAAAGTTTAAAGTTCAAAAAATATAATATTTTAGAATTAACAAGAGCTAAGAAAAAAAGAAGTTTCAATTGATAAAAATTTAAAGTTAAAAATTACAAGAACAAATAAGATGGGAAAAAATTAGGAAAAAAAATTACAAGAACAAATAGTGGGACATAGATGGAAAAAAAATTGTTTTGTTAACAAATATAGATGCATTGTTGAAATTTTGAAAGTCACCAAATTTGGTGACCAAGGATCACCAAATTTAGTGACCAAGGATCACCAAATGTATTTTTGTCACCAAATTTGATGACCCAAAACTAATTTGGTGATCAAGGGTCACTATTTTAGTGTTCCATTGGAGTGGATATGACACCATATCCATCACTATTATAGTGATTTAGTGATGGATTGGAGTTGCTATGAACCCCAATTTGGGCGCCATAGTTTCCTGCATAATAACCAGAGCCCCGTAATACCCTCCGGTCTAATATTGTTCTAAACTCCAGCGAAATCTCATAGGATTGCATTAATTTTACTTTCTAGAAACTCTAATGCTAAGATCCCTCGTCAATACTCTGTCTAACAACACGGCATTGGTTTAGTCAATATGGTGCAGGGCAGTCTTGTAACGGGTTACAGCTTGTCCAAGCATCAGCCCTGATCACCAAACAAAACAGTATTTTTGTTCATAAGGATAACTGGTCATAGCAAGGTGATTCATTTACCTGAATTAAATGCTATAAATAAAACATTTGTTTTCTGTAACTTAGTTTTCGATCCTTTGAGACCACTCTATTACCGGATCGTTTGTGCTAAGAAATCGAGTTTAGATCAGTGTCAATTCGATATTTATTCATCCGAAACTGGTGAATGGAAAACCACCAATGTTACAACAAACACACCAGGGCAAATAAATTTTGAAAATGGAGTTTATTGGAATAATGGTAGGAGTATATTTTATTCTTTTATATATTTTATCTCTCCTCTTCAACTGTACTGCACCTGCACCTGTAAATATAACGTTAATATTATCGTGTTATTTTTAATTTCATTCATATTAAAAATTTTAAGTTTCCAATTATTGAAATCATTTTATTTTAAAAAAAGAGTAAAATATTTATCATATTACTAATTAAAAATAAAGTAAAAAAGAAAATTTATCCGTGACTTCAAGTCAGTGGGCACGGGACTTGAAATCCCGGCTGCAATAAAACCAATTGGTAAGACCCTGTAGTAAAATTAAAAAACATATAAAATTAGTTAAGTATAGTCCACAAAAAATTAGGACCTATTGCTGAGTCCCACCAGTTCGATAAGGTTGGTCAATTCATGGATGGCAGTTCATGGTCACTTCCAGACTCTAACCATGTCGACATGATTGAGCTTAGGCACAGGGTAAGTCTGGTAATGATTCACAGGACTGATGCAGTTACTTGGGAGGGCCTTCATGCTTTCAAAGTGAAATCTGCAACCATCTGGCAGTCCATTAGAACCCGGAGCCATCTCACGCCTTGGCATGACATAGTTTGGAGCCGTTTCGCTATCCCTAAATGTTCCTTCACGTTGTGGCTGGTAATTCAAAATCGTCTTCTAACTAAAGACAGAATGCTGCAATTTGGTATGGTCACAGACCCTACTTGTATTTTATGCAAGTCTGCGAATGAGTCTATTCAGCATCTGTTTACTAGCTGTCCCTATTTTGACTTGATTCGGCGGGCTAGTCCTATTACTTTCAGCAATGTTTGGTCTGATTGGCAGGCAGGTGAGATTTTTGGGAGAGCTCCAAAAATTATCAAAGGGATGGGCTGTTTGTTCTTGGCTGTGGCTGTTTATCATACTTGGAGGGAGAGAAATAGTAGACTGCATAACTCCGCTGTTGGTCAACCTACGTTCAGCCTTGTAAAACACATCAAGCAAGTTGTTAGAGAAAAGCTTTTTTCTTGTAAAAGTTTTAAACAAAAAGTATCCAAGGATCCTAGCTTAGTTCTGTACTTGTAGGCTGGCTTCTGTCCAGTGGTTATTAGGGATTACCCTTCCTCTGCTGTGTATTGTTTCTTAGCAATAAAATTTTTTACTTAGCAAAAAAAAAAAAAAAAAAAAGTTGCCCACTTTTGTGTAAAGCCCGACTTTTCATTAGGTGGCCAGGAAATGTAAGAGGGTATAAGCGGAGTTGGTCCTTTGCACTGCACGGGTCCTTTGCATTGGACTTGCTCTTATACTTTAGCTTACCTTAAATCCTGGGATTTAGAAGTTCCCCAATTTTGCTACTCCCAGCTTATTCATATGCAACAACAATACCTAGCTAGGATGTAAATAAGCCGATCCAAGTCGAATTCTAGAGTGTTTATGTATTATTTTTTAAGAAATTATCGAATTTGAGCTCGAACTTGAATCGAGCTAAAAAATATGTTTGAACTCGGTTCATTTTGATAAAATATTGTTTGTGAACGGTTTACAAACAGCTCACCAACATGTCTTATGTGTACTTCCGAACTTTTGCTTTCGAACAATTCATTAAGCTTGTTCACGAGCTTATTTTCACGAAAAAATCTTAAATATTACTCGCGAACTTTTGCTCACGAGCTCACTTACGAACAACTCATGATAAACTTGTTTTCTTATTTTTGTATAAAAAATTAAAAAGTCCCAAATTAAATAATTAAATTTATTTTAAGGTGGATTTTAAGGATAGTTCCATAACTTTTTTTTTTGATTTTTTTTTTGTATAAAAATAGAACAATCCTATTTTTATACAAAAAAAAAAAGTTTAAAAATAAGTTATGAAACTATGAGAGAAAAGTTCTATGGAGTACTATTTAATTGGAGTACTTGGAGTACATATATGTTGTTACATGAATATCATAATTTCGTTGATAATCTTGAAAATCATATATGTTTTGCAATATGTTCATCTTGAAAATCCTTTTTGTTTTGCAACCCAAATGTTTTTCGCAGAACAATTCGTTTTGTAATAGTTTGTTAACAAAATATACAAAATTTTCAAGATTTTCGATTAAATAGTGATATTCATGTAATAAGTTTTGCAAAATAATAAAGTTTACAAAATTTTGAATGCAAAATATATATGTACTCCAAGTACTCCAATTAAAACAGTGCTCCATAGAACTTTACTTAAACTTAAAATTCACCTTAAAATGTTTAAAATGTGTGCCAGAAAGTGACAAAAAAGTGTAAAGAAATGGATAGGACGGAGGGAGCATTGTATTTGTTGTGTTTAATTAACTTATTTTGGTCTTTAAATTACATATATGCAAGTATCTCAAGTTATTATAGTTTCAAAATTTACACAATCATGAACATATTTTATTATCTTTTTATATATTTAAGTATTATAAATAAATTTAAAAATTAGTAATATTTACTACTTAAAATGATGTAATATTTAATTTGATACATATTTTAACAAATATATACTATTATACTACATATACTAAGTAAGACTGAGTTATTATTATTATTTTATTATTATTATTATTATTATTATTATTATTATTATTATTATTTTATTATAAAAAAATTATAATATCTAGCTTACCGTATAAAATATTCTAATTAGTGGTGTACAATTAATAACAATTTTAAGAATATATTCTAATAATCAAACATATATGAGATTATTTATCGAATTTGTTTATGAACAGAATGAACTCCAATACTGAGCATGCTAACGAGTTTAATTTATCGAACATGTTCATGAGCTATATTCACGAGCATGTTCACGAACTATGTTCACGGACACATTAATCGATTTTGTTCTCGAGTCATCGAGGCGAATTTTACTTTGATCAATTTCAACTCTTTTATTAATCAATCCTTAAAATTTTGTTCATGATCGACTTATTTATTAATCGAATAGAACCGGATCGAGTTTTTTTTAATCGAACCGTTCACGAGTGTATCGGTTACTAATGCTACCAATTATCTGCCTAATTTATTTATTTTTTTGTTAGATTAGTGCCTGAATGCCATAGGTATTTTGTGTATTCCTAAAAACAAGGATTGTTTTGGTATTTAATTATTGAATTATTTAAAAATATTTTATATAAAATATACCTGTTTTTGGTCGTCGGTCCTCAAATTTTTTAGAATACTGTAGATACAATTAAACCATAAGATTTTATTTAAAATAATAATAAAAATAACAATAATTATTTTATTGCTATAAATTCATTTTTCTAGAAATGTAAAAAGAGATATTAAGTACCAATTAATATGTGCTAGAAAAAAAGTATCAACTAATATCAATATTTATATATATCTTAAAAATTAATTATATACTATTATTAGATTAAACAAAAAATCTACCATTATTTCTATATTCTTTAGTCTAGCAAAAGAAGAATACATTTCCAGTTATAGGTTAAAGTTGTAACAACTTTAAATATTTACAGTAAAATATAATAGATTGTCAATGTTTTTCTTAGGTCCCGTAAGAGGGCTATTTTAAGCTAGAAGGGGGGTTGAATAGCTTAATATCCAATTTAAAAATTATTATGGCGTTTTAAAATATTTTTCCCTTTTTAAAATATTTTACCAAGTCGTTAGCATTTACAAGTGCGGAAAATAAACGACAAGGAAAGAAAATACCACGCAGGAGATTTTATCCTGGTTTGCGATGACGCAACCCCTAATGGATTCGCTCACCCCTACTCCAGTTCCCGAGCTCCTCTCCAGACTCGAGATTTTCCATTAAAATAAACTCGCTCCTTTAATAGGCGGAGAACCCTTTACAACCTTACAGATATTTGTCTTGGTGCGTAACTACTCGTTACCACCTCAAAATAAATGCGAACAAATACAAGACTCATCTTGATGCGTAACTACCCGTTACCACCTCAAAGTCTTTGTAAAAACCTACACAACTTATCTTAGACAACACATCCTGGCTACTTCTTCAAAATTGATGTAAAACCTTGGTGTAGACTACTGATTCTTGGCTTTTGTAGGTCTTGGGTCTTAGATGATAGGTCTCGGGTCTTTCCTCTTCCTCACGGTGCGAAGACCACTAACTCCCCGTTAGTACGTCTTGGACTTGGGTCTTAGAACGAGAATCACCTCACTTCAACTTCACCTCACTACAAAGACAAACAATATCTACGAAACAAATATGATGAATGATATATAAAGTTTGGATTAGTATGTTACGGTACTAGAACCAAAGTTAATTAACTTTAATATTCGTAGAAGAATATTAAGTTATATTGTTATGTTTTAAATATACTTTCTTTGATATTAAATTATAATCAAAGTATACTTTTAACTACTCCAAATATATATAAAGATGGATGGAGTAATATTGGAAGTCCTTATTAAAAGCTATAGTGCTTTAAGGCTTCGATATGTATACCTTTCTTAGACTAATATAACGTCAAGGTATACGTATAACTTCTTGCACGAGCCACGAAAAATACTAAACGTAAATGCAATAAAACAAGTGGCTAGGATAGTGCTTATTATAAGTTTATGTTGTACAAAGTATTTCTTAAAGAATATCCCACGGAGCACTGTAGATGCTAGTTGGGAATTCGAATAAATATTTTTCGTTACAACTTGACTTATGTCAAATATCAATACTCCGGTAAGATGACATAAAAATGTAGATCTCGGAGTATGTTGATATATAAAGTCCTTTAAGCTAATATGCTTAAGGATTTTAAGATGTATACTTTCTTTTGACTAAATACAAGTGTCAAAGTATACTTTTCTTTTACTTCTTGCACTAGATTAGTTCTAGCCACTAACAAATAAAATTAATTGCAATAAACAAGTGGCTAAACTTGTGCTATAAGAAGTATTTATTGAACGAAGTATTTCTTTAAAGAATTTCTCACGGAGCACTAAAGATGCTAGTTGAGAATCCGTAAAAATACTTAATCGTTACAACCTCGACGTATGTCGGATAATTTCTTTCTCTTTTAATAAAGATACTTTTGGAATCGTATAGATCCAAGAATAGAGATTAAGATGGAGTATAGAAGTTAAGTTAAAATCTCAAATATAAATATTGTCGTTAAGACACAAAGACGAAGCTAAAACTTACCACCTTTGGAAAACGATCGGAAAAGTTTGCTGAAAACATTCGCCGGAGGTTCGGTCGGATTTTGGCACTTGGTCGAACTTTGGGCAGCCCTTCGATAGGCCGGAAAGTGGTAGTAGATGAGCTTGCTTGGTGGGATTAAGCTTGGTTGGGTAGAACTAAGCTTGTTGAACAAAAACCTTGTATATGTGGATATATATTTAAGAGAGAGAAGGTTTTTGAGATGAAGTAGATGAAGAGAGTGTTTGAATATTGAAGAGAGAGTCTACTTCAAAAATCCCAGCAATTCTATGACTCTTAGCTTGTAGAGAAATGGGTGTGTGGAGGGGGTGTTTATAGATAAGGTTGGGTGGAACTAATGGTGGAGATTGAATGGAAAATGAGTGGATGAGATTAGAATCACTTGAATTGCCAACATGGAAAGTGGTTTGTGTTTCTTGGCAAGTGGATGCTAGCAAAGAAAATAATATCCCAGCACTTTGAATCTATAATATAATATTTCACTCGTTCTAATTAACGAATAAATACGAACCAATTATTGTTAATTAAATACCCGATAAATACGAAAACACCCAATAAATGAATATAAAATTATGGAGCACTTAAGAATATTATAAAATAATATTCTGGAAAGTTTGGTCAATTTTTGTCAAGGTTGACTTGGTCAAATGTGGTCAATTGTTGACTAAATGTCTTGATTTTCGTGCCCGGACGAAAATTCTTAAACAATTACGAAACTTTAAACATGCATATGGAATAGTATTTAAATGATCAATCTCAAGTTTCAAGTCATTCTAGCAAGTGGAAGTATTTTATTTGAATTTAAAACGATTAAATCAATTTTCGGTTCTGAATAAAATATGATTGGTCTTTTCTTGAAAAAGATAAATCTTTTGACCAATGTTTTGACTAGAATAAATACTTAGAATATATTTCCTAATATATAAAATATTTTGAGAGTGTAGGAAGTATTTTTAAATGAATAAAGTAATTTTTTCCGAAATATAATATATTTGATAAGTGGGAGAAAAGTAATTTTTAAATGAATATAATATATTTGATGGGTAAATATTTTGAGTGTGAAGACAGAATATTTTTCGAATAAAAAATAATCGTTTTTGAATTTAGCACGAGTTCTCTAAAGAATATTAAATCTCTAATATTCTTTGTTCGAGCTTGTCGCAACGAAGATCTAAAAAATATCACACCTTGATATTTCTTCTTTGATCTTATTGCCTTGGTGTAGAGATATATTCCGTAAAATATATTTTGATTTTTCACCAAATTGGAATATCTCTTATGATTAAAAATAGGATGATAGATTTTGCTAGACTTGACCATTTGACTTTTGACCGAATCGGTTAAATAAATGATCTAGTGGAGAGGATTCTACGTGTATTTAAATTTTATGTTAAATTGTACAAATATCAACATAAATATTATATCGAAGATATATATCCTTTCAGTTTTATATTAAACAGCATGTTTTAATTTATTCTCTAATTTTAAAGTATTTTTTAATAATCTTTGAAAATGTTGATGGTAAATTAATTAAAAAATTCGTAGTGTTTATGTGTCTTCTTTTTTTTGCCAAAGTGTATGTGTCTTTTAAGCTCCACATCATTGGATCGAAGATCTTTAGTAGCTAGGTTTTTCAAAAAAATTATTCCACCACTATCATTTATTTTGAAAAATATATAAAATCAAATTATTTCAATATTGATTATTTTTTTCACGTTATGATCTTTATTGGAAAAAAATTGCACATTGGTCCTTTTACCATGGTTGTTAAAACCAACGAAATTAAAAGCTTTTTAATCAATATGAAAGTTTTATTTGGGAAAGAAGTAGTCAAGTAACCGACATTTAACTCATGTTTTAACAAATAAAAAATGTGTATAAATTATTTTTCTTTTCTATAAAAAATATTTAATTCCTTTCCATATAATAGATAAAAGGGTTATTTACAAAATGTATATGTTTTTAACTTTCTTTTACGGTTTTACTATCATTAACTTTCTCTTCCAATTCTATACTTTTATTTTTACAAAAATACTACCAACTTTGTTTTTAACTTTTTATTTTTTTTAAAATACATTTGCAATCTTTGCAACCTCATTTGCAACTTCAGAGCGGCTCCAACCGTGTGCGTTGAAAATGAGATTGTAACTGAAAACTGGAAGTTGCAACTCAAAACTGGAAGTTGCAAATGTGATTGCAATTGAAAACTGGAAGTTGCAAAAGTTAAGCAGACGAATTTCTGATTGTAAATTCCAGTTTTCAGTTGTCATTTTCGACCAATTTTTTGAATTATATATATAGGGTCTTGCTCAAATGAGAATCCTCACTTATGGTGAGATATGAGATCTAATTCTAGCCACATAGATTTTTTATATCTAAATTAAATCCTAGCCACACAATTAATAATTTATTTTTTTTATCATTAATTTAATCCACCATCATCTTCCACAATCATTTCTTCCCTACTCACGTCACCTTCTCCGGCAACAAATTTCGGCCAACCGAGAAAATCACCACACTGCCGCCACCTCCGGCCACCACGCCGCCGCCACCACCAACAAAAATCACCACCTTTTATAAATAGAAAATTACCGCACTCCGCCACCTCCGACCACCACACTGCCTCCGCCACCACCAAAAATCACCGGCTAAAAACAAAAATCACCGCGACCAAAACCACCCCAAACCACCACTTCACCGCCATCACCTCCGACCACCACTAACAAATCACCGATAACAGCCCGAAGACCACCACAACACAAATTAAACAAAGTAATTAACAAAAAGACCATTGTATAATTCGTGTAACTTATACACGAATGAAAGTATCTCCACTGCTGAAATCACTATTTGCCTTATTTGAATTCAGTTTAATTTTTTTAATGATTTGTATAATTGTCTCCGTGTGTGATTTTTACAAGAGTACTCGTTCGTTTTCTGAATCCAGATGCGTATGTTGCAACATCATTGCAGGCAAACTGCCCAACAGATCGAAGATGAAGATAAAATAAAAGGAACATATCGAAGATGAAGTGACGCCGCGACGGGGAGGTAAGCGGGGGGAAAAGAGAGAGAGAGAGGATGAACAGAGGCGATGGTCGGTGGGCGGTGGCGGACCTGGATGTATCGCATTTGCCGGAGCTGAGATGTGTTTTCCAGTGGTGATTAATGGTGGCGGCGATGGCAGCGGTGGCGGAAGAGCGGGGTGGCGGGGGATGAGGATGGGTGTTGGGGGCTTTTGCCTGTTGGTAAAGATATTGTGTTGGATATAGTAATGTAAATATATGGTTAGGATTTAATTTAGATTTATAAATGGAGGGTTGTGATTAGATATCTCATAACTTATTTTAATTATGGGTTCTCATCTGAGCAAAACCCTATATATATATATATATAATTCAAAAAACAGGTCGAAAATGACAACTGAATATTGGAACTTGAACTTCCAGTTTTCAGTTTTTGGTTGCATATAAGGTTGCATATGAATTTGCTACGCAACCTCATATGCAACTTTATATGCTATATAGGGGAGCAGACGAATTTCTGATTGCAAGTTCCATTTTTCAGTTGTCATTTTTGACTAGTTCTTTGAAATCTATTATATATATATATATAATAGATTTGAAAAAAACTGGTCGAAAATGACAACTGAAAATTGGAACTTGAACTTCCAGTTTTCAGTTTTCGGCAACTTTTGGGACCTCATTTGCAACTTCCGGTTTTCATTTGCAACTTCCAGTTTTCATTGCAACTTTTGCAACCTCATTTGCAACTTCCAGTTTTTAGTTGCAACCTCATTTGCAACTTCCAGTTTTCAGTTGCAACCTCATTTGCAACTTTTAGTTTTCAGTTACAACTTTATTTGCAAACTCTTTTGCAACTTCCAGTTTTTAGTTGCAACCTCATTTGCAAATTCCAATTTTCAGTTGCAACCTCTTTTGCAACTCACACGGTTGGCGCCGCCGTAAAATTGCACATGAGGTTGCAAAACGTATTTTTAAAATTAAGAAAAGTATGGTGGTAATTTTAGAATTTTAGAAAGTTGGACTGTATATTTTTAAAAGTCCAATAGTTGACATAGATAGTTTTGAACTTATCCCTAGATAAAATGCAAATTTGTGGTACATGTGAAAGCATGTTATATCGGGTTTTATATCCAATATTTCATATTCTTTAAATTTCTTTAATTAAAGGGTGTTTGGGGATCTTTTTTTGAGAATAAGTCAATTTATTTCAAGACAAAGTTAGAGATTCCTAATTTTTTCCCGGAAAATGTTAACCTTTTCCAGAAAAAGGTTGACTTTTTTTTTTGCAACTTATATAATCTCAAACATACATTAAATGTTTACCTGAAAATAAGTTCAAAAGAACTTATTCTAATTCTAGCCAAATAGGCCATAATATATTGATTACTTGCAAAAGATATATAATATAAAGTAATGATTATAACACAAACAATTTTTTTTATAAATATAATATTTATAATTTATGATTATTTTTACATTTGTTATTGTTTGTAAACTTTTAAATAATGTTTTTCGCTACATTCATTTTAGTCAATTTTTAATTTTCTTTAAAAATGATCATATAGATATATTTCTAAATTATTAAATATTTTGTTCAAACACATTGTTGTAGTAATGGTAATATTTTGTATTAATTATCAAGCGGTCAAATTTTAGTTAATTTATTTGTTTTAGAGTAACGTTAATTGCGTTTTGCACCCTCCAACTTTCATTCAAAAACAAAACTATACAACCATTTTGTGAAATGTAATTTACTACACTTAACTTTCAATATTGGATGCAACATGCACCCCTTTGACAAGTTTCCCTTAAAATTGTTTGTTACTTTATTATTTTGAAGGGTAAAATTGGAATTTGAATAATAATTTTAACAACTTAAATTTTAAATTAATTAAAATTTTATATTAATGTCATTTTTACATGAAAAATTATATTACACAATTAATATGAAATCTATTTTTTTTATTATCAATGCACTAAAATAATCATAATGTTAAATAATTTTAAAATAATCGTCAAGCGAAATTTATATTCAAATAAATTTAATCATAAATTATAACTTTTAAATTTATAATAATTAATATCAGTAAATTTAAATCAATTAAAATTAATAAAAAAACTTATAATTTGAAATTCTAGCTTTTAGTCTAATTTAGAAATTTTAACATTAATATTATTTAAATGATATGCTAATATTCCAACTTTACCCCTCATAATGTTGCATCCAACTTTGAAAAAGGTGCTTATTGTATCCAACTTTGAAAGTTAAGGGTAGTGAACTGTTTTTCTCAAAATGGTTGTATAATTTTGTTTTTGAATGAAAGTTGGAGGCTGCAAAACGCAATTAACTCTCTAGAGTAAAATAAAATTTAGAATTTATTTTATTTTATTCAAAGAATTATATTTATCTATCAGAAGGTATCTAAAAATAATATTTTTGAAAAGAGAAAGATAGAAATACAAAACAGAAGTACTAGGGTATATATTTATATTGAACAAGAGTGTAGCTGCTCATTTATCATTTCTTTTTATCAAAACGCGGCGCCGTTCTTTGAGCAGAAATGAGGAAGAACCCTAAATCCCCAAAAATGTGTTCACAATCGGCAGAAATAATCGGAGGCAACGGAGATTTACTAGGTCTAATCTTTCCCCGTCTTCCTGTCATATCACTTACCCGATTCAAGTCGGTATCTAAACAATGGCTTGCCCTTATCTCCGATCGCAAGTTCGGCCGTAGGCACACTCTTGGAAACCCTAGCTCTTGCATCCCCTCCGGACTCTTCTTACACAACCCTGTTGTCTTTTTTGACACTACAATTCAGTCAATTTCTCTCTCTGAATTTGGAGGTAAAATTCCTTCTTTATCTGATCCTATAAAACTACCTCATGATGTTTCAATAAAGTCGATGCAGTTAAGGCCTGATGAAAATGTCATGCTGATTGTACAGTCTTGTAATGGGCTGATTTTATGTAGATTCAAACCTAATGGTAACCAAGAGAAGTCCTATTGTGTTCGTAATTTAGTTACGAATGAACTAAAATTTGTACCTTTCCCCAAATTTGATGCTAACAATCATGAATGGATTATTTCTTTTTGTTTGGCTTTTGATCCTTTGGTATCAGCACATTTTAAAGTTATATGTGTTAAGGGAATGAAGGGTATTGGGTCTAAAATTTTGATATTTAGTTCTGAAACTGGTCATTGGAGAGATACCAATGTTACTATGGATGATGATAAGCTGAATTATGCCATCGGAGAGTATTGCCATGGTGCAATTTATTGGATTAAGAGAGGTAGACGACCTAGCAATCTCTCTTGCTATCGTTTCGATATTGAAGCTGAGATCTTGACCGACATTTCTATGCCTCCAACGGCTTATAATTCGAACTTCCGGCATTTTGGAGAATCTTGTGGACACTTGTACCTTGTTTGTGTCGGCGATATGAGGGCAAAAGTCTTTAATGTGTTCGAGTTGGACCAGGTCAAAATGAAGTGGCTTATCAAGCACTGGGTACATGTTGATCGTCTTATATCTTCCTTCCCGCAGGTTGTTGTAAACTGGAGAAATATTTCAATATTAAGGGTGGTTGGGGGAGAAGAGGAAGAAGACTCAGCTCTTGTGGTAAATATTTCTGGTAAAGTGATTTCCTATAATTTTAAGAGTAAGAAGGTTGAGGTACTGCTATCTGAGCTTGAATGGGAGAAACAAAGTAGCAGGCGTGTACAACATGTTTCTTTTTCTCCAATCTTTTCCGCATATCCCTTCATTGCAACCCTACATCCTCTGTAAGCATATATATAATTAACTATTTGTTGTTTAGAAAAAGTTTAATTCTTAGACAGTCGCAATTATTTTATGTATAATTTTCCCATAGATTTTGCAATACGTACTAACCTAGCTTTCTTGTGATTCATTCTCTTATGGTGGCATGTATTTGAATATATGAGAATTGATATTTTCATGACCCTAATGCAACAATTCCAATATTATTAAACACATAGAAAACATACTATATATTATCTGTGCATTATATATATATTGTGTATTTCGTGCATCTATACTAAAGTGAAGGGACTTATACTTGGTCAACCACAGCTTGATGGAGATTCTAATTCGTTTTTTCCCGTTCTTTCCGATGTTCAGTCCGTCAATAGTCTAGATGTTAGTCCACCTCCAAATATGCACAAGCATATATACATATAGGCTCTTGTTCTAATAGAAACTAAATTAGAATAAAAATTAGAAACTAAACCAAAATAAAAAATTGAAGCTAATCTAATGATCAAACTAGGGGGACCCCAATACAAAAAGGTATAATAATCTACCATCTATTCAGTAAAAAAAAAGTTATTGTTCACGCTGATGACGTGGCAGTGACGTCATCACGTGAACAGTGAATTTTTTTTTCCTGAGTGTTTGGGATCTAATTTGTGACATTTTTTGTGAAGGTGCCCTGGCGGGACCCTTAGAATGAATGAAATATAATTTATTTAGGGTTGATTTCTAGTTTCTATTCTAACTTTGATTTTTATTTGAACGCTAGCCTACATATATACAGTAGAATCATTACCTGTGCTATTTGATACTCCCTCCGTGCCATAATTTGTTTCCTATTTTGACTTTTGGTACTGTTCATTCAAAGCGATTGACTATTAATTTACGCATAATTTATAAGATAAAATATAGTCATGAGTGATCTTGTTGGATTCGTATTTGTGAGTACTTTAATACAGTGAAGTTTTTATATCTATAACTAATACGAAATTCAAGATATTAACGATTGAAAGTGTGCGTTGGCAAACGTGTTTTTACAAACAGGAAACATATTATGAGACGGAGGGAGTATATGGTAAACTAGACCGGAATCTACTCCACTCTTTGGTTCTCCTTAGGGAATGCCTAGTAATTTGTATGTATTTTCTTTTAACCAAAAGAAAGAAAGCAGTAGGAAACAAAGTTCTTCGTTACACAGTTTCCTACAGCTAGCACTGCCTATTTGTGATTTCCACGCCTGATCAGCAGTTACTAGTAATGACAGAAAGCTCTAAGTGACTCTGCAACTTTGTTTAATTACTTGGTTAGTTTCTTACCTTATAAAATAGTGGAGGGTGTAATTAGGACAAATTACTAGCAATTTGCTAGTAGCAAAAATGTTCATTAATTTAAATTAGGAATATTTATATCTTCTAACAGTACATTACAATTTACACCTTCATACATGTGTAGTCAAATACGTTGAACAATGTTTCTTACTATCAGAGACAATTCACAGTTTCACTTTTCATATAAATTCCTATATCATTGACTCGAATATGTTTTGCTGCATTTTCCCAGGGAATAAGGAGGTACAAGCAATGACATCACCCCTCCTCTAAGAAACGGAAAGTAATGGGGATGAAATGTATATGCATTTGGAAAAATGGGCGGCCAGAGCTGTTTGGAAGATTTAGCTGAACTATTTGTAAGGGCAGTTTACATCTTCCTGTATCATTCACAATGTATTTCAAAATTTATTTCTTCCTCCATATTTTCTTTTCTTAACTGTGATTTGTATTATGTTCTTATACTTCAGCACTAAGTCTTTATCTCTCTAATTGCATGTCAGCCACCTCTTATATATAGTAAAGTTCTATGGAGTACTGTTTTAATTGGAGTAATTGGAGTACATATACGTTCTGCAAATTTTGCAAACTTTATTATTTTGCAAAGCTTATTTTGTGAATATCATTATTTCATTAAAAATCTTGAAAATTTTGTATGTTTTGCTAACAAAATAATGCAAAACGAATTGTTCTGCGAAACACATTTGTGTTGCAAAACATATATGTTCCGATTGCAAAACATAAAGAATTTTCAAGATGAATATATTGCAAAACATACATAATTTTCAAGATTATCAATAAAATTATGATATTCATGTAACAAGGTTTGCAAAAAACTAAATTTTAAAATATTTTGAATGCAGAACTATATGTACTCCAATTAAACAGTACTCCATATAACTTTACTCATATATATATATACATACATATATATATATATATATATATGTATATATTAGTCTGTGATGTGTCTATATGACTATATGCGTTGGTTGCAATTCTCAAGCCCAATATCCATATACATAGTAGAAAGTTCAGTATACAGTGGTTATGTAATTTTGCTATCTTGATCAACTCAATAACTTGTGAGATTATAATTTATTCATGTTTGCCTAGATTTCTTGTTGTTCAGTGTGTTTAATTATACACCCAATTATATGTGACTGCCTACATGGACTTGTTTAATTATGACCCTAGCCCAACATATATATTGCTCAATAACATATGGCTTCAAATAAACCATTTATATATTTTTGATTAGTCAATTAGCCAAATTATTGTATTGCTTTCTTTGCTCTCTTTAGCATCAATTAATTCAGTCCTCTGATTTATAAAAATTTTCCCAAATAATTTTATTAAGATAATTCTTGGGAATTTTTTATCCATGCAATGATGCATGAATATAAAAAAAATCAAACGTACTCAGTATATCCCGCATGAGCAGGGTCTGAGGGGTAGGATGTACCCAGTCATGCCCCTACATAAAGGTAGAGAGACTGTTTCCGGTTTTTGACCCCCGTAACCGGTTCACGGATTGGGCACTTACCACTGTGTTCAACATAATCTTTAAATAATATTATAAATTATTATTTATTTTTTTGAAAGCATGTCATAAATTATTTAATATTAGAAATTACCCCCTTCATTATAATGTGCTGTAAAACATGAATATAAAATTATAATACATACTTGATAAAGATGTAATCGACAGAGAAAATAGAGAAGGATATATAAATATTAGAAATCGTTTCACCCAAAACCTTAAGGTGTTAGAGGGAGATCTTATATGGATCTTCCCCAACACCTTAAGGTTTTGGTGAAATGATTTCTAACAATAATAGCAAGAGTTATAATAGCAAGAGCTGCCTTTTTAGTTTTACTAGTAGTAGTATGTACATTTTCTTCCGCTCATTGCATTGCATAAATTTAAGGAAATATAGTTTAACACATGAATGCAGTTTTACTTGCATTGATTAATTGATACATTGCATCAAATGATGTATAAATACATTGATATCTAGATTACAATTTAATTAATTTTTTATTGATGATTCAACAAACATATATATTATCTTATCTAATATCCAATCACCTTCACTTAATTGTTTTTAACGAGATTACTTTGAACTTTATTAGATAAATTAAATAAGTTTCTTCTCCTTTTTTACAATATTTTTTTTTTAAAAATGTCATTAACAATTGGCCAATGTTTCTTTTAGATTTATAACTTTTATCTTCGTATGGATAGCGTTGCTGAACCTTTCTTCCTTGTTATGACTTGTTTACTGGTAATAACATGTTTCTATATATATGTTCACAATTGATCATTGTTATTATGGATTCTCTTCTTATATATTAAAACTAATTAATTACATAAATATATATTTGATTTAGAATGTTATTAAATCTAAATTATTATGTTGAATTATACTTAATATTCTATTTAGGGTTTTGTGTAATAAAATCTCAAGATTGTTTTTTGAGGAAAACCAAAAATGAAAAGTTGAACAAACATACAAATTAAAATAAATAATAAAGAATGATAAATTTATCATAAACAGTTATATTATTTTTTATAACTTTAGTTATAATTAATTTTTACAAAATTTCTAGTTATTTTTAATTATTGTGTTCAAGTAAACATTATTGTTTTGAAATTAAATAATGCAAATAAAAGGATCATTCATTTTTTCGTATTAAAATTTTTTGTCTTTTCAGAAAAAAAACAATATAAACAATTTATATTGGTTTTATAAGATCTTCAATTAATTTGTAATTATGGAAACCAAACATAAGAAAATTAATAATTGTTTCATCAAAATTTGTAAATATTAAAATTAAATATAAAGAACAAATTTTAGTTATTATAAATTATAGGTGTCATCATAGAGCTCGGGTCAATCCCCTGTAATTCTGTTCCCCTTTTTAATATATGCAGTTTAGCGAAAAAAAATAATTTAATTTTGTATATATATTAATAATAAAAAAAGAACATATTTCTACCTAGCTAACACACAAAACAGAAATGACTATAAATTGAATTAAGATGAAAACAAAAGCAGTTAGTAGCAAACAAGTTATCAATGTAACGTATACCTCGTTCATGTCATTTTGTATCATTACTCATAATTTCCTGTTGAAAAAAAGAAAGAAAAGGACAAAAACGAAACAAGAGTTTAGTTTCTGAAAAATGTTTGAAAAGGCATAACCGAAACTTTGATGTTTATCCATTTCATATTGAGATCAAACCCTGTTGTGAGAGAAAATGAGAAAGAAACCTAAATTCTCAGAAATGTATTCACCATCGGCAGATGTAATTGGAGGCAATGAGGACTTTCTTAGTCAAATATTTCCACATCTTCCAGTCAAATCACTGAGCCGATTCAAATCAGTATCCAAACAATGGCTTGCTCTCATCTCCCATCGTGACTTCTGCCTTAGTCACGCTTGTAAAAACCCTAGCTGTAGCATCCCTTATGGGATCTTCTTCTACAACCCTAGTCTTATAGATCTGTGGTTCTGCAACTATTTCTCTACAGATGAGTCAAATAACTCAGTTTCTCCCTCTAACTCATTGAGTGGTCAGATTCCTGCTTTTCCAGATCATTCAATTTATTCAGTTTCTCTCTCTGGATCTGTGGATAAGATGCCATCTTGTTCCAATCCTGATGATGTTTCAATCCAGACGACCATGGAGTTACTTCCTGGTGAGAATACAATGAAGATGGTACAATCATGTAATGGGTTGAATTTATTTCAATTCAACACTTCTGATCAAGGCATAAAGTTGTACTGTGTTCGTAATTTGGCTACTAATCAACTGAAGATGGTACCTTTACCCAAGTTGTATGAAGATCACCCGATTGCTACCTGTAATTTGGCATTTGACCCTTTGGCATCACCACATTACAAGATTGTTTGTGTCAAGGGCGGAGGAATATCGTTTGGATCTCGGATTTTAATATATAGTTCTGAAACTGGTAACTGGAAAGATGCCAATGTTCCAAGGACTGGAATGTCAGTGAAATTTGCCAAAGGAGTATATTGCCAGGGTGCAATTTATTGGGTTGGGAATGATTTTTCAAGCAGTTACTGCTATCGTTTTGATATTGAAGCTGAGAAGTTGACAAAAATCTCCATGCCTGTTCGTCAAAGGGGTGGTAATTTATACTTCAAGTACTTTGGAGAATTCAACGGGCGCTTGAATCTTGTTTGCTCCCGCAACTTCACTGCAGCAAAAATGTTTTCTATCTATGAATTGGACCAAGTTAGTGAGAATTGGTTTGTTAAGTTTCGGGTAAATACAAGTCGTTTGACATCTTCGTTCCCAGAGGTTGTTGTAAAAGGATTGTTTAACGATTCACAATACGCATTCTCCATATTGTGTGTTGTGAGCGGAGCAAGGGATGAAGATTCATCTCTTGTCATGACTATCCCGGGCAAAGTTGTTTCATACAACTTGAAGAGCAAGAGAGTTGAGGTGCTATCTGAGCTTCCATCATTGAAACAAATGAACTTTCATGGTTCTAATGCGTATCCGTTTGTTCCAACCCTATATCCTGTGTGAGCACACACTATTCAGTAAAAGGTATGTGTTTTAGTTCTCAATGCACATATATTAATATTCACATATCATCTTTTTTGTTTACTTAAATTTTCGTTTGGCTTACCATATATAGACCAAGTTTTTACGTTTAAGTTGGAACATTTGGAATATATACCATGTCTATGACCCCAATTCATCATCATGCATGTATATTCTAATTTTCCTAGATAGCTTCCTGGTGTTTCATGTCAAAAGGGTTCGCTTATTAAATTGTCTGATTTGTATGTGCTTTATGTTGAAATTAAACAAAATAACTGAATCATACTAACAAGAACATTAATAATGAAAAATAAGCAATAAGAAAACTGATCGATATGTACAAGACCAAATTAATACTCTAAAAACTACATTGTATTCTCTTCTCTTGATATGAAAATAATAGATTACATTGTTTAAATACGAAAAAAAAACTAACCATTACAAACTAAGGATAAGAATGATGATTTGATATCATCTTATCTCTTATCTTATTCTTATCTTACCTCTTATCATCTTATCTTTCATCTCTTAATTATGATTGACCAAATTGTGTTGACATATCAACACTTTATTTTTCCTGATTTTCCTCCATGTTAATCTACAAGTTTAGATTAATTTTCCAACAATCTCTCCCTTGATCTAAACTTGTCTCGTGCAATCCTTCTAAGCCGTATGACTTTTAAACTGAGCCCATATGGCTACTGAACTGAGCCCGTATAGCTATTGAACTTCTATGCCGGTCTGGCACTTCAACTTGTTTGCCCGTGTGGCACTTTTCGTGTTTGCCGACCTGGCAATCAACTTTGCCCATCTGGCAATCAGTCTGTATGACTTTCGTTTTGTCCGTCTAACATTACTAATTCGCCAACCCGTTTGGCTACTACTGTGCCCATCTCGTTCTGCATGGCTAAAAGCCACTCTATCTCGTTTTCTGCCTTCATTAAGCTTCTCCGGCATCGCCTCGTCTTTCTTGGCAGCCCCATACTACACTTGCATCCCATACTACACTTGCAGCTTTGCCACCATCCTTCTGCAACGCCTACCGGAAACTACCTCCTTCCAACAATCTGCACACCATCTGTTGTAACAAAAAAAAACGAGTTCCTCTTCTTCAATAACAAAATCATTCTTCTTCCTGCTCCTCTTGCTGAGGAATCCGCCTTTGGCCTTCTCAGCTCTTGGAGCTTCTTGTTTGAAATCATTTGCTATGCCCGACCGCTTTGATACCATGTTGAAATTAAACAAAATAATTGAATCATAATAACAAGAACAATAATGAAAATAAGCAATAGGAAAACTGATATGTACAAGACCCAAATCCTGTAAAAATTACATTGTATTCTCTTCTCTTGTATTATTATTATTATTATTATTATTATTATTATTATTATTATTATTATTATTATTATTATTATTATTATTATTATTATTATTTTATTATAAAAAAATTATAATATCTAGCTTATCGTATAAAATATTCTAATTAGTGGTGTACAATTAATAACAATTTTAAGAATATATTCTAATAATCAAACATATAGGAGATTATTTATCGAATTTGTTTATGAACAGAATGAACTCCAATACTCAGCATGCTAACGAGTTTAATTTATCGAACATGTTCATGAGCTATATTCACGAGCATGTTCACGAACTATGTTCACGGACACATTAATCGATTTTGTTCTCGAGTCATCGAGGCGAATTTTACTGTGATCAATTTCAACTCTTTTATTAATCAATCCTTAAAATTTTGTTCATGATCGACTTATTTATTAATCGAATAGAACCGGATCGAGTTTTTTTTAATCGAACCGTTCACGAGTGTATCGGTTACTAATGCTACCAATTATCTGCCTAATTTATTTATTTTTTTGTTAGATTAGTGCCTGAATGCCATAGGTATTTTGTGTATTCCTAAAAACAAGGATTGTTTTGGTATTTAATTATTGAATTATTTAAAAATATTTTATATAAAATATACCTGTTTTTGGTCGTCGGTCCTCAAATTTTTTAGAATACTGTAGATACAATTAAACCATAAGCTTTTATTTAAAATAATAATAAAAATAACAATAATTATTTTATTGCTATAAATTCATTTTTCTAGAAATGTAAAAAGAGATATTAAGTACCAATTAATATGCGCTAGAAAAAAAGTATCAACTAATATCAATATTTATATATATCTTAAAAATTACTTATATACTATTATTAGATTAAACAAAAAATCTACCATTATTTCTATATTCTTTAGTCTAGCAAAAGAAGAATACATTTCCAATTATAGGTTAAAGTTGTAACAACTTTAAATATTTACAGTAAAATATAATAGATTGTCAATGTTTTTCTTAGGTCCCGTAAGAGGGCTATTTTAAGTTAGAAGGGGGGTTGAATAGCTTAATATCCAATTTAAAAATTATTATGGCGTTTTAAAATATTTTTCCCTTTTTAAAATATTTTACCAAGTCGTTAGCATTTACAAGTGCGGAAAATAAATGACAAGGAAAGAAAATACCATGCAGGAGATTTTATCCTGGTTTGCGATGACGCAACCCCTAATGGATTCGCTCACCCCTACTCCAGTTCCCGAGCTCCTCTCCAGACTCGAGATTTTCCATTAAAATAAACTCGCTCCTTTAATTGGCGGAGAACCCTTTACAACCTTACAGATATTTGTCTTGGTGCGTAACTACTCGTTACCACCTCAAAATAAATGCGAACAAATACAAGACTCATCTTGATGCGTAACTACCCGTTACCACCTCAAAGTCTTTGTAAAAACCTACATAACTTATCTTAGACAACACATCCTGGCTACTTCTTCAAAGTTGATGTAAAACCTTGGTGTAGACTACTGATTCTTGGCTTTTGTAGGTCTTGGGTCTTAGATGATAGGTCTCGGGTCTTTCCTCTTCCTCACGGTGCGAAGACCACTAACTCCCCGTTAGTAGGTCTTGGACTTGGGTCTTAGAACGAGAATCACCTCACTTCAACTTCACCTCACTACAAAGACAAGCAATATCTACGAAACAAATATGATGAATGATATATAAAGTTTGGATTAGTATGTTACGGTACTAGAACCAAAGTTAATTAACTTTAATATTCGTAGAAGAATATTAAGTTATATTGTTATGTTTTAAATATACTTTCTTTGATATTAAATTATAATCAAAGTATACTTTTAACTACTCCAAATATATATAAAGATGGATGGAGTAATATTGGAAGTCCTTATTAAAAGCTATAGTGCTTTAAGGCTTCGATATGTATACCTTTCTTAGACTAATATAACGTCAAGGTATACGTATAACTTCTTGCACGAGCCACGACAAATACTAAACGTAAATGCAATAAAACAAGTGGCTAGGATAGTGCTTATTATAAGTTTATGTTGTACGAAGTATTTCTTAAAGAATATCCCACGGAGCACTGTAGATGCTAGTTGGGAATTCGAATAAATATTTTTCGTTACAACTTGACTTATGTCAAATATCAATACTCCGGTAAGATGAGATAAAAATGTAGATCTCGGAGTATGTTGATATATAAAGTCCTTTAAGCTAATATGCTTAAGGCTTTTAAGATGTATACTTTCTTTTGACTAAATACAAGTGTCAAAGTATACTTTTCTTTTACTTCTTGCACTAGATTAGTTCTAGCCACTAACAAATAAAATTAATTGCAATAAACAAGTGGCTAAACTTGTGCTATAAGAAGTATTTATTGAACGAAGTATTTCTTTAAAGAATTTCTCACGGAGCACTAAAGATGCTAGTTGAGAATCCGTAAAAATACTTAATCGTTACAACCTCGACGTATGTCGTATAATTTCTTTCTCTTTTAATAAAGATACTTTTGGAATCGTATAGATCCAAGAATAGAGATTAAGATGGAGTATAGAAGTTAAGTTAAAATCTCAAATATAAATATTGTCGTTAAGACACAAAGACGAAGCTAAAACTTACCACCTTTGGAAAACGATCGGAAAAGTTTGCTGAAAAAATTCGCCGGAGGTTCGGTCGGATTTTGGCACTTGGTCGAACTTTGGGCAGCCCTTCGGTAGGCCGGAAAGTGGTAGTAGATGAGCTTGCTTGGTGGGATTAAGCTTGGTTGGGTAGAACTAAGCTTGTTGAACAAAAACCTTGTATATGTGGATATATATTTAAGAGAGAGAAGGTTTTTGAGATGAAGTAGATGAAGAGAGTGTTTGAATATTGAAGAGAGAGTCTACTTCAAAAATCCCAGCAATTCTATGGCTCTTAGCTTGTAGAGAAATGGGTGTGTGGAAGGGGTGTTTATAGATAAGGTTGGGTGGAACTAATGGTGGAGATTGAATGGAAAATGAGTGGATGAGATTAGAATCACTTGAATTGCCAACATGGAAAGTGGTTTGTGTTTCTTGGCAAGTGGATGCTAGCAAAGAAAATAATATCCCAGCACTTTGAATCTATAATATAATATTTCACTCGTTCTAATTAACGAATAAATACGAACCAATTATTGTTAATTAAATACCCGATAAATAGGAAAACACCCAATAAATAAATATAAAATTATGGAGCACTTAAGAATATTATAAAATAGTATTCTGGAAAGTTTGGTCAATTTTTGTCAAGGTTGACTTGGTTAAATGTGGTCAATTGTTGACTAAATGTCTTGATTTTCTTGCCGGACGAAAATTCTTAAACAATTACGAAACTTTAAACATGCATATGAAATAGTATTTAAATGATCAATCTCAAGTTTCAAGTCATTCTAGAAAGTGGAAGTATTTTATTTGAATTTAAAACGATTAAATCAATTTTCGGTTCTGAATAAAATATGATTGGTCTTTTCTTGAAAAAGATAAATCTTTTGACCAATGTTTTGACTAGAATAAATACTTAGAATATATTTCCTAATATATAAAACATTTTGAGAGTGTAGGAAGTATTTTTAAATGAATAAAGTAATTTTTTCCGAAATATAATATATTTGATAAGTGGGAGAAAAGTAATTTTTAAATGAATATAATATATTTGATGGGTAAATATTTTGAGTGTGAAGACAGAATATTTTTCGAATAAAAACTAATCGTTTTTGAATTTAGCACGAGTTCTCTAAAGAATATTAAATCTCTAATATTCTTTGTTCGAGCTTGTCGCAACGAAGATCTAAAAAATATCACACCTTGATATTTCTTCTTCGATCTTATTGCCTTGGTGTAGAGATATATTCCGTAAAATATATTTTGATTTTTCACCAAATTGGAATATCTCTTATGATTAAATATAGGATGATAGATTTTGCTAGACTTGACCATTTGACTTTTGACCGAATCGGTTAAATAAATGATCTAGTGGAGAGGATTCTACGTGTATTTAAATTTTATGTTAAATTGTACAAATATCAACATAAATATTATATCGAAGATATATATCCTTTCAGTTTTATATTAAACATCATGTTTTAATTTATTCTCTAATTTTAAAGTATTTTTTAATAATCTTTGAAAATGTTGATGGTAAATTAATTAAAAAATTCGTAGTGTTTATGTGTCTTCTTTTTTTTGCCAAAGTTTATGTGTCTTTTAAGCTCCACATCATTGGATCGAAGATCTTTAGTAGCTAGGTTTTTCAAAAAAATTATTCCACCACTATCATTTATTTTGAAAAATATATAAAATCAAATTATTTCAATATTGATTATTTTTTTCACGTTATGATCTTTATTGGAAAAAAATTGCACATTGGTCCTTTTACCATGGTTGTTAAAACCAACGAAATTAAAAGCTTTTTAATCAATATGAAAGTTTTATTTGGGAAAGAAGTAGTCAAGTAACCGACATTTAACTCATGTTTTAACAAATAAAAAATGTGTATAAATTATTTTTCTTTTCTATAAAAAATATTTAATTCCTTTCCATATAATAGATAAAAGGGTTATTTACAAAATGTATATGTTTTTAACTTTCTTTTACGGTTTTACTATCATTAACTTTCTCTTCCAATTCTATACTTTTACAAAAATACTACCAACTTTGTTTTTAACTTTTTATTTTTTTTAAAATACATTTGCAATCTTTGCAACCTCATTTGCAACTTCAGAGCGGCTCCAACCGTGTGCGTTGAAAATGAGATTGTAACTGAAAACTGGAAGTTGCAACTCAAAACTGGAAGTTGCAAATGTGATTGCAACTGAAAACTGGAAGTTGCAAAAGTTAAGCAGACGAATTTCTGATTGTAAATTCCAGTTTTCAGTTGTCATTTTCGACCAATTTTTTGAATTATATATATAGGGTCTTGCTCAAATGAGAATCCTCACTTATGGTGAGATATGAGATCTAATTCTAGCCACATAGATTTTTTATATCTAAATTAAATCCTAGCCACACAATTAATAATTTAATTTTTTTATCATTCATTTAATCCACCATCATCTTCCACAATCATTTCTTCCCTACTCACGTCACCTTCTCCGGCAACAAATTCCGGCCAACCGAGAAAATCACCACACTGCCGCCACCTCCGGCCACCACGCCACCGCCACCACCAACAAAAATCACCACCTTTTATAAATAGAAAATTACCGCACTCCGCCACCTCCGACCACCACACTGCCTCCGCCACCACCAAAAATAACCGGCTAAAAACAAAAATCACCGCGACCAAAACCACCCTAAACCACCACTTCACCGCCATCACCTCCGACCACCACTAACAAATCACCGATAACAGCCCGAAGACCACCACAACACAAATTAAACAAAGTAATTAATAAAAAGACCATTGTATAATTCGTGTAACTTATACACGAATGAAAGTATCTCCACTGCTGAAATCACTATTTGCCTTATTTGAATTCAGTTTAATTTTTTTAATGATTTGTATAATTGTCTCCGTGTGTGATTTTTACAAGAGTACTCGTTCGTTTTCTGAATCCAGATGCGTATGTTGCAACATCAATGCAGGCAAACTGCCCAACAGATCGAAGATGAAGATAAAATAAAAGGAACATATCGAAGATGAAGTGACGCCGCGACGGGGAGGTAAGCGGGGGGAAAAGAGAGAGAGGATGAACAGAGGCGATGGTCGGTGGGCGGTGGCGGACCTGGATGTATCGCATTTGCCGGAGCTGAGATGTGTTTTCCAGTGGTGATTAATGGTGGCGGCGATGGCAGCGGTGGCGGAAGAGCGGGGTGGCGGGGGATGAGGATGGGTGTTGGGGGCTTTTGCCTGTTGGTAAAGATATTGTGTTGGATATAGTAATGTAAATATATGGTTAGGATTTAATTTAGATTTATAAATGGAGGGTTGTGATTAGATATCTCATAACTTATTTTAATTATGGGTTCTCATCTGAGCAAAACCCTATATATATATATATATATAATTCAAAAAACAGGTCGAAAATGACAACTGAATATTGGAACTTGAACTTCCAGTTTTTGGTTGCATATAAGGTTGCATATGAATTTGCTACGCAACCTCATATGCAACTTTATATGCTATATAGGGGAGCAGACGAATTTCCGATTGCAAGTTCCATTTTTCAGTTGTCATTTTTGACTAGTTCTTTGAAATCTATTATATATATATATAATAGATTTGAAAAAAACTGGTCGAAAATGACAACTGAAAATTGGAACTTGAACTTCCAGTTTTCAGTTTTCGGCAACTTTTGGGACCTCATTTGCAACTTCCGGTTTTCATTTGCAACTTCCAGTTTTCAGTTGCAACTTTTGCAACCTCATTTGCAACTTCCAGTTTTTAGTTGCAACCTCATTTGCAACTTCCAGTTTTCAGTTGCAACCTCATTTGCAACTTTTAGTTTTCAGTTGCAACTTTATTTGCAAACTCTTTTGCAACTTCCAGTTTTTAGTTGCAACCTCATTTACAAATTCCAATTTTCAGTTGCAACCTCTTTTGCAACTCATACGGTTGGCGCCGCCGTAAAATTGCACATTAGGTTGCAAAACGTATTTTTAAAATTAAGAAAAGTATGGTGGTAATTTTAGAATTTTAGAAAGTTGGACTGTATATTTTTAAAAGTCCAATAGTTGACATAGATAGTTTTGAACTTATCCCTAGATAAAATGCAAATTTGTGGTACATGTGAAAGCATGTTATATCGGGTTTTATATCCAATATTTCATATTCTTTAAATTTCTTTAATTAAAGGGTGTTTGGGGATCTTTTTTTGAGAATAAGTCAATTTATTTCAAGACAAAGTTAGAGATTCCTAATTTTTTCCTGGAAAATGTTAACCTTTTCGAGAAAAAGGTTGACTTTTTTTTTGCAACTTATATAATCTCAAACATACATTAAATTTTTACCTGAAAATAAGTTCAAAAGAACTTATTCTAATTCTAGCCAAATAGGCCATAATATATTGATTACTTGCAAAAGATATATAATATAAAGTAATGATTATAACACAAACAATTTTTTTTATAAATATAATATTTATAATTTATGATTATTTTTACATTTGTTATTGTTTGTAAACTTTTAAATAATGTTTTTCGCTACATTCATTTTAGTCAATTTTTAATTTTCTTTAAAAATGATCATATAGATATATTTCTAAATTATTAAATATTTTGTTCAAACACATTGTTGTAGTAATGGTAATATTTTGTATTAATTATCAAGCGGTCAAATTTTAGTTAATTTATTTGTTTTAGAGTAACGTTAATTGCGTTTTGCACCCTCCAACTTTCATTCAAAAACAAAACTATACAACCATTTTGTGAAATGTAATTTACTACACTTAACTTTCAATATTGGATGCAACATGCACCCCTTTGACAAGTTTCCCTTAAAATTGTTTGTTACTTTATTATTTTGAAGGGTAAAATTGGAATTTGAATAATAATTTTAACAACTTAAATTTTAAATTAATTAAAATTTTATATTAATGTCATTTTTACATGAAAAATTATATTACACAATTAATATGAAATCTATTTTTTTATTATCAATGCACTAAAATAATCATAATGTTAAATAAATTTTAAAATAATCGTCAAGCGAAATTTATATTCAAATAAATTTAATCATAAATTATAACTTTTAAATTTATAATAATTAATATCAGTAAATTTAAATCAATTAAAATTAATAAAAAAACTTATAATTTGAAATTCTAGCTTTTAGTATAATTTAGAAATTTTAACATTAATATTATTTAAATGATATGCTAATATTCCAACTTTACCCCTCATAATGTTGCATCCAACTTTGAAAAAGGTGCTTATTGTATCCAACTTTGAAAGTTAAGGGTAGTGAACTGTTTTTCTCAAAATGGTTGTATAATTTTGTTTTTGAATGAAAGTTGGAGGCTGCAAAACGCAATTAACTCTCTAGAGTAAAATAAAATTTAGAATTTATTTTATTTTATTCAAAGAATTATATTTATCTATCAGAAGGTATCTAAAAATAATATTTTTGAAAAGAGAACGATAGAAATACAAAACAGAAGTACTAGGGTATATATTTATATTGAACAAGAGTGTAGCTGCTCATTTATCATTTCTTTTTATCAAAACGCGGCGCCGTTCTTTGAGCAGAAATGAGGAAGAACCCTAAATCCCCAAAAATGTGTTCACAATCGGCAGAAATAATCGGAGGCAACGGAGATTTACTAGGTCTAATCTTTCCCCGTCTTCCTGTCATATCACTTACCCGATTCAAGTCGGTATCTAAACAATGGCTTGCCCTTATCTCCGATCGCAAGTTCGGCCGTAGGCACACTCTTGGAAACCCTAGCTCTTGCATCCCCTCCGGACTCTTCTTACACAACCCTGTTGTCTTTTTTGACACTACAATTCAGTCAATTTCTCTCTCTGAATTTGGAGGTAAAATTCCTTCTTTATCTGATCCTATAAAACTACCTCATGATGTTTCAATAAAGTCGATGCAGTTAAGGCCTGATGAAAATGTCATGCTGATTGTACAGTCTTGTAATGGGCTGATTTTATGTAGATTCAAACCTAATGGTAACCAAGAGAAGTCCTATTGTGTTCGTAATTTAGTTACGAATGAACTAAAATTTGTACCTTTCCCCAAATTTGATGCTAACAATCATGAATGGATTATTTCTTTTTGTTTGGCTTTTGATCCTTTGGTATCAGCACATTTTAAAGTTATATGTGTTAAGGGAATGAAGGGTATTGGGTCTAAAATTTTGATATTTAGTTCTGAAACTGGTCATTGGAGAGATACCAATGTTACTATGGATGATGATAAGCTGAATTATGCCATCGGAGAGTATTGCCATGGTGCAATTTATTGGATTAAGAGAGGTAGACGACCTAGCAATCTCTCTTGCTATCGTTTCGATATTGAAGCTGAGATCTTGACCGACATTTCTATGCCTCCAACGGCTTATAATTCGAACTTCCGGCATTTTGGAGAATCTTGTGGACACTTGTACCTTGTTTGTGTCGGCGATATGAGGGCAAAAGTCTTTAATGTGTTCGAGTTGGACCAGGTCAAAATGAAGTGGCTTATCAAGCACTGGGTACATGTTGATCGTCTTATATCTTCCTTCCCGCAGGTTGTTGTAAACTGGAGAAATATTTCAATATTAAGGGTGGTTGGGGGAGAAGAGGAAGAAGACTCAGCTCTTGTGGTAAATATTTCTGGTAAAGTGATTTCCTATAATTTTAAGAGTAAGAAGGTTGAGGTACTGCTATCTGAGCTTGAATGGGAGAAACAAAGTAGCAGGCGTGTACAACATGTTTCTTTTTCTCCAATCTTTTCCGCATATCCCTTCATTGCAACCCTACATCCTCTGTAAGCATATATATAATTAACTATTTGTTGTTTAGAAAAAGTTTAATTCTTAGATAGTCGCAATTATTTTATGTATAATTTTCCCATATTTTTTTGCAATACGTACTAACCTAGCTTTCTTGTGATTCATTCTCTTATGGTGGCATGTATTTGAATATATGAGAATTGATATTTTCATGACCCTAATGCAACAATTCCAATATTATTAAACACATAGAAAACATACTATATATTATCTGTGCATTATATATATATTGTGTATTTCGTGCATCTATACTAAAGTGAAGGGACTTATACTTGGTCAACCACAGCTTGATGGAGATTCTAATTCGTTTTTTACCGTTCTTTCCGATGTTCAGTCCGTCAATAGTCTAGATGTTAGTCCACCTCCAAATATGCACAAGCATATATAGTAGAACGATTACCAAAGATACATATAGGGTCTTGTTCTAATAGAAACTAAATTAGAATAAAAATTAGAAACTAAACCAAAATAAAAAATTGAAGCTAATCTAATGATCAAACTAGGGGGACCCCAATACAAAAAGGTATAATAATCTACCATCTATTCAGTAAAAAAAAAGTTATTGTTCACGCTGATGATGTGGCAGTGACGTCATCACGTGAACAGTGAATTTTTTTTTCCTGAGTGTTGGGGATCTAATTTGTGACATTTTTTGTGAAGGTGCCCTGGCGGGACCCTTAAAATGAATGAAATATAATTTATTTAGGGTTGATTTCTAGTTTCTATTCTAACTTTGATTTTTATTTGAACGCTAGCCTACATATATACAGTAGAATCATTACCTGTGCTATTTGATACTCCCTCCGTGCCATAATTTGTTTCCTATTTTGACTTTTGGTACTGTTCATTCTAAGCGATTGACTATTAATTTACGCATAATTTATAAGATAAAATATAGTCATGAGTGATCTTGTTGGATTCGTATTTGTGAGTACTTTAATACAGTGAAGTTTTTATATCTATGACTAATACGAAATTCAAGATATTAACGATTGAAAGTGTGCGTTGGCAAACGTGTTTTTACAAACAGGAAACATATTATGAGACGGAGGGAGTATATGGTAAACTAGACCGGAATCTACTCCACTCTTTGGTTCTCCTTAGGGAATGCCTAGTAATTTGTATGTATTTTCTTTTAACCAAAAGAAAGAAAGCAGTAGGAAACAAAGTTCTTCGTTACACAGTTTCCTACAGCTAGCACTGCCTATTTGTGATTTCCACGCCTGATCAGCAGTTACTAGTAATGACATAAAGCTCTAAGTGACTCTGCAACTTTGTTTAATTACTTGGTTAGTTTCTTACCTTATAAAATAGTGGAGGGTGTAATTAGGACAAATTACTAGCAATTTGCTAGTAGCAAAAATGTTCATTAATTTAAATTAGGAATATTTATATCTTCTAACAGTACATTACAATTTACACCTTCATACATGTGTAGTCAAATACGTTGAACAATGTTTCTTACTATCAGAGACAATTCACAGTTTCACTTTTCATATAAATTCCTATATCATTGACTCGAATATGTTTTGCCGCATTTTCCCAGGGAATAAGGAGGTACAAGCAATGACATCACCTCTCCTCTAAGAAACGGAAAGTAATGGGGATGAAATGTATATGCATTTGGAAAAATGGGCGGCCAGAGCTGTTTGGAAGATTTAGCTGAACTATTTGTAAGGGCAGTTTACATCTTCCTGTATCATTCACAATGTATTTCAAAATTTATTTCTTCCTCCATATTTTCTTTTCTTAACTGTGATTTGTATTATGTTCTTATACTTCAGCACTAAGTCTTTATCTCTCTAATTGCATGTCAGCCACCTCTTATATATAGTAAAGTTCCAGTTTTAATTGGAGTAATTGGAGTACATATACGTTCTGCAAATTTTGCAAACTTTATTATTTTGCAAAGCTTATTTTGTGAATATCATTATTTCATTAAAAATCTTGAAAATTTTGTATGTTTTGCTAACAAAATAATGCAAAACGAATTGTTCTGCGAAACACATTTGTGTTGCAAAACATATATGTTCCGATTGCAAAACATAAAGAATTTTCAAGATGAATATATTGCAAAACATACATAATTTTCAAGATTATCAATGAAATTATGATATTCATGTAACAAGGTTTGCAAAAAACTAAATTTTAAAATATTTTGAATGCAGAACTATATGTACTCCAAGTACTCCAATTAAACAGTACTCTATATAACTTTACTCATATATATATATATATATATATATATTTATATACATATATATATATATATGTATATATTAGTCTGTGATGTGTCTATATGACTATATGCGTTGGTTGCAATTCTCAAGCCCAATATCCATATACATAGTAGAAAGTTCAGTATATAGTGGTTATGTAATTTTGCTATCTTGATCAACTCAATAACTTGTGAGACTGGAACTGGTAACTGGAAAGATGCCAATGTTCCAAGGACTGGAATGTCAGTGAAATTTGCCAAAGGAGTATATTGCCAGGCTGCAATTTATTGGGTTGGGAATGATTTTTCAAGCAGTTACTGCTATCGTTTTGATATTGAAGCTGAGAAGTTGACAAAAATCTCCATGCCTGTTCGTCAAAGGGGTGGTAATTTATACTTCAAGTACTTTGGAGAATTCAACGGGCGCTTGAATCTTGTTTGCTCCCGCAACTTCGCTGCAGCAAAAATGTTTTCTATCTATGAATTGGACCAAGTTAGTGAGAATTGGTTTGTTAAGTTTCGGGTAAATATAAGTCGTTTGACATCTTCGTTCCCAGAGGTTGTTGTAAAAGGATTTTTTAACGATTCACAATACGCATTCTCCATATTGTGTGTTGTGAGCGGAGCAAGGGATGAAGATTCATCTCTTGTCATGACTATCCCGGGCAAAGTTGTTTCATACAACTTGAAGAGCAAGAGAGTTGAGGTGCTATCTGAGCTTCCATCATTGAAACAAATGAACTTTCATGGTTCTAATGCGTATCCGTTTGTTCCAACCCTATATCCTGTGTGAGCACACACTATTCAGTAAAAGGTATGTGTTTTAGTTCTCAATGCACATATATTAATATTCACATATCATCTTTTTTGTTTACTTAAATTTTCGTTTGGCTTACCATATATAGACCAAGTTTTTACGTTTAAGTTGGAACATTTGGAATATATACCATGTCTATGACCCCAATTCATCATCATGCATGTATATTCTAATTTTCCTAGATAGCTTCCTGGTGTTTCATGTCAAAAGGGTTCGCTTATTAAATTGTCTGATTTGTATGTGCTTTATGTTGAAATTAAACAAAATAACTGAATCATACTAACAAGAACATTAATAATGAAAAATAAGCAATAAGAAATCTTACCTCTTATCATCTTATCTTTCATCTCTTAATTATGATTGACCAAATTGTGTTGACATATCAACACTTTATTTTTCCTGATTTTCCTCCATGTTAATCTACAAGTTTAGATTAATTTTCCAACAATCTCTCCCTTGATCTAAACTTGTCTCGTGCAATCCTTCTAAGCCGTATGACTTTTAAACTGAGCCCATATGGCTACTGAACTGAGCCCGTATAGCTATTGAACTTCTATGCCCGTCTGGCACTTCAACTTGTTTGCCCGTGTGGCACTTTTCGTGTTTGCCCACCTGGCAATCAACTTTGCCCATCTGGCAATCAGTCTGTATGACTTTCGTTTTGTCCGTCTAACATTACTAATTCGCCAACCCGTTTGGCTACTACTGTGCCCATCTCGTTCTGCATGGCTAAAAGCCACTCTATCTCGTTTTCTGCCTTCATTAAGCTTCTCCGGCATCGCCTCGTCTTTCTTGGCAGCCCCATACTACACTTGCATCCCATACTACACTTGCAGTTTTGCCACCATCCTTCTGCAACGCCTACCGGAAACTACCTCCTTCCAACAATCTGCACACCATCTGTTGTAACAAAAAAAAACGAGTTCCTCTTCTTCAATAACAAAATCATTCTTCTTCCTGCTCCTCTTGCTGAGGAATCCGCCTTTGGCCTTCTCAGCTCTTGGAGCTTCTTGTTTGAAATCATTTGCTACGCCCGACCGCTTTGATACCATGTTGAAATTAAACAAAATAATTGAATCATAATAACAAGAACAATAATGAAAATAAGCAATAGGAAAACTGATATGTACAAGACCCAAATCCTGTAAAAATTACATTGTATTCTCTTCTCTTGTATTATTATTATTATTATTATTATTATTATTATTATTATTATTATTATAAAAAAATTATAGTATCTAGCTTATCGTATAAAATATTCTAATTAGTGGTGTACAATTAATAACAATTTTAAGAATATATTCTAATAATCAAACATATAGGAGATTATTTATCGAATTTGTTTATGAACAGAATGAACTCCAATACTCAGCATGCTAACGAGTTTAATTTATCGAACATGTTCATGAGCTATATTCACGAGCATGTTCACGAACTATGTTCACGGACACATTAATCGATTTTGTTCTCGAGTCATCGAGGTGAATTTTACTGTGATCAATTTCAACTCTTTTATTAATCAATCCTTAAAATTTTGTTCATGATCGACTTATTTATTAATCGAATAGAACCGGATCGAGTTTTTTTTAATCGAACCGTTCACGAGTGTATCGGTTACTAATGCTACCAATTATCTGCCTAATTTATTTATTTTTTTGTTAGATTAGTGCCTGAATGCCATAGGTATTTTGTGTATTCCTAAAAACAAGGATTGTTTTGGTATTTAATTATTGAATTATTTAAAAATATTTTATATAAAATATACCTGTTTTTGGTCGTCGGTCCTCAAATTTTTTAGAATACTGTAGATACAATTAAACCATAAGCTTTTATTTAAAATAATAATAAAAATAACAATAATTATTTTATTGCTATAAATTCATTTTTCTAGAAATGTAAAAAGAGATATTAAGTACCAATTAATATGCGCTAGAAAAAAAGTATCAACTAATATCAATATTTATATATATCTTAAAAATTACTTATATACTATTATTAGATTAAACAAAAAATCTACCATTATTTCTATATTCTTTAGTCTAGCAAAAGAAGAATACATTTCCAATTATAGGTTAAAGTTGTAACAACTTTAAATATTTACAGTAAAATATAATAGATTGTCAATGTTTTTCTTAGGTCCCGTAAGAGGGCTATTTTAAGCTAGAAGGGGGGTTGAATAGCTTAATATCCAATTTAAAAATTATTATGGCGTTTTAAAATATTTTTCCCTTTTTAAAATATTTTACCAAGTCGTTAGCATTTACAAGTGCGGAAAATAAACGACAAGGAAAGAAAATACCACGCAGGAGATTTTATCCTGGTTTGCGATGACGCAACCCCTAATGGATTCGCTCACCCCTACTCCAGTCCCCGAGCTCCTCTCCAGACTCGAGATTTTCCATTAAAATAAACTCGCTCCTTTAATAGGCGGAGAACCCTTTTTACAACCTTACAGATATTTGTCTTGGTGCGTAACTACTCGTTACCACCTCAAAATAAATGCGAACAAATACAAGACTCATCTTGATGCGTAACTACCCGTTACCACCTCAAAGTCTTTGTAAAAACCTACACAACTTATCTTAGACAACACATCCTGGCTACTTCTTCAAAGTTGATGTAAAACCTTGGTGTAGACTACTGATTCTTGGCTTTTGTAGGTCTTGGGTCTTAGATGATAGGTCTCGGGTCTTTCCTCTTCCTCACGGTGCGAAGACCACTAACTCCCCGTTAGTACGTCTTGGACTTGGGTCTTAGAACGAGAATCACCTCACTTCAACTTCACCTCACTACAAAGACAAGCAATATCTACGAAACAAATATGATGAATGATATATAAACTTTGGATTAGTATGTTACGGTACTAGAACCAAAGTTAATTAACTTTAATATTCGTAGAAGAATATTAAGTTATATTGTTATGTTTTAAATATACTTTCTTTGATATTAAATTATAATCAAAGTATACTTTTAACTACTCCAAATATATATAAAGATGGATGGAGTAATATTGGAAGTCCTTATTAAAAGCTATAGTGCTTTAAGGCTTCGATATGTATACCTTTCTTAGACTAATATAACGTCAAGGTATACGTATAACTTCTTGCACGAGCCACGACAAATACTAAACATAAATGCAATAAAACAAGTGGCTAGGATAGTGCTTATTATAAGTTTATGTTGTACGAAGTATTTCTTAAAGAATATCCCACGGAGCACTGTAGATGCTAGTTGGGAATTCGAATAAATATTTTTCGTTACAACTTGACTTATGTCAAATATCAATACTCCGGTAAGATGAGATAAAAATGTAGATCTCGGAGTATGTTGATATATAAAGTCCTTTAAGCTAATATGCTTAAGGCTTTTAAGATGTATACTTTCTTTTGACTAAATACAAGTGTCAAAGTATACTCTTCTTTTACTTCTTGCACTAGATTAGTTCTAGCCACTAACAAATAAAATTAAATGCAATAAACAAGTGGCTAAACTTGTGCTATAAGAAGTATTTATTGAACGAAGTATTTCTTTAAAGAATTTCTCACGGAGCACTAAAGATGCAAGTTGAGAATCCGTGAAAATACTTAATCGTTACAACCTCGACGTATGTCGGATAATTTCTTTCTCTTTTAATAAAGAGACTTTTGGAATCGTATAGATCCAAGAATAGAGATTAAGATGGAGTACAGAAGTTAAGTTAAAATCTCAAATATAAATATTGTCGTTAAGACACAAAGACGAAGCTAAAACTTACCACCTTTGGAAAACGATCGAAAAAGTTTGCTGAAAAAATTCGCCGGAGGTTCGGTCGGATTTTGGCACTTGGTCGAACTTTGGGCAGCCCTTCGGTAGGCCAGAAAGTGGTAGTAGATGAGCTTGCTTGGTGGGATTAAGCTTGGTTGGGTAGAACTATGCTTGTTGAACAAAAACCTTGTATATGTGGATATATATTTAAGAGAGAGAAGGTTTTTGAGATGAAGTAGATGAAGAGAGTGTTTGAATATTGAAGAGAGAGTCTACTTCAAAAATCCCAGCAATTCTATGGCTCTTAGCTTGTAGAGAAATGGGTGTGTGGAGGGGGTGTTTATAGATAAGGTTGGGTGGAACTAATGGTGGAGATTGAATGGAAAATGAGTGGATGAGATTAGAATCACTTGAATTGCCAACATGGAAAGTGGTTTGTGTTTCTTGGCAAGTGGATGCTAGCAAACAAAATAATATCCCAGCACTTTGAATCTATAATATAATATTTCACTCGTTCTAATTAACGAATAAATACGAACAATTTTTGTTAATTAAATACCCGATAAATACGAAATCACCCGATAAATAAATCTAAAATTATGGAGCACTTAAGAATATTATAAAATAATATTCTGGAAAGTTTGGTCAATTTTTGTCGAGGTTGACTTGGTCAAATGTGGTCAATTGTTGACTAAATGTCTTGATTTTCGTGCCCGGACGAAAATTCTTAAACAATTACGAAACTTTAAACATGCATATGAAATAGTATTTAAATGATCAATCTCAAGTTTCAAGTCATTCTAGCAAGTGGAAGTATTTTATTTGAATTTAAAACGATTAAATCAATTTTCGGTTCTGAATAAAATATGATTGGTCTTTTCTTGAAAAAGATAAATCTTTTGACCAATGTTTTGACTAGAATAAATACTTAGAATATATTTCCTAATATATAAAACATTTTGAGAGTGTAGGAAGTATTTTTAAATGAATAAAGTAATTTTTTTCCGAAATATAATATATTTGATAAGTGGGAGAAAAGTAATTTTTAAATGAATATAATATATTTGATGAGTAAATACTTTGAGTGTGAAGACAGAATATTTTTCGAATAAAAACTAATCGTTTTTGAATTTAGCACGAGTTCTCTAAAGAATATTAAATCTCTAATATTCTTTGTTCGAGCTTGTCGCTTTATTAATATCGCAACGAAGATCTAAAAAATATCACACCTTGATATTTCTTCTTCGATCTTATTGCCTTGGTGTAGAGATATATTCCGTAAAATATATTTTAATTTTTCACCAAATTGGAATATCTCTTATGATTAAAAATAGGATGATAGATTTTGCTAGACTTGACCATTTGACTTTTGACCGAATCGGTTAAATAAATGATCTAGTGGAGAGGATTCTACGTGTATTTAAATTTTATGTTAAATTGTACAAATATCAACATAAATATTATATCGAAGATATATATCCTTTCAGTTTTATATTAAACAACATGTTTTAATTTATTCTCTAATTTTAAAGTATTTTTTAATAATTTTTGAAAATGTTGATGGTAAATTAATTGAAAAATTCATAGTGTTTATGTGTCTTCTTTTTTTTTGCCAGAGTGTATGTGTCTTTTAAGCTCCACATCATTGGATCGAAGATCTTTAGTAGCTAGGTTTTTCAAAAAAATTATTCCACCACTATCATTTATTTTGAAAAATATATAAAATCAAATTATTTCAATATTGATTATTTTTTTCACGTTATGATCTTTATTGGAAAAAAATTGCACATTGGTCCTTTTACCATGGTTGTTAAAACCAACGAAATTAAAAGTTTTTTAATCAATATGAAAGTTTTATTTGGGAAAGAAGTAGTCAAGTAACCGACATTTAACTCATGTTTTAACAAATAAAAAATGTGTATAAATTATTTTTCTTTTCTATAAAAAATATTTAATTCCTTTCCATATAATAGATAAAAGGGTTATTTACAAAATGTATATGTTTTTAACTTTCTTTTACGGTTTTACTATCATTAACTTTCTCTTCCAGTTCTATACTTTTACTTTTACAAAAATACTACCAACTTTGTTTTTAACTTTTTATTTTTTTTAAAATACATTTGCAATCTTTGCAACCTCATTTGCAACTTCAGAGCGGCTCCAACCGTGTGCGTTGAAAATGAGATTGTAACTGAAAACTGGAAGTTGCAACTCAAAACTGGAAGTTGCAAATGTGATTGCAACTGAAAACTGGAAGTTGCAAAAGTTAAGCAGACGAATTTCTGATTGTAAATTCCAGTTTTCAGTTGTCATTTTCGACCAATTTTTTGAATTATATATATAGGGTCTTGCTCAAATGAGAATCCTCACTTATGGTGAGATATGAGATCTAATTCTAGCCACATAGATTTTTTATATCTAAATTAAATCCTAGCCATACAATTAATAATTTAATTTTTTTATCCATCATTTAATCCACCATCATCTTCCACAATCATTTCTTCCCTACTCCCGTCATCTTCTCCGGCAACAAATTCCGGCCAACCGAGAAAATCACCACACTGCCACCACCTCCGGCCACCACGCCGCCGCCACCACCAACAAAAATCACCACCTTTAAATAGAAAATTACCGCACTCCGCCACCTCCGGCCACCACACTGCCTCCGCCACCACCAAAAATCATCGGCTAAAAACAAAAATCACCGCGACCAAAACCACCCCAAACCACCACTTCACCGCCATCACCTCCGACCACCACTAACAAATCATCGATAACAGCCCGAAGACCACCACAACACAAATTAAACAAAGTAATTAACAAAAAGACCATTGTATAATTCGTGTAACTTATACACGAATGAAAGTATCTCCACTGCTGAAATCACTATTTGCCTTATTTGAATTCAGTTTAATTTTTTTAATGATTTGTATAATTGTCTCCGTGTGTGATTTTTACAAGAGTACTCGTTCGTTTTCTGAATCCAGATGCGTATGTTGCAACATCATTGCAGGCAAACTGCCCAACAGATCGGAGATGAAGATAAAATAAAAGGAACATATCGAAGATGAAGTGACGCCGCGACGGGGAGGTAAGCGGGGGGAAAAGAGAGAGAGAGAGGATGAACAGAGGCGATGGTCGGTGGGCGGTGGCGGACCTGGATGTATCGCATTTGCCGGAGCTGAGATGTGTTTTCCAGTGGTGATTAATGGTGGCGGCGATGGCAGCGGTGGCGGAAGAGCGGGGTGGCGGGGGATGAGGATGGGTGGAGGCAGTCGGGGGTGGGTGGTGGGGGCTTTTGCCTGTTGGTAAAGATATTGTGTTGGATATAGTAATGTAAATATATGGTTAGGATTTAATTTAGATTTATAAATGGAGGGTTGTGATTAGATATCTCATAACTTATTTTAATTATGGGTTCTCATCTGAGCAAAACCCTATATATATATATATATATATATAAAATTCAGAAAACAGGTTGAAAATGACAACTGAATATTGGAACTTGAACTTCCAGTTTTCAGTTTTTGGTTGCATATAAGGTTGCATATGAATTTGCTACGCAACCTCATATGCAACTTTATATGCTATATAGGGGAGCAGACGAATTTCCGATTGCAAGTTCCAGTTTTCAGTTGTCATTTTTGACTAGTTCTTTGAAATCTATTATATATATATATATATATATATATATAATAGATTTGAAAAAAACTGGTCGAAAATGACAACTGAAAATTGGAACTTGAACTTCCAGTTTTCAGTTTTCAGTTTTTGGCAACTTTTGGGACCTCATTTGCAACTTCCGGTTTTCATTTGCAACTTCCAGTTTTCAGTTGCAACTTTTGCAACCTCATTTGCAACTTCCATTTTTTAGTTGCAACCTCATTTGTCGCAACCTCATTTGCAACTTCCAGTTTTCAGTTGCAACCTCATTTGCAACTTTTAGTTTTCAGTTGCAACTTTATTTGCAAACTCTTTTGCAACTTCCAGTTTTTAGTTGCAACCTCATTTGCAAATTCCAATTTTCAGTTGCAACCTCTTTTGCAACTCACACGGTTGGCGCCGCCGTAAAATTGCACATGAGGTTGCAAAACGTATTTTTAAAATTAAGAAAAGTATGGTGGTAATTTTAGAATTTTAGAAAGTTCGACTGTATATTTTTAAAAGTCCAATAGTTGACATAGATAGTTTTGAACTTATCCCTAGATAAAATGCAAATTTGTGGTACATGTGAAAGCATGTTATATCGGGTTTTATATCCAATATTTCATATTCTTTAAATTTCTTTAATTAAGGGGTGTTTGGGGATCTTTTTTTGAGAATAAGTCAATTTATTTCAAGACAAAGTTAGAGATTCCTAATTTTTTCCTGGAAAATGTTAACCTTTTCCAGAAAAAGGTTGACTTTTTTTTTTTTGCAACTTATATAATCTCAAACATACATTAAATTTTTACCTGAAAATAAGTTCAAAAGAACTTATTCTAATTCTAGCCAAATAGGCCATAATATATTGATTACTTGCAAAAGATATATAATATAAAGTAATGATTATAACACAAACATTTTTTTTTATACATATAATATTTATAATTTATGATTATTTTTACATTTGTTATTGTTTGTAAACTTTTAAATAATGTTTTTCGTTACATTCATTTTAGTCAATTTTTAATTTTCTTTAAAAATGATCATATAGATATATTTCTAAATTATTAAATATTTTGTTCAAACACATTGTTGTAGTAATGGTAATATTTTGTATTAATTATCAAGCGGTCAAATTTTATTTAATTTATTTGTTTTAGAGTAACGTTAATTGCGTTTTGCACCCTCCAACTTTCATTCAAAAACAAAAGAGTAATTAGCACTTTGCACCCCTTTACTATGAGCGTTTTTTCGATTTGGTCTTGCATTATGTATTTCGGCACTTTGCACCTCTATGTTTAATTCTCGCTTCATTTTGCACCCTGTTGACCAAATTCCGTTAATTTTGACTGTTAAAGTTAAAATTGGCGAGGGTATAACTGGAAAAAAATATACAACTTCTTCTTTCCCCCTTTCCGTTCACCACCAACAGCCTTCCTCCGGCCGTATTTCCACCAACCACCAACCCAAAACCTCTTTACCTCCACCCCGGCCCACCTGCAATTCCCTTCCACCCATCTCCTTTTTACTCTCACCAACACCTCACCTCTGTTTGTCCCTCCTCTTCCATCCGCCACAGCCCCTACTCCAATCTCCCACCTTCGCCCGCCTGCCTTCTATTCCTTTCCGCCTCACCGCCTGAACAAACACCAGCAAGACCCAACACCACCAAAGTCCCCAGCAATACCAACAACTTCTCCTATGGCTGTTAATTGAACAAAACAAGTCCCCAGCAAGACCAAAGTAGTAGCTCTTATCATCCACAACTTCATTCGAGACTTGAAGCCATTGAACTCCTTATTTTCTCCATTCTTTTTCTACTACCCTTCAATCCCATTACTGTTTGCCACCTCCTTCTCCTCTTCTTTTCTCCCCCCCTCCTCAATCCTCTCAATCTCATCTTTTATACAAACACAAACACATATACATAGCTAACAGATTCATTCACCAAAAAAGCAAAAAAGACAGCAACTTTGTCACACAATGTAAACAAAACCCATGATTAAAACACAATTACCCTATTGATTCAATCAATACACACTTAAATACAAAATGGGTCAGAGTAAATTAATGAAAAAAGTTAAAATTATGGATAAAAGTGATGAATTTTACGATATGGGTTGGCCGGAATCTAGAAATATCGGCGATGAGGGGAGAGAGAGAAGAAAGTAAGAAGTGAATGAATGAAGACAAAGAGAGGAATCGTGGGGAGCACAAATAATAAAGAAGAGTTGGAGTAGTAGCCAGTAGGGGTACTGTATATACATACATACAAAATATACATACAGCTCTTTCAGATATTCGCTAGAAGATTGAGAGGTGAAGAGGCTGTATTAAAATGGATGATGAAGATGATGTATATATACATAATATATAGCTATTTTTCCAGTTACATATTTTTTTTTCCAGTTATACCCTTGCAAATTTTAATTTTAACAATCAAAATTAACGGAATATGGTCAACATGGTGCAAAACGAAGCGAGAATTGAACATAGGGGTGCAAAGTGCCGAAATACATAATGTAAGACCAAATCGAAAAAACGCTCATAGTAAAGGGGTGCAAAGTGCTAATTACTCAAAACAAAACTATACAACCATTTTGTGAAATGTAATTTACTACACTTGACTTTTTTTTTTTTTGCTAAACTGGATATATTAAAAGGAAACGAATTTACAAGGGATTGACCCTAGCTCTATGACAAACCATAGAGATGTCTATCTAAGAGCAAATTATGAAAATACAATGAGCATCCTTACATAGTTAGCCATCTACTATAAGTAATATTACAAGCTTTTTTTAGAAACCAAGTTGAAGCAGCCAAGCGAACCTTGATATCCAGGACAATACCATTCAGCAAGGTTGCAGGAAATATGATGCTTTTGTTGTGAGCTCTACAATTTCGCTCCCTCCACAAATGATAAGCAAAGACCTGTAATGCTAGTAAAGCCAGATGTCTAAGAACCGGGTCTGTAATATGAAGCCAAGAGTACAGGAGTTGCTGCCAAGAGGTGGTCTGCGTAGACAGGCCCAGCATATCCCCCAAATGCGATAAAATTTGGTGACTCTACGAACAGGAAATGTGAAGGTGGTCTAAAGATTCCCGTCCTCCAACACAAAGATAACAGAGATCGATAACATCCATACCAAAAGTAGCAAGTCTTTGAAGAGTATTAATTCGCCCGTGGCACACCAACCATAGATGATGTGCATATCTGGGAACTGCTAGTCTATGCCAAACGCCTCTAAACCAAGTGACAATTGGTTTTTTATTTCGGATACTGTCCCATATGTGCCAGATTTTTATTTTACGAACTGCACGGCCATCCCACATGATTACATCAGGCTTGTTAAGATCAAAAGAAGGATTGTTAAAATCAAGTAACCATTGCATGAGCACAGGATTTTGGTGATGATGCCTGGTATTAGGAGTTGGCAAGATCCATGTTCCAGTTGCAATAAGATCATGGATGGTTGTCGAATGCGAAGAAGCAGCCTGAGATATGATGGTATCATGCTTCGAAGTAGCATGATATCAACATGCACCCCTTTGACAAGTTTCCCTTAAAATTGTTTGTTACCTTTATTATTTTGAAGGGTAAAATTGGAATTTGAATAATAATTTTAACAACTTAAATTTTAAATTAATTAAAATTTTATATTAATGTCATTTTTACATGAAAAATTATATTACACAATTAATATGAAATCTATTTTTTTATTATCAATACACTAAAATAATCATAACGTTAAATAAATTTTAAAATAATCGTCAAGCGAAATTTATATTCAAATAAATTTAATCATAAATTATAACTTTTAAATTTATAATAATTAATATCAGTAAATTTAAATCAATTAAAATTAATAAAAAAACTTATAATTTGAAATTCTAGCTTTTAGTCTAATTTAGAAATTTTAACATTAATATTATTTAAATGATATGCTAATATTCCAACTTTACCCCTCATAATGTTGCATCAACTTTGAAAAAGGTGCATATTGCATCCAACTTTGAAAGTTAAGGGTAGTGAACTGTTTTTCTCAAAATGGTTGTATAATTTTGTTTTTGAATGAAAGTTGGAGGCTGCAAAACGCAATTAATTAACTCTCTAGAGTAAAATAAAATTTAGAATTTATTTTATTTTATTCAAAGAATTATATTTATCTATCAGAAGGTATCTAAAAATAATATTTTTGAAAAGAGAACGATAGAAATACAAAACAGAAGTACTAGGGTATATATTTATATTGAACAAGAGTGTAGCTGCTCATTTATCATTTCTTTTTATCAAAACGCGGCGCCGTTCTTTGAGCAGAAATGAGGAAGAACCCTAAATCCCCAAAAATGTGTTCACAATCGGCAGAAATAATCGGAGGCAACGGAGATTTACTAGGTCTAATCTTTCCCCGTCTTCCTGTCATATCACTTACCCGATTCAAGTCGGTATCTAAACAATGGCTTGCCCTTATCTCCGATCGCAAGTTCGGCCGTAGGCACACTCTTGGAAACCCTGAGCATCCCCTCCGGACTCTTCTTACACAACCCTGTTGTCTTTTTTGACAGTACAATTCAGTCAATTTCTCTCTCTGAATTTGGAGCTAAAATTCCTTCTTTATCTGATCCTATAAAACTACCTCATGATGTTTCAATAAAGTCGATGCAGTTAAGGCCTGATGAAAATGTCATGCTGATTGTACAGTCTTGTAATGGGCTGATTTTATGTAGATTCAAACCTAATGGTAACCAAGAGAAGTCCTATTGTGTTCGTAATTTAGTTACGAATGAACTAAAATTTGTACCTTTCCCCAAATTTGATGCTAACAATCATGAATGGATTATTTCTTTTTGTTTGGCTTTTGATCCTTTGGTATCAGCACATTTTAAAGTTATATGTGTTAAGGGAATGAAGGGTATTGGGTCTAAAATTTTGATATTTAGTTCTGAAACTGGTCATTGGAGAGATACCAATGTTACTATGGATGATGATAAGCTGAATTATGCCATCGGAGAGTATTGCCATTTGGATTAAGAGAGGTAGACAACCTAGCAATCTCTCTTGCTATCGTTTCGATATTGAAGCTGAGATCTTGACCGACATTTCTATGCCTCCAACGGCTTATAATTCGAACTTACGGCATTTTGGAGAATCTTGTGGACACTTGTACCTTGTTTGTGTCGGCGATATGAGGGCAAAAGTCTTTAATGTGTTCGAGTTGGACCAGGTCAAAATGAAGTGGCTTATCAAGCACTGGGTACATGTTGATCGTCTTATATCTTCCTTCCCGCAGGTTGTTGTAAACTGGAGAAATATTTCAATATTTAAGGCCAGGTGGTTGGGGGAGAAGAGGAAGAAGACTCAGCTCTTGTGGAGTTGTGGTAAAAATTTCTGGTAAAGTGATTTCCTATAATTTTAAGAGTAAGAAGGTTGAGGTACTGCTATCTGAGCTTGAATGGGAGAAACAAAGTAGCAGGCGTGTACAACATGTTTCTTTTTCTCCAATCTTTTCCGCATATCCCTTCATTGCAACCCTACATCCTCTGTAAGCATATATATAATTAACTATTTGTTGTTTAGAAAAAGTTTAATTCTTAGACAGTCGCAATTATTTTATGTATAATTTTCCCATAGATTTTGCAATACGTACTAACCTAGCTTTCTTGTGATTCATTCTCTATATGGTGGCATGTATTTGCATATATGAGAATTGATATTTTCATGACCCTAATGCAACAATTCCAATATTATTAAACACATAGAAAACATACTATATATTATCTGTGCATTATATATATATTGTGTATTTCGTGCATCTATACTAAAGTGAAGGGACTTATACTTGGTCAACCACAGCTTGATGGAGATTCTAATTCGTTTTTTCCCGTTCTTTCCGATGTTCAGTCCGTCAATAGTCTAGATGTTAGTCCACCTCCAAATATGCACAAGCATATATAGTAGAACGATTACCAAAGATACATATAGGGTCTTGTTCTAATAGAAACTAGATTAGAATAAAAATTAGAAACTAAACCAAAATAAAAAATTGAAGCTAATCTAATGATCAAACTAGGGGGACCCCAATACAAAAAGGTATAATAATCTACCATCTATTCAGTAAAAAAAAAGTTATTGTTCACGCTGATGACGTGGCAGTGACATCATCACGTGAACCGTGAATTTTTTTTTCCTGAGTGTTGGGGAGCTAATTTGTGACATTTTTTGTGAAGGTGCCCTGGCGGGACCCTTAGAATGAATGAAATATAATTTATTTAGGGTTGATTTCTAGTTTCTATTCTAACTTTGATTTTTATTTGAACGCTAGCCTATATATATACAGTAGAATCATTACCTGTGCTATTTGATACTCCCTCCGTGCCATAATGTGTTTCCTACTGTTCATTCTAAGCGATTGACTATTAATTTACGCATAATTTATAAGATAAAATATAGTCATGAGTGATCTTGTTGGATTCGTATTTGTGAGTACTTTAATACAGTGAAGTTTGTATATCTAATAATAATACGAAATTCAAGATATTAACGATTGAAAGTGTGCGTTGGCAAACGTGTTTTTACAAACAGGAAACATATTATGAGACGGAGGGAGTATATGGTAAACTAGACCGGAATCTACTCCACTCTTTGGTTCTCCTTAGGGAATGCCTAGTAATTTGTATGTATTTTCTTTTAACCAAAAGAAAGAAAGCAATAGGAAACAAAGTTCTTCGTTACACAGTTTCCTACAGCTAGCACTGCCTATTTGTGATTTCCACGCCTGATCAGCAGTTACTAGTAATGACAGAAAGCTCTAAGTGACTCTGCAACTTTGTTTAATTACTTGGTTTAGTTTCTTACCTTATAAAATAGTGGAGGGTGTAATTAGGACAAATTACTAGCAATTTGCTAGTAGCAAAAATGTTCATTAATTTAAATTAGGAATATTTATATCTTCTAACAGTACATTACAATTTACACCTTCATACATGTGTAGTCAAATACGTTGAACAATGTTTCTTACTATCGGAGACAATTCACAGTTTCACTTTTCATATAAATTCCTATATCATTGACTCGAATATGTTTTACCGCATTTTCCCAGGGAATAAGGAGGTACAAGCAATGACATCACCCCTCCTCTAAGAAACGGAAAGTAATGGGGATGAAATGTATATGCATTTGATATGTGTTACTTATCAGAAAAATGGGCGGCCAGAGCTGTTTGGAAGATTTAGCTGAACTATTTGTAAGGGCAGTTTACATCTTCCTGTATCATTCACAATGTATTTCAAAATTTATTTCTTCCTCCATATTTTCTTTTCTTAACTGTGATTTGTATTATGTTCTTGTACTTCAGCACTAAGTCTTTATCAATTGCATGTCAGCCACCTCTTATATATAGTAAAGTTCTATGGAGTACTGTTTTAATTGGAGTAGTTGGAGTACATATACGTTCTGCAAATTTTGCAAACTTTATTATTTTGCAAAGCTTATTTTGTGAATATCATTATTTCATTAAAAATCTTGAAAATTTTGTATGTTTTGCTAACAAAATAATGCAAAACGAATTGTTCTGCGAAACACATTTGTGTTGCAAGACATATATGTTCCGATTGCAAAACATAAAGAATTTTCAAGATGAATATATTGCAAAACATACATAATTTTCAAGATTATCAATGAAATTATGATATTCATGTAACAAGGTTTGCAAGAAACTAAATTTTAAAATATTTTGAATGCAGAACTATATGTACTCCAAGTACTCCAATTAAACAGTATTCCATATATATATATATATATATATATATATATATATATATATATATATATATATATTTATATATATATATATATATATATATATATATATATATATATATATATATATGTATATATTAGTCTGTGATGTGTTTGGTTGCAATTCTCAAGCCCAATATCCATATACATAGTAGAAAGTTCAGTATATAGTGGTTATGTAATTTTGCTATCTTGATCAACTCAATAACTTGTGAGATTATAATTTATTCATGTTTGCCTAGATTTCTTGTTGTTCAGTGTGTTTAATTATACACCCAATTATATGTGACTGCCTACATGGACTTGTTTAATTATGACCCTAGCCCAACATATATATTGCTCAATAACATATGGCTTCAAATAAACCATTTATATATTTTTGATTAGTCAATTAGCCAAATTATTGTATTGCTTTCTTTGCTCTCTTTAGCATCAATTAATTCAGTCCTCTGATTTATAAAAATTTTCCCAAATAATTTTATTAAGATAATTCTTGGGAATTTTTTATCCATGCAATGATGCAATAATATGTTCAACATAATCTTTAAATAATATTATAAATTACTATTTATTTTTTTGAAAGCATGTCATAAATTATTTAATATTAGAAATTACCCCTTTCATTATAATGTGCTGTCATGAATATAAAATAATAATACATACTTGATAAAGATGTAATCGATAGAGAAAATAGAGAAGGATATATAATTATTAGAAATCGTTTCACCCAAAACCTTAAGGTGTTAGAGGGAGACCTTATATGGATCTTCCCCAACACCTTAAGGTTTCGGTGAAATGATTTCTAACAATAATAGCAAGAGTTATAATAGCAAGAGTTTTTGTCGACCTGCCTTTTTAGTTTTACTAGTACTAGTATGTACATTTTCTTCCGCTCATTGCATAGTTTTACTAGTACTAGTATGTACATTTTCTTCCGCTCATTGCATTGCAGAAATTTAAGGAAATATAGTTTAACACATGAATGCAGTTTTACTTGCATTGATTAATTGATACATTGCATCAAATGATGTATAAATACATTGATATCTAGATTACAATTTAATTAATTTTTTATTGATGATTCAACAAACATATATATTATCTTATCTAATATCCAATCACCTTCACTTAATTTTTTTTAACGAGATTACTTTGAACTTTATTAGATAAATTAAATAAGTTTCTTCTCCTTTTTTACAATATTTTTTTTAAAAAAAATGTCATTAACAATTGGCCAATGTTTCTTTTAGATTTATATAACTTTTATCTTCGTCTGGATAGCGTTGCTGAACCTTTCTTCCTTGTTATGACTTGTTTACTGGTAATAACATGTTTCTATATATATGTTCACAATTGATCATTGTTATTATGGATTCTCTTCTTATATATTAAAACTAATTAATTAAATAAATATATATTTGATTTAGAATGTTATTAAATCTAAATTATTATGTTGAATTATACTTAATATTCTATTTAGGGTTTTGTGTAATAAAATCTCAAGATTGTTTTTTGAGGAAAACCAAAAATGAAAAGTTGAACAAACATACAAATTAAAATAAATAATAAAGAATGATAAATTTATCATAAACACTTATATTATTTTTTTATAACTTTAGTTATAATTAATTTTTACAAAATTTCTAGTTATTTTTAATTATTGTGTTCAAGTAAACATTATTGTTTTGAAATTAAATAATGCAAATAAAAGGATCATTCATTTTTTCGTATTAAAATTTTTTGTCTTTTCAGAAAAAAAACAATATAAACAATTTATATTGGTTTTATAAGATCTTCAATTAATTTGTAATTATGGAAACCAAACATAAGAAAATTAATAATTGTTTCATCAAAATTTGTAAATATTAAAATTAAATATAAAGAACAAATTTTATTTATTATAAATTATAGGTGTCATCATAGAGCTCGGGTCAATCCCCTGTAATTCTGTTCCCCCTTTTTAATATATGCAGTTTAGCGGAAAAAAAAAATAATTTTGAATATATATTAATAATAAAAAAAGAACATATTTCTACCTAGCTAACAAACAAAACAGAAATGACTATAAATTGAATTAAGAGTAATGCTACAGGTACCAAATTGGTACCAAAATTGGGTACGCAACAGACACTTGTCAATTTAAAATATTTTGATTGGAGAGCCCTGGCGGGCCGAATATAACTATAACCAATTAAAACAAACCACATCATTTGGTAATTTTGGTACCTCTAACATTTTTCATTGAATTAAGATGAAAACAAAAGCAGTTAGTAGCAGACAAGATTTTGGTACCTCTAACATTTTTCATTGAATTAAGATGAAAACAAAAGCAGTTAGTAGGACAAGTTATCAATGTAACGTATACCTCGTTCATGTCATTTTGTATCATTACTCATAATTTCCTGTTGAAAAAAAGAAAGAAAAGGACAAAAACGAAACAAGAGTTTAGTTTCTGAAAAATGTTTGTAAAGGCATAACCGAAACTTTGATGTTTATCCATTTCATATTGAGATCAAACCCTGTTGTGAGAGAAAATGAGAAAGAAACCTAAATTCTCAGAAATGTATTCACCATCGGCAGATGTAATTGGAGGCAATGAGGACTTTCTTAGTCAAATATTTCCACATCTTCCAGTCAAATCACTGAGCCGATTCAAATCAGTATCCAAACAATGGCTTGCTCTCATCTCCCATCGTGACTTCTGCCTTAGTCACGCTTGTAAAAACCCTAGCTGTAGCATCCCTTATGGGATCTTCTTCTACAACCCTAGTCTTATAGATCTGTGGTTCTGCAACTATTTCTCTACAGATGAGTCAAATAACTCAGTTTCTCCCTCTAACTCATTGAGTGGTCAGATTCCTGCTTTTCCAGATCATTCAATTTATTCAGTTTCTCTCTCTGGATCTGTGGATAAGATGCCATCTTGTTCCAATCCTGATGATGTTTCAATCCAGACGACCATGGAGTTACTTCCTGGTGAGAATACAATGAAGATGGTACAATCATGTAATGGGTTGAATTTATTTCAATTCAACACTTCTGATCAAGGCATAAAGTTGTACTGTGTTCGTAATTTGGCTACTAATCAACTGAAGATGGTACCTTTACCCAAGTTGTATGAAGATCACCCGATTGCTACCTGTAATTTGGCATTTGACCCTTTGGCATCACCACATTACAAGATTGTTTGTGTCAAGGGCGGAGGAATATCGTTTGGATCTCGGATTTTAATATATAGTTCTGAAACTGGTAACTGGAAAGATGCCAATGTTCCAAGGACTGGAATGTCAGTGAAATTTGCCAAAGGAGTATATTGCCAGGGTGCAATTTATTGGGTTGGGAATGATTTTTCAAGCAGTTACTGCTATCGTTTTGATATTGAAGCTGAGAAGTTGACAAAAATCTCCATGCCTGTTCGTCAAAGGGGTGGTAATTTATACTTCAAGTACTTTGGAGAATTCAACGGGCGCTTGAATCTTGTTTGCTCCCGCAACTTCGCTGCAGCAAAAATGTTTTCTATCTATGAATTGGACCAAGTTAGTGAGAATTGGTTTGTTAAGTTTCGGGTAAATATAAGTCGTTTGACATCTTCGTTCCCAGAGGTTGTTGTAAAAGGATTGTTTAACGATTCACAATACGCATTCTCCATATTGTGTGTTGTGAGCGGAGCAAGGGATGAAGATTCATCTCTTGTCATGACTATCCCGGGCAAAGTTGTTTCATACAACTTGAAGAGCAAGAGAGTTGAGGTGCTATCTGAGCTTCCATCATTGAAACAAATGAACTTTCATGGTTCTAATGCGTATCCGTTTGTTCCAACCCTATATCCTGTGTGAGCACACACTATTCAGTAAAAGGTATGTGTTTTAGTTCTCAATGCACATATATTAATATTCACATATCATCTTTTTTGTTTACTTAAATTTTCGTTTGGCTTACCATATATAGACCAAGTTTTTACGTTTAAGTTGGAACATTTGGAATATATACCCATGTCTATGACCCCAATTCATCATCATGCATGTATATTCTAATTTTCCTAGATAGCTTCCTGGTGTTTCATGTCAAAAGGGTTCGCTTATTAAATTGTCTGATTTGTATGTGCTTTATGTTGAAATTAAACAAAATAACTGAATCATACTAACAAGAACATTAATAATGAAAAATAAGCAATAAGAAAACTGATCGATATGTACAAGACCAAATTAATACTCTAAAAACTACATTGTATTCTCTTCTCTTGATATGAAAATAATACGATTACATTGTTTAAATAGGAAAAAAAACTAACCATTACAAACTAAGGATAAGAATGATGATTTGTTAATCTACAAGTTTAGATTAATTTTCCAACAATCTCTCCCTTGATCTAAACTTATCTCGTGCAATCCTTCTAACCCGTATGACTTTTACACACTACAACAAAAACAGGCTATTGTGACAGAGTTAATACAAAGAATCTGTCACAATTGCCCTCAATTGCGACAAACAAAATGTGTCGAAAATGCCCATGTCGAAAGTTCTTATTCCGTTATTTATTCTTATTCGGTCACAAGTAGTCAGTGGGTCCCTCTTTCTCAACAAAATATTTAAAAAAGAAAAATTCATGAATCTTAACGACAGAACGTCTGTCACAAATATTCATACCATCCCCAGTATTTAAGACAAATATGTCTGTCACAAAGTCACTTAATTTTCCAGAAATGCGACAGAATCTATAACAAGCTTGCATGAGAGATTCCGTCACAAGGTTTCATGAACTTGGGACAGATTCTGTCACAACTCACAAGGTTCCTTCTCTACCGAAAGATGGGACAAAATGTCATAAATTTCAAACAATCGTATCCTCAAAAGATTATAATACATGTTAAACTATTACATCCATAATACACATTCAAACGGTACATAAATCAATAATAATTACAATCCAAATCCGCAATAAATATTAACGAAAAAGATATAACATGTCATACAATATTCATAACTTTGGCAAAAATAAAACAAGTCCATCATTAGTTTACAATACACCAAAAAGTGAAATTTGGCTAGTCGCCTGCCAAATGTGAAGATCAGCTTCTCAGAATTAACTTGTCCAAGTTCAGCATTATTGTCCGTGCTTGAATAATTTCCTTGTGGATGACCATTTTACCATGAATCATTAGCAATTACGTACAAAACCTATACAAAAATTAAGGAATAATTAATGCCCTTTAACAAATTATTACAATTACAAGTGTAACTTGTCTGCAACTTGACAATTTTCTGACCACTTCCTAATTAAATCTGTGAAAAGCAACACAATTTATCCTATTTTATGACTTGACTAAGCAACAAGGTTAAATCTTACTATAAGTTAGCACATCTCACATACATGCTAACAATTGCAAAACCAAACTACAACCCACATTATATGATTTAAGTAGATGATATGTAAAAGTTACCTCGTTTTAGTCAGGCGAGCAACTGCATTCCCCATTCCCTCGTAGTAGAGCATACAAGGCTCGTGATCTAATGCATAAGAAAGTTATTACCCTTGAAAGTGCATAATATGAAAATTCCATTGAAAAAAATTTAATAACATAATACAAAAATGAATATCGATGATGGCATTCTTTTAAACACACATTGCTTCAGCCAATGTATCAATTGACGCCAGCCTAGAATCCAAATTTTGAGCATTGCACATGATAATATATCAATCCAACATATGTAATTTATTTTATATTTGTAGTGCACATGTCAATTCAAGTGAACTAGAATATAAGGCGGTTCCACAAATTTCAAGAATCCCTGAAAGCTAACACAAATGAAGCCTGCACGTCTTAAAGGTTGGCTTGTTTTGATAACTAAAAAAGCTATGCCGGAAATTGACAATTGCACAATTTAAACAAAGAATTGCTCACTTACTGCACGATACAAGTTACATAATAATCATACATCTCTTCTACAAACCTTAGCTAGGAAAGTATAATGACTCATTTTTCTTTGTTATGCTTAGTAGATAATAAAACCAATCATGTTCTACACTGGTCTAATTTCAGGTCTGTAAAGAAGACATATCAATTGTTGTGGGTCAACAGTGTGCAAGTGCCTGTAACTTTTAAGACAAGGACTAAGTCATAAACTCACAAAATATTAAAGTGTACAACAAATTGCATTTTAATAGAAGTACTAATCTAGAATAAGTTTGTAACCTGAAACCGAATATTGAAATCACCCCCCCTTCTATTTGTCTCGCCTATCCTTATTTGAGCATCATATGGGAAAATCTTATTTACTGTTCCTTCTAGAAGTGTTCCCTCTTGAAGATGAAACATTGTCTGCAAATTGCAAAACGTTCATGGGACAGAAATGGCAGGATGTATGCTGAAGAAAAGCCAAGAAAACATAGAGATAAACAATTTAAACAGAAATCAAATAACAAAAACACAAGTAGCATGTAATGCCAAGTGTAAAATGCAAACCAACCCACGCTTCCTTCTCGATAATAATAAGGTCATTGGTAGCTTCATTTATGTGACGCCCCTGAACCCGGTTTAATTTCCTCTGGAAAGAACTGGCCCGAGGATCCGTCAAAACTACATCACAACCTGATTCATCCTGCTAAATTTTTTTTTTTTTTTTTTTGTAAATTTCGGCATGAAGTATTCGTAATTAGGACTATCCCCTGTTTTTCAATTCAACAATTCAACTCTATAACAAAAATCTATCTCACCAAAATGGTGCCACACACAGCGCATCGCAATTACTCTCTAAAGTATACTACAATCGGTATAGTCACAAGTCAACTATGTCCTGACTTACCTGGCATCAACATACAACCAAGGTCCACAACAAGTGCTTCCACCAAGTCAATCTATACTCCAGTACGTGAAGCACAACCACTAAGTCAACCACCAGCTCTAATGGTTCATCACTTCTGTCTACCTTTCCTAGTATTCTTCTGAAATCTTCAGTATCTTCCTGTGATAATTTATAAAATAAAGGAATGAGCTATAAAGCTCAGCAAGTATATTTTGTAGTGATCCCCTGAAGTTTTATAAAAATAATTTAGTTTTGAAAATCATTATCACTACACAGCATATAAAAAATATAACTCATGCCGAAACCAGATTCCTGCCAATATGTCAGCACAACATTGATAATTTATAATAAAATATAAAATCACGCCGAAATCTGAGTTCTGCGAAAATATTCATCACAACACAGTTTATAATAAAATATAAACTCACACCAAAGTCATAGTTCTGCCAAGGTACTCATCTTTTTAAAACTGAGTAATCATTTCGTAAATAGTTTGATTTCACAATAATCCGAACCTCAACACAATTTCACAATAATCTGAATCTTAAAGAATTTTCACAATATGGCATATAAGCAATCAACAACATTTCACAAATTATAATAAAATATAAACTTCCCAATTTACGTGAGGAAAACTTGGCATTCTAGTCACGACAAGTTCATCAAGTTCTACTAGTGGGGGTCCCCGACCTTTACTTCCTATTTCGGGAAGTTCACACAATTTCCATTTCTGGAAGTTCTACCAGTGGGGGTCCCCGGCCTTCACTTCCTATTTCGGGAAGTTCACAAAGTTTCCATTTCTGGAAGTTCTACCAAATCTCCATTTCTGGAGGTTCATACTGTCTCCATTTCTGGAGGTTCATACTGTCTCCATTTCTGGAGGTTCATACTGTCCCCATTTCTAGAGGTTGTACTGGTCTCCATTTCTGGAGGTTCTACTGTTCCCAATTAAGGGGGTGATTCACTGTCAATGCCAGTCTGCTCAGTTTTCCTCAAAATCACATATCAACATATACCAGTTAAAAACAGTTTAACAGGTATTCATATATAATAATAATATAAAAATCACACTTTAACACCTCGATTTAAAATATATATTTATTTTAAAATCCACAAATTCACATTTCTACCCGCATAACACAAAATACTCATAGGGTTTAAAACACAGTAAATATGTTAACAGGAATATAACGCATTATCTTCAATTTATCACAGCAAGATATACTTACAACCATCGCCATCCAAGCAGTCCAACCGTTCCTCAACCCACTTCTTCAAAACCTGAACGTGTATCATCAAAGATCATCAATCACATATTCTCAAGAATACATGTACTCGTATCTTCACAAAGCAACATGACCTTAGAATGATCAAATTCTACTTAGTTCATTTCTAAAATTATTTACTAAAATCAATCACGTATTCTTAAGTCTAGGTGAATGGCCTTCCTACAGAAAATTGGACATGACCTTGTCGTAAAATGGACATTCCCCGGTGTAAAAACACCTCAAATCAATCCAAAGACATCCACAACACTAAACAATACCCAACTCCATCTCCAATCACAATCCATCAATCACTTTCAACTATTACTCCTTGGAAATTCCAAATCAAACATTAACCACCATTTAAATATATACCGTACTTGACAAACAATTAGATAAGACCAAAACTAACAAATTTCATTCTTTGACAAACATCAAATAAGATCATTAACCCTTTCAAAACGACTCCCCAAAACAGGGAAGACGAACTGGAAAACAAAAATGCAACTGCGCACTCTTTACTCTAACATTTTCCATAAATCTAAAAATACTCATTTTAATACCAAATTTTCCAGATTTCATCTTTGATATCATTTCAATCTCCCATAAAAATTTCACCTCAGAATTAATCGTATAACCAAGCAAACCATTTGTTCAAACTTGCAACAGAACACAGAAATTTCTGCGCTGTGCTACCTTTACCAAAACATTCATAACTCCTTACTCGTATACTCAAATGACTTGAAATTTGCGTATAACTAAACTAGAAACCATATAGAACAACTGTATCACAGAGTTACTGCCCAGAACAGCTTCTAACAAACCCAGAATAGCTGAACAGTAGCAATACATATCAGGGCAGTTTCATAACTACTATAATCAGCCCTGTTCCAACAGCTATATCTCAATTTTTACGAGTCTGGGACTTACCATCTTTGGCAACCACAAAGACAAGACATAAACCTACAACTTTCATTCTTTGACCATTATCAAGTAAGGCATTTAACCTCCTCAAAACCCCTTACCAAAGCAGGACATTAATCCTGGACATTTTAAAAGCTACTGCGCACGGTTTACTCAAACATTTTTAATAATTTGAAAAATAATCATTTTAATACAAATTTTGTAGAATCCTTCCTGAATATCTAAGCAATCTTGTGTAAAAATTTTAGCTCCAAAACATTTTATTTAAGTCAAAAACGAACTGGATCAACTCACCAATCGGACGCAGAAATTCTGTTATGTACGCCCTTTGCTAAAACATACATAACTTTTTACTCGTTAATTCAAACGATACAAGGTTTTCGCGTGAACAAACTAGACTCCGAGTAGAACATTTTCAGCCTATACCCACTGTCCAAAACAGGGGACAAGTAGTCACGAAATAACAGAGCAGAACAGGCAGTTTCATCAACCAAAATGATTTCCAATCACTACTACAGATTTGCACTTAGATAGCGTTTTTTTTAGCTCTTACATAGCATTTTTAAACGCTATCTAAGGAGCCGCTATTGAAGTGAAAATCACTTACATAGCGTTTTTTTTGCCATTCTGTAAGTGCAGTTCTCATATAGCATTTTCAGAAACGCTATCTAAGTAAGTGTTTGCTAAGTACATGTTTTTGTATAGCTCTTTTTAAAGCGCTATGTAAGTGAGAATTTTTTTAAAAAAATATATATATATTTATTTTCCTGCTTACTTTTTACCTGTACTATTCTTCCCATTTTCAAAAATAATAAACATAAAAAGACAACAATATACTCCGCGATATATTTGGCAAAAGAAAGTCATAAAATTTTGATCACAAAATGCATAAATAAATTCTGCTATTAAAAATTTCCAATTTAATGCTTACATCCACAAAACAAAAATATAGTTCTCACTTATATAATAAAAGCCTTCAGATTACAAAAAGGCTGAAACATTTTACACTAATATTATAGGAGTTCATGAGGTTGCTGACTCCTGGCCACATTTCCTCATTTGGAGTGCCCAATAACCTGTATGATATATCCCAAAAAAACTGTTAAGAATTTTCGCATTATAGGAGGCACATACATATGAAAAATGATAATAAATCAATCAACCTGAAAATGTGAAGCAACTGCTGCAGCTCAGAATCTCCCAGGAACAGTGCTTTCGTAGTTACCAGCTCAGCTAGAATTCAGATAAAGATGATTTTTAGTACTCAGGCAAATTTAGCATTCTAATTTGCAATGAGAATACAATTAAAGGAAAAAAAATTCAAGCTCGATAATCTAGTGAAAATTTTTCAAAAAGTGATGTACCAAATATACAGCCAACGGACCACATATCCACCGCTATGGAATAATGGGTAGCCCCCAAAAGGACCTCTGGAGCTCTTTACCACAGAGTCAATATCTGCAATCAAAAAATATTAAGTCGAAGCAGAATCACCATCTCCACAAGGTTTGTACTAATTTTTAGGATGATTAACCACTGATGAACCAAACACAATTCCTCATGTGTATACTTCTTAATATGTACAGTAAATGCTCTAGCCAATCCAAGATCTGCTATCTTAAGCATGGATGTCTTTTGGTCCATCAAGAGATAATGAGGCTTAAGATCCCTTATGTGGACCGGTGAAAGGACCATAATCAATTTAACTACAAAGAATTTGAAGAATTGATATTGGATGAAAGATGATGTGAATGAATGATTTACCCTTACATACCTGTGCAACACACCGTGACCATGGAAGAAAGCAACCCCCTTACAAAGTGGATACATCAAGCTCTGCAAAAAGTGTAGTTTAAAAAAGGCTAAATAATCGACCAAATCCTCAACTAATTGCAAAAAGGTTTCGTATGCTATGCGCTAAATATATTAACGTGATCAAAGCCACAAACAACAGAGAAGTAATATATACCAGTATGAGTAAACGATTATTGGACCGCAGATAGTGCTAGGTTGCATCTTTTACTGGAAGTACAGGTGGTACTTCTCGTATCCTTTGCTGAGCTTCAACTACAATATCATTTAGTTCACTACAAAACACCAGAGAAGATAATGCATTTAGATGCATTTGACTTGAAATCATAATTTTTAATTTCCATTTCCAATCATTGTACAACCTAGTGCAGAATACTAATATATTTTATAAATATACAAACAATTTGTTAATGATGGGCAGAAAAACACAAAAATAGCAGAAAAATCACAAAATACAAACCCTAGGCATGAAACCATTGAATACATCATCTGGAACCTATAAGAGTAACTCTTAATGATGGGCATCAATGCGGTAATGTTGCTCTTAATTTCTAATAACAGTGTAATTATATATAATAAGCTAGTAAATATGCACAAACTGTAGCGCCTTGGAGAAAGATTCATGGATAATGTACATATAATAAGGTTAATCCTCAGACTGTAGTGACTTCCGTATTTTGCATGAAGCTGGACAGAACGATCAACACAGAGGAATGCAATCTTAGAATAATCATCATCCATTAGGTTTAATATTAGGGTTTAAATTTTCCATATAAGTAATGTAATCCACCACATATTACTTAGCTTTGATTGTACATCTTTCTTGGGAATAATATTATTATTCTTGGGATTCATATAATTCATTGCTTTTTATCGTTTTAATATTCTGTCCAGCATCAACTGGGAACTATTATAAGATCCACCAGGAAAACATATATCAATTTGAACAATAAAATAAGGAAAAAAAAACAGGAAGATGTGAAAGTCAAAGATAGGAAAAGTACCTAAGATGCTGAAATGCTGAAATGCTAGATAATGAAAATGAAAATTATTGCAAGAAAATGAATAATGATGTAGAAATTACTTTTTAAGTAAATTATATTTGATTATCTGATAAAGGTGAATTAGAACATAGTTCAAACATGTTTAACAAGGCATTAAATCGACATGTATACGAACTGGAAAGAAACAAAAAAACAATACTAGAAATGCATAAGCTCTTAATGGCACAAACCTGTTTAGAGTAGATTTAGAAATGATAAGATATTAATAACAAGTAAAGGATGAAAATACACCATCTTCATCACAATACAACACTTAGAGGATCCAAACAAAATTGTAAAACAGAAGCTTTACGTTTAATAATATTCAATGTCAAAAAACTTCTGTTACTGGACTGAATTACCAACCATAAATCCAGGAGACAAAAGATACTGAAAATTCATCGTTATCTCCAAGTCACCCCGAATAAGTGTCCAAAAGAACAAGAGTGGTGTACACATAATTCCTGCAGACAGTAAAATGATGTCAACTGTACTTTCTTTGCAAATCAGTAAATCACAACTGGTAGTCCTGCAACAAAAGCCATAAGTTCCAGAAAATATCTGACTTAAAGGAATCTTACCATTGCACCACATAAGACCAAAGCTATTGAGGCCACTTGATTTCCCTGAGAAATTTAAAAAATTAACCAAGAAGGAGAAAGACAATGATAAAATATTAACCAAGAAGAAGAATGAGAAAAGATTCAATCCGCTAAAGAGATACTAATAATAGAAAAAAGTATTACCAAGACGGGATATGGTTGCAAGATATATGGCTGTACTAATGTTGGACAGGAAAACAACACCATAGCCGTAAGAATCAAATGACAAGTCCCGAGCTCCCGCAATAAATGCACCAAGCACGATACTTTATGTTCAGGAAACTAATATTTCTGAAGAAAAGAAATTGTGCTTCCTCTGAAACACGCATTAAAAGTCTCCTACTTCTTGCTAGTAAATAAACCGGAGAACACGCTGTTAACAACTTTCCATGAAAGAAACCTCTAGAATCCATCAATATTATAAGATTTGCAAAAGGTTACAAACAAGAACTACATGTCCTCTATATTTTTAGGTCGGACATGTCATCTATAGTCGTCTTGTGTAGAAAGACCATATCAATTCCTAAAAGCCATGGAACTACTGTTTTCTGGTTCTAATTCATATGCAGTAGAGCATCCGACCAAATATTCGAAAAATCATTAAGGTACGCAGTTATAACTTATAAAATCAACAGCCTCAAACTGGTCAGGATATATTTCTAATAACAAGAGCACATGAAAGTATCAGTATTAAGTTCCAACATAGCGGCATTGCTTTCTTACACGGGTTAATTTTAGCTAAAATGAATATAGGATAACTTATCATTTACAAATTTGTTACAGATCAATGATGGACAAACAAAGGATTGAATTGCAATTGCAAACAAAAGGAAAGCCAACAAAGATATAAATGCTAAGTCTAAAAAACACAAGGAAATGGTACCTCAAAGTTAATAATCTCAGACAGCAAATGCCTTTCAAACTTCAATGAAACTTCCCTCAACTCGTAAACTTTGACCTGTAGGGGATAAATACATAAAATTGAAGATCAAATCAGCATACAAAAGAAACATAAATACTTAAAGTTTATACTGTAAGTTTATACTGTATATTATAGTATAAACTCGGTAATTTGTACCAACCCCTCCATTATACAAAAGAAACAAAACGTAAAAGAATATATATGTGTTTAAGCACCTGATGCAATAAGATATTCTCCATCAGGAGTTACCTTAATTCTTCTAGTTGCGGTTTCGAACCGCAAGACCTGAATCAAATCCACCCTTTGCAAATAATCTATAATAAGAAAACCAAAATAAAATCAAATAAACCAAACAGCTAAAGCAAGCATCAATACACTACTGGAAAAACCCCCTACAACATCGGTTTTTGGCCGATGTTAAAAGTGTTTCAGAACCGATGTCTTTGTCGGTGTAGATAAAGGGGGGGTCTTTAACATCGGTTCTTGACCGATGTTAAAGATGACTATAGACATCGGTTCCCTTAAAGAAACTAATGTCTTTACTATTATTTAACATCGGTTTTTATAGGAGAACTGATGTTTAATACCAGCTTAGACATCAGTTCATTAACTAATCGATGTTTAATACAACCTTTAATACCAGTTTCTTAAAGAAACCGATGTCTTTGACTCAGTTAATTAAGTAAATGATGTTTAATACAACCTTTAACATCAGTTTTTGTAACATAAATCATGTTTAATATTTTCTTTAACATCGATTTATTACTCAATGTTCGATGTGTTTTGATCATTTAGACCAAAAATTCTACTCAGTTGTGCATAACCAAAAATTGAAATCTCAACCCAAAACCAAAAAATACTTAGAATTCTCAAATTCAAAATAGCTTAGCCATTACATAAATTTCATCCATCTCAACAAACCTATCTACTTCAAACATTAAACATCCAGCATCATATATTTCAATCCAAATAAAAAAAACCAATCTGATTCCAGCTACATCTTTCAAATAAACTAACATCTAAACTAAGTCATACCCAACATCAAAACAAACCAACACACCAGCTACATTCTTGCAGTCTCATACTCTTCATGAACACGAGCTAGCTCACGAGCAGCTCCCAAGATCAAACAGATTCTTGTAGTCCAATCTAATGGAATTCTTTAGCTTCGTACAAGGATCGCGATAAGACACATTGAAGATAGACAACTTCCTGCAAATGGTCCATCAAATAGATGTAATACAGAAGAATCAATAACTAAAGCAGTAATTATTTCAAGTAATACTCGTTTAAGACCTTTTTAAATTGCTAAAATCCACATCCAATTTATATTCACAACTTAATTCAAGTCCATCATATCATCGATATAATTTACCCACTCAAGTAATTTATACATGTAACACGAAATTACAAAAAGGTCCATACTTATGTAGCTAGTACAATGCACAACATTCAAGTAGTATTTTACTTATACTAACACTTAACATTTTCCTATTATTCAGTTTGGACAGCCTTTACTCTATAATTTCTCATAATTCGAAAATTTAACATTTTATTGCCAAAATTTTACAAATTCTTCCTAAGCCATATTCTCAACTACTATAGAAATTTCAAATTAAAACACATTACCAATGTCAAGTAATAGAGGTTACAAGTCAGGGTTGTTGCAAAGTCATTATACTCGACCAAGGTACATAAAACAGAGCATTGCTCTCAGATTACAAGTTCAATTCATTTGATTCTTGGACCAAAAGATTCTAGACTCAAAAGTATACATTTTCACCAAATTTCATTAACAATGACCACCTGAAGCTTAGCAAACTTTTGACACGATCATAGAGTTGTTGCAGACTCGACACCAGCGACCACCGTGTAGGAATTCAAATTTATCTCCTTATTCCTACACTCAATTGCTTCACTTTTTAAATCATATTAAACTAGATTCCAAGGTGAATATTCCCTAAATTTTTCATGACCAAATAACAATCAGAGGCAGTTCAATTAATTGGACAGAAATAGGGTAATGCAGTTTGCAACTATTAAGACCATGTCACAGAAAAACAACCAAAACTCTTGACTAGTAAACTCAATTCTTTTAATACTTGAACCATTAAAAACAAGACTCTAAAGCAAAAAATTTGAGCCAAGTTTCATCAACAAAAGATTTTCCTAAGTCCACGAATTATTGACAATTTACTCAGCCACAATCATTTTGCACCAACAATCAATATACACATACATTCCTAACACAGTCTCACATACTCTGCCTCCTCCTTGCTTCGACTTACTGCCATAGCATACATACGACTCCATTCAGCCTCCTCCAGCCAAGAACTATGTTTACCTACAATTTATAGCCTGCAAATACTTAATACACTCGTTCAGCCACCATTAACACAAATATATATAATAAGCAACTGTAATAATCGTTAAATTAAAACTTTGATTCGAAGCATTAACATAAGAAATACAATTTAACTGGATAAAACGAAGCAAATTACAACCTAACAAGCATCAAAATCCAAGTTTACAACCTCAAAAACAGGGAACCCAATTCATTCATAAGGTATTAATTCTGATACGTACACACGCAGCTTTACCCAGTCCAAATCAACACCAGACCACTGAACTAAGCTTGAAATCGAGCTCAAACCCAGAAGAATAAAAGCCTCGTAACGCACACACACCCAATCGCAAATATACACACACACACACAACGAATATACACACACGGTTTATATAAACACCCAGCAGCAACTCTAATCATACCACATATTTTATAATTATGTAAATTAAGGTTTTAGATGTCTTACCATGAAGAAAGCTCCGGGTCTGTGAAGAAAAGTCCTAAATCGAACTAATTAGGGTTCAAACTCCAAGCTCCAACCTCCGATTCGTGCTTAATTAAGTTGGATTCTTACTAATTAGGGTTTATTATTGAGTAAATTAGGGTAAAAGAGAGAAGAAAGAGGGAGATAGTGAGAGAGAGGGTTGAGGGTGAGAGAGGCGGCAGAGGAGAGAAAAGAGAGATTGAGTTCGAGTTATGTGGGCTGAGAGTAGATATAAATAATTGGGGGAAGTGAAATTTCATTTAAGGGGGCAAATTAAATTTTTTTTGTGTATAAAAGGGAAGGTATGATGTACGCGTCAGTTTTTTATTTTTTAAAAAGGAGATTAGACAACGGTTGTTATTATAAGCGATGTTTGAAATATGTTTTAACATCGGTAAAGTAACAACCGATGTCTAAAATAATTTTAACATCAGTGACATTTCTAACTGATGTTAAAGGTGTGATGTTATATCTACCAATTCTAGTAGTGATAATAATTAATGAGAACGATTTGAGCTTCTTAGGATTAATCCATGTGGCAAGTGAACGATTCTGAGAAGTAACAGAGTACATCTTAACGCCATTAACGGAGGTGGATTTGAAGCTACCACCACCCCCTCCTGTGCCTTGAGATGCCACACACACACACACACAGAGAGAGAGAGAGAAAGAGAGGGAGAGAGGGGTACAATTAGAACCAATCTTGAACAAATCAAGCATCAAAAACCTTTGAACTGAAAAATCCCCAAATCGTAGAAACTAGGTTTGTAACCAATAAATTAAAATCGCCAGTTTGCAATCAGAGATTAAGACGAGAATGAAACGAAGCAAAATCTATATGGATCTTGATGTAAAGAACAGTATGAATAAGAATATGTATATCGATTTTTCGGAGAAACAAACAATCGGCCGGATTTTGAAAGTCATTGTTATGTTTTTCTGAGGTGCAATGAGAGAGGTATGAGAGAGGTAAAGAGAATAGAGGGGATATACATCGGAACATGAACGATATGTATTTAGGGTTAAAAAAATAAATTGAAAATAAAAATAAAAATACTTAAAATACAGTAACTACCATAGCGCATATAAAAACGTTATCTTGGTTCGAACTAACATAGCGTTTCTGAAAATAACGATATCCTAGTATTTTTTTAAAATTTTTCATTTTTTTTCAGCTTTGGACAAAATAACTTATATAGCGCTTTTTACATAAACGCTATACAAGTATTTCACTTGCATAGCGCATCCATAAAAACGCTATGTAAGTGGTGTATCCTAAGTTCAAATGTGTAGTAGTGCAAGCTTTAATAATAATCCACAATTCCTTATCATTCTTAACTCTTAATTATCACTAATCATTCACACAACCTAATATCCTCAAGAACCCATAAATGAGCAAGCTATAATTATATATGCCCATGAACAAATTACAAAAATCAAAGTTTGATACAAGGATGTTATACCTCTTAGAAGCTTTTAAAACTCAATTCAAACAATCACCAAGCAAAACCCAAGCTTTCTCCAATCTTTCTCCACCTCCTCCTTGTTTTTCCATGGCAGATTTTATTATTTTTTTTTTTTTGAAGAAGAATGAGGAAAGTTGGGTGTCTCCTCTTTCTCTCTCTCTCTCTCTCTCTTCACTCCCTCTCTTCAATTACAACCCCCAAATTAATCTCTAACCCTAATTTCTAATCTTTCCCCCAATTCTCTTTTTCTTTCCCTCTCTCCGTTTTTGTGTTTTTGCTGTGTGTGTTTTTTTTTTAAATGGCTTGGCCCAAATTCCTTAAATTAGCTTATAACAATTATTCTATGCCCCAAATAAAACACTACTTATTCATTTCTTTCCTTTTTATTCCTCTTATAATTGTTTTACTAAAATAATTATATTCCAAATTCCCAAAATAAATATACTCTTTAACTTAATAAAAATTAAATCGTCAATCTCCAAAAATCTCGTATTTTAAATAATTACGAGTTCACTTGCAAATTCCCGAAAATAAATCATAAAAATTATCCACCGTCAAATTACTAATATTTGACATAATAATTTAATCTTTAATCAATAAAATAAACTATTCCTCAAAATCCACAATTTATCAATTCGATCTCTAAATTCTTCATTATCTCCAAAATGGTTCAAAATTTAATCGCAATAAATCTTATTCCCATAAAAATAATCATAATTAATATTTTCGGACTCGGGATGTTACAATTTATCCTGGTACCAAAACATTTATCTTCTGTCCCACCTACACCAACCGAAAAAACTAAGATGTAAATACAAGTAAACATTTGTAAGCAAATTGATGTAAAGAGATAACACAGAAAACTGATATCTACAATTTATTTCCATGGGTACAACTGTACTAGGGTTAAGAATTGCATACCAAACATGTAAAAGTCCAAGCTTTTATCTCGTAAATCAGCATATTTTCTTCTCTTTCTTTTCTGTGCAAAACCCCAAGAGTCTTACCAAGTTAACATGTTGTAGTTTTTCTATTAGTGTAACCTCATTCTCAAACTCCTGAACTCCCTGTTTGGAATTTAGGGAGCGTCTGTACCTTAATTAGTGATGCAATACAAGAAATAAACAAGTACTGATATCCATCATTTACCACTGCAATCCACAAAAATCAACATTGCCTTTCAGAATTCTAAATAATAAATAAATTACTATTTAATTAGTAGACCATATTAAAGTAGTGCATTCTAGAGTAACTAAACAAGGCTACCTTGATTACTCTTAAGAATACTTAAATACAAAAGAACATCAAATCAGACCAAATGCACAAAAGAGTAGCAGGAAAATACCTAAAATCATAAACAACAATAGACCATAAAATCAAACAAAAAAGGAGCAGGGGTCTGAACTGAATGCATAAATAACACACGAATCAGACCAGATGTACATTTAAAACAAAAATCAAACATATGAAACTAATTGAAATTAATTGAACAATTACCTGACTGAAATTGGTGGAAAATCGTAGGGGGAAATCATGATAAGAATATCGTTTAACAATGTTTGTATATATGAATATGATTTAGTTATAGATGATGTACAAAATTGATGTAGATATGATATATGGAATAGATGCACACACAAGCGGCGCACAGAGATAAGGGGGAAGTGAGTTTCTTTTGGGATTGAGAAAGAGGGAGTTAATTTTAGGTTAAGTGTCTTCGGCGCGACATCGTTTAAGAAAATCCCGGCCCAAGTAATTTTTGTAAAATTTTGGATTTCCCTCGTTATTATTCATAAATTTTAGCAACTTGATATTATTAAAACTAGGTAACAAAACCGCGCTATGCGCGGAACGAAAATATTTTTTAAAGTCGCATATTTGATAATATCGTTAATCAGAATTAATTATTTGGTAGTTGGTATTTTAAATTGAAAACTGTGTATTATGTATTATAAAAATTGTTATGATGAAAAAAAGCTTAATAAAGAATTTGCTACAAATTTAATTCAAAATAGTTTATGTGAATTATTAGTTGAAAAATATTCTCATTAGTATATATCTAAAATTTTTAACAATCATAAACATGAAAAGAAGCAATTACAGTATGGACATAATGTTTACGATAAAAAAATATTAATGTTAAAATATAATTAAATAACGTGTTTAAAACCGATACCCTTCTCATGAGATGCACGATCGCTAATAATATAAAAATTTATATAATTAGAATAGTAATTTATTACAATATAATGGAACAAAAGATGTATAATGTATTTTATAAATTTAACCAACAGAAAATGGTGGGTCATTTTAATTGAATGGGCAAAACACTTTAATCAGAAAAGTTATATATTTTCAAAATATGTCACGATCTACACAGCCATTGATAATGGATTTCTCGAAAAATTTAAGTCATGTATAGTATAATCTTCCGAAAAAATTAGCACTTATCTTGAATAAAAAAATGAAAAAAATGACATAATAAAAATAATTTAAAAGTCATCATTTTATCTAAAAAAATTCTTTTTTTTTTCATTTAAATATTTAATATTATATTAAAATAATTATAATAATCCTCGAATAAAATTTGCTAAAATTTTATTAAAATAAAATAAATTTAATATATATTTAATAGGTGTATTCGGTGACTAAGATGTTATTTAATGCAATAATATTTTTAAATAAAATTCAAAAGGGAAAACTTCAAGAAAAATGACTTAAAAGGTCCTATGACCTTTTTAGTATTATTTTAGGTAATTTCATCAGGTTTCACACAATCTAGTGTATTTATATTTTTTAATATCATTAAAGAAAATTATTTTTGATAGATATATAATGATAAGATTAAGAAATAGAAAAAATATAAATTTTGATACATTTTATGAAGCCGACCTCCTCTTACTACTTAATTTAGAATTTTATGAATTATTCAAACATGTACATATAAAATTTAATTTTAATTGTTAAAAATTTAACAATATTTGGTTCAGGAAAATAATATAACTATATATAATTGATACTAAGTAATAATGCGTTTTTTCTGAATCATATAATAATAAGTATAAAATAATAATAATAATTGTACAAATATATTATCTAATACTTAAAACTTAAAATTTATTTTTATATATTTTTTCTTTAGCTCACATCTTCCTTTCTATTATAAGTATACATTAATATGAAATTTTAGTTTTTTGAAAAAATATTTACAAAGAGCTAGGATTTTTTAAACTTAATGTAATCGACTATTGAAAAAAATTGTAAATGACTTCCTATGATCGCTTACACTCAAAGTTTAATCTTTTATGAATCAATAATAAATACTAAAATATTCGTAAACATTATTGATTATAATATTACAAAATAAATTTGTATTTATTCTTTAATAAAATACAGATTAAACTTTCGTGAACATTGTTAATTGTTTAAAATATTTATGGCTATGCTTGATAACAATAATGAATATGTTCATAAAAAATATCATAATATAATTTGATAGAACACCTAATTGTCTTTTAAAATTCAATTTAGCAAAAAAAAAAATTGTCTTTTAAAATTTGTAGAATGTGATGTGTAAAAGTAAAAGAACTTATTTGTTGCATTCCAAATAATATTCTGTGTTAATTTTAGGATATTATTTTTTCATAACGAAAAGTAACTTTTAATAGGAATTTAAAAAATTGATAATTGATAATTCTTGATAGACATAAAGTAAACAAAAGTTAACATGATTCCACAGATGTAAGGACCATAAAAAGTGTAAATAAACAAAAAGAAAAAAGGTATGCATTTATTCTTTTGTATTGAAGCTCTAAGATAAAAACGTCAGGATATACTAGGATGAGAATTGGGCAAAAAAAAGGAAAAAGGAAAACAATGATGTAGAGCTGCCACCTCTAGGAAACATTTCCATTTTCCAATGTTTAGAATAATGTAAGAAAACAGAGTTAGTGGTGAATCGAACCGGAGACCGCGTCCAATCCTGTAGCTGAGCGCCATATTTGTAGGAGCTGGTGCATTGGAGAGTCAAGAAATTATCAATGAGAGTTCTTAAACTGCCACATGTCCTATCCAGTCTCCTACTTTTATTATATATATAGATAGTGATAGGTTCAAATTAAAATTTTATTTTTTAAGAGGCGGCATAAAGGAGCCTTTTTATTCAATGAATGATGGAATTATACGTTTTTGTAATAAATAACTCTTTAATATTCAGTGAATCTGGCACGCACCTCGTTACTAGAAGCTATAAGCTATACTACTACAACGTTTCTGTTAAGATGCGGCACAACCGAACCTTTTTATTTTTTGATTATTTTTTTCCAACACTAGAAAGAGTAGCAATTAACATCCGTACGGTTGGATCGTCGAAAAAATCAATTAAAAAATTCATTTAGTGAATCTAGCACGCACCCTGTTATTGGAAGCTGTACTACTACAACGTTTCTATTAAGATGCGGCACAACTGAGCCTTTTTATTTTTTGATTATTTTTTCCCAACACTAAAATGAGTACCAATTAACATCCGTACGGTTGGATCGTCGAAAAAATCAATTAAAAAAATCATTCAGTGAATCTGACACGCACATCGTTACCGGAAGCTATACTATTACAACATTTCTGTTAAGATGTGGCGCCGAGCCTTTTTATTTTTTCATTATTTTTTTCCAACATTAGAATGAGTACCAACTAACATCCGTACGGTTGGATCGTCGAAGAAATCAATTAAAAAATCATTCAGTGAATCTGGCACGCACCCCATTACGAGAAGCTATACTATTAAAACGTTTCTGTTAAGATGCGACACAACCGAGCCTTTTTATTTTTTGATTATTTTTTTCCAACACTAGAATGAGTAGCAATTAACATCCGTACGATTGGATCGTCGAAAAAATCAATTAAAAAAATCATTTAGTGACGGAATAGACAGAATAGACATGAAGTTCGTCGTAAATTAAAAGGGCGGGAAAAGTAAATACTAAATTATTGATGAGGCGCGAAATATAATAATAAAAAGTAAAATCTACGACTAAATATGTCCGTCGTAAGTTTGTTTGTGACGGAAACGCATAATTCTGTCATTTTTGAACTTTATGACGGAATAAAAACTAACTTTCTGTCCCATTAGACCTTTCTTCTTGTAGTGAAACTGAGCCCGTATGGCTACTGAACTGAGCCCGTATAGCTATTGAACTTCTATGCCCGTCTGGCACTTCAACTTGTTTGCCCGTGTGGCACTTTTCGTGTTTGCCCACCTGGCAATCAACTTTGCCCATCTGGCAATCAGTCTGTATGACTTTCGTTTTGTCCGTCTAACATTACTAATTCGCCAACCCGTTTGGCTACTACTGTGCCCATCTCGTTCTGCATGGCTAAAAGCCACTCTATCTCGTTTTCTGCCTTCATTAAGCTTCTCCGGCATCGCCTCGTCTTTCTTGGCAGCCCCATACTACACTTGCATCCCATACTACACTTGCAGCTTTGCCACCATCCTTCTGCAACGCCTACCGGAAACTACCTCCTTCCAACAATCTGCACACCATCTGTTGCAAAAAAAAAAATGAGTTCCTCTTCTTCAATAACAAAATCATTCTTCTTCCTGCTCCTCTTGCTGAGGAATCCGCCTTTGGCCTTCTCAGCTCTTGGAGCTTCTTGTTTGAAATCATTTGCTACGCCCGACCGCTTTGATACCATGTTGAAATTAAACAAAATAATTGAATCATAATAACAAGAACAATAATGAAAATAAGCAATAGGAAAACTGATATGTACAAGACCCAAATCCTCTAAAAATTACATTGTATTCTCTTCTCTTGATATGAAAATAATACGATTACATTGTTTAAATAGGAAAAAAAAACTAACCATTACAAACTAAGGATAAGAACGATGATTTGATCTTATCTTACCTCTTATCATCTTATATTTCATTTCTTAATTACGACTGACCAAATTATGTTGACATATCAACACTTTATTTTTCCTGATTTTCCTCCATGTTAATTTACAAGTTTAGATTAATTTTCCAACACTTTATACCACATTTTTGCCTGAAGTTCCGAGAGAACTAGGATTTATATGTTTACACACTAAAGAGCCCACAAATCACTCTCTCCTACTATAGTCTCAGCCACCCGCATCGCTAGCGAAAGACTCTAAATTCTCAACCGTTCTCAACACTGCTAATTTTGTTGAGATTCTTAATAATCTACTCCAAAAGAAGCCAATCGCATTTTATAGCCATTAGTAGATAAGTGAATAAAAACACTACACTTAGGGTATAAATAATTAATCAAATTTTACTTCATTGCATGCCTACCGATCACAGGGGCCCGTTTGACAAATCTTATTTTATAGAAATAAGTTACTTATTCTGGAAAAAAGTTAGAAAATATGTACTTTTTTCTGAAATAAGTAACTTATTTTTGCAAGATAACGAATATTAAACTCCCGATACACATTTTTTTCTAAAAAAATGAATGTCACTACGAAAGTTTTTGCAAAATAAGTAACTTATAAGTCGATTTGCAGATTTGTCAAACACCCCCCTAATATTCTTAGAGGACCATCTATCTAAACACTGAGACCCCACATACATACCTACTTTGTGGATTGCAACGTTAACACAGATATGAAATGACTGAAATTTTACTTTAACATATATATTTTGGAATCTGTTGGGTTGAGGTATAATATCGAAGTTTACCTACTTAAATCTGTCTTGTTGGAATCTACTCGGCTGAATTAATATCAAAGTTTGTGATCTTAAAGATAAGATAGGAATGTTAATCTCTTCACTACTGGAACTGCACATTTATATATGCCAAGTAAAATATGTTACACAATGTTATCTATTATATATATATATATATACAAGGCAATTAACTGTTCCTCCTTTTTAGTTTCCACATGTATCATTGACTATATATATGTTATCTACTATATATATGGTTTGCTCCTTCCCAGGGAATAGGTGTGTATCAGTACGTAGTTGACATCGCCCCTCCTCTGGATCGGACTACGACATTTTTGAAGAAAAGCATTGGAAATTGATGGAAATGAAATGTAGATCATTTTGATGTTTACAAATTTTCAAATAAATGACCTGAGTTGTCACTTTTCATTATTTATTTTCATCTTTTACTAAAGATTTAATTGTTTGAAAATGACTTTTGCTTTTTAAAGGCCTAACCTGCCCTATACATGGCTGGTCTGGACCCTCCATTTTATCAGTGTAGTGTAATACTTTTATTATTATAATTATGGGATTCTTTGATAATTCTAACTTTGTTCAGCTGGATGCAATAACACCAACAAACTACATAAGAATGCTATAAATGAGCATCCAAGAACTAACACAAGTAGTTGGATTTGATTGTCAATTACATGGATATTACAATTGTTGGCAACTCATTGTTCTCCTAAGAAAATGAATGTAATATGTTGGTTTAATTAGTCTTGAGTTGGCTTTTATTTCTATTAGGCTTTATTTATGTTTTGAATAAGGTACGTGTTATCTCATATGTTTTTGTTACAGAGTAGCTGGGGTAGCATGGTTGTAGGAGATAGATTGAGTTTGTTTTGTTTTCGAGTCATTGTAGGACGAGCTGATATGCTCATGCCCTGATTTTCAGCTTTTCAGTTGTAGTGTTTTCTATATCTTTCCTTTCGTTGAACAAAGCCAGTAATACTTTCGAAGCTAAGTTTCTTGTCTCTCAGTTATATACTATACAGTTAATATATATGTATTAACAATATTTGGTATCAGAGCATAGGAAACACTTTGTGAATGGCGAGAAGCATTGCGATGGATATCAACAAGGTCAAAGGAGGTGGATCAATAGGCCTAAGTTATCCTATGTTAACCAAAAGCAATTACACCTCTTGGGCCTTAAAGATGATGGTGTACTTGCATGCACAAGGAGTTTGGACAGCTATAGAGCAGACGGATCCGAAGGTGATTGATGAAGATAAGGTGGATAAGATAGCCTTGGCCATGATGTACCAAGGACTACCTGAGGAGATGATTCTCTCTATTGCAGAGAAAGGAACAGCCAAGGAGGCATGGACAGTCCTGAAAATGATGTGCCAAGGGGAAGATCGTGCTAAGAAAGCAAAGATTCAAACACTGAGAACTGAGTTTGAGTCCCTGGTCATGAAAGACAACGAACAATTAGATGAATTCTATCTAAAATTGAATGGACTTGTGACGAACATACGAGCCTTAGGTGAACCTATAATAGAGTCATATGAGGTCAAGAAAATGCTCCGTGCAGTACCAACCCAGTTTCTGCAAATTATGTCAACACTGGAACAATTCGATGTCTTGGATAAGATAACAGTAGAGGAGGTAGTGGGCTCGTTGAAGGTCCATGAAGAAAGATTGAGTAGAAACAACAAGAGTGAATTTAATGATGGATAGTAGATGCTAACAGAAGAGGAATGACAGAAACGTGAAGCTGTTGACAGTAAACTACTACTAACTCGTGAAGAGTGGAAAAAACGATCAAGCAAAAGAATCTCTGATGGATCTTTTCAAAATTCTAAACCTCGAGAAGGGCGAGAAAAGAGTAATCTTAGATGTTACAATTGTTCAGCATATGGCCATTTTGTTGCAGATTGTAAAAGACAAAGACGAAACAGAGAAGTAAAGGTGGAAGTGAACATGGAAAAACTTGAGGATGATGAGCCAGCTTTACTACTTGCAAAATGTGAAGACGTTGACCAAGAAGGTACACATCTGAATGAAAAATGAATCATTCCATCAAAATTGTCAAAGGTTCAAGATGAGTCCAACATATGGTATTTGGACAATGGAACCAGTAGTCATATGACTGGTTTCAAGTCGAAGTTTGTGGAACTGGATGAGCAGGTTAGTGAGTTTTGGGGATGGATCTACAGTCCGAATGGAAGGAAAGGGAATTGTAGCATTTTTTTTTTGCTAAATTAAATATATATTAGAAACAAGCGAGAAAAAAAGAGGGATTAACCCATGATCTATGATAGGCCATAGACGGAGCTATCTAAACAATCTGATGGAATACAGATTGTAAGAAATAAAGCAAACCGAAACAACAAGCTACGAAACTACAAAAATAAATCAGGTCAATTACAAACTATTTTTGAGTACCAAGTTGAGGTTGCAAGTCTAGCCCGAGTATCAGCAATAATCCCCTTAAGAAGCTGTTGAGGTCTACAAACACCCTTGTTATGTTTTCGGGCATTTCTCTCTCTCCAAATGTAGTAGGCAAAGATCTGAATCATTAGTAAAACGAGTCTTCTTTTTGGCCCATCCGATATACCCAAGACCTGCAGTTGGAAATCAGACCATGTATGTCCAGTTAACCCCAAATTTAACATCGAAGTGATCGAATATAGCACATGGGGGATGTAAGTGCAATGCAGAAATAGGTGAGAATCAGTTTCACGACCTCCCACACAAAAGAAACATTGTTGGTCTAACTCAATTCCAAACCGAGCTAGGCGAGCCAAGGTGTTAAGACGCCCATGACTTAGCAACCATTGATGGTGCGCATACCTCTCTACTTTTAGTTGATGCCAAACTGCATGAAACCATTGCACCTGTTGGCTACGCTGTCTAATGGTTTCCAATATGTGCCTGGTTTTAACTTTACGAAGCTCTAACCCATTCCATAAGATAGCATCCCGAGAGTTGGAATTGATATCTGGGTAGTTAAAATTGTGTAACCAATGAGATAAGGTGGGATTGACATGACAGTGTCTTTGATTTGGAATGGGTAATCTCCAGGAGCCCGCAATAATAATGTCACATAACTTTGCATTTTTATTCATACCACATTGAGAGATGATAGTAGCAGTCGGATGATTTACAAGACATACGCTGTTCCACCATGGTTCAAACCATAGGATAAAAAGCGAAGAGCAAGATGTCGAAGTCTTAAAACCTTTTTGCATTTGAATGCAAAAACGGAGAAACTCGTGCTTTGAAGGATGTATACTATATTCCAACACTTAGGAATAACATCATCAGTTTGGGACAAATGATAGAACAAGGAAACATAATTGCAATAAAGGGAAAGCTGCTGTGGGTATATGATGATTCAGACAAGCTTCTCATGAAGGTAAATATAACGACCTAGAAAATCGTGTATTTAAAATTTCTTATTTAATATTAAATGTGGATTATATGATGTGATTATTTGTGAGAAGGTCAATATATGTGATATTGTGTTCCTGTGTGTATGTGATGAATTGTGTGCCGTGTAAGTTTGTGTATTTTTATTTATTTTTTTGAGGACTTAAATGTATTTAAATCATGCATTATTGATCTTCTGAGATTTTTACAAAATCATTGGATTTATTAAAAATCACGAAATTTTTATGATATCATCTTTGTGATATTAGTTAGTTTTTAAAATTTTCGAGAGAATTAATTTGGGTCTTTAAGTATTTTAAAATGATTTTAAAATTTTTATTGCATTTAAAGGGTCAAAACTTGTAAAATTCATATTTAATTCGTTTTTGATCCTAAAAATATTTTAAAAATATGTGGGTGATCGTAATTTTATACTCTTTATTTCAAAATTTTAAAATTTAATGTTCCACCCATTTTTCTATTTAATTTTGATTTTAGAAGTGCTTTTGTGGATTTTTCAGCAAAGTATTACCAAACTACTCTTTTGTTTTGCCCCTAAATTATCTGAGAAAATGACCAAAATGCCTATTTTTCACAAGTTTTTGCCCAAAATACTGATTTTGAAAAAAATGGCCCGAAATACCGACGGGATACGGAGAATCGTCCTCCGTGTTAGGGTGTTGCGGAACACCGTCCTCCGTATTAGGCATGATACGGAGCTGCGTCCTCCGTGTTATCATGATACGGTGGACTGTGCACCGTGTTAGATGGGTGCGCAGCACTGTCACGGAATACCGTCCACCGTATCATGCCATGTTACGGAACACGGAGCTCCGTATCATGCCCTGTTACGGAACACGCATCTCCGCAACACACCCCCTATCACGGTACACGATGTACCGTGTCCCGTCAGTAAAAAGGGCCATCCAGTTTCCCAGGTGATTATTTTGGGCCATCACCCAAATTATCTATTCTTAAATCCCTAAATCACCACCAGTTCCCCAATTTGTCTTCCAAGCTCTGTATTTCAGTTTTATTGAGCTCTCTCTCGAATGTTCTATACATTTCTCTCTAGAACTCATTCAATCTCTATCGCGTGTATCGCCTAATCTCTATCCCTCTTTTAATCCTTTCAATCTCTCCCTCAATCTCTCTTAATCTCCCTCGCCCTGGTTCTTTTCTCCATCTGTGTGTGTGTCTGTACCGCATACGTGGGTGTTTTGGCAGGGTGTGTGGCTTTGCTGGGCTAAGGGGCTGTTGGAAACTTGAGTATATGAGTGGGTATGTATGTATATGCTGTGTATATCGTGTTGGTGATGTATGTGTAAGTGGTGGGTGTATGTATACATAGAGGATGTAGGTTTGTGCAAGCGCGTGTCTCCATGTGTTTGTGGGTATAGGTCTAGTGCGCGCTGGTGTCTCTCCCCTGTTCGTTTCCTTTTAGTTGTGTTGCTGCTACTGTGAGTGTGGGTGTGTTAATTTCAGTGTGTGGTTGGGCTACTGTGAGTGTGCGAGTTGTGTGGTTACAGTACGAATCATTATTCTCTGCTGGTATAAGCCGATTTTGAGACTGGTATGACTGTGGTGGTGTTGATTAATGTGTGTTTGATGAAACTCGAAATGGGTTTGTATGATTTTAGTAAACCTCACCTGGAAGTTCGGTTATCTTGGAATAGGTTTGATTACTATATGTTTGGGACTATTCTGCTGTGATGTGTCGAGTAAGTATATTGTGGTTGTGCTGGTTCGACTGTACTGTGGCTGTAAGGTTCAACCGTGTGGTGTTGTTCGAGGAAGGCAGGAGATAACAGGGGGTAAGAGGGAGACAGGGAGGGATAGAAACAGGGGAAGATATGTCTATGTTGTGCAATTTATCGGAGAGGTTAAAAAGGGAGAAAGGGGAAGGAGGATGTGGCTGTGTAATTCAGCTGTGGGTGTGTATGTACATTGGGTAAGTGTGTGACTGTCAGGCTGAGTGTGATTGTCGATTGTGTAAGTGCTGAATAGTTGTTGCTGTGTTACAGTGAAATGTAAACAATGCTTTCGAACCTATTAATGTTCGGTAATTTGAGTATATTGTAATTCGAGTTGTTCGTTATGGGTTTACGTATTATGGGTATAATAGTGAGTAATTGTAATTGTATGTTATACTTAGAAGTATACATGTTTTATTAGATGCTAATTTTAGATTATACATTGATTTAGAAAGTAAATGTTGTTTGTGAACTCGGATTGAATTATAAGATTATATGAGACTCTCTGATGATCAGTGATGTATGAGTTATAATTGTGTAGTATATTTTGAGTTGTAAGTATAAGATGGAGTTGGTAGTTAATTATTAGATTGTTTGATCGATGATTTTGGTCGGTTGTATTCCAACAGGATAAGTCATTTTATAAAGGAGATGCTGTCCGATTTTCGTCAGAATTATATTCTAAGTCTTACAGTAAATTGATAAAAAGTTATTTGTGAACCAATGTGTATACGTGGGATAATATGAAGACAAGTTGTTGTTATATGCTAAATGCTTATGTGAATTATTTGATTTCACTATGCTATTTTGAGTAAGTGGTCAATATTTGTACTAAATGTGTTAAGTTGTAAAGCGTTATAGGACGCGTATGTGTAGATTAGATTGACAGTAAGGTTTGGTTGGTTTTGGCACTAAAGTAGTACTTTACCTGGTATAGGTACGAGTAGGAGACGCGACCAAGAATAGTGCACGAGTAAATGGAATTTCAAGCAGGAAGATAGTTATCAAAGCTGACGAGTGTATTGATATGAATTGGTGAATTAGGAAGGAAAGATGGAAATAGAGCCGAGTAAGGGGCCAACGTGCAAAGAAGCAGAAACTATTGTAAAGTGAGTGACGGATCGAGATATTGGAAGTGGAACTTCGTGTATTGAGGCAAGTGTTATCGCTCCTCACTTATTGTCCAAGTGATGCAATTCTGTTCTATTTATATATCAAACGTGTCGGTCAAATTATTCTTGCAAAATGACGTGCAAATGTTTATATTTCCACCTTTAGCTCAAGTGTAAATCTTCAAATGATCTTACAAATACCTTTTTTCTCAAAGATATTTTAAAAACGTGGTATGTTATTGGATTCCTCAGAAGAGTACCATTTATTTATTTTATTTTATTTTATTTTCTTCAAAAATGTTTAAAAGACGTTCTAAAATAGAGGAATCCAAGATTTTAAAATCTTATATAAAAAAAATTAAAAAATTAACACAAATCCTGATTATGACATATTTTCATCGATAGACCCTCTTTAGGGGATGTTTTCTTCAAACTGACCTACAATTTAATTATCTTGGAGTTATTTTACAAATGATCATTTTTTTTTAAAAACAACTTAATTCACTTATGTTGATTCAAACTTGACAATGTGTTGGTATATTTTTATTAAATTCTTAGCACTTGACTATATCTCTACTTTATCTTATAATCACAGTTGTTGTTAATCGTGTTGCAAGTATTTCTTTTCACTTCTCGTTCAAGTGAAACTGTTCCTTAATTAATATACTGATGACATTCTCACCCATTTATTGTTGATCTCATCGACATTTATTATTGTTGTGGATCTTTATCTATTATTACCGCATTTATTGTTGATCTCGTTGACATTTATTATTGTTGTGGATCTTTATCTACTATTACCCCATTTATTGTCGATCTCGTCGACAACTAGTATTGATGTTGTTTCTTAATTTTCACCATAATTATCATATCGAACTTGTCGATATCAAGGATAGAACTGTTGATTCCTTTTATTCTACCAGTTGAGTTGTTGTTCTGGAACGTGAGTTATCCAGATTGTTTGATTGACAGAGGTTGTCGATTGTTCCGACACCTAGTACGTTGGATGTAGAATTGGAATGTTTTTGATGTCCCTTCGGGGAGACCATATTATGGTCAAGAGGAGTCCCTTCGGGGAGACCAGATTCGTGGTCAGATGTTAAGGCCAATGTGTGTCGTGGATCCATTAAAGGACATTGCTGTGTGCGTTTGTCCGGGGTTAGTGCGTGACTGATAAGCAGCCTAACCTTATTATTTTTTTAAAAAATATATAAAAATCCAATTCTAATCCATACATTGAGGTTGAGTTGTTTCAAAGCCTGATTCCCTTGAAGCCTATTATGATTATCTTTAAATATCAGTAAAAACTTTTATCAATTCTCATTGTGGATGCATTTTATTTTAGCGGAGTTCTGTTGGCTCATCTGGAGATACAATATTTAATTTCTTCAGCTGATTTCTTTCATACCGTATGATGATTATTCTTGTTGATCAGAACCTATATTGTTCTTGATATTGCTATCACTGTTTACACTTGCTGAGCATTATTGGCTCACTCTTGCTTGTTTATTTTTCTTCAGTTAATAGAGGAGATTAGTGGACCTTGTGTTGGTGAGTTTTCCTGTTCCAGCAGCTAGAGGTGACGTTCGAGTTGTTGGTTTCGCCGGGTAGTGATTTGAGCTTGTTAGAGGTTGGTTTATTAGTTCGGTAGACGAACTTAGTGGTTATCAATTTGTATAATAATGTTATATTGAGATTGGATTGTAATAATTAAATTTGGTAGTTTGTTTCATACCATAACCTGTAAGCGGTCTTGGATCAGGGGTATTTTATTATTATATTATGTTTATATCTAGGTTTGTGCTATGTGGATTGTGGATAGTGGCCTCGAATCTGTACCCCAGATTATGGGATGTCACAGTTGGTATCAGAGCTACAGGTTATGGTCACTGAAACAGGTAGGATGGGTAGGTATACGTGTGTGAGACGGGCGTTAGGTAGAACAATTTAGGATAAGGTTCGCCTTAGGTTATTATGACGAATATTGCGACGTTGTACGGTCTTTCGACATCTCGCACGAGTAGGAGTTCGATTCGTTCAAAGATTTGGTCAAGAGCGAGACAAATAATCCAGAGCCGCCTGGGCTCAGTGAGCAGTGAAGCTACCAGTTTGGAGGACATTATCTCGAGACTTTTGCGTATCTTCTAAAATGTTTCTACGACTTTAGTTACGATGTAAACGTTATAGAGAGAATACGAGAAGACTAGAAATAAGATGTGGGAAGCTCATTTGTAACTTCCAGTTTTCAGTTGCAACCTCATTTGCAACTTTTAGACTAGAAATAAGACTAGAAATAAGTTGCAACCTCATTTGCAACTTCCAATTTTCAGTTGCAACCTCATTTGTAACTTTTAGTTTTCAGTTGCAACTTTATTTGCAAACTCTTTTGCAACTTCCAGTTTTTAGTTGCAACCTCATTTGCAAATTCCAATTTTCAGTTGCAACCTCTTTTGCAACTCACACGGTTGGCGCCGCCGTAAAATTGCACATGAGGTTGCAAAACGTATTTTTAAAATTAAGAAAAGTATGGTGGTAATTTTAGAATTTTAGAAAGTTGGACTGCATATTTTTAAATGTCCAATAGTTGACATAGATAGTTTTGAACTTATCCCTAGATAAAATGCAAATTTGTGGTACATGTGAAAGCATGTTATATCGGGTTTTATATCCAATATTTCATATTCTTTAAATTTCTTTAATTAAAGGGTGTTTGGGGATCTTTTTTTGAGAATAAGTCAATTTATTTCAAGACAAAGTTAGAGATTCCTAATTTTTTCCTGGAAAATGTTAACCTTTTCCAGAAAAAGGTTGACTTTTTTTTTTTGCAACTTATATAATCTCAAACATACATTAAATTTTTACCTGAAAATAAGTTCAAAATAACTTATTCTAATTCTAGCCAAATAGGCCATAATATATTGATTACTTGCAAAAGATATATAATATAAAGTAATGATTATAACACAAACAATTTTTTTATAAATATAATATTTATAATTTATGATTTTTTTTACATTTGTTATTGTTTGTAAACTTTTAAATAATGTTTTTCGCTACATTCATTTTAGTCAATTTTTAATTTTCTTTAAAAATGATCATATAGATATATTTCTAAATTATTAAATATTTGGTTCAAACACATTGTTGTAGTAATGGTAATATTTTGTATTAATTATCAAGCGGTCAAATTTTAGTTAATTTATTTGTTTTAGAGTAACGTTAATTGCGTTTTGCACCCTCCAACTTTCATTCAAAAACAAAACTATACAACCATTTTGTGAAATGTAATTTACTACACTTAACTTTCAATATTGGATGGAACATGCACCCCTTTGACAAGTTTCCCTTAAAATTGTTTGTTACTTTATTATTTTGAAGGGTAAAATTGGAATTTGAATAATAATTTTAACAACTTAAATTTTAAATTAATTAAAATTTTATATTAATGTCATTTTTACATGAAATATTATATTACACAATTAATATGAAATCTATTTTTTTATTATCAATGCACTAAAATAATCATAATGTTAAATAAATTTTAAAATAATCGTCAAGCGAAATTTATATTCAAATAAATTTAATCATAAATTATAACTTTTAAATTTATAATAATTAATATCAGTAAATTTAAATCAATTAAAATTAATAAAAAAACTTATAATTTGAAATTCTAGCTTTTAGTCTAATTTAGAAATTTTAACATTAATATTATTTAAATGATATGCTAATATTCCAACTTTACCCCTCATAATGTTGCATCCAACTTTGAAAAAGGTGCTTATTGTATCCAACTTTGAAAGTTAAGGGTAGTGAACTGTTTTTCTCAAAATGGTTGTATAATTTTGTTTTTGAATGAAAGTTGGAGGCTGCAAAACGCAATTAATTAACTCTCTAGAGTAAAATAAAATTTAGAATTTATTTTATTTTATTCAAAGAATTATATTTATCTATCAGAAGGTATCTAAAAATAATATTTTTGAAAAGAGAACGATAGAAATACAAAACAGAAGTACTAGGGTATATATTTATATTGAACAAGAGTGTAGCTGCTCATTTATCATTTCTTTTTATCAAAACGCGGCGCCGTTCTTTGAGCAGAAATGAGGAAGAACCCTAAATCCCCAAAAATGTGTTCACAATCGGCAGAAATAATCGGAGGCAACGGAGATTTACTAGGTCTAATCTTTCCCCGTCTTCCTGTCATATCACTTACCCGATTCAAGTCGGTATCTAAACAATGGCTTGCCCTTATCTCCGATCGCAAGTTCGGCCGTAGGCACACTCTTGGAAACCCTAGCTCTTGCATCCCCTCCGGACTCTTCTTACACAACCCTGTTGTCTTTTTTGACACTACAATTCAGTCAATTTCTCTCTCTGAATTTGGAGGTAAAATTCCTTCTTTATCTGATCCTATAAAACTACCTCATGATGTTTCAATAAAGTCGATGCAGTTAAGGCCTGATGAAAATGTCATGCTGATTGTACAGTCTTGTAATGGGCTGATTTTATGTAGATTCAAACCTAATGGTAACCAAGAGAAGTCCTATTGTGTTCGTAATTTAGTTACGAATGAACTAAAATTTGTACCTTTCCCCAAATTTGATGCTAACAATCATGAATGGATTATTTCTTTTTGTTTGGCTTTTGATCCTTTGGTATCAGCACATTTTAAAGTTATATGTGTTAAGGGAATGAAGGGTATTGGGTCTAAAATTTTGATATTTAGTTCTGAAACTGGTCATTGGAGAGATACCAATGTTACTATGGATGATGATAAGCTGAATTATGCCATCGGAGAGTATTGCCATGGTGCAATTTATTGGATTAAGAGAGGTAGACGACCTAGCAATCTCTCTTGCTATCGTTTCGATATTGAAGCTGAGATCTTGACCGACATTTCTATGCCTCCAACGGCTTATAATTCGAACTTCCGGCATTTTGGAGAATCTTGTGGACACTTGTACCTTGTTTGTGTCGGCGATAGGGCAAAAGTCTTTAATGTGTTCGAGTTGGACCAGGTCAAAATGAAGTGGCTTATCAAGCACTGGGTACATGTTGATCGTCTTATATCTTCCTTCCCGCAGGTTGTTGTAAACTGGAGAAATATTTCAATATTAAGGGTGGTTGGGGGAGAAGAGGAAGAAGACTCAGCTCTTGTGGTAAATATTTCTGGTAAAGTGATTTCCTATAATTTTAAGAGTAAGAAGGTTGAGGTACTGCTATCTGAGCTTGAATGGGAGAAACAAAGTAGCAGGCGTGTACAACATGTTTCTTTTTCTCCAATCTTTTCCGCATATCCCTTCATTGCAACCCTACATCCTCTGTAAGCATATATATAATTAACTATTTGTTGTTTAGAAAAAGTTTAATTCTTAGACAGTCGCAATTATTTTATGTATAATTTTCCCATAGATTTTGCAATACGTACTAACCTAGCTTTCTTGTGATTCATTCTCTTATGGTGGCATGTATTTGAATATATGAGAATTGATATTTTCATGACCCTAATGCAACAATTCCAATATTATTAAACACATAGAAAACATACTATATATTATCTGTGCATTATATATATATTGTGTATTTCGTGCATCTATACTAAAGTGAAGGGACTTATACTTGGTCAACCACAGCTTGATGGAGATTCTAATTCGTTTTTTCCCGTTCTTTCCGATGTTCAGTCCGTCAATAGTCTAGATGTTAGTCCACCTCCAAATATGCACAAGCATATATAGTAGAACGATTACCAAAGATACATATAGGGTCTTGTTCTAATAGAAACTAAATTAGAATAAAAATTAGAAACTAAACCAAAATAGAAAATTGAAGCTAATCGACCCCAATACAAAAAGGTATAATAATCTACCATCTATTCAATAAAAAAAAAGTTATTGTTCACGCTGATGACGTGGCAGTGATGTCATCACGTGAACAGTGAATTTTTTTTCCAAAGTGTTGGGGATCTAATTTGTGACATTTTTTGTGAAGGTGCCCTGGCGGGACCCTTAGAATGAATGAAATATAATTTATTTAGGGTTGATTTCTAGTTTCTATTCTAACTTTGATTTTTATTTGAACGCTAGCCTACATATATACAGTAGAATCATTACCTGTGCTATTTGATACTCCCTCCGTGCCATAATTTGTTTCCTATTTTGACTTTTGGTACTGTTCATTCTAAGCGATTGACTATTAATTTACGCATAATTTATAAGATAAAATATAGTCATGAGTGATCTTGTTGGATTCGTATTTGTGAGTACTTTAATACAGTGAAGTTTTTATATCTATGACTAATACGAAATTCAAGATATTAACGATTGAAAGTGTGTGTTGGCAAACGTGTTTTTATAAACAGGAAACATATTATGAGACGGAGGGAGTATATGGTAAACTAGACCGGAATCTACTCCACTCTTTGGTTCTCCTTAGGGAATGCCTAGTAATTTGTATGTATTTTCTTTTAACCAAAAGAAAGAAAGCAGTAGGAAACAAAGTTCTTCGTTACACAGTTTCCTACAGCTAGCACTGCCTATTTGTGATTTCCACGCCTGATCAGCAGTTACTAGTAATGACAGAAAGCTCTAAGTGACTCTGCAACTTTGTTTAATTACTTGGTTAGTTTCTTACCTTATAAAATAGTGGAGGGTGTAATTAGGACAAATTACTAGCAATTTGCTAGTAGCAAAAATGTTCATTAATTTAAATTAGGAATATTTATATCTTCTAACAGTACATTACAATTTACACCTTCATACATGTGTAGTCAAATACGTTGAACAATGTTTCTTACTATCAGAGACAATTCACAGTTTCACTTTTCATATAAATTCCTATATCATTGACTCGAATATGTTTTGCCGCATTTTTCCAGGGAATAAGGAGGTACAAGCAATGACATCACCCCTCCTCTAAGAAACGGAAAGTAATGGGGATGAAATGTATATGCATTTGGAAAAATGGGCGGCCAGAGCTGTTTGGAAGATTTAGCTGAACTATTTGTAAGGGCAGTTTACATCTTCCAGCTGTATCATTCACAGTGTATTTCAAAATTTATTTCTTCCTCCATATTTTCTTTTCTTAACTGTGATTTGTATTATGTTCTTATACTTCAGCACTAAGTCTTTATCTCTCTAATTGCATGTCAGCCACCTCTTATATATAGTAAAGTTCTATGGAGTACTGTTTTAATTGGAGTAATTGGAGTACATATACGTTCTGCAAATTTTGCAAACTTTATTATTTTGCAAAGCTTATTTTGTGAATATCATTATTTCATTAAAAATCTTGAAAATTTTGTATGTTTTGCTAACAAAATAATGCAAAACGAATTGTTCTGCGAAACACATTTGTGTTGCAAAACATATATGTTCCGATTGCAAAACATAAAGAATTTTCAAGATGAATATATTGCAAAACATACATAATTTTCAAGATTATCAATGAAATTATGATATTCATGTAACAAGGTTTGCAAAAAACTAAATTTTAAAATATTTTGAATGCAGAACTATATGTACTCCAAGTACTCCAATTAAACAGTACTCCATATAACTTTACTCATATATATATATATATATATATATATATATATATATATATATATATATGTATATATTAGTCTGTGATGTGTCTATATGACTATATGCGTTGGTTGCAATTCTCAAGCCCAATATCCATATACATAGTAGAAAGTTCAGTATATAGTGGTTATGTAATTTTGCTATCTTGATCAACTCAATAACTTGTGAGATTATAATTTATTCATGTTTGCCTAGATTTCTTGTTGTTCAGTGTGTTTAATTATACACCCAATTATATGTGACTGCCTACATGGACTTGTTTAATTATGACCCTAGCCCAACATATATATTGCTCAATAACATATGGCTTCAAATAAACCATTTATATATTTTTGATTAGTCAATTAGCCAAATTATTGTATTGCTTTCTTTGCTCTCTTTAGCATCAATTAATTCAGTCCTCTGATTTATAAAAATTTTCCCAAATAATTTTATTAAGATAATTCTTGGGAATTTTTTATCCATGCAATGATGCAAGAATATAAAAAAAACCAAACGTACTCAGTATATCCCGCATGAGCAGGGTCTGAGGGGTAGGATGTACGCAGTCATGCCCCTACATAAAGGTAGAGAGACTGTTTCCGGTTTTTGACCCCCGGCAGGAGTCGAACCCGTAACCTCACTGTTCACGGATTGGGCACTTACCACTGTGAATATGTGTTCAACATAATCTTTAAATAATATTATAAATTATTATTTATTTTTTTGAAAGCATGTCATAAATTATTTAATATTAGAAATTACCCCCTTCATTATAATGTGCTGTAAAACATGAATATAAAATTATAATACATACTTGATAAAGATGTAATCGATAGAGAAAATAGAGAAGGATATATAATTATTAGAAATCGTTTCACCCAAAACCTTAAGGTGTTAGAGGGAGATCTTATATGGATCTTCCCCAACACCTTAAGGTTTTGGTGAAATGATTTCTAACAATAATAGCAAGAGTTATAATAGCAAGAGCTGCCTTTTTAGTTTTACTAGTAGTAGTATGTACATTTTCTTCCGCTCATTGCATTGCAGAAATTTAAGGAAATATAGTTTAACACATGAATGCAGTTTTACTTGCATTGATTAATTGATACATTGCATCAAATGATGTATAAATACATTGATATCTAGATTACAATTTAATTAATTTTTTATTGATGATTCAACAAACATATATATTACCTTATCTAATATCCAATCACCTTCACTTAATTTTTTTTAACGAGATTACTTTGAACTTTATTAGATAAATTAAATAAGTTTCTTCTCCTTTTTTACAATATTTTTTTTTAAAAAAATGTCATTAACAATTGGCCAATGTTTCTTTTAGATTTATAACTTTTATCTTCGTATGGATAGCGTTGCTGAACCTTTCTTCCTTGTTATGACTTGTTTACTGGTAATAACATGTTTCTATATATATGTTCACAATTGATCATTGTTATTATGGATTCTCTTCTTATATATTAAAACTAATTAATTACATAAATATATATTTGATTTAGAATGTTATTAAATCTAAATTATTATGTTGAATTATACTTAATATTCTATTTAGGGTTTTGTGTAATAAAATCTCAAGATTGTTTTTTGAGGAAAACCAAAAATGAAAAGTTGAACAAACATACAAATTAAAATAAATAATAAAGAATGATAAATTTATCATAAACAGTTATATTATTTTTTATAACTTTAGTTATAATTAATTTTTACAAAATTTCTAGTTATTTTTAATTATTGTGTTCAAGTAAACATTATTGTTTTGAAATTAAATAATGCAAATAAAAGGATCATTCATTTTTTCGTATTAAAATTTTTTGTCTTTTCAGAAAAAAAACAATATAAACAATTTATATTGGTTTTATAAGATCTTCAATTAATTTGTAATTATGGAAACCAAACATAAGAAAATTAATAATTGTTTCATCAAAATTTGTAAATATTAAAATTAAATATAAAGAACAAATTTTAGTTATTATAAATTATAGGTGTCATCATAGAGCTCGGGTCAATCCCTTGTAATTCTGTTCCCCCTTTTTAATATATGCAGTTTAGCGGAAAAAAAAAATTTAATTTTGTATATATATTAATAATAAAAAAAGAACATATTTCTACCTAGCTAACACACAAAACAGAAATGACTATAAATTGAATTAAGATGAAAACAAAAGCAGTTAGTAGCAAACAAGTTATCAATGTAACGTATACCTCGTTCATGTCATTTTGTATCATTACTCATAATTTCCTGTTGAAAAAAAGAAAGAAAAGGACAAAAACGAAACAAGAGTTTAGTTTCTGAAAAATGTTTGAAAAGGCATAACCGAAACTTTGATGTTTATCCATTTCATATTGAGATCAAACCCTGTTGTGAGAGAAAATGAGAAAGAAACCTAAATTCTCAGAAATGTATTCACCATCGGCAGATGTAATTGGAGGCAATGAGGACTTTCTTAGTCAAATATTTCCACATCTTCCAGTCAAATCACTGAGCCGATTCAAATCAGTATCCAAACAATGGCTTGCTCTCATCTCCCATCGTGACTTCTGCCTTAGTCACGCTTGTAAAAACCCTAGCTGTAGCATCCCTTATGGGATCTTCTTCTACAACCCTAGTCTTATAGATCTGTGGTTCTGCAACTATTTCTCTACAGATGAGTCAAATAACTCAGTTTCTCCCTCTAACTCATTGAGTGGTCAGATTCCTGCTTTTCCAGATCATTCAATTTATTCAGTTTCTCTCTCTGGATCTGTGGATAAGATGCCATCTTGTTCCAATCCTGATGATGTTTCAATCCAGACGACCATGGAGTTACTTCCTGGTGAGAATACAATGAAGATGGTACAATCATGTAATGGGTTGAATTTATTTCAATTCAACACTTCTGATCAAGGCATAAAGTTGTACTGTGTTCGTAATTTGGCTACTAATCAACTGAAGATGGTACCTTTACCCAAGTTGTATGAAGATCACCCGATTGCTACCTGTAATTTGGCATTTGACCCTTTGGCATCACCACATTACAAGATTGTTTTTGTCAAGGGCGGAGGAATATCGTTTGGATCTCGGATTTTAATATATAGTTCTGAAACTGGTAACTGGAAAGATGCCAATGTTCCAAGGACTGGAATGTCAGTGAAATTTGCCAAAGGAGTATATTGCCAGGGTGCAATTTATTGGGTTGGGAATGATTTTTCAAGCAGTTACTGCTATCGTTTTGATATTGAAGCTGAGAAGTTGACAAAAATCTCCATGCCTGTTCGTCAAAGGGGTGGTAATTTATACTTCAAGTACTTTGGAGAATTCAACGGGCGCTTGAATCTTGTTTGCTCCCGCAACTTCGCTGCAGCAAAAATGTTTTCTATCTATGAATTGGACCAAGTTAGTGAGAATTGGTTTGTTAAGTTTCGGGTAAATATAAGTCGTTTGACATCTTCGTTCCCAGAGGTTGTTGTAAAAGGATTGTTTAACGATTCACAATACGCATTCTCCATATTGTGTGTTGTGAGCGGAGAAAGGGATGAAGATTCATCTCTTGTCATGACTATCCCGGGCAAAGTTGTTTCATACAACTTGAAGAGCAAGAGAGTTGATGTGCTATCTGAGCTTCCATCATTGAAACAAATGAACTTTCATGGTTCTAATGCGTATCCGTTTGTTCCAACCCTATATCCTGTGTGAGCACACACTATTCAGTAAAAGGTATGTGTTTTAGTTCTCAATGCACATATATTAATATTCACATATCATCTTTTTTGTTTACTTAAATTTTCGTTTGGCTTACCATATATAGACCAAGTTTTTACGTTTAAGTTGGAACATTTGGAATATATACCATGTCTATGACCCCAATTCATCATCATGCATGTATATTCTAATTTTCCTAGATAGCTTCCTGGTGTTTCATGTCAAAAGGGTTCGCTTATTAAATTGTCTGATTTGTATGTGCTTTATGTTGAAATTAAACAAAATAACTGAATCATACTAACAAGAACATTAATAATGAAAAATAAGCAATAAGAAAACTGATCGATATGTACAAGATCAAATTAATACTCTAAAAACTACATTGTATTCTCTTCTCTTGATATGAAAATAATAGATTACATTGTTTAAATAGGAAAAAAAAACTAACCATTACAAACTAAGGATAAGAATGATGATTTGATATAGAGCGGGCAATCGGATCGTGTCGTGTACTTTCGTGTCGTGTACTTTCGTGTTTTCGTGTACTCGTACCTAAATCCGGAAACGACCCGAAATAATTTCGTGTACCCATTTACCCGAACCGTACACGAAACGAAAATTTTCGTGTTTACACGAAACGAAACGAAAAGTACACGAAATGATTCGTGTACTTTCGTGTAACCGAAACGACCCGAAACGATTTGTACACGAAATGTATCCAAAACATTGAAATTCAGCTTAAAAAAAGAAGGAAAGGTCAATTAAAGACAAACAAAGGTCTTAAAATTAAATTACAAATAGTCCATGCATCTGATTCAGCTTAAAATACAAAGTACTGAAACATAATAATTAATACAGACAATGCCAGGCTCAACAAAAGGATGACAAATTGTTCCAGAGTGGAATTAAATTTAAGATTACAAAAAAAGTCCATTCTCTGGCAATTGAGAATTTCTTCTTGATTTGGTCTTAAGCCCTTCCTGTAAAAATCAAACAAATGGAAATCACTAAAAGATAATCACTAAAATATAAGCTACAAAAATAAACTAATCAGACCAACTTGCAGTGGGATATTTCATATTTACCTTGTAAGGGGGGGACTGAAGTTTCATTGCCGAAATCAGAGTCATCATTAAGCGCAAATCAGACAAATAGTAATAAATCGGACATAAATAATCGGACCCAGAGAGGAACAAATAAGGAGAGGATGTGAATTACCAGATCGATGTTTATATTGTTATCATCCATTTGGATTTTGGAGACTTAGGTATTAGGTTAAAGACGAGAGAATAAAGAGAGGAGAGGCGGATGAGAGAAAAATATGAGAGAATAAAGAGAGGAGAGGCGGATGAGAGAATAAAGAGGAGGAAACCCTAAAATATGTTGACCCTTGACTGATGACTCCCCACTTGCCTGGTTACCCTTATAAAAATAATATATATATATATATATATAATAAAAATATATATAAGATATTTCGTGTACTTTCGTGTACTTTCGTGTACCCAAAATGAAAACCCATATCCGACACTAAATCTATCGTGTAATTTCGTGTTCGTGTACTTTCGTGTTTCGTGTACTAAAAATCAAAACCCATATCCATATTTTTTCGTGTCGTTTCGTGTCGTGTTCACGTGTCGTGTACCAAATTGCCAGGTCTAATTTGATATCATCTTATCTCTTATCTAATTCTTATCTTACCTTTTATCATCTTATCTTTCATCTCTTAATTATGATTGACCAAATTGTGTTGACATATCAACACTTTATTTTTCCTGATTTTCCTCCATGTTAATCTACAAGTTTAGATTAATTTTCCAACAATCTCTCCCTTGATCTAAACTTGTCTCGTGCAATCCTTCTAAGCCGTATGACTTTTAAACTGAGCCCATATGGCTACTGAACTGAGCCCGTATAGCTATTGAACTTCTATGCCCGTCTGGCACTTCAACTTGTTTGCCCGTGTGGCACTTTTCGTGTTTGCCCACCTGGCAATCAACTTTGCCCATCTGGCAATCAGTCTGTATGACTTTCGTTTTGTCCGTCTAACATTACTAATTCGCCAACCCGTTTGGCTACTACTGTGCCCATCTCGTTCTGCATGGCTAAAAGCCACTCTATCTCGTTTTCTGCCTTAATTAAGCTTCTCCGGCATCGCCTCGTCTTTCTTGGCAGCCCCATACTACACTTGCATCCCATACTACACTTGCAGCTTTGCCACCATCCTTCTGCAACGCCTACCGGAAACTACCTCCTTCCAACAATCTGCACACCATCTGTTGTAACAAAAAAAACGAGTTCCTCTTCTTCAATAACAAAATCATTCTTCTTCCTGCTCCTCTTGCTGAGGAATCCGCCTTTGGCCTTCTCAGCTCTTGGAGCTTCTTGTTTGAAATCATTTGCTACGCCCGACCGCTTTGATACCATGTTGAAATTAAACAAAATAATTGAATCATAATAACAAGAACAATAATGAAATAAGCAATAGGAAAACTGATATGTACAAGACCCAAATCCTGTAAAAATTACATTGTATTCTCTTCTCTTGTATTATTATTATTATTATTATTATTATTATTATTATTATTATTATTATTATTATTATTATTATTATTATTTTATTATAAAAAAATTATAATATCTAGCTTATCGTATAAAATATTCTAATTAGTGGTGTACAATTAATAACAATTTTAAGAATATATTCTAATAATCAAACATATAGGAGATTATTTATCGAATTTGTTTATGAACAGAATGAACTCCAATACTCAGCATGCTAACGAGTTTAATTTATCGAACATGTTCATGAGCTATATTCACGAGCATGTTCACGAACTATGTTCACGGACACATTAATCGATTTTGTTCTCGAGTCATCGAGGCGAATTTTACTGTGATCAATTTCAACTCTTTTATTAATCAATCCTTAAAATTTTGTTCATGATCGACTTATTTATTAATCGAATAGAACCGGATCGAGTTTTTTTTAATTGAACCGTTCACGAGTGTATCGGTTACTAATGCTACCAATTATCTGCCTAATTTATTTATTTTTTTGTTAGATTAGTGCCTGAATGCCATAGGTATTTTGTGTATTCCTAAAAACAAGGATTGTTTTGGTATTTAATTATTGAATTATTTAAAAATATTTTATATAAAATATACCTGTTTTTGGTCGTCGGTCCTCAAATTTTTTAGAATACTGTAGATACAATTAAACCATAAGCTTTTATTTAAAATAATAATAAAAATAACAATAATTATTTTATTGCTATAAATTCATTTTTCTAGAAATGTAAAAAGAGATATTAAGTACCAATTAATATGCGCTAGAAAAAAAGTATCAACTAATATCAATATTTATATATATCTTAAAAATTACTTATATACTATTATTAGATTAAACAAAAAATCTACCATTATTTCTATATTCTTTAGTCTAGCAAAAGAAGAATACATTTCCAATTATAGGTTAAAGTTGTAACAACTTTAAATATTTACAGTAAAATATAATAGATTGTCAATGTTTTTCTTAGGTCCCGTAAGAGGGCTATTTTAAGCTAGAAGGGGGGTTGAATAGCTTAATATCCAATTTAAAAATTATTATGGCGTTTTAAAATATTTTTCCCTTTTTAAAATATTTTACCAAGTCATTAGCATTTACAAGTGCGGAAAATAAATGACAAGGAAAGAAAATACCACGCAGGAGATTTTATCCTGGTTTGCGATGACGCAACCCCTAAAGGATTCGCTCACCCCTACTCCAGTTCCCGAGCTCCTCTCCAGACTCGAGATTTTCCATTAAAATAAACTCGCTCCTTTAATAGGCGGAGAACCCTTTACAACCTTACAGATATTTGTCTTGGTGCGTAACTACTCGTTACCATCTCAAAATAAATGCGAACAAATACAAGACTCATCTTGATGCGTAACTACCCGTTACCACCTCAAAGTCTTTGTAAAAACCTACACAACTTATCTTAGACAACACATCCTGGCTACTTCTTCAAAGTTGATGTAAAACCTTGGTGTAGACTACTGATTCTTGGCTTTTGTAGGTCTTGGGTCTTAGATGATAGGTCTCGGGTCTTTCCTCTTCCTCACGGTGCGAAGACCACTAACTCCCCGTTAGTACGTCTTGGACTTGGGTCTTAGAACGAGAATCACCTCACTTCAACTTCACCTCACTACAAAGACAAGCAATATCTACGAAACAAATATGATGAATGATATATAAAGTTTGGATTAGTATGTTACGGTACTAGAACCAAAGTTAATTAACTTTAATATTCGTAGAAGAATATTAAGTTATATTGTTATGTTTTAAATATACTTTCTTTGATATTAAATTATAATCAAAGTATACTTTTAACTACTCCAAATATATATAAAGATGGATGGAGTAATATTGGAAGTCCTTATTAAAAGCTACAGTGCTTTAAGGCTTCGATATGTATACCTTTCTTAGACTAATATAACGTCAAGGTATACGTATAACTTCTTGCACGAGCCACGACAAATACTAAACGTAAATGCAATAAAACAAGTGGCTAGGATAGTGCTTATTATAAGTTTATGTTGTACGAAGTATTTCTTAAAGAATATCCCACGGAGCACTGTAGATGCTAGTTGGGAATTCGAATAAATATTTTTCGTTACAACTTGACTTATGTCAAATATCAATACTCCGGTAAGATGAGATAAAAATGTAGATCTCGGAGTATGTTGATATATAAAGTCCTTTAAGCTAATATGCTTAAGGCTTTTAAGATGTATACTTTCTTTTGACTAAATACAAGTGTCAAAGTATACTTTTCTTTTACTTCTTGCACTAGATTAGTTCTAGCCACTAACAAATAAAATTAATTGCAATAAACAAGTGGCTAAACTTGTGCTATAAGAAGTATTTATTGAACGAAGTATTTCTTTAAAGAATTTCTCACGGAGCACTAAAGATGCTAGTTGAGAATCCGTAAAAATACTTAATCGTTACAACCTCGACGTATGTCGTATAATTTTTTTCTCTTTTAATAAAGATACTTTTGGAATCGTATAGATCCAAGAATAGAGATTAAGATGGAGTATAGAAGTTAAGTTAAAATCTCAAATATAAATATTGTCGTTAAGACACAAAGACGAAGCTAAAACTTACCACCTTTGGAAAACGATCGGAAAAGTTTGCTGAAAAAATTCGCCGGAGGTTCGGTCGGATTTTGGCACTTGGTCGAACTTTGGGCAGCCCTTCGGTAGGCCGGAAAGTGGTAGTAGATGAGCTTGCTTGGTGGGATTAAGCTTGGTTGGGTAGAACTAAGCTTGTTGAACAAAAACCTTGTATATGTGGATATATATTTAAGAGAGAGAAGGTTTTTGAGATGAAGTAGATGAAGAGAGTGTTTGAATATTGAAGAGAGAGTCTACTTCAAAAATCCCAGCAATTCTATGACTCTTAGCTTGTAGAGAAATGGGTGTGTGGAGGGGGTGTTTATAGATAAGGTTGGGTGGAACTAATGGTGGAGATTGAATGGAAAATGAGTGGATGAGATTAGAATCACTTGAATTGCCAACATGGAAAGTGGTTTGTGTTTCTTGGCAAGTGGATGCTAGCAAAGAAAATAATATCCCAGCACTTTGAATCTATAATATAATATTTCACTCGTTCTAATTAACGAATAAATACGAACCAATTATTGTTAATTAAATACCCGATAAATACGAAAACACCCAATAAATAAATATAAAATTATGGAGCACTTAAGAATATTATAAAATAATATTCTGGAAAGTTTGGTCAATTTTTGTCAAGGTTGACTTGGTTAAATGTGGTCAATTGTTGACTAAATGTCTTGATTTTCGTGCCCGGACGAAAATTCTTAAACAATTACGAAACTTTAAACATGCATATGAAATAGTATTTAAATGATCAATCTCAAGTTTCAAGTCATTCTAGCAAGTGGAAGTATTTTATTTGAATTTAAAACGATTAAATCAATTTTCGGTTCTGAATAAAATATGATTGGTCTTTTCTTGAAAAAGATAAATCTTTTGACCAATGTTTTGACTAGAATAAATACTTAGAATATATTTCCTAATATATAAAACATTTTGAGAGTGTAGGAAGTATTTTTAAATGAATAAAGTAATTTTTTCCGAAATATAATATATTTGATAAGTGGGAGAAAAGTAATTTTTAAATGAATATAATATATTTGAAGGGTAAATATTTTGAGTGTGAAGACAGAATATTTTTCGAATAAAAACTAATCGTTTTTGAATTTAGCACGAGTTCTCTAAAGAATATTAAATCTCTAATATTCTTTGTTCGAGCTTGTCGCAACGAAGATCTAAAAAATATCACACCTTAATATTTCTTCTTCGATCTTATTGCCTTGGTGTAGAGATATATTCCGTAAAATATATTTTGATTTTTCACCAAATTGGAATATCTCTTATGATTAAAAATAGGATGATAGATTTTGCTAGACTTGACCATTTGACTTTTGACCGAATCGGTTAAATAAATGATCTAAATGATCTAGTGGAGAGGATTCTACGTGTATTTAAATTTTATGTTAAATTGTACAAATATCAACATAAATATTATATCGAAGATATATATCCTTTCAGTTTTATATTAAACAGCATGTTTTAATTTATTCTCTAATTTTAAAGTATTTTTTAATAATCTTTGAAAATGTTGATGGTAAATTAATTAAAAAATTCGTAGTGTTTATGTGTCTTCTTTTTTTTGCCAAAGTGTATGTGTCTTTTAAGCTCCACGTCATTGGATCGAAGATCTTTAGTAGCTAGGTTTTTCAAAAAAATTATTCCACCACTATCATTTATTTTGAAAAATATATAAAATCAAATTATTTCAATATTGATTATTTTTTTCACGTTATGATCTTTATTGGAAAAAAATTGCACATTGGTCCTTTTACCATGGTTGTTAAAACCAACGAAATTAAAAGCTTTTTAATCAATATGAAAGTTTTATTTGGGAAAGAAGTAGTCAAGTAACCGACATTTAACTCATGTTTTAACAAATAAAAAATGTGTATAAATTATTTTTCTTTTCTATAAAAAATATTTAATTCCTTTCCATATAATAGATAAAAGGGTTATTTACAAAATGTATATGTTTTTAACTTTCTTTTACGGTTTTACTATCATTAACTTTCTCTTCCAATTCTATACTTTTACTTTTACAAAAATACTACCAACTTTGTTTTTAACTTTTTATTTTTTTTAAAATACATTTGCAATCTTTGCAACCTCATTTGCAACTTCAGAGCGGCTCCAACCGTGTGCGTTGAAAATGAGATTGTAACTGAAAACTGGAAGTTGCAACTCAAAACTGGAAGTTGCAAATGTGATTGCAACTGAAAACTGGAAGTTGCAAAAGTTAAGCAGACGAATTTCTGATTGTAAATTCCAGTTTTCAGTTGTCATTTTCGACCAATTTTTTGAATTACATATATAGGGTCTTGCTCAAATGAGAATCCTCACTTATGCTGAGATATGAGATCTAATTCTAGCCACATAGATTTTTTATATCTAAATTAAATCCTAGCCACACAATTAATAATTTAATTTTTTTATCCTTCATTTAATCCACCATCATCTTCCACAATCATTTCTTCCCTACTCACGTCACCTTCTCCGGCAACAAATTCCGGCCAACCGAGAAAATCACCACACTGCCGCCACCTCCGGCCACCACGCCGCCGCCACCACCAACAAAAATCACCACCTTTTATAAATAGAAAATTACCGCACTCCGCCACCTCCGACCACCACACTGCCTCCGCCACCACCAAAAATCACCGGCTAAAAACAAAAATCACCGCGACCAAAACCACCCCAAACCACCACTTCACCGCCATCACCTCCGACCACCACTAACAAATCACCGATAACAGCCCGAAGACCACCACAACACAAATTAAACAAAGTAATTAACAAAAAGACCATTGTATAATTCGTGTAACTTATACACGAATGAAAGTATCTCCACTGCTGAAATCACTATTTGCCTTATTTGAATTCAGTTTAATTTTTTTAATGATTTGTATAATTGTCTCCGTGTGTGATTTTTACAAGAGTACTCGTTCGTTTTCTGAATCCAGATGCGTATGTTGCAACATCATTGCAGGCAAACTGCCCAACAGATCGGAGATAAAGATAAAATAAAAGGAACATATCGAAGATGAAGTGACGCCACGACGGGGAGGTAAGCGGGGGGAAAAGAGAGAGAGAGAGAGGATGAACAAAGGCGATGGTCGGTGGGCGGTGGCGGACCTGGATGTATCGCATTTGCCGGAGCTGAGATGTGTTTTCCAGTGGTGATTAATGGTGGCGGCGATGGCAGCGGTGGCGGAAGAGCGGGGTGGCGGGGGATGAGGATGGGTGGAGGCAGTCGGGGGTGGGTGGTGGGGGCTTTTGCCTGTTGGTAAAGATATTGTGTTGGATATAGTAATGTAAATATATGGTTAGGATTTAATTTAGATTTATAAATGGAGGGTTGTGATTAGATATCTCATAACTTATTTTAATTATGGGTTCTCATCTGAGCAAAACCCTATATATATATATATATATATAAAATTCAGAAAACAGGTTGAAAATGACAACTGAATATTGGAACTTGAACTTCCAGTTTTCAGTTTTTGGTTGCATATAAGGTTGCATATGAATTTGCTACGCAACCTCATATGCAACTTTATATGCTATATAGGGGAGCAGACGAATTTCCGATTGCAAGTTCCGGTTTTCAGTTGTCATTTTTGACTAGTTCTTTGAAATCTATTATATATATATATATATATATATATATATATATATATATATATATATATATATATATATATATATATAATAGATTTGAAAAAAACTGGTCGAAAATGACAACTGAAAATTGGAACTTGAACTTCCAGTTTTCAGTTTTCAGTTTTTGGCAACTTTTGGGACCTCATTTGCAACTTCCGGTTTTCATTTGCAACTTCCAGTTTTCAGTTGCAACTTTTGCAACCTCATTTGCAACTTCCATTTTTTAGTTGCAACCTCATTTGTTGCAACCTCATTTGCAACTTCCAGTTTTCAGCTGCAACCTCATTTGCAACTTTTAGTTTTCGGTTGCAACTTTATTTGCAAACTCTTTTGCAACTTCCAGTTTTTAGTTGCAACCTCATTTGCAAATTCCAATTTTCAGTTGCAACCTCTTTTGCAACTCACACGGTTGGCGCCGCCGTAAAATTGCACATGAGGTTGCAAAACGTATTTTTAAAATTAAGAAAAGTATGGTGGTAATTTTAGAATTTTAGAAAGTTGGACTGTATATTTTTAAAAGTCCAATAGTTGACATAGATAGTTTTGAACTTATCCCTAGATAAAATGCAAATTTGTGGTACATGTGAAAGCATGTTATATCGGGTTTTATATCCAATATTTCATATTCTTTAAATTTCTTTAATTAAGGGGTGTTTGGGGATCTTTTTTTGAGAATAAGTCAATTTATTTCAAGACAAAGTTAGAGATTCCTAATTTTTTCCTGGAAAATGTTAACCTTTTCCAGAAAAAGGTTGACTTTTTTTTTGCAACCATTACTACACATTTAAACTTAGGAGACACCACTTGCATAGCGTTTTTTGGGAAGTGCTATGCAAGTATGTTACTTAAATAGCGTTTTTGGAAAAAATGCTATGTAAGTAATTTTTATTTTTTTGCAAAATTTTTATGCAAATACTTACATAGCGTTTAATTACGAAGCGCTATGTAAGAATACACTTAGATAGCGTTTTTGAAAACGTTATGGTAAGTTCTGTATTTTAAGTAATATTTTTTTAATTTTCGTAAATTTATAAATATTTGTTTACTCTTAGATAGCGCTTTTGAAAGAGCTATCGTAGTTAACAAGGATTATTTTAGAATAATACCCAATACGTCAATACGTGCAATTCATTAATTCATCTCAAATGACCTAAATTACCTAAGTTCGCCGCTCTCAATTATCTCTCCCTCTCCCTCGCCTCGCCGCTGTCAATATCTCTCTATCTCCGTCAGATTCATATCTCTGACTCTTCGATTTAATTTGATTTGGGTATTCTCTCTGACTCATCTTCAAAATGTTTCGCTGTATCTTCAATCTAAATCGTTTGTCATGTATAAATGAAATCCAGGGTATTCTCTCTCTCTCTCTCTCTCTCTCTCCCATCTCCCTCTCTTTCTCGCTCTCTCTTCCTCTCTCGCCCTCCCTCTCCTCTCTCCTTCCCTCTCTCTCTCCGTGTAGGCGTTTGTTTTTTTGTTAAGTTATGATTTGTTATAGGTTTTCATGATTTGTTATAGGTTTTCGATTCGGTGATTGAGTATTCTGTCAAGACAATTGTTGTTGTTCTGTGTGTTCTTCAATTAATTGTAAGGTTGTTCCATGTGATGATGAAGCTGTTTTGTCAATTGGTGGTTCGATTTCGAGTTGTGATATTGCGGAACTGGTGGAAGCTTGTGCTGATATTTTGGGTAAATTTTTGTCATTCTGGGAATATTGAAAGAGACTAATTCCATTTGTTTGATACTCCGTTAAACCCCTTTCAATATTAGTTCGATTATCTCTATTTTTTTCAATTGTAGTAATCTTTTTTGTTCGATTGTTTTAACAGATCTTGGAGCTTAGAGCCTGTTCAAGTAGTAGCATCTTCGTTTTCATCTTGAACATAAAGTAAGTATTTTTCTTTAATTCTTTGGCACGATGTACTTCAACTTTGATTGGGCTTTGTGGCTGACATTTTGTTTCCACGTGCAGCGTCTCTCTGTGCTGGACTTCCTGAACAAAGAAGTTGTCAAGAAACAAACCAATTTAACTTCCTGAGATCATGTTTGTTCCATTAATATTAAGTGAAATTAAATAAAAAATCTCAGAGTTGGAGTTTTATAAGTTGTTATATGTAGTAAAGTGTATAAACATAAGAAGTTCACATGTGCATTGCACAATATAGGTGATAGAAACTAGTTTTGTTAGGTCACTGTAATCTGCTTTGGTGAAGGTATCTTTCATGTATGAAGAGGTACCACTGTGTGTAAACTGTATGCTTTGTTAAATAAGTGTGAAGAACACTGCATCCTTTGTTAAATAAGTGTGAAGAACACTACATGTAATCTGTTAGTCTGAGATTTATCATTCATCTAAGATATGTGAACCACATGTTTTATTTGATTCATTTAGACAGTGTTGCATATTGGAATGGGTGTTAAAGCTTCTACCCTTCCCTCTCTGCAGGTTGATCCAAACATAGGAGTTGCATTGTATGAGTCGGATGACATTATCAAGTATCTGGTTGAAAAATATGGTCTGTTGCATATCTCATCAATAGCTAATTGATATCTGCAATTCAAGAAGTTAGCTAATTTGTTGAGAATCACTTGTCATCAGAATCACAAACATGGGATTCCCAGCCATTGCTAGCTTGTCAATACTTTAAAAATGTTAGGAACTTTTTGGTAGCTGCAGTAAAGTTAACGCTAACAACTTTTGAAGCACCTGTTCTCGAAAGGGTGTGTGACAAACTAACTTCACTTTTGATAGAATTTATTACTATTCGACTATTCGTGTATCTTACTTTTGCAGATGGTTGACTAATGTATCTTATTAGGATACCCACGAACTTGAAGGTTAATTCCCCCCGTTTATCTAATTGGTCATTTACTGGTTTACATTCTAGCTGGATGCTTGTTACATACTTTAGCAGTACATATTCTACTAAGATGATTCATATGAGCTATAGATCTAATTGGCTATTTCTAAATGTGATTGAGTTTGTGGTAGTTGCATGTATACTATTATTACCTTACCTTTTTATTCACGAGTTACATTCAATTTCTTTCAAACATCCTTTGTATATATCTTCTGAAACTAAAGTATTTATGTGAGGTGTATGGAAAATATCCCGAAACCCTGGCAAGTTGGCAAAGTCTTGATTGAATTTCTTCGTTTCTTGTGGATATTGCAGATTTAATAGTTGCGACTCTTGCTGAATGTTTGGTAGATAAAAAGGAAAACATAGATGCAACCCTTCTTGCTTCCTTTCGCAATGGGAATCTGGTATTTTTTGTATATTGCTATTTTACGTAGTTCAGTTTAGATATAGAGGACTAGATTTTTAATATGAAGTGGCCCCATTGCAGGATGCAATCAATCTATTATGCCAGACTATGTCAAGTTGTTTGGAAGGACAAGTTCAAAACATGCTAGCATATGAGGTAATTGATGAATTATTGCTGTAGTCGCACCTTAATTATTTCTTGCATAATTGTGAAATCCTTGCCTGGAAAAATGAAACCAATTTTTACACTGGAAGGTCTCTGTGCAGGTATATATCATCATATGTTGCCGGGTTCAGAGAAACGGCGCAAAAAATCAATTGAGGTGATAGCAAGGAAGTCAATGTGTGATTTAAGTTTAGAATAAAGAATGTTATCTCTTTGTAATTTTTCCATCTTGCTATAAATGAAGCTCATGTTGAGCATAAGTTAGCACTTACACGGAGAGATACTATTTAATTTTAAGTCTTTATGAAAGTTAATTATTTGTTTGGGATCTATTTTATAAGTTCATCATTTAATTTGAGTTTCTAGTTTGTGTTATTGGAATTGGCAAGTTTTTTTTTTGTTTGTATTTGATTTTTAGGGATATATCATGTTAACAAAATGGCAGAGAATATATAAAATTAAAAAAAAATTAAAAAATTAAAAAATAAAAATATACTTGCATAGCGTTTTACAAAGCACTTTAGAAGAACATGCACTTAGGAAACACTTACTTCAATAGTGCTTCTGAAAGCGCTATCTAAGAACAGCACTTAGAGAGCGGCAAAAAAAACGCTATTTAAGTGATTTGAACTTGCATAGCGGTGGCTTATACAGCGCTCAAAAGCGCTATGCAAGCCTTAAAAAAAGCGCTATGCAAGTTCAATTTTGTAGTAGTGAACTTATATAATCTCAAACATACATTAAATTTTTACCTGAAAATAAGTTCAAAAGAACTTATTCTAATTCTAGCCAAATAGGCCATAATATATTGATTACTTGCAAAAGATATATAATATAAAGTAATGATTATAACACAAACAATTTTTTTTATACATATAATATTTATAATTTATGATTATTTTTACATTTGTTATTGTTTGTAAACTTTTAAATAATGTTTTTTCGTTACATTCATTTTAGTCAATTTTTAATTTTCTTTAAAAATGATCATATAGATATATTTCTAAATTATTAAATATTTTGTTCAAACACATTGTTGTAGTAATGGTAATATTTTGTATTAATTATCAAGCGGTCAAATTTTATTTAATTTATTTGTTTTAGAGTAACGTTAATTGCGTTTTGCACCCTCCAACTTTCATTCAAAAACAAAAGAGTAATTAGCACTTTGCACCCCTTTACTATGAGCGTTTTTTCGATTTGGTCTTGCATTATGTATTTCGGCACTTTGCACCTCTATGTTTAATTCTCGCTTCATTTTGCACCCTGTTGACCAAATTCCGTTAATTTTGACTGTTAAAGTTAAAATTGGCGAGGGTATAACTGGAAAAAAATATACAACTTCTTCTTTCCCCCTTTCCGTTCACCACCAACAGCCTTCCTCCGGCCGTATTTCCACCAACCACCAACCCAAAACCTCTTTACCTCCACCCCGGCCCACCTGCAATTCCCTTCCACCCATCTCCTTTTTACTCTCACCAACACCTCACCTCTGTTTGTCCCTCCTCTTCCATCCGCCACAGCCCCTACTCCAATCTCCCACCTTCGCCCGCCTGCCTTCTATTCCTTTCCGCCTCACCACCTGAACAAACACCAGCAAGACCTAACACCACCAAAGTCCCCAGCAATACCAACAACTTCTCCTATGGCTGTTAATTGAACAAAACAAGTCCCCAGCAAGACCAAAGTAGTAGCTCTTATCATCCACAACTTCATTCGAGACTTGAAGCCATTGAACTCCTTATTTTCTCCATTCTTTTTCTACTACCCTTCAATCCCATTACTGTTTGCCACCTCCTTCTCCTCTTCTTTTCTCCCCCCCTCCTCAATCCTCTCAATCTCATCTTTTATACAAACACAAACACATATACATAGCTAACAGATTCATTCACCAAAAAAGCAAAAAAGACAGCAACTTTGTCACACAATGTAAACAAAACCCATGATTAAAACACAATTACCCTATTGATTCAATCAATACACACTTAAATACAAAATGGGTCAGAGTAAATTAATGAAAAAAGTTAAAATTATGGATAAAAGTGATGAATTTTACGATATGGGTTGGCCGGAATCTAGAAATATCGGCGATGAGGGGAGAGAGAGAAGAAAGTAAGAAGTGAATGAATGAAGACAAAGAGAGGAATCGTGGGGAGCACAAATAATAAAGAAGAGTTGGAGTAGTAGCCACTAGGGGTACTGTATATACATACATACAAAATATACATACAGCTCTTTCAGATATTCGCTAGAAGATTGAGAGGTGAAGAGGCTGTATTAAAATGGATGATGAAGATGATGTATATATACATAATATATAGCTATTTTTCCAGTTACATATTTTTTTTTCCAGTTATACCCTTGCAAATTTTAATTTTAACAATCAAAATTAACGGAATATGGTCAACATGGTGCAAAACGAAGCGAGAATTGAACATAGGGGTGCAAAGTGCCGAAATACATAATGTAAGACCAAATCGAAAAAACGCTCATAGTAAAGGGGTGCAAAGTGCTAATTACTCAAAACAAAACTATACAACCATTTTGTGAAATGTAATTTACTACACTTGACTTTTTTTTTTTTTGCTAAACTGGATATATTAAAAGGAAACGAATTTACAAGGGATTGACCCTAGCTCTATGACAAACCATAGAGATGTCTATCTAAGAGCAAATTATGAAAATACAATGAGCATCCTTACATAGTTAGCCATCTACTATAAGTAATATTACAAGCTTTTTTTAGAAACCAAGTTGAAGCAGCCAAGCGAACCTTGATATCCAGGACAATACCATTCAGCAAGGTTGCAGGAAATATGATGCTTTTGTTGTGAGCTCTACAATTTCGCTCCCTCCACAAATGATAAGCAAAGACCTGTAATGCTAGTAAAGCCAGATGTCTAAGAACCGGGTCTGTAATATGAAGCCAAGAGTACAGGAGTTGCTGCCAAGAGGTGGTCTGCGTAGACAGGCCCAGCATATCCCCCAAATGCGATAAAATTTGGTGACTCTACGAACAGGAAATGTGAAGGTGGTCTAAAGATTCCCGTCCTCCAACACAAAGATAACAGAGATCGATAACATCCATACCAAAAGTAGCAAGTCTTTGAAGAGTATTAATTCGCCCGTGGCACACCAACCATAGATGATGTGCATATCTGGGAACTGCTAGTCTATGCCAAACGCCTCTAAACCAAGTGACAATTGGTTTTTTATTTCGGATACTGTCCCATATGTGCCAGATTTTTATTTTACGAACTGCACGGCCATCCCACATGATTACATCAGGCTTGTTAAGATCAAAAGAAGGATTGTTAAAATCAAGTAACCATTGCATGAGCACAGGATTTTGGTGATGATGCCTGGTATTAGGAGTTGGCAAGATCCATGTTCCAGTTGCAATAAGATCATGGATGGTTGTCGAATGCGAAGAAGCAGCCTGAGATATGATGGTATCATGCTTCGAAGTAGCATGATATCAACATGCACCCCTTTGACAAGTTTCCCTTAAAATTGTTTGTTACCTTTATTATTTTGAAGGGTAAAATTGGAATTTGAATAATAATTTTAACAACTTAAATTTTAAATTAATTAAAATTTTATATTAATGTCATTTTTACAAGAAAAATTATATTACACAATTAATATGAAATCTATTTTTTTATTATCAATACACTAAAATAATCATAACGTTAAATAAATTTTAAAATAATCGTCAAGCGAAATTTATATTCAAATAAATTTAATCATAAATTATAACTTTTAAATTTATAATAATTAATATCAGTAAATTTAAATCAATTAAAATTAATAAAAAAAACTTATAATTTGAAATTCTAGCTTTTAGTCTAATTTAGAAATTTTAACATTAATATTATTTAAATGATATGCTAATATTCCAACTTTACCCCTGTTGCATCAACTTTGAAAAAGGTGCATATTGCATCCAACTTTGAAAGTTAAGGGTAGTGAACTGTTTTTCTCAAAATGGTTGTATAATTTTGTTTTTGAATGAAAGTTGGAGGCTGCAAAACGCAATTAATTAACTCTCTAGAGTAAAACAAAATTTAGAATTTATTTTATTTTATTCAAAGAATTATATTTATCTATCAGAAGGTATCTAAAAATAATATTTTTGAAAAGAGAACGATAGAAATACAAAACAGAAGTACTAGGGTATATATTTATATTGAACAAGAGTGTAGCTGCTCATTTATCATTTCTTTTTATCAAAACGCGGCGCCGTTCTTTGAGCAGAAATGAGGAAGAACCCTAAATCCCCAAAAATGTGTTCACAATCGGCAGAAATAATCGGAGGCAACGGAGATTTACTAGGTCTAATCTTTCCCCGTCTTCCTGTCATATCACTTACCCGATTCAAGTCGGTATCTAAACAATGGCTTGCCCTTATCTCCGATCGCAAGTTCGGCCGTAGGCACACTCTTGGAAACCCTGAGCATCCCCTCCGGACTCTTCTTACACAACCCTGTTGTCTTTTTTGACAGTACAATTCAGTCAATTTCTCTCTCTGAATTTGGAGCTAAAATTCCTTCTTTATCTGATCCTATAAAACTACCTCATGATGTTTCAATAAAGTCGATGCAGTTAAGGCCTGATGAAAATGTCATGCTGATTGTACAGTCTTGTAATGGGCTGATTTTATGTAGATTCAAACCTAATGGTAACCAAGAGAAGTCCTATTGTGTTCGTAATTTAGTTACGAATGAACTAAAATTTGTACCTTTCCCCAAATTTGATGCTAACAATCATGAATGGATTATTTCTTTTTGTTTGGCTTTTGATCCTTTGGTATCAGCACATTTTAAAGTTATATGTGTTAAGGGAATGAAGGGTATTGGGTCTAAAATTTTGATATTTAGTTCTGAAACTGGTCATTGGAGAGATACCAATGTTACTATCACTACAAGAAATCTGGCCATTTACGACGGCAAACTTACGACGGTTTTTTTTTCGCGCCCAACTTACGACGGAAACAACAAAACCGTCGTAAGTTATTACGACGGAACGTAAATTCGTCGTAAGTTGTCGTTTTCGCGCCCAACTTACGACGAAACAATAAAACCGTCGTAAGTTATTACGACGGAACGGAAATTCGTCGTAAGTTCGGTCAATTAAATTTAAATGCATAATGAATTATTTTTAATGATGACGTAACGATGTCGTTTTCGCGTCCAACTTACGACGGAAACAACAAAACCGTCGTAAGTTATTACGACGGAACGGAAATTCGTCTTAAGTTGTCGTTTTCGCGCCCAACTTACGACGGAAACAATAAAATCGTCGTAAGTTCGGTCAATTAAATTTAAATGCATAATGAATTAGTTTTAATGATGAGGGAACGATGTCGCTTTTGCAAATTTTCAAAGAATAAAAAATTAATTTAATTGGACTAATAAAAGATTTTAAAAAATTAAATGGTAACTTACGACGGAATCCGTCGTAAGTTGGTAGGCGGCAAATTCAACTTTTCATCGAAAAATAGGCGGCAAATTCAAATTTTTCATCAAAAAAAAAGCGGCAAATAACTTACGACGGAATTCCGTCGTAAGTTAGCATTTAATTTTTTAAAATCTTTTATTAGTCCAATTAAATTAATTTTTTATTTTTTGAAAATTTGGGAATATCATTAAATTAGATATATATTGACATCCGTGCGATTGGATCGTCGATAAATATATTTAAAAAAATAGAAACAATAATATGTGATAGAGCACTAGTTACGAGTTTTAGACAATATAGTAGTGTTCTACTAAGATCTTCAACCAAATTAATTTTTATTTTTTTTTAATTTGGGAATATCATTAAATTAAATATATATTGACATACGTGTGGTTGGATCGTTGATAAATATATTTAAGAAAATAAAAACATTAATATGGGACAAAGCACTAGTTACAAGTACTGGTCAATATATTATTGATCTACTAAGATCTCCAACCAAATAATTTTTTTTATTTTTTGAAAATTTGGAAATATTATTAAATTAGACATGTCTTGACATCCGTACGGTTGGATCGTCGATAAATGTTTTTAAAAAATAGAAACAATAATATGGGACAAAGCACTAGTTACGAGTTCTAGATAATATAGTAGTGTTCTACTAAAATTTCCAACCAAATTAATTTTTTATTTTTTGAAAAATTGGGAATATCATTAAGTTAGATATATATTGACATATGTGTGGTTGGATCGTTGATAAATAATTTAAGAAAATAGAAACATTAATATGGGACAAAGCACTAGTTACAAGTACTGGTCAATATATTATTGATCTACTAAGATCTCCAACCAAATAAATTTTTTATTTTTTGAAAATTTGGCAATATCATTAAATTAGACATGTCTTGACATCCGTACGGTTGGATCGTCGAGAAATATATTTTAAAAAACAGAAACAATAATATGGGACAGAGCACTAGTTACGAGTTCTAGACAATATAGTAATGTTCTACTAACATCTCAAACCAAATTAATTTTTTATTTTTTAAAAATTTGGGAATATCATTATTTCAGATATATATTGACATCCGTACGGTTGGATCGTCGATAAATATTTTTTAAAAAATAGAAACAATAATCAGGGACAAAGCACTAGTTACGAGTTCTAGACAATATAGTAGTGTTGTACTAAGATCTTTAACCAAATTAATTTTTTATTTTTTTAAAAATTTGGGAATATCATTATTTTAGATATATATTGACATCCGTACGGTTGGATCGTCGATAAATATTTTTTAAAAAATAGAAACAATAATCAGGGACAAAGCACTAGTTACGAGTTCTAGACAATATAGTAATGTTCTACTAACATCTCTAACCAAATTAATTTTTTAATTTTTGAAAATTTGGGAATATCATTAAATTAGATATGTATTGACATCCATGCGGTTGGATCGTCGATAAATATATTTTAAAAAATATAAACAATAATATGGGACAAAACACTAGTTACGAGTTCTAGACAATATAGTAGTGTTGTACTAAGATCTTTAACCAAATTAATTTTTTATTTTTTAAAAATTTGGGAATATCATTATTTTAGATATATATTGACATCCGTACGGTTGGATCGTCGATAAATATTTTTTAAAAAATAGAAACAATAATCAGGGACAAAGCACTAGTTACGAGTTCTAGACAATATAGTAATGTTCTACTAACATCTCTAACCAAATTAATTTTTTAATTTTTGAAAATTTGGGAATATCATTAAATTAGATATGTATTGACATATGTGTGGTTGGATCGTTGATAAATAATTTAAGAAAATAGAAACATTAATATGGGACAAAGCACTAGTTACAAGTACTGGTCAATATATTATTGATCTACTAAGATCTCCAACCAAATAAATTTTTTATTTTTTGAAAATTTGGCAATATCATTAAATTAGACATGTCTTGACATCCGTACGGTTGGATCGTCGAGAAATATATTTTAAAAAACAGAAACAATAATATGGGACAGAGCACTAGTTACGAGTTCTAGACAATATAGTAATGTTCTACTAACATCTCAAACCAAATTAATTTTTTATTTTTTAAAAATTTGGGAATATCATTATTTCAGATATATATTGACATCCGTACGGTTGGATCGTCGATAAATATTTTTTAAAAAATAGAAACAATAATCAGGGACAAAGCACTAGTTACGAGTTCTAGACAATATAGTAGTGTTGTACTAAGATCTTTAACCAAATTAATTTTTTATTTTTTAAAAATTTGGGAATATCATTATTTTAGATATATATTGACATCCGTACGGTTGGATCGTCGATAAATATTTTTTAAAAAATAAAAACAATAATCAGGGACAAAGCACTAGTTACGAGTTCTAGACAATATAGTAATGTTCTACTAACATCTCTAACCAAATTAATTTTTTAATTTTTGAAAATTTGGGAATATCATTAAATTAGATATGTATTGACATCCATGCGGTTGGATCGTCGATAAATATATTTTAAAAAATATAAACAATAATATGGGACAAAACACTAGTTACGAGTTCTAGACAATATAGTAGTGTTGTACTAAGATCTTTAACCAAATTAATTTTTTATTTTTTAAAAATTTGGGAATATCATTATTTTAGATATATATTGACATCCGTACGGTTGGATCGTCGATAAATATTTTTTAAAAAATAGAAACAATAATCAGGGACAAAGCACTAGTTACGAGTTCTAGACAATATAGTAATGTTCTACTAACATCTCTAACCAAATTAATTTTTTAATTTTTGAAAATTTGGGAATATCATTAAATTAGATATGTATTGACATCCATGCGGTTGGATCGTCGATAAATATATTTTAAAAAATATAAACAATAATATGGGACAAAACACTAGTTACGAGTTCTAGACAATATAGTAGTGTTCTACTAAGATCTTTAACCAAATTAATTTTTTATTTTTTAAAAATTTGGGAATATCATTATTTTAGATATATATTGACATCCGTACGGTTGGATCGTCGATGAATATTTTTTAAAAAAATAGAAACAATAATCAGGGACAAAGCATTAGTTACGAGTTCTAGACAATATAGTAATGTTCTACTAAGATCTCTAACCAAATAAATTTTTTATTTTTTGAAAATTTGGGAATATCATTAAATTAGATATATATTGACACCCGTGCCGTGCGGTTGGATCGTCGATAAATATTTTTTAAAAAAATAGAAACAACAATCTGGGACAAAGTGCTCGTTTGTAGTACTAGTCAAAACAGTAGTTGACTACTAATTTTACTATCCATATTATTATTTTTTTTAAATTTAGGGAATATCACTAAATTAGATATATATTGACATCTGTACGGTTGCATCATCGATAAATACTTTTTTTTAAAAAATAGGAATAACAATATGGGGCAAAGTACTAGTTAAATCAATACTTGACTACTAATTTTCTATCTAAATAATTTTTTTATTTTTTAAAAATTTGTGAATATCATTAAATTATATATATATATACGTATATTGACATCTTACGATTGGATCGTCGAGAAATATTTTTTATTTTTAGTGATCTACTAAGATTAACTAAGATCTCCAACCAAATTAATTATTTTTTTTAAATTTTTTTGAAAATATCGTTAAATATCAAGTTAATCAGATATTAATTAAAATCTAAATTATATTCTAAATATTATATAGTCGCATTTACATATCTCAATTCAATCACATTCTTCTTTTTTTACATTTGTAACATAACTTATTTAAAATTTCAACTTATTACGTTAATTTAGTATCATGACTATTATTAAAATATTATTATTCTATAACAATATTATATTTTATTATAATTTTAAATATTACATAATTTTAAAATACAATAAATATCAAACATAAAAGAAAATATGTGTATATATTTGATAATTATGGAAAATATTAAAAGTGGGTGTATCTTTAGGCCACGTGTCACATTATAATTGGGTAGTACTAGAGCACATGGATTGTGCTTCTTTAAGTTGCTTACAGCCATTGGATGCAGTTAGAAGATCTCGACCGTTCAAATTCTTATTTTCCATTTTAACTCTATTTTGTTCATTCTCAACTCATCCGTTCAAGTGTGTTCCTCACCGAAAATCTCTCTCTCGATTTACAAGGTTTGCTGGGTGTTGGGTTCATGTAGCTCTTGATTTCAATAATTAAATTTATTACTCATAACTGTCTCTATTAATTCATCTCTCTCTCCGATTGTATTTTGTGTCTGTTTGTAGATCTCTACAGCTGTGATGGGCGGAGGTGGGTTGTGTTGGCTGAACGGAGGGGATGGGCGGAGTTGTGATGGGCGGTGGTAGTGGTGTTGTGATGTGTGATGAATTAAACGGAGGGGGTGGTTGTTAGTGGTGGATGGAGAATGGCGATGGGCAGTTGACTTGGGCGTTGAAAGAGATGGAATGGTGTGAAAGGAGAGGGTGAGGTGATGATGCTGAGTTGTTTGCCGCGGTGAGAAGCGGTGGAATGGTCGGTTGATGTGAGATGGGTGGACGGAAACGGAGAAGGAGGTGGGCTATGGGTGGTAAGGCGATGAGGGGAGTGGGTTGCGTAGATGGCGTTGGTGGTGTTGCAGAGAAGAAAACGGGGAAAGGAGAATGGGGTGAGCTGGTGGAATGGTGGTGGTGTTTGAAACAGAGGTGGAGGCGTGGTGAAGGACGCGGAGGAGATGCTAGTGGTAATAGGCGGCGCGCGGTGGCGGTGAAGAATTCAGGCGGTGGGTGTTGGTTGTGTTAGCAGGTGATGGAGGTGAAGATCGGGAAATGATTGAAGTGGGTGAGATATGCAGCAGTGATCGGGATTTTGAAAACGGGAGAGGTGGATTGTTAGAGATTTCTGGGTGATTGTTGGTGCCGGTTTCTGGAATTTCCAGATCCCGGTGCTATTTTTTTAAAATGTGTTGACTTAACTAACGACGGAATTAGCGTCGCAAATTATCTATTACTTTAATATTTTAATATGGAATGTGGGACCCCTAGTTCAAACTTACGACGAAAAAAGGAACTTGTGACGAAAATTGAATTTGTGACGAAAATTATAATTTGTGACGGAAATCTGAACTTCCTACTCGAGCAAAAACGACGAAAATATTCCGTCGTAATTGACTCCATTTACGACGGCAAACTTACGACGAAATTTGAACTTACGACGAAAAACTAAATTTGCGACGAAAATGATAATTTGTGACGGAAATCTGAACTTCCTACTCGACCAAAAACGACGGAAATATTTCGTCGTAATTGACCCCATTTACGACGGTTTCAGTTCAAAAAAAACGTCGTAAATGCCCCTTTTTCTTGTAGTGTATGGATGATGATAAGCTGAATTATGCCATCGGAGAGTATTGCCATTTGGATTAAGAGAGGTAGACGACCTAGCAATCTCTCTTGCTATCGTTTCGATATTGAAGCTGAGATCTTGACCGACATTTCTATGCCTCCAACGGCTTATAATTCGAACTTCCGGCATTTTGGAGAATCTTGTGGACACTTGTACCTTGTTTGTGTCGGCGATATGAGGGCAAAAGTCTTTAATGTGTTCGAGTTGGACCAGGTCAAAATGAAGTGGCTTATCAAGCACTGGGTACATGTTGATCGTCTTATATCTTCCTTCCCGCAGGTTGTTGTAAACTGGAGAAATATTTCAATATTAAGGCCAGGTGGTTGGGGGAGAAGAGGAAGAAGACTCAGCTCTTGTGGAGTTGTGGTAAATATTTCTGGTAAAGTGATTTCCTAAGATAAAATATAGTCATGAGTGATCTTGTTGGATTCGTATTTGTGAGTACTTTAATACAGTGAAGTTTTTATATCTAATAATAATACGAAATTCAAGATATTAACGATTGAAAGTGTGCGTTGGCAAACGTGTTTTTACAAACAGGAAACATATTATGAGACGGAGGGAGTATATGGTAAACTAGACCGGAATCTACTCCACTCTTTGGTTCTCCTTAGGGAATGCCTAGTAATTTGTATGTATTTTCTTTTAACCAAAAGAAAGAAAGCAATAGGAAACAAAGTTCTTCGTTACACAGTTTCCTACAGCTAGCACTGCCTATTTGTGATTTCCACGCCTGATCAGCAGTTACTAGTAATGACAGAAAGCTCTAAGTGACTCTGCAACTTTGTTTAATTACTTGGTTTAGTTTCTTACCTTATAAAATAGTGGAGGGTGTAATTAGGACAAATTACTAGCAATTTGCTAGTAGCAAAAATGTTCATTAATTTAAATTAGGAATATTTATATCTTCTAACAGTACATTACAATTTACACCTTCATACATGTGTAGTCAAATACGTTGAACAATGTTTCTTACTATCGGAGACAATTCACAGTTTCACTTTTCATATAAATTCCTATATCATTGACTCGAATATGTTTTGCCGCATTTTCCCAGGGAATAAGGAGGTACAAGCAATGACATCACCCCTCCTCTAAGAAACGGAAAGTAATCGGGATGAAATGTATATGCATTTGATATGTGTTACTTATCAGAAAAATGGGCGGCCAGTGCTGTTTGGAAGATTTAGCTGAACTATTTGTAAGGGCAGTTTACATCTTCCTGTATCATTCACAATGTATTTCAAAATTTATTTCTTCCTCCATATTTTCTTTTCTTAACTGTGATTTGTATTATGTTCTTATACTTCAGCACTAAGTCTTTATCAATTGCATGTCAGCCACCTCTTATATATAGTAAAGTTCTATGGAGTACTGTTTTAATTGGAGTAGTTGGAGTACATATACGTTCTGCAAATTTTGCAAACTTTATTATTTTGCAAAGCTTATTTTGTGAATATCATTATTTCATTAAAAATCTTGAAAATTTTGTATGTTTTGCTAACAAAATAATGCAAAACGAATTGTTCTGCGAAACACATTTGTGTTGCAAGACATATATGTTCCGATTGCAAAACATAAAGAATTTTCAAGATGAATATATTGCAAAACATACATAATTTTCAAGATTATCAATGAAATTATGATATTCATGTAACAAGGTTTGCAAAAAACTAAATTTTAAAATATTTTGAATGCAGAACTATATGTACTCCAAGTACTCCAATTAAACAGTACTCCATATATATATATATATATATATATATATATATATATATATATGTATATATTAGTCTGTGATGTGTCTATATGCGTTGGTTGCAATTCTCAAGCCCAATATCCATATACATAGTAGAAAGTTCAGTATATAGTGGTTATGTAATTTTGCTATCTTGATCAACTCAATAACTTGTGAGATTATAATGTATTCATGTTTGCCTAGATTTCTTGTTGTTCAGTGTGTTTAATTATACACCCAATTATATGTGACTGCCTACATGGACTTGTTTAATTATGACCCTAGCCCAACATATATATTGCTCAATAACATATGGCTTCAAATAAACCATTTATATATTTTTGATTAGTCAATTAGCAAAATTATTGTATTGCTTTCTTTGCTCTCTTTAGCATCAATTAATTCAGTCCTCTGATTTATAAAAATTTTCCCAAATAATTTTATTAAGATAATTCTTGGGAATTTTTTATCCATGCAATGATGCAAGAATATGTTCAACATAATCTTTAAATAATATTATAAATTACTATTTATTTTTTTGAAAGCATGTCATAAATTATTTAATATTAGAAATTACCCCCTTCATTATAATGTGCTGTCATGAATATAAAATAATAATACATACTTGATAAAGATGTAATCGATAGAGAAAATAGAGAAGGATATATAATTATTAGAAATCGTTTCACCCAAAACCTTAAGGTGTTAGAGGGAGACCTTATATGGATCTTCCCCAACACCTTAAGGTTTCGGTGAAATGATTTCTAACAATAATAGCAAGAGTTATAATAGCAAGAGTTTTTGTCGACCTGCCTTTTTAGTTTTACTAGTACTAGTATGTACATTTTCTTCCGCTCATTGCATTGCAGAAATTTAAGGAAATATAGTTTAACACATGAATGCAGTTTTACTTGCATTGATTAATTGATACATTGCATCAAATGATGTATAAATACATTGATATCTAGATTACAATTTAATTAATTTTTTATTGATGATTCAACAAACATATATATTATCTTATCTAATATCCAATCACCTTCACTTAATTTTTTTTAACGAGATTACTTTGAACTTTATTAGATAAATTAAATAAGTTTCTTCTCCTTTTTTACAATATTTTTTTTAAAAAAAATGTCATTAACAATTGGCCAATGTTTCTTTTAGATTTATATAACTTTTATCTTCGTATGGATAGCGTTGCTGAACCTTTCTTCCTTGTTATGACTTGTTTACTGGTAATAAAATGTTTCTATATATATGTTCACAATTGATCATTGTTATTATGGATTCTCTTCTTATATATTAAAACTAATTAATTAAATAAATATATATTTGATTTAGAATGTTATTAAATCTAAATTATTATGTTGAATTATACTTAATATTCTATTTAGGGTTTTGTGTAATAAAATCTCAAGATTGTTTTTTGAGGAAAACCAAAAATGAAAAGTTGAACAAACATACAAATTAAAATAAATAATAAAGAATGATAAATTTATCATAAACAGTTATATTATTTTTTTATAACTTTAGTTATAATTAATTTTTACAAAATTTCTAGTTATTTTTAATTATTGTGTTCAAGTAAACATTATTGTTTTGAAATTAAATAATGCAAATAAAAGGATCATTCATTTTTTCGTATTAAATTTTTTTGTCTTTTCAGAAAAAAAACAATATAAACAATTTATATTGGTTTTATAAGATCTTCAATTAATTTGTAATTATGGAAACCAAACATAAGAAAATTAATAATTGTTTCATCAAAATTTGTAAATATTAAAATTAAATATAAAGAACAAATTTTAGTTATTATAAATTATAGGTGTCATCATAGAGCTCGGGTCAATCCCCTGTAATTCTGTTCCCCCTTTTTAATATATGCAGTTTAGCGAAAAAAAAAAATTTTGAATATATATTAATAATAAAAAAAGAACATATTTCTACCTAGCTAACAAACAAAACAGAAATGACTATAAATTGAATTAAGAGTAATGCTACAGGTACCAAATTGGGTACCAAAATTGGGTACGCAACAGACAGTTGTCAATTTAAAATATTTTAATTGGAGAGCCCTGGCGGGCCCACTATAACTATAACCAATTAAAATAAACCACATCATGTAATTTTGGTACCTCTAACATTTTTCATTGAATTAAGATGAAAACAAAAGCAGTTAGTAGCAGACAAGTTATCAATGTAACGTATACCTCGTTCATGTCATTTTGTATCATTACTCATAATTTCCTGTTGAAAAAAAGAAAGAAAAGGACAAAAACGAAACAAGAGTTTAGTTTCTGAAAAATGTTTGTAAAGGCATAACCGAAACTTTGATGTTTATCCATTTCATATTGAGATCAAACCCTGTTGTGAGAGAAAATGAGAAAGAAACCTAAATTCTCAGAAATGTATTCACCATCGGCAGATGTAATTGGAGGCAATGAGGACTTTCTTAGTCAAATATTTCCACATCTTCCAGTCAAATCACTGAGCCGATTCAAATCAGTATCCAAACAATGGCTTGCTCTCATCTCCCATCGTGACTTCTGCCTTAGTCACGCTTGTAAAAACCCTAGCTGTAGCATCCCTTATGGGATCTTCTTCTACAACCCTAGTCTTATAGATCTGTGGTTCTGCAACTATTTCTCTACAGATGAGTCAAATAACTCAGTTTCTCCCTCTAACTCATTGAGTGGTCAGATTCCTGCTTTTCCAGATCATTCAATTTATTCAGTTTCTCTCTCTGGATCTGTGGATAAGATGCCATCTTGTTCCAATCCTGATGATGTTTCAATCCAGACGACCATGGAGTTACTTCCTGGTGAGAATACAATGAAGATGGTACAATCATGTAATGGGTTGAATTTATTTCAATTCAACACTTCTGATCAAGGCATAAAGTTGTACTGTGTTCGTAATTTGGCTACTAATCAACTGAAGATGGTACCTTTACCCAAGTTGTATGAAGATCACCCGATTGCTACCTGTAATTTGGCATTTGACCCTTTGGCATCACCACATTACAAGATTGTTTGTGTCAAGGGCGGAGGAATATCGTTTGGATCTCGGATTTTAATATATAGTTCTGAAACTGGTAACTGGAAAGATGCCAATGTTCCAAGGACTGGAATGTCAGTGAAATTTGCCAAAGGAGTATATTGCCAGGGTGCAATTTATTGGGTTGGGAATGATTTTTCAAGCAGTTACTGCTATCGTTTTGATATTGAAGCTGAGAAGTTGACAAAAATCTCCATGCCTGTTCGTCAAAGGGGTGGTAATTTATACTTCAAGTACTTTGGAGAATTCAACGGGCGCTTGAATCTTGTTTGCTCCCGCAACTTCGCTGCAGCAAAAATGTTTTCTATCTATGAATTGGACCAAGTTAGTGAGAATTGGTTTGTTAAGTTTCGGGTAAATATAAGTCGTTTGACATCTTCGTTCCCAGAGGTTGTTGTAAAAGGATTGTTTAACGATTCACAATACGCATTCTCCATATTGTGTGTTGTGAGCGGAGCAAGGGATGAAGATTCATCTCTTGTCATGACTATCCCGGGCAAAGTTGTTTCATACAACTTGAAGAGCAAGAGAGTTGAGGTGCTATCTGAGCTTCCATCATTGAAACAAATGAACTTTCATGGTTCTAATGCGTATCCGTTTGTTCCAACCCTATATCCTGTGTGAGCACACACTATTCAGTAAAAGGTATGTGTTTTAGTTCTCAATGCACATATATTAATATTCACATATCATCTTTTTTGTTTACTTAAATTTTCGTTTGGCTTACCATATATAGACCAAGTTTTTACGTTTAAGTTGGAACATTTGGAATATATACCCATGTCTATGACCCCAATTCATCATCATGCATGTATATTCTAATTTTCCTAGATAGCTTCCTGGTGTTTCATGTCAAAAGGGTTCGCTTATTAAATTGTCTGATTTGTATGTGCTTTATGTTGAAATTAAACAAAATAACTGAATCATACTAACAAGAACATTAATAATGAAAAATAAGCAATAAGAAAACTGATCGATATGTACAAGACCAAATTAATACTTTAAAAACTACATTGTATTCTCTTCTCTTGATATGAAAATAATACGATTACATTGTTTAAATAGGAAAAAAAACTAACCATTACAAACTAAGGATAAGAATGATGATTTGTTAATCTACAAGTTTAGATTAATTTTCCAACAATCTCTCCCTTGATCTAAACTTATCTCGTGCAATCCTTCTAACCCGTATGACTTTTACACACTACAACAAAAACAGGCTATTGTGACAGAGTTAATACAAAGAATCTGTCACAATTGCCCTCAATTGCGACAAACAAAATGTGTCGAAAATGCCCATGTCGAAAGTTCTTATTCCGTTATTTATTCTTATTCGGTCACAAGTAGTCAGTGGGTCCCTCTTTCTCAACAAAATATTTAAAAAAGAAAAATTCATGAATCTTAACGACAGAACGTCTGTCACAAATATTCATACCATCCCCAGTATTTAAGACAAATATGTCTGTCACAAAGTCACTTAATTTTCCAGAAATGCGACAGAATCTATAACAAGCTTGCATGAGAGATTCCGTCACAAGGTTTCATGAACTTGGGACAGATTCTGTCACAACTCACAAGGTTCCTTCTCTACCGAAAGATGGGACAAAATGTCATAAATTTCAAACAATCGTATCCTCAAAAGATTATAATACATGTTAAACTATTACATCCATAATACACATTCAAACGGTACATAAATCAATAATAATTACAATCCAAATCCGCACTAAATATTAACGAAAAAGATATAACATGTCATACAATATTCATAACTTTGGCAAAAATAAAACAAGTCCATCATTAGTTTACAATACACCAAAAAGTGAAATTTGGCTAGTCGCCTGCCAAATGTGAAGATCAGCTTCTCAGAATTAACTTGTCCAAGTTCAGCATTATTGTCCGTGCTTGAATAATTTCCTTGTGGATGACCATTTTACCATGAATCATTAGCAATTACGTACAAAACCTATACAAAAATTAAGGAATAATTAATGCCCTTTAACAAATTATTACAATTACAAGTGTAACTTGTCTGCAACTTGACAATTTTCTGACCACTTCCTAATTAAATCTGTGAAAAGCAACACAATTTATCCTATTTTATGACTTGACTAAGCAACAAGGTTAAATCTTACTATAAGTTAGCACATCTCACATACATGCTAACAATTGCAAAACCAAACTACAACCCACATTATATGATTTAAGTAGATGATATGTAAAAGTTACCTCGTTTTAGTCAGGCGAGCAACTGCATTCCCCATTCCCTCGTAGTAGAGCATACAAGGCTCGTGATCTAATGCATAAGAAAGTTATTACCCTTGAAAGTGCATAATATGAAAATTCCATTGAAAAAATTTAATAACATAATACAAAAATGAATATCGATGATGGCATTCTTTTAAACACACATTGCTTCAGCCAATGTATCAATTGACGCCAGCCTAGAATCCAAATTTTGAGCATTGCACATGATAATATATCAATCCAACATATGTAATTTATTTTATATTTGTAGTGCACATGTCAATTCAAGTGAACTAGAATATAAGGCGGTTCCACAAATTTCAAGAATCCCTGAAAGCTAACACAAATGAAGCCACGTCTTAAAGGTTGGCTTGTTTTGATAACTAAAAAAGCTATGCCGGAAATTGACAATTGCACAATTTAAACAAAGAATTGCTCACTTACTGCACGATACAAGTTACATAATAATCATACATCTCTTCTACAAACCTTAGCTAGGAAAGTATAATGACTCATTTTTCTTTGTTATGCTTAGTAGATAATAAAACCAATCATGTTCTACACTGGTCTAATTTCAGGTCTGTAAAGAAGACATATCAATTGTTGTGGGTCAACAGTGTGCAAGTGCCTGTAACTTTTAAGACAAGGACTAAGTCATAAACTCACAAAATATTAAAGTGTACAACAAATTGCATTTTAATAAAAGTACTAATCTAGAATAAGTTTGTAACCTGAAACCGAATATTGAAATCACCCCCCCTTCTATTTGTCTCGCCTATCCTTATTTGAGCATCATATGGGAAAATCTTATTTACTGTTCCTTCTAGAAGTGTTCCCTCTTGAAGATGAAACATTGTCTGCAAATTGCAAAACGTTCATGGGACAGAAATGGCAGGATGTATGCTGAAGAAAAGCCAAGAAAACATAGAGATAAACAATTTAAACAGAAATCAAATAACAAAAACACAAGTAGCATGTAATGCCAAGTGTAAAATGCAAACCAACCCACGCTTCCTTCTCGATAATAATAAGGTCATTGGTAGCTTCATTTATGTGACGCCCCTGAACCCGGTTTAATTTCCTCTGGAAAGAACCGGCCCGAGGATCCGTCAAAACTACATCACAACCTGATTCATCCTGCTAAATTTTTTTTTTTTTTTTTTTGTAAATTTCGGCATGAAGTATTCGTAATTAGGACTATCCCCTGTTTTTCAATTCAACAATTCAACTCTATAACAAAAATCTATCTCACCAAAATGGTGCCACACACAGCGCATCGCAATTACTCTCTAAAGTATACTACAATCGGTATAGTCACAAGTCAACTCTGTCCTGACTTACCTGGCATCAACATACAACCAAGGTCCACAACAAGTGCTTCCACCAAGTCAATCTATACTCCAGTACGTGAAGCACAACCACTAAGTCAACCACCAGCTCTAATGGTTCATCACTTCTGTCTACCTTTCCTAGTATTCTTCTGAAATCTTCAGTATCTTCCTGTGATAATTTATAAAATAAAGGAATGAGCTATAAAGCTCAGCAAGTATATTTTGTAGTGATCCCCTGAAGTTTTATAAAAATAATTTAGTTTTGAAAATCATTATCACTACACAGCATATAAAAAATATAACTCATGCCGAAACCAGATTCCTGCCAATATGTCAGCACAACATTGATAATTTATAATAAAATATAAAATCACGCCGAAATCTGAGTTCTGCGAAAATATTCATCACAACACAGTTTATAATAAAATATAAACTCACACCAAAGTCATAGTTCTGCCAAGGTACTCATCTTTTTAAAACTGAGTAATCATTTCGTAAATAGTTTGATTTCACAATAATCCGAACCTCAACACAATTTCACAATAATCTGAATCTTAAAGCATTTTCACAATATGGCATATAAGCAATCAACAACATTTCACAAATTATAATAAAATATAAACTTCCCAATTTACGTGAGGAAAACTTGGCATTCTTGTCACGACAAGTTCATCAAGTTCTACTAGTGGGGGTCCCCGACCTTTACTTCCTATTTCGGGAAGTTCACACAATTTCCATTTCTGGAAGTTCTACCAGTGGGGGTCCCCGGCCTTCACTTCCTATTTCGGGAAGTTCACAAAGTTTCCATTTCTGGAAGTTCTACCAAATCTCCATTTCTGGAGGTTCATACTGTCTCCATTTCTGGAGGTTCATACTGTCTCCATTTCTGGAGGTTCATACTGTCCCCATTTCTAGAGGTTCTACTGGTCTCCATTTCTGGAGGTTCTACTGTTCCCAATTAAGGGGGTGATTCACTGTCAATGCCAATCTGCTCAGTTTTCCTCAAAATCACATATCAACATATACCAGTTAAAAACAGTTTAACAGGTATTCATATATAATAATAATATAAAAATCACACTTTAACACCTCGATTTAAAATATATATTTATTTTAAAATCCACAAATTCACATTTCTACCCGCATAACACAAAATACTCATAGGGTTTAAAACACAGTAAATATGTTAACAGGAATATAACGCATTATCTTCAATTTATCACAGCAAGATATACTTACAACCATCGCCATCCAAGCAGTCCAACCGTTCCTCAACCCACTTCTTCAAAACCTGAACGTGTATCATCAAAGATCATCAATCACATATTCTCAAGAATACATGTACTCGTATCTTCACAAAGCAACATGACCTTAGAATGATCAAATTCTACTTAGTTCATTTCTAAAATTATTTACTAAAATCAATCACGTATTCTTAAGTCTAGGTGAATGGCCTTCCTACAGAAAATTGGACATGACCTTGTCGTAAAATGGACATTCCCCGGTGTAAAAACACCTCAAATCAATCCAAAGACATCCACAACACTAAACAATACCCAACTCCATCTCCAATCACAATCCATCAATCACTTTCAACTATTACTCCTTGGAAATTCCAAATCAAACATTAACCACCATTTAAATATATACCGTACTTGACAAACAATTAGATAAGACCAAAACTAACAAATTTCATTCTTTGACCAACATCAAATAAGATCATTAACCCTTTCAAAACGACTCCCCAAAATAGGGAAGACGAACTGGAAAACAAAAATGCAACTGCGCACTCTTTACTCTAACATTTTCCATAAATCTAAAAATACTCATTTTAATACCAAATTTTCCAGATTTCATCTTTGATGTCATTTCAATCTCCCATAAAAATTTCACCTCAGAATTAATCGTATAACCAAGCAAACCATTTGTTCAAACTTGCAACAGAACACAGAAATTTCTGCGCTGTGCTACCTTTACCAAAACATTCATAACTCCTTACTCGTATACTCAAATGACTTGAAATTTGCGTATAACTAAACTAGAAACCATATAGAACAACTGTATCACAGAGTTACTGCCCAGAACAGATTCTAACAAACCCAGAATAGCTGAACAGTAGCAATACATATCAGGGCAGTTTCATAACTACTATAATCAGCCCTGTTCCAACAGCTATATCTCAATTTTTACGAGTCTGGGACTTACCATCTTTGGCAACCACAAAGACAAGACATAAACCTACAACTTTCATTCTTTGACCATTATCAAGTAAGGCATTTAACCTCCTCAAAACCCCTTACCAAAGCAGGACATTAATCCTGGACATTTTAAAAGCTACTGCGCACGGTTTACTCAAACATTTTTAATAATTTGAAAAATAATCATTTTAATACAAATTTTGTAGAATCCTTCCTGAATATCTAAGCAATCTTGTGTAAAAATTTTAGCTCCAAAACATTTTATTTAAGTCAAAAACGAACTGGATCAACTCACCAATCGGACGCAGAAATTCTGTTATGTACGCCCTTTGCTAAAACATACATAACTTTTTACTCGTTAATTCAAACGATACAAGGTTTTCGCGTGAACAAACTAGACTCCGAGTAGAACATTTTCAGCCTATACCCACTGTCCAAAACAGGGGAAAAGTAGTCACGAAATAACAGAGCAGAACAGGCAGTTTCATCAACCAAACTGATTTCCAAGCTTTAATAATAATCCACAATTCCTTATCATTCTTAACTCTTAATTATCACTAATCATTCACACAACCTAATATCCTCAAGAACCCAAAAATGAGCAAGCTATAATTATATATGCCCATGAACAAATTACAAAAATCAAAGTTTGATACAAGGATGTTATACCTCTTAGAAGCTTTTAAAACTCAATTCAAACAATCACCAAGCAAAACCCAAGCTTTCTCCAATCTTTCTCCACCTCCTCCTTGTTTTTCCATGGCAGATTTTTTTTTTTTTTTTTTTTGAAGAAGAATGAGGAAAGATGGGTGTCTCCTCTTCCTCCTTCATATCTCTCTCTTTCTCTCTCTCTCTCTCTCTTCACTCCCTCTCTTCAATTACAACCCCCAAATTAATCTCTAACCCTAATTTCTAATCTTTCCCCCAATTCTCTTTTTCTTTCCCTCTCTCCGTTTTTGTGTTTTTGCTGTGTGTGTTTTTTTTTTTAAATGGCTTGGCCCAAATTCCTTAAATTAGCTTATAACAATTATTCTATGCCCCAAATAAAACACTACTTATTCATTTCTTTCCTTTTTATTCCTCTTATAATTGTTTTACTAAAATAATTATATTCCAAATTCCCAAAATAAATATACTCTTTAACTTAATAAAAATTAAATCGTCAATCTCCAAAAATCTCGTATTTTAAATAATTACGAGTTCACTTGCAAATTCCCGAAAATAAATCATAAAAATTATCCACCGTCAAATTACTAATATTTGACATAATAATTTAATCTTTAATCAATAAAATAAACTATTCCTCAAAATCCACAATTTATCAATTCGATCTCTAAATTTTTCATTATCTCCAAAATGGTTCAAAATTTAATCGCAATAAATCTTATTCCCATAAAAATAATCATAATTAATATTTTCGGACTCGGGATGTTACAATTTATCCTGGTACCAAAACATTTATCTTCTGTCCCACCTACACCAACCGAAAAAACTAAGATGTAAATACAAGTAAACATTTGTAAGCAAATTGATGTAAAGAGATAACAAAGAAAACTGATATCTACAATTTATTTCCATGGGTACAACTGTACTAGGGTTAAGAATTGCATACCAAACATGTAAAAGTCCAAGCTTTTATCTCGTAAATCAGCATATTTTCTTCTCTTTCTTTTCTGTGCAAAACCCCAAGAGTCTTACCAAGTTAACATGTTGTAGTTTTTCTATTAGTGTAACCTCATTCTCAAACTCCTGAACTCCCTGTTTGGAATTTAGGGAGCGTCTGTACCTTAATTAGTGATGCAATACAAGAAATAAACAAGTACTGATATCCATCATTTACCACTGCAATCCACAAAAATCAACATTGCCTTTCAGAATTCTAAATAATAAATAAATTATTATTTAATTAGTAGACCATATTAAAGTAGTGCATTCTAGAGTAACTAAACAAGGCTACCTTGATTACTCTTAAGAATACTTAAATACAAAAGAACATCAAATCAGACCAAATGCACAAAAGAGTAGCAGGAAAATACCATAAAATCAAACAAAAAAAGAGCAGGGGTCTGAACTGAATGCATAAATAACACACGAATCAGACCAGATGTACATTTAAAACAAAAATCAAACATATGAAACTAATTGAAATTAATTGAACAATTACCTGACTGAAATTGGTGGAAAATCGTAGGGGGAAATCATGATAAGAATATCGTTTAACAATGTTTGTATATATGAATATGATTTAGTTATAGATGATGTACAAAATTGATGTAGATATGATATATGGAATAGATGCACACACAAGCGGCGCACAGAGATAAGGGGGAAGTGAGTTTCTTTTGGGATTGAGAAAGAGGGAGTTAATTTTAGGTTAAGTGTCTTCGGCGCGACATCGTTTAAGAAAATCCCGGCCCAAGTAATTTTTGTAAAATTTTGGATTTCCCTCGTTATTATTCATAAATTTTAGCAACTTGATATTATTAAAACTAGGTAACAAAACCGCGCTATGCGCGGAACGAAAATATTTTTTAAAGTCGCATATTTGATAATATCGTTAATCAGAATTAATTATTTGGTAGTTGGTATTTTAAATTGAAAACTGTGTATTATGTATTATAAAAATTGTTATGATGAAAAAAAGCTTAATAAAGAATTTGCTACAAATTTAATTCAAAATAGTTTATGTGAATTATTAGTTGAAAAATATTCTCATTAGTATATATCTAAAATTTTTAACAATCATAAACATGAAAAGAAGCAATTACAGTATGAACATAATGTTTACGATAAAAAAAATATTAATGTTAAAATATAATTAAATAACGTGTTTAAAACCGATACCCTTCTCATGAGATGCACGATCGCTAATAATATAAAAATTTATATAATTAGAATAGTAATTTATTACAATATAATGGAACAAAAGATGTATAATGTATTTTATAAATTTAACCAACAGAAAATGGTGGGTTGATTCATTTTAATTGAATGGGCAAAACACTTTAATCAGAAAAGTTATATATTTTCAAAATATGTCACGATCTACACAGCCATTGATAATGGATTTCTCGAAAAATTTAAGTCATGTATAGTATAATCTTCCGAAAAAATTAGCACTTATCTTGAATAAAAAAATGAAAAAAATGACATAATAAAAATAATTTAAAAGTCATCATTTTATCTAAAAAAATTCTTTTTTTTTTTCATTTAAATATTTAATATTATATTAAAATAATTATAATAATCCTCGAATAAAATTTGCTAAAATTTTATTAAAATAAAATAAATTTAATATATATTTAATAGGTGTATTCGGTGACTAAGATGTTATTTAATGCAATAATATTTTTAAATAAAATTCAAAAGGGAAAACTTCAAGAAAAATGACTTAAAAGGTCCTATGACCTTTTTAGTATTATTTTAGGTAATTTCATCAGGTTTCACACAATCTAGTGTATTTATATTTTTTTAATATCATTAAAGAAAATTATTTTTGATAGATATATAATTAGACCCGGCAAAATGGGTCTGGATCCGAAAAATCGAACCGAAATATGTGGAACCGAATCCGAAATTGGATCCGAAATAGATTATCCGAAATTGTATCCGAAACCGAAATAATCCGAATCCGAACCGAAACCGGTTCAATTTAATCAAATCCGATAACGATCCGAAAACCGATTTGACCCGATCCGAAAATTAACCGAACCGGAAATTTATCCAAAAATTATCCGAAATACTGTATCCAATGATGACCATGTATCCGATTATAATCAGAACCGATCAAATCCGAATAAAAATTTACCCGAACCGAATATGACTTGAATCCGATGTAAATCCGAAACTAAAAATAACTTAATCGAAAAATATCCGATAAAATAATTTTATATAGATTAATATTTTATTGACCTTTATTAGTTTAGTTTTGTCAATTTTTATATTTTCTGATTTGCTATATATTTATTATTGTCATTGAATATTGCTTACGATATTTTGTATATAATAATCTTTTAATTCAATTATCAAATATAAATTAATAAATTCTGCACATAATTAGCAAAAAAATAAATAAATTCTGCATATTTTGGGCAGGAATTAAAGTGCATTCACTTATATAGCGCTTATTGAAGCGCTGTCTAAGTGAGTGCATTCACTTCCATAGCGCTTATGGAAGCGTTAAGTGATGTATTTAATTTTGACATATTTTGTCTTATTTAATAAATTTTGACACATGCATTTCTTTAAAAATATTTTTTATTTTTTGAAAATTTGGAAATACCACTAAATTAGATATATCTTGACATCCGTACGGTTGGATCATCGAGAAATAATTTAAAAAAATAAAATCAACAATCCGTGACAAGACAATAGTTACGAGTATTAGTCAATTTGGTAGTTGACTACTAAGATCTCCAACCAAATTAATATTTAATTTTTTGAAAATTTGGGAATATCACTATATTAGATATATCTTGAGATCCGTACAGTTGGATCGTCGAGAAATATTTTTAAAAAATAGAATCAACAATCCGTGACGAAGCACTAGTTACGAGTACTAGTCAATTCGGTAGTTGACTACTATGTTCTCAAACCAAATTAATTTTTTATTTTTTGAAAATTTGGGAATGTCACTAGATTAGATATATCTTGAGATCCGTACGGTTGGATCGTCGAGAAATAATGTTTAAAAAATAGAATCAACAATCTGTGACAAAGCACTAGTTACGAGTACTAGTCAATTCGGTAGTTGACTATTAATATCTCCAACCAAATTAATTTTTTATTTTTTGAAAATTTGAGAATATCAGTAGATTTGATATATCTTGAGATCCGTACGGTTGGATCGTCGAGAAATAATTTTTAAAAAATAGAATCAACAATCCGTGAGAAAACACTAGTTACGAGTACTAGTCAATTCGATGGTTGATTACTAAGATTTTAAACCAAATTAATTTTTTATTTTTTACAAATTTGAGAATATCACTAAATTGGATATATCTTGAAATTCGTACGGTTGGATCATCGAGATATATTTATTAAAAAATAGAATCAACAATCTATGATAAAACACTAGTTACGAGTACTAGTCAATTCAGTAGTTGACTACTAAGACCTACAACCAAATTAATTTTTTCTTTTTTGAAAATTTGGGAATATCACTAGATTAGATATATCTTGAGATCCGTACGGTTGGATCGTCGAGAAATAATGTTTAAAAAATAGAATCAACAATCTGTAACAAAACACTAGCTACGAGTACTAGTCAATTCGGTAGTTGACTACTAAGATCTTCAACCAAATTAATTTTTTATTTTTTGAAAATTTGGGAATGTCACTAGATTAGATATATCTTGAGATTCGTATGGTTGGATCATCGAGAAATAATATTTTAAAAATAAAATCAACAATCCGTGACAAAACACTAGTTACGAGTACTAGTCAATTTGGTAGTTGACTACTCAGATCTCCAACCAAATTAATATTTTACTTTTTTAAAATTTGGGAATATCACTATATTAGATATATCTTGAGATCCGCACGGTTAGATCGTCGATAAATAATATTTAAAAAATAGAATCAACAATCCGTGACAAGCACTAGTTACGAGTACTAGTCAATTCGATAGTTGACTACTAAAATTAATCTCCAACAAAATTAATTTTTTATTTTTTAAAAATTTGGGAATATCACTAGATTAGATATATCTTGAGATCCGTACGGTTGGATCGTCGAGAAATAATTTTTAAAAAATAGAATCAACAATCCGTGACAAAGCACTAGTTACGAGTACTAGTCAATTCGGTAGTTGATTATTAAGATCTTCAAACAAATTAATTTTTTATTTTTTGAAAATTTGGGAATATCACTAAATTAGATATATCTTGAGATCCGTACGGTTGGATATTCGAGATAAATTGTTTTAAAAACAGAATCAACAATCCGTGACAAAGAACTAGTTACGAGTACTAGTCAATTTGGTAGTTGACTACTAAGGTCTCCAACCAAATTAATTTTTTATTTTTTGAAAATTTGGGAATGTCACTAGATTAGATATATCTTGAGATCCGTACGGTTGGATTTTCGATAAATAATTTTAAAAAAAAAAGAATCAATAATTCGTGACAAAGCACTAGTTACGAGTACTAGTAAATTCAGTAGTTGACTACTAAGATCTCCAACCAAATAATTTTTTTATTTTTTGAAAATTGGGAATATCACTAGATTTGATATATCTTGAGATCCGTACGGTTGGATCGTCGAGAAATAATTCTTAAAAATAGAATAACAATCCGTGACAAGACACTAGTTACGAGTACTAGTCAATTCGGTAGTTGACTACTAAGATCTCCAACCAAATTAATTTTTTTTTATGAAAATTTGGGAATATTACTAGATTAGATATATCTTGAGATCCGTACGGTTGGATCGTCTAGAAATAATTTTTAAAAAATTGAATAACAATCTGTGACAAAACACTAGTTACGAGTACTAGTCAATTTGGTAGTTGACTTCTAAGATTTCCAACCAAATTAATTTGTTTATTTTTGAAAATTTGCGAATATCACTAAATTAGATATATTTTGACATCCGAAAGTTGGATCGTCGAGAAATAATTTTTTTAAAACGAACAAAAAACCGTAACAAAGCACTAGTTACTAGTACTAGTCAATTTAGTTGTTCATTGATAAGATCTCAAGCCAAAATAATTTTTTGGTTTTGGGAAAATTTGGGTACATCAAAAAATTAGATATATCTCGACAATCCGATCCGAACCGAATGTTTCTACATCCAAACAAAATCCGATCCGAATAGTAAAAATCTGAAAGAGAACCGAATCCAATTTGATCCGATCTTAATCCATAATTTATCCGATTTTAATCCGAATTTTACCCGAACCGAATCAGATCCGATCCGAACCGAACATGCTCTAAATAGTACATTAACCGAAAGTGGATCCGAACCGAATCAAATCCGATCCGAACCGAACAGGCTCTAAATAGTACCTTAACCGAAAGTGGATCCGATCCGAAGCAGATCCGATCCGAAACCGACCCGTTTACCCGATTTGCCTGGTCTATATATAATGATAAGATTAAGAAATAGAAAAAATATAAATTTTGATACATTTTATGAAGCCGACGTCCTCTTACTACTTAATTTAGAATTTTATGAATTATTCAAACATGTACATATAAAATTTAATTTTAATTGTTAAAAATTTAACAATATTTGGTTCAGGAAAATAATATAACTATATATAATTGATACTAAGTAATAATGCGTTTTTTCTGAATCATATAATAATAAGTATAAAATAAAAATAATAATTGTACAAATATATTATCTAATACTTAAAACTTAAAATTTATTTTTATATATTTTTTCTTTAGCTCACATCTTCCTTTCTATTATAAGTATACATTAATATGAAATTTTAGTTTTTTGAAAAAATATTTACAAAGAGCTAGGATTTTTTAAACTTAATGTAATCGACTATTGAAAAAAATTGTAAATGACTTCCTATGATCGCTTACACTCAAAGTTTAATCTTTTATGAATCAATAATAAATACTAAAATATTCGTAAACATTATTGATTATAATATTACAAAATAAATTTGTATTTATTCTTTAATAAAATACAGATTAAATTTTCGTGAACATTGTTAATTGTTTAAAATATTTATGGCTATGCTTGATAACAATAATGAATATGTTCATCAAAAATATCATAATATAATTTGATAGAACACCTAATTGTCTTTTAAAATTTGTAGAATGTGATGTGTAAAAGTAAAAGAACTTATTTGTTGCATTCCAAATAATATTCTGTGTTAATTTTAGGATATTATTTTTTCATAACGAAAAGTAACTTTTAATAGGAATTTAAAAAATTGATAATTGATAATTCTTGATAGACATAAAGTAAACAAAAGTTAACATGACTTCCACAGATGTAAGGACCATAAAAAGTGTAAATAAACAAAAAGAAAAAAGGTATGCATTTATTCTTTTGTAGTGAAGCTCTAAGATAAAAACGTCAGGATATACTATGATGAGAATTGGGCAAAAAAAAGGAAAAAGGAAAACAATGATGTAGAGCTGCCACCTCTAGGAAACATTTCCATTTTCCAATGTTTAGAATAATGTAAGAAAACAGAGTTAGTGGTGAATCGAACCGGAGACCGCGTCCAATCCTGTAGCTGAGCGCCATATTTGTAGGAGCTGGTGCATTGGAGAGTCAAGAAATTATCAATGAGAGTTCTTAAACTGCCACATGTCCTATCCAGTCTCCTACTTTTATTATATATATAGATAGTGATAGGTTCAAATTAAAATTTTATTTTTTAAGAGGCGGCATAAAGGAGCCTTTTTATTCAATGAATGATGGAATTATACGTTTTTGTAATAAATAACTTTTTAATATTCAGTGAATCTGGCACGCACCTCGTTACTAGAAGCTATAAGCTATACTACTACAACGTTTCTGTTAAGATGCGGCACAACCGAACCTTTTTATTTTTTGATTATTTTTTTCCAACACTAGAAAGAGTAGCAATTAACATCCGTACGGTTGGATCGTCGAAAAAATCAATTAAAAAATTCATTTAGTGAATCTAGCACGCACCCTGTTATTGGAAGCTGTACTACTACAACGTTTCTATTAAGATGCGGCACAACTGAGCCTTTTTATTTTTTGATTATTTTTTCCCAACACTAAAATGAGTACCAATTAACATCCGTACGGTTGGATCGTCGAAAAAATCAATTAAAAAAATCATTCAGTGAATTTGACACGCACATCGTTACCAGAAGCTATACTATTACAACATTTCTGTTAAGATGTGGCGCCGAGCCTTTTTATTTTTTCATTATTTTTTTCCAACATTAGAATGAGTACCAACTAACATCCGTACGGTTGGATCGTCGAATAAATCAATTAAAAAATCATTCAGTGAATCTGGCACGCACCCCGTTACGAGAAGCTATACTATTAAAACGTTTCTGTTAAGATGCGACACAACCGAGCCTTTTTATTTTTTGATTATTTTTTTCCAACACTAGAATGAGTAGCAATTAACATCCGTACGATTGGATCGTCGAAAAAATCAATTAAAAAAATCATTTAGTGACGGAATAGACAGAATAGACATGAAGTTCGTCGTAAATTAAAAGGGCGGGAAAAGTAAATACTAAATTATTGATGAGGCGCGAAATATAATAATAAAAAGTAAAATCTACGACTAAATATGTCCGTCGTAAGTTTGTTTGTGACGGAAACGCATAATTCTTTCATTTTTGAACTTTATGACGGAATAAAAACTAACTTTCTGTCCCATTAGACCTTTCTTCTTGTAGTGAAACTGAGCCCGTATGGCTACTGAACTGAGCCCGTATATCTATTGAACTTCTATGCCCGTCTGGCACTTTAACTTGTTTGCCCGTGTGGCACTTTTCGTGTTTGCCCACCTGGCAATCAACTTTGCCCATCTGGCAATCAGTCTGTATGACTTTCGTTTTGTCCGTCTAACATTACTAATTCTCCAACCCGTTTGGCTACTACTGTGTCCATCTCGTTCTGCATGGCTAAAAGCCACTCTATCTCGTTTTCTGCCTTCATTAAGCTTCTCCGGCATCGCCTCGTCTTTCTTTGCAGCCCCATACTACACTTGCATCCCATACTACACTTGCAGCTTTGCCACCATCCTTCTGCAACGCCTACCGGAAACTACCTCCTTCCAACAATCTGCACACCATCTGTTGCAAAAAAAAAAACGAGTTCCTCTTCTTCAATAACAAAATCATTCTTCTTCCTGCTCCTCTTGCTGAGGAATCCGCCTTTGGCCTTCTCAGCTCTTGGAGCTTCTTGTTTGAAATCATTTGCTACGCCCGACCGCTTTGATACCATGTTGAAATTAAACAAAATAATTGAATCATAATAACAAGAACAATAATGAAAATAAGCAATAGGAAAACTGATATGTACAAGACCCAAATCCTCTAAAAATTACATTGTATTCTCTTCTCTTGATATGAAAATAATACGATTACATTGTTTAAATAGGAAAAAAAAACTAACCATTACAAACTAAGGATAAGAACGATGATTTGATCTTATCTTACCTCTTATCATCTTATATTTCATCTCTTAATTACGACTGACCAAATTATGTTGACATATCAACACTTTATTTTTCCTGATTTTCCTCCATGTTAATTTACAAGTTTAGATTAATTTTCTAACACTTTATACCACATTTTTGCCTGAAGTTCCGAGAGAACTAGGATTTATATGTTTACACACTAAAGAGCCCACAAATCACTCTCTCCTACTATAGTCTCAGCCACCCGCATCGCTATCGAAAGACTCTCAATTCTCAACCGTTCTCAACACTGCTAATTTTGTTGAGATTCTTAATAATCTACTCCAAAAGAAGCCAATCGCATTTTATAGCCATTAGTAGATAAGTGAATAAAAACACTACACTTAGGGTATAAATAATTAATCAAATTTTACTTCATTGCATGCCTACCGATCACAGGGGCCCGTTTGACAAATCTTATTTTATAGAAATAAGTTACTTATTCTGGAAAAAAGTTAGAAAATATGTACTTTTTTCTGAAATAAGTAACTTATTTTTGCAAGATAACGAATATTAAACTCCCGATACACATTTTTTTCTAAAAAAATGAATGTCACTACGAAAGTTTTTGCAAAATAACACTACTACACATTTAAACTTAGGAAACAGCACTTACATAGCGTTTTTTGGGAAGCGCTATACAGAATGTAACTTAGATAGCGTTTTTGGTAAAAATGTTATGCAAGTAATTATGTAGCATAACAAAATGAAAATGAAAAAATAAAGAAAAATACTTACATAGCGTTTAATTAAGAAGCGCTATATAAGAATACTCTTACATAGCGTTTTTAAGAAATGCTATGTTAGATTCCATATCTTAAGTGATTTTTTTTTTGTAAATTTATAAATATTTATTACTCTTAGATCAACCCGTACAATCCAATACTACACTTCTTCTCAAATCTCAGATGACCTAAATTAGCTATTACTCTCTCCCTCGCCGCTCTCAATTATCTCTCCCTCTCCCGGTCTCCCTCGTCGCTCCTCTCCCACTTGATCAGGATTATATCTCTGCCTCCGTTATTCTTCGTGTTCAAGCTCTCAATACAATAAATCGATGTATCATACCGATGTATCTTCGATTGGGTGTTCTTCGATTCAGTTTGGTTTGGGTATTGTCTCTGACTAAAGCTTATAATCGACTTGTGATATAACTTATTGGGGAGATTTAGATTCCATCTTGAATTGTCTAGTATTCCATCGATTATAATGAATATAGTGGATTCAATCTATTTGGGATTTAATCAATTTGAGAGATTTACTTTCTTGTCACTGTTGTCTCGGCTTGGATTTCGGATATTTCTTACTGTATTAACCAACTTAGACTTGCTTCATCTTTGCCATGAAAGGTATTTCAAACTTCATCTCTGCTTTAATCTGAATTTTAGTGCTCATTTTTCTTGTTTTTAACATGAGAATTAAAGTCGATTTAGAGATGGGTGTATCCAAGAGGACATCTTTGTTTGGATGGGTACCCATTTGATTTCATCGAGAGTTTTGCTATTTCATATTTGCCTTTATGAAGATGGTGCTGCAAATCGAGATGACTGCTCTTTGCCTGCTATTTTGGTTTGCTAGAATAATCATTGCATCTGTTATGTTTTTTGAGATTAGTGTTTTACAGTTAAGTTTAAATGTTTAGAGGATTAAATTAGGTTGATTTCATTTTTTGTCCAGATAGAATGGGTTCTGCAGAGTGGAGAGCTGTACACTAGTATTTTTATCAAATGTTGAGCGAAATTTAACTGCTCTTATCTTTCTCCATCTATAGGGCTGAACATGAAGAGATGGTTTTGGTTGACATGTATCTTAGACCAGGTGAAGCATGGGAATATTGCCCAAGGGAAGTACTGCAATGCATTTTAAAAGTTTTGAAAGAAGAATTCAACTGGGTTTGTCTTATAACTCCTGAATTTAGGTCTTAAACTAAGATGTCTATATTTATTTAATCTGTATTGTATGACGTTTTAGGAAGTGAATGCAGGTTTCGAAAATGAGTTTTTCTCTTAAAGAAAGTATTAAGGTGATTTCCCCAAATGCTTCATGTGTTATCTTGCGCTATATGTTTCCTGTATATGATTTCTCATTAATAAAAGAGTCTTGCAGTGAGGGAACCATTTGACACCTCATCATATTGCTCCTACTTCTGCATTTGATGTTGATTTCCCCGTACTTCACAAAATTATAGCTGCTCTCAAATCCTTGAATATTCCCATGGACCAGGTAAAGAAATTACTTATTGTCCTACTGGGGTTGTATAGTCGTATAGATACACTCCAGGCAAATCCTACTGAAGTTATTTCCTTCAAGGTTGGTTTCATTGGTGTCTTTTACTTACAATCTTTGAACATGATCCATATGCATCAGTTGCTACAACTTGACCTTGTTGAGAATATACTAGTTTGGTATATGCACTATGTTAACTGATTGTGATCACTCCCTTCATCCCATACCTGTATCACCTACTTGTTGGGTTCTCTCTTTAGGGTAAACTTTCCAAGGAACAGAGTAAAGCAAAGGCATTGTCAGGTACTACAGTGTTCCTCAAAATAGATTGCGCTAATCAATTTTATCTATTGCTACTTAAGATGTGTTGATACCGCTAAATTTTCTGTTTTATTTTTCTTCATTACAGTTGGCACGTACAGTCCTATGTAATTTAGTGATATTCATTGCATGTTTTGAGTTTTGGTTGATTTACTTTATTGCAGCTTTTTGGTGGAAGTGCACTGACACTGCAATCTGGAGCTAGCTTTCGGTGAAATATCAACATCCTTATTATTGGCGATCCTTGAACCAACAAGTCACAGCTGCTGACTTACATACATAAGCTAGCTACCGTCTTGAACAAGTTTGCTGATAAATAAGTTGTGAGACTACAGGAGACACCAGAGATGAGATTCTGATGGAGGAACGCCACACAAAAGACTGTCGCAATGGTCCTCCCAAATGTGTTAGCAGTTCCTCGGAGGTTCATACTTACGTAGTTAACATTTTTAATTTTGTAACGTACTTGGTATTAATGTTTTTTTTTAATTGTTGTATCATCTGTTGTATGAGTCAAGATTCATGGATGATGTGACTTGTGTATACTGATCTATTTTAATTTTAAGGAAAATGTTGATTTTTTAATTTTATTTGTACTTTTTGGAAGAAAATTGGATTGTTCATTTTGACATTTTTGTTGTATGCATAAAATCTGTAGGTTACAGGTAAAAACAAAATCCAGGAAAATTAATTTAATCTTAAATTTTCAAAAATGAAAGCTTACAAAGCGTTTCTTCATGTGCTATTGAAGTGATGTGATATGCTAAAGATATCACCTATTTGCATAGCGCTTCCAGAAGTGTTATCTAAGTAACGTACTTACATAGCACCAAAAAAAGCGCTATACAAGTCATATGTACTTGCATAGCGGTGGCTTATACAGCGCTCAAAAGCGCTATGTAAGTTTAAAAAAAAGCGCTATGCAAGCTCAAATTTGTAGTAGTGTAAGTAACTTATAAGTCGATTTGCAGATTTGTCAAACACCCCCCTAATATTCTTAGAGGACCATCTATCTAAACACTGAGACCCCACATACATACCTACTTTGTGGATTGCAACGTTAACACAGATATGAAATGACTGAAATTTTACTTTAACATATATATTTTGGAATCTGTTGGGTTGAGGTATAATATCAAAGTTTACCTACTTAAATCTGTCTTGTTGGAATCTACTCGGCTGAATTAATATCAAAGTTTGTGATCTTAAAGATAAGATAGGAATGTTAATCTCTTCACTACTGGAACTGCACATTTATATATGCCAAGTAAAATATGTTACACAATGTTATCTATTATATATATATATATACAAGGCAATTAACTGTTCCTCCTTTTTAGTTTCCACATGTATCATTGACTATATATATGTTATCTACTATATATATGGTTTGCTCCTTCCCTGGGAATAGGTGTGTATCAGTACGTAGTTGACATCGCCCCTCCTCTGGACTACGACATTTTTGAAGAAAAGCATTGGAAATTGATGGAAATGAAATGTAGATCATTTTGATGTTTACAAATTTTCAAATAAATGACCTGAGTTGTCACTTTTCATTATTTATTTGCATCTTTTACTAAAGATTTAATTGTTTGAAAATGACTTTTGCTTTTTAAAGGCCTAACATGCCCTATACATGGCTGGTCTGGACCCTCCATTTTATCAGTGTAGTGTAATACTTTTATTATTATAATTATGGGATTCTTTGATAATTCTAACTTTGTTCAGCTGGATGCAATAACACCAACAAACTACATATATAAGAATGCTATAAATGAGCATCCAAGAACTAACACAAGTAGTTGGATTTGATTGTCAATTACATGGATATTACAATTGTTGGCAACTCATTGTTCTCCTAAGAAAATGAATGTAATATGTTGGTTTAATTAGTCTTGAGTTGGCTTTTATTTCTATTAGGCTTTATTTATGTTTTGAATAAGGTACGTGTTATCTCATATGTTTTTGTTACAGAGTAGCTGGGGTAGCATGGTTGTAGGAGATAGATTGAGTTTGTTTTGTTTTCGAGTCATTGTAGGACGAGCTGATATGCTCATGCCCTGATTTTCAGCTTTTCAGTTGTAGTGTTTTCTATATCTTTCCTTTCGTTGAACAAAGCCAGTAATACTTTCGAAGCTAAGTTTCTTGTCTCTCAGTTATATACTATACAGTTAATATATATGTATTAACAATATTTGGTATCAGAGCATAGGAAACACTTTGTGAATGGCGAGAAGCATTGCGATGGATATCAACAAGGTCAAAGGAGGTGGATCAATAGGCCTAAGTTATCCTATGTTAACCAAAAGCAATTACACCTCTTGGGCCTTAAAGATGATGGTGTACTTGCATGCACAAGGAGTTTGGACAGCTATAGAGCAGACGGATCCGAAGGTGATTGATGAAGATAAGGTGGATAAGATAGCCTTGGCCATGATGTACCAAGGACTACCTGAGGAGATGATTCTCTCTATTGCAGAGAAAGGAACAGCCAAGGAGGCATGGACAGTCCTGAAAATGATGTGCCAAGGGGAAGATCGTGCTAAGAAAGCAAAGATTCAAACACTGAGAACTGAGTTTGAGTCCCTGGTCATGAAAGACAACGAACAATTAGATGAATTCTATCTAAAATTGAATGGACTTGTGACGAACATACGAGCCTTAGGTGAACCTATAATAGAGTCATATGAGGTCAAGAAAATGCTTCGTGCAGTACCAACCCAGTTTCTGCAAATTATGTCAACACTGGAACAATTCGATGTCTTGGAAAAGATAACAGTAGAGGAGGTAGTGGGCTCGTTGAAGGTCCATGAAGAAAGATTGAGTAGAAACAACAAGAGTGAATTTAATGATGGATAGTAGATGCTAACAGAAGAGGAATGACAGAAACGTGAAGCTGTTGACAGTAAACTACTACTAACTCGTGAAGAGTGGAAAAAACGATCAAGCAAAAGAATCTCTGATGGATCTTTTCAAAATTCTAAACCTCGAGAAGGGCGAGAAAAGAGTAATCTTAGATGTTACAATTGTTCAGCATATGGCCATTTTGTTGCAGATTGTAAAAGACAAAGACGAAACAGAGAAGTAAAGGTGGAAGTGAACATGGAAAAACTTGAGGATGATGAGCCAGCTTTACTACTTGCAAAATGTGAAGACGTTGACCAAGAAGGTACACATCTGAATGAAAAATGAATCATTCCATCAAAATTGTCAAAGGTTCAAGATGAGTCCAACATATGGTATTTGGACAATGGAACCAGTAGTCATATGACTGGTTTCAAGTCGAAGTTTGTGGAACTGGATGAGCAGGTACGTGGCTTAGTGAGTTTTGGGGATGGATCTACAGTCCGAATGGAAGGAAAGGGAATTGTAGCACTTTTTTTTTGCTAAATTAAATATATATTAGAAACAAGCGAGAAAAAAAGAGGGATTAACCCATGATCTATGACAGGCCATAGACGGAGCTATCTAAACAATCTGATGGAATACAGATTGTAAGAAATAAAGCAAACCGAAACAACAAGCTACGAAACTACAAAAATAAATCAGGTCAATTACAAACTATTTTTGAGTACCAAGTTGAGGTTGCAAGTCTAACCCGAGTATCAGCAATAATCCCCTTAAGAAGCTGTTGAGGTCTACAAACACCCTTGTTATGTTTTCGGGCATTTCTCTCTCTCCAAATGTAGTAGGCAAAGATCTGAATCATTAGTAAAATGAGTCTTCTTTTTGGCCCATCCGATATACCCAAGACCTGCAGTTGGAAATCAGACCATGTATGTCCAGTTAACCCCAAATTTAACATCGAAGTGATCGAATATAGCACATGGGGGATGTAAGTGCAATGCAGAAATAGGTGAGAATCAGTTTCACGACCTCCCACACAAAAGAAACATTGTTGGTCTAACTCAATTCCAAACCGAGCTAGGCGAGCCAAGGTGTTAAGACGCCCATGACTTAGCAACCATTGATGGTGCGCATACCTCTCTACTTTTAGTTGATGCCAAACTGCATGAAACCATTGCACCTGTTGGCAACGCTGTCTAATGGTTTCCAATATGTGCCTGGTTTTAACTTTACGAAGCTCTAACCCATTCCATAAGATAGCATCCCGAGAGTTGGAATTGATATCTGGGTAGTTAAAATTGTGTAACCAATGAGATAAGGTGGGATTGACATGACAGTGTCTTTGATTTGGAATGGGTAATCTCCAGGAGCCCGCAATAATAATGTCACATAACTTTGCATTTTTATTCATACCACATTGAGAGATGATAGTAGCAGTCGGATGATTTACAAGACATACGCTGTTCCACCATGGTTCAAACCATAGGATAAAAAGCGAAGAGCAAGATGTCGAAGTCTTAATACCTTTTTGCATTTGAATGCAAAAACGGAGAAACTCGTGCTCTGAAGGATGTATACTATATTCCAACACTTAGGAATAACATCATCAGTTTGGGACAAATGATAGAACAAGGAAACATAATTGCAATAAAGGGAAAGCTGCTGTGGGTATATGATGATTCAGACAAGCTTCTCATGAAGGTAAATATAACGACCTAGAAAATCGTGTATTTAAAATTTCTTATTTAATATTAAATGTGGATTATATGATGTGATTATTTGTGAGAAGGTCAATATATGTGATATTGTGTTCCTGTGTGTATGTGATGAATTGTGTGCCGTGTAAGTTTGTGTATTTTTATTTATTTTTTTGAGGACTTAAATGTATTTAAATCATGCATTATTGATCTTCTGAGATTTTTACAAAATCATTGGAGTTATTAAAAATCACGAAATTTTTATGTTATCATCTTTGTGATATTAGTTAGTTTTTAAAATTTTCGGGAGAATTAATTTGGGTCTTTAAGTATTTTAAAATGATTTTAAAAGTTTTATTGCATTTAAAGGGTCAAAACTTGTAAAATTCATATTTAATTCGTTTTTGATCCTAAAAATATTTTAAAAATATGTGGGTGATCGTAATTTTATACTCTTTATTTCAAAATTTTAAAATTTAATGTTCCACCCATTTTTCTATTTAATTTTGATTTTAGAAGTGCTTTTGTGGATTTTTCAGCAAAGTATTACCAAACTACTCTTTTGTTTTGCCCCTAAATTATCTATTCTTAAATCCCTAAATCACCACCAGTTCCCCAATTTGTCTTCCAAGCTCTGTATTTCAGTTTTATTGAGCTCTCTCTCAAATGTTCTATACATTTCTCTCTAGAACTCATTCAATCTCTATCGCGTGTATCGCCTAATCTCTATCCCTCTTTTAATCCTTTCAATCTCTCCCTCAATCTCTCTTAATCTCCCTCGCCCTGGTTCTTTTCTCCATCTGTGTGTGTGTCTGTACCGCATACGCGGGTGTTTTGGCAGGGTGTGTGGCTTTGCTGGGCTAAGGGGCTGTTGGAAACTTGAGTATATGAGTGGGTATGTATGTATATGCTGTGTATATCGTGTTGGTGATGTATGTGTAAGTGGTGGGTGTATGTATACATAGAGGATGTAGGTTTGTGCAAGCGCGTGTCTCCATGTGTTTGTGGGTATAGGTCCAGTGCGCGCTGGTGTCTCTCCCCTATTCGTTTCCTTTTAGTTGTGTTGCTGCTACTGTGAGTGTGGGTGTGTTGATTTCAGTGTGTGGTTGGGCTACTGTGAGTGTGCGAGTTGTGTGGTTACAGTACGAATCATTATTCTCTGCTGGTATAAGCCGATTTTGAGACTGGTATGACTGTGGTGGTGTTGATTAATGTGTGTTTGATGAAACTCGAAATGGGTTTGTATGATTTTAGTAAACCTCACCTGGAAGTTGGGTTATCTTGGAATAGGTTTGATTACTATATGTTTGGGACTATTCTGCTGTGATGTGTCGAGTAAGTATATTGTGGTTGTGCTGGTTCGACTGTACTGTGGCTGTAAGGTTCAACCGTGTGGTGTTGTTCGAGGAAGGCAGGAGATAACAGGGGGTAAGAGGGAGACAGGGAGGGATAGAAACAGGGGAAGATATGTCTATGTTGTGCAATTTATCGGAGAGGTTAAAAAGGGAGAAAGGGGAAGGAGGATGTGGCTGTGTAATTCAGCTGTGGGTGTGTATGTACATTGGGTAAGTGTGTGACTGTCAGGCTGAGTGTGATTGTCGATTGTGTAAGTGCTGAATAGTTGTTGCTGTGTTACAGTGAAATGTAAACAATGCTTTCGAACCTATTAATGTTCGGTAATTTGAGTATATTGTAATTCGAGTTGTTCGTTATGGGTTTACGTATTATGGGTATAATAGTGAGTAATTGTAATTGTATGTTATACTTAGAAGTATACATGTTTTATTAGATGCTAATTTTAGATTATACATTGATTTAGAAAGTAAATGTTGTTTGTGAACTCGGATTGAATTATAAGATTATATGAGACTCTCTGATGATCAGTGATGTATGAGTTATAATTGTGTAGTATATTTTGAGTTGTAAGTATAAGATGGAGTTGGTAGTTAATTATTAGATTTGATCGATGATTTTGGTCGGTTGTATTCCAACAGGATAAGTCATTTTATAAAGGAGATGTTGTCCGATTTTCGTCAGAATTATATTCTAAGTCTTACAGTAAATTGATAAAAAGTTATTTGTGAACCAATGTGTATACGTGGGATAATATGAAGACAAGTTGTTGTTATATGCTAAATGCTTATGTGAATTATTTGATTTCACTATGCTATTTTGAGTAAGTGGTCAATATTTGTACTAAATGTGTTAAGTTGTAAAGCGTTATAGGACGCGTATGTGTAGATTAGATTGACAGTAAGGTTTGGTTGGTTTTGGCACTAAAGTAGTACTTTACCTGGTATAGGTACGAGTAGGAGACGCGACCAAGAATAGTGCACGAGTAAATGGAATTTCAAGCAGGAAGATAGTTATCAAAGCTGACGAGTGTATTGATATGAATTGGTGAATTAGGAAGGAAAGATGGAAATAGAGCCGAGTAAGGGGCCAACGTGCAAAGAAGCAGAAACTATTGTAAAGTGAGTGACGGATCGAGATATTGGAAGTGGAACTTCGTGTATTGAGGCAAGTGTTATCGCTCCTCACTTATTGTCCAAGTGATGCAATTCTGTTCTATTTATATATCAAACGTGTCGGTCAAATTATTCTTGCAAAATGACGTGCAAATGTTTATATTTCCACCTTTAGCTCAAGTGTAAATCTTCAAATGATCTTACAAATACCTTTTTTCTCAAAGATATTTTAAAAACGTGGTATGTTATTGGATTCCTCAGAAGAGTACCATTTATTTATTTTATTTTATTTTATTTTCTTCAAAAATGTTTAAAAGACGTTCTAAAATAGAGGAATCCAAGATTTTAAAATCTTATATAAAAAAATTAAAAAAATAACACAAATCCTGATTATGACATATTTTCACCGATAGACCCTCTTTAGGGGATGTTTTCTTCAAACTGACCTACAATTTAATTATCTTGGAGTTATTTTACAAATGATCATTTTTTTTTAAAAACAACTTAATTCACTTATGTTGATTTAAACTTGACAATGTGTTGGTATATTTTTATTAAATTCTTAGCACTTGACTATATCCTTACTTTATCTTATAATCACAGTTGTTGTTAATCGTGTTGCAAGTATTTCTTTTCACTTCTCGTTCAAGTGAAACTGTTCCTTAATTAATATACTGATGACATTCTCACCCATTTATTGTTGATCTCATCGACATTTATTATTGTTGTGGATCTTTATCTATTATTACCGCATTTATTGTTGATCTCGTTGACATTTATTATTGTTGTGGATCTTTATCTACTATTACCCCATTTATTGTCGATCTCGTCGACAACTAGTATTGATGTTGTTTCTTAATTTTCACCATAATTATCATATCGAACTTGTCGATATCAAGGATAGAACTGTTGATTCCTTTTATTCTACCAGTTGAGTTGTTGTTCTGGAACGTGAGTTATCCAGATTGTTTGATTGACAGAGGTTGTCGATTGTTCCGACACCTAGTACGTTGGATGTAGAATTGGAATGTTTTTGATGTCCCTTCGCGGAGACCATATTATGGTCAAGAGGAGTCCCTTCGGGGAGACCAGATTCGTGGTCAGATGTTAAGGCCAATGTGTGTCGTGGATCCATTAAAGGACATTGTTGTGTGCGTTTGTCCGGGGTTAGTGCGTGACTGATAAGCAGCCTAACCTTATTATTTTTTTAAAAAATATATAAAAATCCAATTCTAATCCATACATTGAGGTTGAGTTGTTTCAAAGCCTGATTCCCTTGAAGCCTATTATGATTATCTTTAAATATCAGTAAAAACTTTTATCAATTCTCATTGTGGATGCATTTTATTTTAGCAGAGTTCTGTTGGCTCATCTGGAGATACAATATTTAATTTCTTCAGCTGATTTCTTTCATACCGTATGATGATTATTCTTGTTGATCAGAACCTATATTGTTCTTGATATTGCTATCACTGTTTACACTTGCTGAGCATTGTTGGCTCACTCTTGCTTGTTTATTTTTCTTCAGTCACTACGCCATAAACGCACATACGCAACCCCCATTTTCAGTTGCGTAAGGCCTGAAAAGCGTTGCGTAAGGTCTTACGCAACGCTTTTGGGGCGTTACCAATACTGGCGTTGCGTAAGACCCCTAACGCAACGCTTTTCCAAGCTATTGCAACACTTCGAAAAGCATTGCATTAGAGGCCTTATGCAACACCAAAAGCATGCAAACGCAACGCTAAAAGGGGTTGCATAAGATGTTTCAGCCATATCAGCATGCTGACATGTAAGGAATATGCCACGTCAGCATGCTGACATGTAAGGAATATGCCACGTCAGCATGCTGACGTGTCATTAGTGGGACCCACAAATGCCATGTCACAAATTTGGGGGACATGCCACGTCAGCAGTGGGGCCTACCAAGGGGCCACGTCAGCAGTGGGGCCCACTTGCCACGTTAGCAATGGGACCCACATGCCACGTCAGCAATCAGTCCACTATCTAACGCAACGCTATTTGAGTGTAATGCAACACTAAATTTTTTTTTAAGCAACACTAAATATACCATAATGCAACATCATATATAGTCAAATGCAACACTTTTTTACAAAAAAAATGAAATGGCTGAGCTTTTTATACATAAAACCATCCTAACTTTGAAAGTACACAAATTCTAACTTTAGAAGTACTAAATTACAAAGTTCTAATACTAGCTAGTTAAAGCTACAAAAAAATTACTAAGTGGAGCCGCCTTGAGTCATTGGAATATAATTATCGTCTTAATCGCTTGAAAATGTGGCCTCCTTGATAGTATTAGAAAATGTGGCCTCCTTGAAAATGTGGCATCAATCCAACTGTCAAATCCACATGGGTATTAGAAAATGGATTGCTGGGAAGTGATTCTGTAAAAGACACTACAAAGAAAAAAGGGACAAAGTTAACATAACCCCAACTTACAACTGTCAAATTACAAGCACTTGGCATAAAAATATCTCATATTATAGTTGATCCTGGTAGAAAAACAGAACCACCAAGATCATTTGCAAAAATTTATACGACATAAAATTTATTTCATAAAATTTATGAGAGAATATCTTCTCATTACTATCTCATAAAATTTATTATAAGATATTTCACTTTGTTTATTCTCATAAAGTGAAATTATTGAAATTTTATGAAATTTCATAAAATTTTATTCTCATAAAATTTATGAGATATTTTATGAGAGAATGTATTATGTATATTATATTATACGACAGAATGGAATTTATTTTTGAACAGCCAAAATTGTGATTTCCAAAGGAATTCACAATCTGTTATGCATGATATGGTCTAGTGGTCTATTCTATCTAACAAGAATATTCATTTTGATTAACTACCTTATGGATGACATATTAGTAGTTTCTACTTAGGTTTTGTAATCAACGGAGCGTGTGAGAGTTAAGGATAATGGCAGTAAAGTATGTAAGATTTAAGATATCTCATCAGCAAACTTCGGTCAGGACCATTACAGATCTTATATAACCACGAGGGACTACTTAGTAATCATTGAGAAGATGCAGTACTAAGAAATAGGTTTGTCTAACATGAAGAATCGCAAAATGTTGAGCAGGAGATAACCTTATGCAACGCGAATGCACCTCCATTAACTTCAATTGTTATATCGCTTGGAACATCCCTGAATATCCTGAAATCAAAATGACTTGTCATAAACAAAATTCTGCACTTCGAGTGTTTAACTGTTAAATATCTTGTTAAAGAGAAAAGAAAACAGAGGAAGTACAAAGGAGGGCCTTAGAAGACTACCCCTGACCTCAGTATAGCATTTGATGCTTACAAAAATATCCTTGGGTAAGTATATCCTTGAATAAAGTAGGTCCTGAAAGGGTAACATTCTGCAACGCACTTGCATATGCAGCCATGATTCCTTCAACTCCCTCAACCTGTGAAATTCAAAGGTCAATTACAATCGCATGCACATAATACTTCAATTCCTCAACTAGTGAAATCATAACAATGACAGTGGCACTGTTGACATGTACATAAAAAAGTACCTAATAACCCAAGTAGATGAAAGCAAGTGTTATTATTATTCAGGCCTTACCATAAAACCACATAAACAACTTCTTAAAAAGTATGTAGTTGAAAATTAGATATCATCAAGGTATCATCCCATTACCTGCTGGTACGCATTCAACCGACCAGAAGGATCAATATAGTGCAGAGAACCTTGACTCCGTGGATGTCCATTAGGTGCTGGAATTATTAAAAGTTAATGCACCATACAACAAATGCAAGGCATACATCTTCTCGCATTTATTAAGATTAGACAGATCAAGTTACTAGTAAAATTACCTGGGCTTGCATTGTATCACCTAGTGCTTCTTGTGGTACGTCACACATAAGATAAGATAAACTACATCAAGTAATTATAGTTGGAGATACCACTGGTCCGTAATTAACAAACTGCAAGACCGATAAGAACTTTGGTGCCATTTGTTCAATGCTCCATGTTTCAGATATCGAGAGACAGTCTTGTAACGACAGATAGAAAATGCTTCTATCTACCCACCTGCATTAAAAGAATCAGTTTAAAGATCTTAATATCCTCACAAGTAGGCAACAATACTAAGATTAACAATAAACTCACCTAAACTGGTTAATAAACTTGATTAAATAAATAATTTTATTTGTCCTAATTACAAGAGACACAGGACATTTCTTTTTACCTCAATCAATTAACCTCTAGTTTTTGTTGTACATAGATAAACAATAAACACCCAACTAGTTAACTGGAAACAGGTTAACAATAGAAAATAGCAATAGAAATGGCAACTGACCTTGAAGATATGTCAAAATCGCCAATAACGCCTTCGACTTATAAAGTAAACCGGCAACAATCTTCACTTACAAATCTCCTGTATAGAAATGGCCGTAGAGCTCCTTCAAACAATGCTCCTGTATAAAAAAACAAAATAAAAATTAGTGAATCAAAATAATTAATGCTTACCCAAACAAATGTTTCTTGTAACTAATGCTCCTGTATTAAAAACAAAAAGAAACTAATTAAAAACTTAGGGTTTCGATTTAAAAGCCCCAATTTATAATGAAATCGAACTAATCCAACTTTTATTACAAAATCAGGCTTACCCACTTACAAATCGAACTAATTCAAGCTTTGAACAAATCGATTTCGAGCGGATTTGAGCTTTGAGCAGTGAGAGAGAGCGGATTCGAGTGTGAGACAGATGAGCGTGAGAGAGATTTAGAGAAATCGTAATTAGGGGTCGAGACAGAAAAGTGAGGGATGCGGGTGAGAGAGACAGAGAGAGAGGGTCGAGTAGTGATGAGAGTGTGAGAGAGAGATGAGAGAGAGATGAGAGAGAGAGAGAGAGATGAGAGACGGCTGTGTGATATGAGAAGGGGGAAATGATAGGGCAAATGTAATTAGGGGGAATGTTACTTAGGCGGGGGAATGAAAATTTTGTAAGGGGGGAAATGTTTAATAGAAATTGGGGGGTAAATCTGAGGTGCGTGTTTTTTTTTATTTTTTCAACAATCATTTAGACATCGGTTATTTTAGCAAGCGATGTCCAGAAATCAGTTTAACATCGCTTTTAAAAAAATTGATGTTAAAAACATTTTTAACAACGGTGGCTTTTCAAATCGATGTAAAAGGTGTGATGTCTAATTCACAATTTCTAGTAGTGAAGTTTAATTCACATTGTCTAATTGTCTAATATATTTATGTTTTTTTATTTTAATTATTAAAAAAATATATATTTTAAATTTAATAAATAAATATTTAAAAATAATTTAAATATTTTGACACCCGTGCGATTGGAACGTCGAAAAAATAATTTAAAAAAATAGATTCATCATTCGTGACAAGTCTAGTTAAAAGGAACGTCCACTTTGACCGGTTTGACCGTTATAAAACCAAACCAAGTACATGTAGGAATTTTTTTGAAAATTACCACGTCACTAAAATCGTTATATCTTGACATCCGTGCGATTGGAACGTCGTAAAAATAATTTAAAAAAATAGATTCATCATTCGGGACAAGACTAGTTAAAAGGAACGTCCACTTTGACCGGTTAGACCGTTAGAAAACCAAACCAAGTACATGTAGGAATTTTTTTGAAAAATTACCGCGTCAATAAAATCGTTATATCTTGACATCCGTACGATTGGAACGTCGAAAAAATAATTTAAAAAAATAGATTCATCATTCGGGACAAGACTAGTTAAAAGGAACGTCCACTTTGACCGGTTAGACCGTTATAAAACCAAACCAAGTACATGTAGGAATTTTTTTGAAAAATTACCGCGTCACTAAAATCGTTATATCTTGACATCCGTGCGATTGGAACATCGAAAAAAAAAATTAAAAAAATAGATTCATCATTCGGGACAAGACTAGTTAAAAGAAACGTCCACTTTGACCGATTTGACCGTTATAAAACCAAACCAAGTACATGTAGGAATTTTTTTGAAAAATTACCGCGTCACTAAAATCGTTATATCTTGACATCCGTGCGATTGGAACGTCGAAAAAATAATTTAAACAAATAGATTCATCATTCGGGACAAGACTAGTTAATAAAAGAAAATAAATATCTAATGCAACACTTCAAACAGCAAATGCAACACTACCGGTACCTAATGCAACGCTTCTGCCACGTCAGCAAATGCCACGTCAGCATTAGTGGGTCCCACTTCTGCCACGTCAGCATTTGTGGGTCCCACAATTGCCACGTCAGCATGATGGGCCTCCTGCCACGTCACCTTGTGGGTCCCACACTGCCACGTCAGCAGTGGTGGGTCCCACATCTGCCACGTCATATTTTTTAAAAAAATATAAATTTATCTAATGCAACACTTCAAACAGCAAATGCAACACTACAGGTATCTAATGCAACGCTTTCTGCCACGTCAGCAAATGCCATGTCAGCAAAGGTGGGCCCCACTTCTGCCACGTCAGCAATTGTGGGTCCCACAATTGCCACGTCAGCATGATGGGCCTCCTGCCACGTCACCCTTGTGGGTCTCACACTGCCACGTCAGCATTTGTGGGGCCCACATCTGCCACGTCATTTTTTAAAAAAAAATATGAATATATCTAATGCAACACTTCAAAGAGCAAACGCAACACTACTGGTATCTAATGCAACGTTTTTTGCCACGTCAGCAAATTCCACGTCATCAAAGGTGGGCCCCACTTCTGCCACGTCAGCAAATGTGGGTCCCACATGTGCCACGTCAGCAAATGCCACGTCAGCACATGTGGGTCCCACTCCTGCCACGTCATCATTTATAAAAATAAAAAATTATCTAACGCAACGCCATCAGTTAGTGTTGCATAATGTGAAACACTGTAGGTAATACGCAACGCTAATCTATATCTAACGCAACACCAATTCAGCTCAGTTGCAAAAGACCCAAAACTTCTATCTAATGAAACGCTTTCTGTGCAACGCTTTGTAAAAAGGGTTGCGTATGCTCACTTATGGCGTAGTGAGTTAATAGAGGAGATTAGTGGACCTTGTGTTGGTGAGTTTTCCTGTTCCAGCAGCTAGAGGTGACGTTCGAGTTGTTGGTTTCGCCGGGTAGTGATTTGAGCTTGTTAGAGGTTGGTTTATTAGTTCGGTAGACGAACTTAGTGGTTATCAATTTGTATAATAATGTTATATTGAGATTGGATTGTAATAATTAAATTTGGTAGTTTGTTTCATACCATAACCTGTAAGCGGTCTTGGATCAGGGGTATTTTATTATTATATTATGTTTATATCTAGGTTTGTGCTATGTGGATTGTGGATAGTGGCCTCGAATCTGTACCCCGGATTATGGGATGTCACAGTTGGTATCAGAGCTACAGGTTATGGTCACTGAAACAGGTAGGATGGGTAGGTATACGTGTGTGAGACGGGCGTTAGGTAGAACAATTTAGGATAAGGTTCGCCTTAGGTTATTATGACGAATATTGCGACGTTGTACGGTCTTTCGACATCTCGCACGAGTAGGAGTTCGATTCGTTCAAAGATTTGGTCAAGAGCGAGACAAATAATCCAGAGCCGCCTGGGCTCAGTGAGCAGTGAAGCTACTAGTTTGGAGGACATTATCTCGAGACTTTTGCGTATCTTCTAAAATGTTTCTACGACTTTAGTTACGATGTAAACGTTATAGAGAGAATACGAGAAGACTAGAAATAAGATGTGGGAAGCGATGGTTTTCATGAGTTGGAAGCGAGGGCATACATGCATGCTACTAGTCGTTGATCTCGGTTGAATTCTTAATTGATTCCCCATTTGGGCATTTGAATTGATACTTGCTCTTACTCTGAATTATTGTAAACGAATTCATGATTTACATCATCACTGAAGCATTTGTTGCACAGTGACGGTTAAAATCGAGAATGAATGGAGATCTTCTTATTTATTCAACTCATTATTGTCAGGCCGGTTTTGGCAGTTAGGTATTATTGCTTAGCCGACAAGGATGAGATTATGAATAATTATGAATTTCTTGAACGTTTGTTTAATAGACTATACTTCCATTGATGATGAGTTTGTATATCAGATTCACTTGAATTCAATCCTATTCTTTCAGAAATATCCCTATTTTAAAAGACATTTGATCCAACTCTATAATTGGAAAATTTAAGATTCTTGAACTCTTTTCATTTTCTCCCTGAATATTTAATCTTTCTTATTCAAACTGAGATGAACAACCTATGTATATAGGGGATTCAGGGACATTTTATCTCTGTGATAGAAGTCTGGTGGGACGCCACTGATTGTGTTTGTCATGAAAGTACTAAAGACTGACCATCTTTTTGTACTAGGGCGGTTGACCAAGTGACAAATACAACCTGAAAATAGTTCAATGATCATATTGATCTCTCGGTTAAATCCTTTCACAAAAAGTTTTATCAAACAAAATCCAATGTACATTCATATTGATACCTATTCATTCTATTAATTTCCTTGTCAAAAAAACCTTGATGATTTTGGATTACCAGTGATGAAGAGCCGCGAAGATAGACGCGACGACATTCTTAGTTGTTGAAGCTGCGATTACGTGGCGAAGAATTGATTAAGTAAGATTGAGCAGTTGATGTTAAAACAGAGATTAAGTATCAAATTGGAGTAATTATTGGATTGAGAACTCATGTACAAGATTCGAGATTAATGAAAATTGAGTCAAGAAAGAAGCATGTATCAAGGGCACAAGATTGAGGAATTGTTAAAGATTGAAAAGAGAATGATGATGAAGATGTTTGGTATATATGTGATGTTTATTGTTGATGAAAGATTGTTTTGGACACCTGTTAAATTTTGAGGGTAGTAAATGGATTTTCATAAGATTTTGAATGTTTTGAAACCCATTGTGGAGGATAAGATTTTAGAACCAAAGAAGGATAACGGGAGTAAAGCAGAATGAAGTAGGACAAATGTGTTTCTGAGAACTATCCGAAGGAAATGAAATTTGAATAAGAAAGTAAGACAAAGAACTAGGAAAGTTCAGAAGCGTTTTAATGGAAGACATGTGATTCAGTTAAGGGAAGAGTGTGGAATTCCGAGGATTTGGAGTTGGAAGAGTAAGGTCACAGTAGTTGCCTACAGGATGAGAAGTGACGGAGTCAGAAGTTAAAGTTATGTGCCATGAGCTTGGAAAGATAGGACTTTTTCCAGAGATTGTATCACATCACCTATGATGAGAGTAACATGATTGTTTTCTATAATTACTAGGAAGCTAGAAATTTAACATGAATATGAATGAAGTTAGCAAGAATTTGATTGCGATGACAGTGAAAAGAGTTAAGTGTGGTTCAGGATTGGATTAATTTCCTAACAATGAAGTACCAGCAAATTGTGAGGACAAGAAAGTGAGACATTGATTTTCAAGGGATGTAAACTGGTGTTTTGAGGCAGAAATCAGATAAAGAAGTCTTAACGAGCATGCAGACCAAAAGATTGTTATACCAAGGTTATGGAAATGTTTTGCACATAAAGAAATATCAGAAAGAGAACAGTCGAACCGAAGCAGATTTCAGTGATTAAAATTATTGAATGTATAATTTGATGGATTACTCGGATGGTCACCAGGTAAGGATGAAGCGTTTGTTTGTTATTCATTTTCCAAAAAAAATAGAAATAGTTTCAAGGAGTTCAATATTGAATGACATCAATGGAAACGTGGGAGTTAACAATTTGATTAAAGAATTTTCGCAAGAAAATGAGTAGTACTCAGTGTATCTTGGAAGGATGCACTAGTACTGTTTATAAGAATGAAGAAATTAGTTTGAAGTTATACATTGATTGTAAGATGGACTAAGTGGATCAGTAGTTATGAGAATTCTTTTACCCAAATTGTATGTTTTGCCTAAAGTTGATTTATGAGGGGACTAAGACCATTTGAAGATAGGAACTTTAAGATATTCCTGAAGCAACATTTTGAGTCAATATGGACATAATGAGTTGTCAGTGATGATGTTTCGTTGAGCGAGAGCACTTACTGTTTAATGGATATAGTACATAAGATTGCAAGAAGTATTTGGTTGAATCTAATTGTGTTTATAGATAATATCCTAAGATCTTCAAGATTTGTGAAGAGTAAGCAGATTGGTTGAGAATAACCTTAAGAAATTTTAAGAAAAAGATTATGCATACAAATTTTAAATATGAATTTTGGGTGGAAAGAAATTTAATTTTTGAGACACGGGGTTAGAAGTGAAAGAAGCAAAGTGAAATTTGTGAAGATGAAGCAGTACTGAAGTGGGAAGAACCCTTATGTATGCCAGCAGAGGTCGAAAGTTTTGTGAGATTAACCAGGGACTATTGAAGGTTGTTGAAAGTTTTACCTAGATAGCTACAGTAGCAATCAATCTTACCAGAGAGAACAAAAAGGTTTGAATGGACAGAGAAGTGAGAAGAGAGTTTCTAATTAAGAGTTGAGGAGGGTTATAACCGCTACAGTGATAGGGAAGCCAGATAAGAAGGGGACTTTGTGAATTACTGTGATGGTTCATAGAAAGGGATGAGGTTGTGTAGTGACATAACATAAAGGAGAATTTGTTGATATTCATAAAAAGAAGTATTAACACATGAGCTAGAATGGACCGTAATGGTTTTTATCTAAAGTTGAGAGGTCAGATGTAGAAGTTGAACGCCTAGTCTACTACAAAGGTGATTCATATTGTGTTATTTTAGCTTGAGTTATCATGGAATTAAGAGGTGCCGAGATGAGGTGACGAACCAGAATATGAATGAAGTGACGGAAAATTATTAATTAGTCAGGAGACACTACAACACTTTTGGCTTTTTTTTACAGAATTTTTGCACTAAATCCGTATAAAATGGGGTCATTTTTTACGGATTCCATCCGTCCATTATAGTCCTGTCTAAAGGTTTTTTTTTGTCACAAGTTCAAAATTTTGTCACAAGGTTAAGTGTGGGACCCAATTTATATAAAGAAATATAAATTCAACTTTCGACGAATTGTTAGTCAAAATTGATTATTTGGTTGAAAAAAAAGAAAAAGGAAAATTAGACATAAAAAATACTTTTGACGAATATATAGTCAAAAATTGAATTTTTTTTAATATATATATTTTTGGCAAAATGAAAAGGAAAATTGAATTAAAAAACACTTTAGACGGACTTTCAATCAAAAGATTGGTAATAAAAAAAATGAAATATAATATTTAATATATCAAGAACATCTGTCACAAGTTACACAATACTAAATATAATTCATAATATTCAGATCCGAATCCGGCTCTAAAAAAATGATAAAATTTTCTGAAATTTTCAAATTACAAGAAAAATACAAATTTAAATGATAAATTCAGAATAATCAAAATCATAATCAAAATCAAATTAGTCATCTAAACAAGCAAACTTAATACTTCTTTGATGCAAATCATCAATTACAAAAATAACCTAATTCATATTTTATTTACTCTATCTTTTCTTTTTCTATTGATGCAGGTGCAACATGAACAGGAACAGCTGAGTAGTAACATATTGCAAAATCCAGAAAGCTTTAGCTGGCCTTGCTGTGCAAACTTCTGAACATTTTGAACTGCGAACTTCAACTACGTTATATATGTCTTCAAACCTGTTGCATGATAATAGAAAAAAATTAAAATACATCAAATGATCAAAGCACTTAGTTATAGCTTTCAGAAGAAAAGCAGATGCATCAATGGTTAATCAATCTGTTAGCCCTGCTTCTTAAGATGGTCTCCTTGCTTGATTTCTATTTTCCTGTTCTATTTCCTATCAAGTTATTAAGCAAGAAAGCAAGGAAATCTCTTCAAAGCTGGGATGTATATTGCATAGCACCAACCTGAATTACCTATCCAACCTGATTTCTTGTCTTCGTAACGCTATAGCATCATCTAAGTTTTTACAAGAAAAATCCTAACATAATCTATAATTCTGTATACAGAAAAGTGGAAATATATAAAATGTGAGAACACACGTAGTACTTGACAACGTGATGTTTGATTGTCACCTCACAGTAAATGCACTGGCACCACCAGAACAGGGTTGTAAACTAAGGTGGTCGGCAAATATTATCATCTATTTGAGGACTACAAAAATCACTGTAAAGATCTGATCAACCTATATGCTAATTTCAATAATCGTTCAAATATTATCGAAAGGCAGTAACAATGCCAAGGGAGATAGTCAGATAGATGCCCTGTAATTAGCAGATGATAACACAAGATGTAAAGACGACTTATAGGCAATTTCAGTACTTAGCAGAAGAAACAACAATCTTAAAACTTTAACAAACAAGTAACAATTCAACACAGAATTTTAACACATTATCCATAAGACCTTGATTTATTGTATTTTCCATAGTCTGTGTTACGCTTATAGGTGATTGGAACTACCTTAATTAATCAAGTACTCAAGCAAGTTCCAACAGCCACTAACTGGGATTGATAAACAAGGAATATTGTTTTTGCATAATCACTCATGCTCAGTGATACTTAGGTGACAATTGACAAAGAGAAAATTGAAAGCAATGCACATGCAGTAACAACTTGACAATTCAATGATTTCTGCAACAAGATTAATCAATCCGGACCTTAATTGCTTCCGGCTCATTAATCTTTAAAAAAGAATAGTACAGGCTTCACGCATCACTACTACCATGGACTACAACCGTATACAAAACATTTTCACAAATAATATAAGATCACATAATGGCGACAAAGGAAAGCCATTGGCACTGATGGTAGCAGTATACAGAGTAGAAATAGAGCAATCGGTAAAGAGCAAAGCAGAGCAGAGCACAAAATGCTAACTGACTACCTAGAAGTCCGGATCCCAATCAGTAGAGCTCAAATCACACTCCTTAGAAGCAACATCCTCGGAAGCTTTTCCAGATTCACCTATAAAAAAGTTGAACAGCAAGAACAAGTTTAAACTAACACACTACAATCTACAATTACAACATATTAATAATTAAAGAATACAAAATGTTAACGTACCATCCTTAACATCCGGGAGCCAATCTTTGACACACATTAACGTCTCAACCGAGTTGAACTTGAAAAATTAACTGCAATTTTATATGAACACATAAAAGTATTAAATTAACAACATATGATAATATTAAAAAACCATTAATTTTGAATTACAGGACATATACACACAGATGCACAAACAGGAAGATGTGTGTATACAGAGAGACTTACAGCTTTGGCATCCCTCCATCTAACACCCAAACATTTTCATGTCCAAAAACTCGAAACATCCTGCCCAATCAATTAATTTAGTATACTTGGTTTACGCTTAAAATAAATGAAAACCTAAACATCCTGCCCAATCAAATACCTATTACTTCACCTCCTAAGCCTTGGCTTGTTCTTAGAAGTCTTGGAATCTCTGTTCTAATTACAATATAAATCAAAACTCTTACTCACCCAATAACCAATTGGAGGTGTAGAGTTCAAATTGAGTTTATGGAGAGAATTTGTGGAGAGTATGAAGAGAGGGTTTGTCGAGAGAGAGAGAGAGTAGAGTAGAGAGGGAGAGACTGTTTTTGGGGGAAATTAGAGTAGAGAGGGAGAGAGTATGTCTGAAAATTTCGTTAAAGGGGGAAATTGTTGGCCCAAAATTTCGTTAAGTAAGGAAATTGTCCGCCCAAAATTTCAACTCAATGTCCATCTGTTCACTGCTAACGTAAATTATTTTGGATATTTTAAATTTTATTTTATTTTTTTTAACACCAATTTTAATGTTTTAAATTTATAAAATTTTAGAAAAACTAAAAACACGATGGCTGAATATAAAATATATATATGCAAAAATAGTAAAAATTTAAAACAATTATTTATCAAAGAAATATCTACTTTGCCCGATTTGATCATTAAAAAATCAAACCACATAAATCTAGAATTTTTTTAAAAAAATACAACATCACTAAAATCTTTAGATTTGGACCTCCGTACGTTTGGATCGTCGAAAAAATAATTTATAAAAATAGATTCATCATTCGGGACAAGATTAGTTAAAAGGAATGTCTACTTTGACCGATTTGACCATTATGAAAACCAAACCAAATAAATCTAGGATTTTTTTTAAAATTTATCACATCAATAAAATCGTTAGATCTTGACATCTGTACGTTTGGAACGTAGAAAAAATAATTTTAAAAAATAGATTCATCAATCGGGACAAGACTAATTAGAAGGAATGTCTACTTTGACCGATTTGACCATTATAAAAACAAAACCAAATAAATCTAGGATTTTTTAAAAAATTACCACATCACTAAAATTGTTAGATCTTCACATCCGTACTTTTGGAACGTCAAAAAAATAATTTAAAAAAATATATTCATCATTCGGGACAAGACTAGTTAAAAAGAAGGTCTACTTTGACCGATTTGACCATTATCAAAATCAAACAAAACAAATCTAGGATTTTTAAAAAAAATTATCACATCACTAAAATCGTTAGATCTTGACATCCATAAGTTTGGAACGTCGAAAAAATAATTAAAAAAAATTGATATATTATTGACTAATGCTCTGTCCGATCTATTGTTTATATTTTTTTAAATATATTTCTCGACGATCGAACCGTACGGATGTCAATATATATTTAATTTAATGATATTCCCAAATTTTCAAAAAATAAAAAATTGATTTGGTTGGAGATCATAGTATATCACTATTATTTTGACTAGTACTCGTAACTAGTGCTCTGTCCCATATTATTGTTTCTATTTTTGAATTATATTTCTCGTCGATCGAACCGTACGGATGTCAAGATATATATTTAATTTAATGATATTCCCAAATTTTCAAAAAATAAAAAATTGATTTGGTTGGAGATATTAGTAAATCACTACTATATTGACCAGTACTCGTAACTAGTGATCTGTCCCATATTATTGTTTCTATTTTTGAAATATATTTCTCGTCGATCGAACCGTACGGATGTCAAGATATATCTAATTTAATGATATTCCCAAATTTGCAAAAAATAAAAAATTGATTTGGTTGGAGATATTAGTAGATCACTACTATATTGACTAGTACTCGTAACTAGTGATTGTCCCATATTATTGTTTCTATTTTTTAAAATATATTTCTCAATGATTGAACCGTACGGATGTCAAGATATATCTAATTTAATGATATTACCAAATTTTCAAAAAATAAAAAATTGATTTGGTTGGAGATCTTAGTAGATCACTATTATTTTGACTAGTACTCGTAACTAGTGCTCTGTCCCATATTATTGTTTCTATTTTTGAAATATACTTCTCGTCGATCGAATCATACGGATGTCAAGATATATCTAATTTAATGATATTCCCAAATTTGTAAAAAATAAAAAATTGATTTGGTTGGAGATCTTAGTAGATCACTACTATATTGACCAGTACTCGTAACAAGTGATCTGTCCCATATTATTGTTACTATTTTTTAAAATATATTTCTCAATGATTGAACCGTACGGATGTCAAGATATATTTAATTTAATGATATTCCCAAATTTTCAAAAAATAAAAAATTGATTTGGTTGGAGATATTAGTAGATCACTACTATATTGACTAGTACTCGTAACTAGTGCTCTGTCCGATATTATTGTTTATATTTGTATTTCTCGATGATCTAACTGAACGGATGTCAAGATATATCTAATTTAATGATATTCCCAAATTTTCGAAAATTAAGAAATTAATTTTATTGGACTAATAAAAGGTTAAAAAAAGTATATGCTAATTTACGACGGAAATTCCGTCATAAGTTCGTTGTCGCCATCAGAAAAAGTATTGTTTTTTTACAATTAAATTTTATTAAAATAACGAAATTTATGACTGACAATCCGTCGTAAGTTTCCTGTAATTATTTTTCAATTAAATTTTAATTCTTTGGAGTTAGATTTTATTAATAAAATAATTATCTTGTGACGAACAGTCAACTATCCGTCAAAAGTATGACTTTAATTAATAATTTTAAAATGTCATTATAATATTGATATATGAACTTTGGACAGATAACTAAATCTGTCAAAAGGTTTGACAGATTTAATAATAAAGAAATGTTGTGGGCCAACAAAAAATCATATAATATAAACCTTTGGACGGAAAATGACAGAAAACTACATCCGTCAAAAGATTTAATAATAAAGAAATGTTGTGGGCCAACAAAAAATCATATAATATACATCCGTCAAAAGATCCGTCAAATGTTCTGGCTCAGCCTAATCCGTCAAAAGAAGGCCGTCACAAATGGCCAGAAGTGTTGTAGTGAGAGCAAGTAGTGAACATGTATTTGTTTTGGAATAGTTCTAAATGCAAGCGATGGATGAATGTAATGATTTTGCAGTTAATTTGTGTTGTGTTGAACATTAAAGTTGTAATGCGCAGAGTCAAATTTGAGGACTTGTTGAGTACACAGAGCTATATTTCGGAAGTTGATCTCAGAGGACGCGGGATAGTGAAGTTTAAATGATTTTCGAGGATCGTGAATTAATTGTTAAAGATGTATGACTGATGTCACGTATGTCAGATCGAATTTTTCTTGTTAATGAAAGTCAGAGTTTGTTGAAAGTGTTGAATTGAAAAGTTGTTTTGAGGTCGGTATCGAGGGGTTGTGACCCCGGAATGAATTGATATAGGAGTCCTAGAGTTGAGAATACAACTTAAGAAATTGGAAGCGAGTGTTGAGAGTACCGTTACTTGTGTTCTTAGGATTGATTCTGAGGACAGAATCCTTTTAAAGGGGGGGGGGGATATAACGACCTAGAAAATCGTGTATTTAAAATTTCTTATTTAATATTAAATGTGGATTATATGATGTGATTATTTGTGAGAAGGTCAATATATGTGATATTGTGTTCCTGTGTGTATGTGATGAATTGTGTGCAGTGTAAGTTTGTGTATTTTATTTATATTTTTGAGGACTTAAATGTATTTAAATCATGCATTATTGATCTTCTGAGATTTTTACAAAATCATTGGAGTTATTAAAAATCACGAAATTTTTATGTTATCATCTTTGTGATATTAGTTAGTTTTTAAAATTTTCGGGAGAATTAATTTGGGTCTTTAAGTATTTTAAAATGATTTTAAAAGTTTTATTGCATTTAAAGGGTCAAAACTTGTAAAATTCATATTTAATTCGTTTTTGATCCTAAAAATATTTTAAAAATATGTGGGTGATCGTAATTTTATACTCTTTATTTCAAAATTTTAAAATTTAATGTTCCACCCATTTTTCTATTTAATTTTGATTTTAGAAGTGCTTTTGTGGATTTTTCAGCAAAGTATTACCAAACTACTCTTTTGTTTTGCCCCTAAATTATCTATTCTTAAATCCCTAAATCACCACCAGTTCCCCAATTTGTCTTCCAAGCTCTGTATTTCAGTTTTATTGAGCTCTCTCTCAAATGTTCTATACATTTCTCTCTAGAACTCATTCAATCTCTATCGCGTGTATCGCCTAATCTCTATCCCTCTTTTAATCCTTTCAATCTCTCCCTCAATCTCTCTTAATCTCCCTCGCCCTGGTTCTTTTCTCCATCTGTGTGTGTGTCTGTACCGCATACGCGGGTGTTTTGGCAGGGTGTGTGGCTTTGCTGGGCTAAGGGGCTGTTGGAAACTTGAGTATATGAGTGGGTATGTATGTATATGCTGTGTATATCGTGTTGGTGATGTATGTGTAAGTGGTGGGTGTATGTATACATAGAGGATGTAGGTTTGTGCAAGCGCGTGTCTCCATGTGTTTGTGGGTATAGGTCCAGTGCGCGCTGGTGTCTCTCCCCTATTCGTTTCCTTTTAGTTGTGTTGCTGCTACTGTGAGTGTGGGTGTGTTGATTTCAGTGTGTGGTTGGGCTACTGTGAGTGTGCGAGTTGTGTGGTTACAGTACGAATCATTATTCTCTGCTGGTATAAGCCGATTTTGAGACTGGTATGACTGTGGTGGTGTTGATTAATGTGTGTTTGATGAAACTCGAAATGGGTTTGTATGATTTTAGTAAACCTCACCTGGAAGTTGGGTTATCTTGGAATAGGTTTGATTACTATATGTTTGGGACTATTCTGCTGTGATGTGTCGAGTAAGTATATTGTGGTTGTGCTGGTTCGACTGTACTGTGGCTGTAAGGTTCAACCGTGTGGTGTTGTTCGAGGAAGGCAGGAGATAACAGGGGGTAAGAGGGAGACAGGGAGGGATAGAAACAGGGGAAGATATGTCTATGTTGTGCAATTTATCGGAGAGGTTAAAAAGGGAGAAAGGGGAAGGAGGATGTGGCTGTGTAATTCAGCTAGGGATGGCAACGGATTGGATCGGGTTGGATATCTGTGATATCCAAATCCAAACCTGAATCCTTAATCCAAATCCAAACCCGATCCAAATTCAAATGGATTTTGAAATTCAAAATCCAAACCCGATCCACCGGGTTTGGATCGGGTTCGGGTTTTATCCAAACCTGAAATTTTTAATTCTTTGTAAAAAATTAGTAATATTTTTTTAAGCTAAATTTCATAAAAATTAAAATTACAATAGCAAATAAATATCTAGATTTCAGAGACATGAAAATAAATAAGTCCAAGTTACACCACTATTAATATCTAAAGACATAAAAATTAAAATACAATTGCAAATAAATATCTACATAAATATTCAGAGACAGAGTGTAGACTATAAGACTAGCAGCAGTGTAGCACAACATGTGTATCAAAATTGTCTGAACTAAGAAATTTCATAGTAGCACAACATGTGTATCAAAATTGCCTGAACAAAATTACCTAGTGTAACTAAGTAACTGGTATTTATTTTTAAGGAATAAATTATAATATATATATATATATATATATATATATATATATATATATATATTATAATTTATATATGTATATATATCGGGTTTTTTTCGGGTTTCGGGTTTGGATCGGGTTTGGATCGGGTTTTCGGGTTTCGGGTTTGGATCGGGTTGGATATAGCTAATATCCAAATCCAAATCCAAACTCTTTCGGGTTTAAAAATCAAATCCAAATCCAAATCCAAATCCAAAAAATCGGGTTCGGTAAAATCCAATTGGATCGAATTGGATCGGGTATCCGTCGGATCGGTTTTTTTTGCCATCCCTAAATTCAGCTGTGGGTGTGTATGTACATTGGGTAAGTGTGTGACTGTCAGGCTGAGTGTGATTGTCGATTGTGTAAGTGCTGAATAGTTGTTGCTGTGTTACAGTGAAATGTAAACAATGCTTTCGAACCTATTAATGTTCGGTAATTTGAGTATATTGTAATTCGAGTTGTTCGTTATGGGTTTACGTATTATGGGTATAATAGTGAGTAATTGTAATTGTATGTTATACTTAGAAGTATACATGTTTTATTAGATGCTAATTTTAGATTATACATTGATTTAGAAAGTAAATGTTGTTTGTGAACTCGGATTGAATTATAAGATTATATGAGACTCTCTGATGATCAGTGATGTATGAGTTATAATTGTGTAGTATATTTTGAGTTGTAAGTATAAGATGGAGTTGGTAGTTAATTATTAGATTGTTTGATCGATGATTTTGGTCGGTTGTATTCCAACAGGATAAGTCATTTTATAAAGGAGATGCTGTCCGATTTTCGTCAGAATTATATTCTAAGTCTTACAGTAAATTGATAAAAAGTTATTTGTGAACCAATGTGTATACGTGGGATAATATGAAGACAAGTTGTTGTTATATGCTAAATGCTTATGTGAATTATTTGATTTCACTATGCTATTTTGAGTAAGTGGTCAATATTTGTACTAAATGTGTTAAGTTGTAAAGCGTTATAGGACGCGTATGTGTAGATTAGATTGACAGTAAGGTTTGGTTGGTTTTGGCACTAAAGTAGTACTTTACCTGGGTATAGGTACGAGTAGGAGACGCGACCAAGAATAGTGCACGAGTAAATGGAATTTCAAGCAGGAAGATAGTTATCAAAGCTGACGAGTGTATTGATATGAATTGGTGAATTAGGAAGGAAAGATGGAAATAGAGCCGAGTAAGGGGCCAACGTGCAAAGAAGCAGAAACTATTGTAAAGTGAGTGACGGATCGAGATATTGGAAGTGGAACTTCGTGTATTGAGGCAAGTGTTATCGCTCCTCACTTATTGTCCAAGTGATGCAATTCTGTTCTATTTATATATCAAACGTGTCGGTCAAATTATTCTTGCAAAATGACGTGCAAATGTTTATATTTCCACCTTTAATTAGCTCAAGTGCAAATCTTCAAATGATCTTACAAATATTTTTTTTTCTCAAAGATATTTTAAAAACGTGGTATGTTATTGGATTCCTCAGGAGAGTACCATTTATTTACTTTACTTTATTTTATTTTCTTCAAAAATGTATAAGAGACGTTCTAAAATAGAGGAATCCAAGATTTTAAAATCTTATATAAAAAAAAAAATTAAAAATTAACACGAATCCTGATTATGACATATTTTCACCGATAGACCCTCTTTAGGGGATGTTTTCTTCAAACTGACCTACAATTTAATTATCTTGGAGTTATTTTACAAATGATCATTTTTTTTAAAAAAAACAACTTAATTCACTTATGTTGATTCAAACTTGACAATGTGTTGGTATATTTTTATTAAATTCTTAGCACTTGACTATATCCTTACTTTATCTTATAATCACAGTTGTTGTTAATCGTGTTGCAAGTATTTCTTTTCACTTCTCGTTCAAGTGAAACGGTTCCTTAATTAATATACTGATGACATTCTCACCCATTTATTGTTGATCTCATCGACATTTATTATTGTTGTGGATCTTTATCTATTATTACCGCATTTATTGTTGATCTCGTTGACATTTATTATTGTTGTGGATCTTTATCTACTATTACCCCATTTATTGTCGATCTCGTCGACAACTAGTGTTGATGTTGTTTCTTAATTTTCACCCTAATTATCATATCGAACTTGTCGATATCAAGGATAGAACTGTTGATTCCTTTTATTCTACCAGTTGAGTTGTTGTTCTGGAACGTGAGTTATCCAGATTGTTTGATTGACAGAGGTTGTCGATTGTTCCGACACCTAGTACGTTGGATGTAGAATTGGAATGTTTTTGATGTCCCTTCGGGGAGACCATATTATGGTCAAGAGGAGTCCCTTCGGGGAGACCAGATTCGTGGTCAGATGTTAAGGCCAATGTGTGCCGTGGATCCATTAAAGGACATTGCTGTGTGCGTTTGTCCGGGGTTAGTGCGTGACTGATCAGCAGCCTAACCTTATTATTTTTTTAAAAAATATATAAAAATCCAATTCTAATCCATACATTGAGGTTGAGTTGTTTCAAAGCCTGATTCCCTTGAAGCCTATTATGATTATCTTTAATTATCAGTAAAAACTTTTATCAATTCTCATTGTGGATGCATTTTATTTTAACGGAGTTCTGTTGGCTCATCTAGAGATACAATATTTAATTTCTTCAGCTGATTTCTTTCGTACCGTATGATGATTATTCTTGTTGATCAGAACCTATATTGTTCTTGATATTGCTATCACTGTTTACACTTGCTGAGCATTGTTGGCTCACTCTTGCTTGTTTATTTTTCTTCAGTTAATAGAGGAGATTAGTGGACCTTGTGTTGGTGAGTTTTCCTGTTCCAGCAGCGAGAGGTGACGTTCGAGTTGTTGGTTTCGCCGGGTAGTGATTTGAGCTTGTTAGAGGTTGGTTTATTAGTTCGGTAGACGAACTTAGTGGTTATCAATTTGTATAATAATGTTATATTGAGATTGGATTGTAATAATTAAATTTGGTAGTTTGTTTCATACCATAACCTGTAAGCGGTCTTGGATCAGGGGTATTTTATTATTATATTATGTTTATATCCAGGTTTGTGCTGTGTGGATTGTGGATAGTGGCCTCGAATCTGTACCCCGGATTGTGGGATGTCACAGTAAAACAATCTCCCAATAGACTTTATAAAATTGTGATCAACGTACTCTGCAAAGCAAATGTGTATGATGTCCAAACAAGATGAGATGTCTGGATTGTGGCACAAACGTATGGGTCATGTGAACTATCATGCTCTATCTCGTATGAACAAAGACAAGATGGTGAATGGAATGCCAAGAATTGCAATGACAAAAAAGGTGTGCAGGGTTGTCTTATGTCTAAGCAAACGAGGAAACAGTTCCCAACCAAATCAAACTACAGTGCAACAAAAGCTTTAGAGCTGATACATGGAGATCTTTGTGGCCCAATAAATCCAACACTTAGTTAGTTTCGTAGATGATTTCATTAAAAATCTTGAAAATCATGCATGTTCTGCAAACAAAATATTGCAGAACGTTTTCACTACAAGAAAATCGCAATCAGACAACACTCATCAGACAACGCTCGGACGAAAAAGCATTGTTTGGAATTAAGAGACAACGGTTTTTTTGTAACTTCAGAAAAGTATTGTGTCATCCAGTTACCCTACAACGGGTTAAAAACGTTGTCTAGTAAATTGATTCAGACAATGGCTTTTGCAATGTGGTGTTGTAAAGACGAGTAAGGTTGCACAATTGTTTTTACGAACATTGTCTGATCTGTTTTGAGACAACGTTTATAAACCGTTGTATAATTCACACAACTGTTTTCATATACCATTGTGTTATTACGATTCACACAACGGAATAATTAACCGTTGTTAAATCGTGTTTTGATGAGACAACAGTTTTTATGAAACCGTTGTCTGAACTACAAAAATTTTGAATAGAATTTGGTGGGAAATTATGAAATATTTGGTGGGAATAATGAAATGATTTGAATTGAATTTGGTGGGAAATAATGAAAATAATCAGACAACGGTTTTCATATAAAAAAATGTTGTGTTATATTAAGCACAACAACAGTTTTTAATAAAAAAACCGTTGTTTAATGTTCTTGTATGATATTTAATGGTCAACTATCAAAGTACTCCTTGGTCAAACTAGTATAATTTTCGAATAATAATTTTTTTTAAAAAAAAATTTGGACGATCCAACAGTGCGGATGATGTTATATACAAATTTTATTGATGATTTTTATTAACTTTCGTACAGTTCGATAGTCGAATAAATCATTCAAAAATATTATTCAGTGAATCTGGATCGTGCCTCGTTATAGGAAGTAGCACTTTTGCTACGTTTTTGTTAAAATCTAGTACAACCCGGCCTTTTTATTTTTTGAATATTTTTTCCCAACACTAGAATGAGTGTTTTTTAACTTTCGTACGGTTAGATCGTCGAAGAAATCTATCAAAAAAATTATTCAGTGAATCTGGATCGTGACTCGTTATAGGAAGTAGCACTTTTGCTACGTTTTTGTTAAACTCTCGTACAACCCGACCTTTTTATTTTTTGATTATTTTTTCCCAACACTAGAATGAGTGTTTAATAACTTTTGTATGGTTGGATCGTCGAAGAAATCAATCAAAAAAATTATTCAGTGAATCTGGATCGTGACTCGTTATAGGAAGTAGTAGCACTTTTGCTACGTTTTTGTTAAAATCTCATACAACCGGACCTTTTTATTTTTTGAATATTTTTTCCCAACACTAGAATGAGTGTTTATTAACTTTCGTACGGTTTGATCGTCGAAGAAATCTATCAAAAAAATTAATCAGTGAATCTGGATCGTGCCCCATTATAGGAAGTAGCACTTTTGCTACGTTTTTGTTAAACTCTCGTACAACACGACCTTTTTATTTCTGATTATTTTTTCCCAACACTATAATGAGTGTTTATTAACTTTCGTACGGTTGGATCGTCGAAGAAATCTATCAAAAAAATTATTCAATGAATCTGGATCGTGCCTCGTTATAGGAAGGAAGTAGCACTTTTGCTACGTTTTTGTTAAACTCTCGTACAACCCGACCTTTTTATTTTTTGATTATTTTTTCCCAACACTAGAATGAGTGTTTATTAACTTTCGTACGGTTGGATCGTCGAAGAAATCTATCAAAAAAATTATTCAGTGAATCTGGATCGTGACTCGTTATAGGAAGTAGCACTTTTGCTACGTTTTTGTTAAACTCTTATACAACCCGACCTTTTTATTTTTTGATTATTTTTTCCCAACACTAGAATGAGTGTTTATTAACTTTCTTATGGTTGGATCGTCGAAGAAATCTATCAAAAAAATTATTCAGTGAATCTGGATCGTGCCTCGTTATAGGAAGTAGCACTTTTGCTACGTTTTTGTTAAACTCTCGTACAACCCGACCTTTTTATTTTTTGATTATTTTTTCCCAACACTAGAATGAGTGTTTATTAACTTTTGTACGGTTGGATCGTCGAAGAAATCTATCAAAAAAATTATTCAGTGAATCTGGATCGTGACTCGTTATAGGAAGTATCACTTTTGCTACGTTTTTGTTAAAATCTCGTACAACCCTACCTTTTTATTTTTTGATTATTTTTTCCCAACACTAGAATGAGTGTTTATTAACTTTCGTACGGTTGGATCGTCGAAGAAATCAATCAAAAAAATTATTCAGTGAATCTGGATCGTGACTCGTTATAGGAAGTAGCACTTTTGCTACATTTTTGTTAAAATCTCGTACAACCCGACCTTTTTCTTTTTTGATTTTTTTTTTCCCAACACTAGAATGAGTGTTTATTAACTTTCGTATGGTTGGATCGTCGAAGAAATCAATCAAAAAATTATTCAATGAATCTGGATCGTGCCTCGTTATAGGAAGTAGCACTTTTGCTACGTTTTTGTTAAAATCTCGTACAATCCGGCCTTTTTATTTTTTGAATATTTTTTCCCAACACTAGAATGAGTGTTTTTTAATTTTCGTATGGTTGGATCGTCGAAGAAATCTATCAAAAAAATTATTCAGTGAATCTGGATCGTGCCTCGTTATAGGAAGTAGCACTTTTGCTACGTTTTTGTTAAACTCTCGTACAACCCGACCTTTTTATTTTTTGATTATTTTTTCCCAACACTAGAATGAGTGTTTATTAACTTTCGTACGGTTGGATCGTCGAAGAAATCTATCAAAAAAATTATTCAGTGAATCTGGATCGTGACTCGTTATAGGAAGTAGCACTTTTGCTACGTTTTTGTTAAAATCTCGTACAACCCTACCTTTTTATTTTTTGATTATTTTTTCCCAACACTAGAATGAGTGTTTATTAACTTTCGTACGGTTGGATCGTCGAAGAAATCAATCAAAAAAATTATTCAGTGAATCTGGATCGTGACTCGTTATAGGAAGTAGCACTTTTGCTACATTTTTGTTAAAATCTCGTACAACCCGACCTTTTTCTTTTTTGATTTTTTTTTCCCAACACTAGAATGAGTGTTTATTAACTTTCGTATGGTTGGATCGTCGAAGAAATCAATCAAAAAATTATTCAATGAATCTGGATCGTGTCTCGTTATAGGAAGTAGAACTTTTGCTACGTTTTTGTTAAAATCTCGTACAATCCGGCCTTTTTATTTTTTGAATATTTTTTCCCAACACTAGAATGAGTGTTTTTTAATTTTCGTATGGTTGGATCGTCGAAGAAATCTATCAAAAAAATTATTCAGTGAATCTGGATCGTGCCTCGTTATAGGAAGTAGCACTTTTGCTACGTTTTTGTTAAACTCTCGTACAACCCAACCTTTTTATTTTTTGATTATTTTTTCCCAACACTAGAATGAGTGTTTATTAACTTTCTTACGGTTGGATCGTCGAAGAAATCAATCAAAAAATTATTCAGTGAATCTGGATCGTGCCTCGTTATAGGAAGTAGTACTTTTGCTACGTTTTTGTTAAAATCTCGTACAACCCGGCCTTTTTATTTTTTGAATATTTTTTCCCAACACTAGAATGAGTGTTTATTAACTTTCGTACGGTTGGATCGTCGAAGAAATCAATCAAAAAATTATTCAATGAATCTGGATCGTGTCTCGTTATAGGAAGTAGCACTTTTGCTACGTTTTTATTAAAATCTCGTACAATCCGGCCTTTTTATTTTTTGAATATTTTTTCCCAACACTAGAATGAGTGTTTTTTAACTTTCGTATGGTTGGATCGTCGAAGAAATCTATCAAAAAAATTATTCAATGAATCTGGATCGTGCCTCGTTATAGGAAGTAGCACTTTTGCTACGTTTTTGTTAAACTCTCGTACAACCCGGCCTTTTTATTTTTTGAATATTTTTTCCCAACACTAGAATGAGTGTTTTTTCACTTTTGTACGGTTGGATCGTCGAAGAAATCTATCAAAAAAATTATTCAGTGAATCTGGATCGTGCCTCGTTATAGGAAGTAGCACTTTTGCTACGTTTTTGTTAAACTCTCGTACAACCCAACCTTTTTATTTTTTGATTATTTTTTCCCAACACTAGAATGAGTGTTTATTAAATTTCGTACAGTTGGATCATCAAAGAAATCTATCAAAAAAATTATTCAGTGAATCTGGATCGTGACTCGTTATAGGAAGTAGCACTTTTGCTACGTTTTTATTAAAATCTCGTACAACCCTACCTATTTATTTTTTGATTATTTTTTCCCAACACTAGAATGAGTGTTTATTAACTTTCGTACGGTTGGATCGTCGAAGAAATCAATCAAAAAAATTATTCAGTGAATCTGGATCGTGACTCGTTATAGGAAGTAGCACTTTTGCTACATTTTTGTTAAAATCTCGTACAACCCGACCTTTTTCTTTTTTGATTTTTTTTTTCCCAACACTAGAATGAGTGTTTATTAACTTTCGTATGGTTGGATCGTCGAAGAAATCAATCAAAAAATTATTCAATGAATCTGGATCGTGCCTCGTTATAGGAAGTAGCACTTTTGCTACGTTTTTGTTAAAATCTCGTACAATCCGGCCTTTTTATTTTTTGAATATTTTTTCCCAACACTAGAATGAGTGTTTTTTAACTTTCGTATGGTTGGATCGTCGAAGAAATCTATCAAAAAAATTATTCAGTGAATCTGGATCGTGCCTCGTTATAGGAAGTAGCACTTTTGCTACGTTTTTGTTAAACTCTCGTACAACCCAACCTTTTTATTTTTTGATTATTTTTTCCCAACCCTAGAATGAGTGTTTATTAACTTTCTTACGGTTGGATCGTCGAAGAAATCAATCAAAAAATTATTCAATGAATCTGGATCGTGCCTCGTTATAGGAAGTAGCACTTTTGCTACGTTTTTGTTAAAATCTCGTACAACCCGGCCTTTTTATTTTTTGAATATTTTTTCCCAACACTAGAATGAGTGTTTATTAACTTTCGTACGGTTGGATCGTCGAAGAAATCAATCAAAAAATTATTCAATGAATCTGGATCGTGTCTCGTTATAGGAAGTAGCACTTTTGCTACGTTTTTATTAAAATCTCGTACAATCCGGCCTTTTTATTTTTTGAATATTTTTTCCCAACACTAGAATGAGTGTTTTTTAACTTTCGTATGGTTGGATCGTCGAAGAAATCTATCAAAAAAATTATTCAATGAATCTGGATCGTGCCTCGTTATAGGAAGTAGCACTTTTGCTACGTTTTTGTTAAACTCTCGTACAACCCGGCCTTTTTATTTTTTGAATATTTTTTCCCAACACTAGAATGAGTGTTTTTTCACTTTTGTACGGTTGGATCGTCGAAGAAATCTATCAAAAAAATTATTCAGTGAATCTGGATCGTGCCTCGTTATAGGAAGTAGCACTTTTGCTACGTTTTTGTTAAACTCTCGTACAACCCAACCTTTTTATTTTTTGATTATTTTTTCCCAACACTAGAATGAGTGTTTATTAAATTTCATACAGTTGGATCATCGAAGAAATCTATCAAAAAAATTATTCAGTGAATCAAATTTCTGAAATTTCTTAAAATTTCATGATCCAAAATCTCAAATTTCACTTCCCCATTCATCTAATTCGTAATCGCCGCCCCCTGTTTTGAGCCTCACAAAATTTCCCCCTTCTCCCGCTTATCCAATATTTCATTTCCCCCTTCCCCAAAATTTTTATTTCCTCCTCTTTGCTCTCGGTGTCCGAACATACACAAAACACAGATCCTCACTCAATCCTCTAAAATCAAAACATAAACTTTAGTTCTTCAAATACAATTCCTCTCACCATTCCCAGTTGAAAACCCTAATTCAACCCCCCCTCTCTCTCGCTTAGGGTTTCATATTCTCTCAATCACACACATTCAATTTCTTTATCTCACTCCAATTTCGAGATGGTAAATTCTCAATCCTATCAATTTAGATCTCACTATATATGTATATGTTCTGCAACCCCTATAAGCCGCCATATGGGTCCTGTTCGTCGCTCTTCTAGGTATGATTCTGTGTTTGACCCTAGTTTTAGACTTATTTGTTTATTGGAGTGTTGGAGTGTTGGAGAGGAGATTGTAAACAGACTAAGAGTCTTAGGCGCCTCTGAAATAGCAGGTACATATGCAACCACTTCTCAGGGAGGTGCTGTTGACGAAGAGAAAGTATTGGAATGGCTATGGACACTGCACCAAATTGGTAAATTAAATATTAGTTTGAAGCTGATTAGTGTTAATAGCTAAATTTTTTCGACTATGAAAGCTATCTTTATATATTCTGGTCTAATTTTGTGTTTTTTTTTCTTCTAATGGTGCGTGTGTATAGTGGTTGATGTGGTACGCACAGATAGTCACCTGGAGTTCTACGAGGACACAAAAAATATGGCTAGATTGGCAGATATACTTGCTGTTTATGCGTGGGTTGATCCTGCAACAGGGTATTGTTAAGGTTGTGGCGCTTAGCCCTTTACTTCGGTTAACTGTTTCTTGTCATATGCTTGAAGCTCTTCTTGTCAAAAGTCCTAGCATCTTGTATAATTTACTTTCTACTAATAGTAAAAATCTAGAACAGCGATTACATACGTGATAAGACCTTTAAGACCTCTTATTTATATGCGACCTATGTTCTCGTTGTGAATCAGATGATCTTATTATGTGGTTTCTGATGTATTTGAAAAACAGAATCAATTTTATCTATTTATGAAGTTGCAAATTCAGGACAATTTCGTCTCAAGAATATACATGTTGGCAATTCAGGACAATTTGGTCTCAAGAATATCTCATTGTGGCTGTATTGTGATTCTCACAGGCATTACTGGTATTGTGGATTATACAAACTATGATGATATGAAATATGTTGTAAGTTGTTTTCAGTTTGCTTTGTATTCCAACTGTTTTTATTGACAAGCTTTATCTTTTTATTTGGAAGTGTTTATTTAGATTGATATAATTGAAAGTATACAATGATTTCAGATCACAGGAAATTGGACGAGACTGAGTTAAAAAATGCCTTTTCCCGCGATGTGAAGAGTAAGATATTAGATGACCATAATTAGTGTATAGTTTACTTTTACCTTTCATTTGTCATATGTAAATATCCTCATATAACTACTGATGTAGGTGAAGGTTTATGATTCAAGCTGCAGTCCAGGTCGGAGAGGCAGGAGTAATAGCCGCAGCCGTAGCCGAAGTAAGAGTCGGAGTAGGAGCAAGAGGTAAAATTAATATATAACATAAATGATTCGTATTGCACTACTATTTTTTTAGTTCTAATATAGAAAAGAAAACACGAAGCAAATCATAGTTGTGTCAGAATCAGCCGTGAAATTGTCTTATTAGCTTACAAGTTCTGAGTTTAATCTAGCAGTTGCCTCCTAAAACCCTATATAAGTGGCTTGGTCTGAGACTCTGAGGTATGTGAGATTAACATTATCATGCAAGTGTTAATCATCTATATTGCTGTAATTATTTCTTCCGAACGTCTCCCTTATGAACTTGGACTTGAAGCCAGGATATCTTTAGTTCCAGAATCCAGATGGAAGCAGCACGTACTATGAGTGCCAATCTGCAGTTATTTCGGTAAATTCTTTTGGAGGTTTGCGATAATTTGAACTTATTTTAGTTACTTTTTGTGCAAAATTAGCCATTTCTTGACGTGCTCTTTTTCTATTATCAACCATAGGCCCTTATCTTACTATTATCAGAAACTACCTACCAAAAAAGCCATTTTGATTCTTTGGTGCTTTGCAATACTGTTCTATGAAAAGGATATACAACTACAAGTGCAAATGCAAGCACGTAGTGCCTGTGTACATGCTAAATTAAAAAAGTTAAAAATGATGGGAACCACGTATATATAGGTATACATTAGTAAAATTGTACTACTTTTTAGCCTACATGAAGTATATCGGTTGAAAATGTGAATGTTGACTATGTCCTAACCACCAATTAGTTAAATGGACTCCTACATTTTATGAAACCTTATAATATTTATCCTGTTATAGTGTTAATAGACCAACCATGTAGGTTTGTTAAATGGACTACCAACTGGTTAATTCATAAAATAGGAAAAACTTGGAAAAGCACCACAAAAACTCTCGAGTGATTGAGTGAACAGATTGCAAGTAGAGCAGTGGATAACAATTGTTAAATGTCAACATGCAGTTATGTTATATGAAACTATTTTACATCTATATTATGTTACAATCTGCACAATACTATGCTGATTGTTAAATGTTAACATAAGTGCAGGTGTCCAGAAAGAGTTTGCTCAGGAAGTATATATATTAAGGTTAGTTGCATGACATGCCTACATTCTCAAGTATGGGTTACCCCTGGTTTACACTTTTCAGTGGGTTGCCAAGAATCGAAAGGTGACTTATTCCAGGGCTGAGTTTGATGAGATTCGATTTGACTCTTAGCCATATCGAGTCCTTGTAAAAATAGCCCAGATCTGCAACTCTTTTGTTTTGCTATATGTTGACTCAAGTAGTAAGACTTGTGGTTTATGTTGATGGGGAAATGTAGTAGGTAAACTATGTTTGGGATGAATTATGTAGTTTGTAAATGATGGTTTGGAAATATGTATAGTAGATGGTTTGGAAATATGTTTAGTAGTTGGTTTTGATTTATGTAGTTTGTTTGGATTGGTGGATGATGTAGTTGGAATCTTGGTAGTATTGTATAAACTTTGATTTTTGTTGTAAATAAAAGTATTGTTTCATTTATCATTAGCCAATGTTATCATATTTGATAAAAACTTGTTAAAAATATCATCAAACAATGGATAAGTTTCAAGAAAGCATTGTACCAAAAAGAATTGACCAGTGTATAAAAATTGTAAAACCATTGTGTGAAAATAACAAAAACAAGCATTTAAGAAACAAAAACGTTTGTGTGCTCAGCTATCCAACAATGGTTATATTTTAAGAAATGGTTGTTAACATAAGGAATGAACAATGTTTTATTTTTTAAGAACCATTGTAGTCCTCATTTTCTAACAACAGATTTAAATGATTGCGTTGTTGTTTCTAGGTGTGCTACAATGTTTTTTGAGCCTGGTGTGTTGTTGTTACGGATATCAGACAACGTTTTGTGTACCGTTGTCTGAGGTTGGTAAGAGACACCTGCTCGATAGACAACGCTATTGCAGGGTATCAGACAACGGGCAAAAACCATTGTATAGTTTAGTTTTCCTTGTAGTGTTTGTTCTCCAAAACATGTTCTGCTTGCAAATCATATATGATTTTTAAGATTTTGAATGAAATAATAATGTTAATTGAACATTCTTTGCAAATATATATGTTTTGCAATGTTTTGAGTGCATAATGTACATGATCTCCACGGTCTCCACTCAAATGGCGGTCTCCATGAAACTTAACCCTATATATATATATAATTCAAAAAACAGGTCGTAAATGACAACTGAAAATTTGAACTTGAACTTCCAGTTTTTAGTTTTCGGTTGCATATGAAGTTGCTTCGCAACCTCATATGCAACTTTATATGCTATATAGGGGAGCAGACGAATTTCCGATTGCAAGTTCCAGTTTTCAGTTGTCATTTTTGACCAGTTTTTTGAAATCTATTGTATATATATATATATATATATATATATATACATATATATAGTCCTACTCCACTACAAACTAAAATTAACTACAAACTAAAAACTAAACACTAATCTAATATTTCAAGCTAATCTAATGACCAACCTAGGGGCACCCCAATACAAAAAATGCTTAAAATAATTGGCTCTATCCAACAAAAAAAATTAAAAATTTAAAAAAAATAATTAAAAAAATCACTGTTCACGTAATGACGTGGCAATGGATTTCACTGGTTAACGGTGCTTCGCACCTTCTTGTACGGCGCTTCGCGCCTTTATCATTCTAAAGTTGTAAGGAATGACAATCAATGGTAAAGGCAATAGACGATTGACGGGTGTGTCGAGAGCCTTCGGCCCTCATGAGTACCTAACTTATCCGTTTACTGTCTTAAATGCTTCGCATTTCCACGGCAGTGATTTTTTTTTTTTTTTTTTGGATAGAGCCAATTATTTTAAGCATTTTTTGTGAAGGTACCCTTGGCGGGAAACTTAGAATAGATGAAATATAATTAATTTAGTGTTAGTTTGTAGTTTGTATTTAAGGATTGGTTTTTATTTGAGCAAAAACACACACACACATATATATATATATATATATATATATATATATATATATATATATATATATATATATATATATATATATATATATATATATATATATATAATAGATTTGAAAAAACTGGTCGAAAATGGCAACTGAAAATTGGAACTTGAACTTCTAGTTTTCAGTTTTCAGTTTTAAGTTTTCGGCAACTTTTGCGACCTCATTTGCAACTTCCGGTTTTCATTTGCAACTTCCCGTTTTTAGTTGCAACCTCATTTGCAACTTCCAGTTTTCAGTTGCAACCTCATTTGCAACTTTCAGTTTTGAGTTGCAACCTTATTTGCAAACTCTTTTGCAACTTACAGTTTTCAGTTGCAACCTCATTTGCAACTTCCAGTTTTCAGTTGCAACCTCATTTGCAACTCACACGATTGGCGTCGCCGTAAAATTGCAAATGAGGTTGAAAAACATATTTTTAAAATTAGGAAAAGTATGGTGGTAATTTCAGAATTTTAGAAAGTTGGACTGTATATTTTTAAAATTGACATAGGTAGTTTTAAATTATCCCTAGATAAAAAATTTATGGTACATGTGAAAGCATGTTATATCGGGTTTTATATCCAATATTTCATATTCTTTAAATTTTTTTAATTAAGGGGTGTTTGAGGATCTTTTTTTGAGAATAAGTCAATTTAGTTGAAGACAAAGTTAGAGATTACTAAATTTTTCCTGAAAATGTTAACTTTTTCCAGAAAAAGGTTAATTTTTTTTTTTTGCAACTTATATAATTTCAAACATACATTAAATTTTTACCTAAAAATAAGTTCAAAAGAACTTATTCTAAGTCTAGCCAAATAGGCCATAATATATTGATTACTTGCAAAAAATATATAATATAAAGTAATGATTATAATACAAACAATTTTTTTATACATATAATATTTATAATTTTATGATTATTTTTACATTTCTTATTGTTTGTAAACTTTTAAATAATGTTTTTCGTTACATTCATTTTATTCAATTTTTAATTTTCTTTAAAAATGATCATATAGATATTTTTCTAAATTATTAAATATTTTGTTCAAACACATTGTTGTAGTAATGGTAATATTTTGTATTAATTATCAAGCGGTCAAATTTTAGTTAATTTATTTGTTTTAGAGTAACGTTAATTGCGTTTTACATCATCGAACTTTCATTCAAAAACAAAACTATACAACCATTTTGTGAAATGTAATTTACTACACTTAACTTTCAATATTGGATGCAACATGCACCCCTTTGACAAGTTTCCCTTAAAATTGTTTGTTACCTTTATTATTTTGAGGGGTAAAATTGGAATTTGAGTAATAATTTTAACAACTAAAATTTTAAATTAATTAAAATTTTATATTAATGCCCTTTTTACATGAAAAATTATATTACACAATTAATATGAAATCTATTTTTTTTATTATCAATGCACTAAAATAATCATAACGTTAAATAAATTTTAAAATAATCGTCAAGCGAAATTTATATTCAAATAAATTTAATCATAAATTATTATTTTTAAATTTATAATAATTAATATCAGTAAATTTAAATCAATTAAAATTAATGAAAAAACTTATAATTTGAAATTCTAGCTTTTAGTTTAATTTAGAAATTTTAACATATATTATTTAAATGATATGCTAATATTCCAACTTTACCCCTCATAATGTTGCATCCAACTTTGAAAGGGGTGCATATTCCATCCAACTTTGAAAGTTAAGGTAGTGAACTGTTTTTCCCAAAATGGTTGTATAATTTTATTTTTGAATGAAAGTTGGAGGCTGCAAAACGCAATTAACTCTCTAGAGTAAAATAAAATTTAGAATATATTTTATTTTATATTCAAAGAATTATATTTATCTATGAGAAGGTATCTAAAAATAATATTTTTGAAAAGAGAACGATAGAAATACAAAACAGAAGTACTAGGGTATATATTGAACAAGAGTGTAGCTGCTCATTTATCATTTCTTTTTATCAAAACGCGGCGCCGTTCTTTGAGCAGAAATGAGGAAGAACCCTAAATCCCCAAAAATGTGTTCACAATCGGCAGAAATAATCGGAGGCAACGGAGATTTACTAGGTCTAATCTTTCCCCGTCTTCCTGTCATATCACTTACCCGATTCAAGTCGGTATCTAAACAATGGCTTGCCCTTATCTCCGATCGCAAGTTCGGCCGTAGGCACACTCTTGGAAACCCTAGCTCTTGCATCCCCTCCGGACTCTTCTTACACAACCCTGTTGTCTTTTTTGACACTACAATTCAGTCAATTTCTCTCTCTGAATTTGGAGGTAAAATTCCTTCTTTATCTGATCCTATAAAACTACCTCATGATGTTTCAATAAAGTCGATGCAGTTAAGGCCTGATGAAAATGTCATGCTGATTGTACAGTCTTGTAATGGGCTGATTTTATGTAGATTCAAACCTAATGGTAACCAAGAGAAGTCCTATTGTGTTCGTAATTTAGTTACGAATGAACTAAAATTTGTACCTTTCCCCAAATTTGATGCTAACAATCATGAATGGATTATTTCTTTTTGTTTGGCTTTTGATCCTTTGGTATCAGCACATTTTAAAGTTATATGTGTTAAGGGAATGAAGGGTATTGGGTCTAAAATTTGATATTTAGTTCTGAAACTGGTCATTGGAGAGATACCAATGTTACTATGGATGATGATAAGCTGAATTATGCCATCGGAGAGTATTGCCATGGTGCAATTTATTGGATTAAGAGAGGTAGACGACCTAGCAATCTCTCTTGCTATCGTTTCGATATTGAAGCTGAGATCTTGACCAACATTTCTATGCCTCCAACGGCTTATAATTCGAACTTCCGGCATTTTGGAGAATCTTGTGGACACTTGTACCTTGTTTGTGTCGGCGATATGAGGGCAAAAGTCTTTAATGTGTTCGAGTTGGACCAGGTCAAAATGAAGTGGTTTATCAAGCACTGGGTACATGTTGATCGTCTTATATCTTCCTTCCCGCAGGTTGTTGTAAACTGGCCATGGAGAAATATTTCAATATTAAGGGTGGTTGGGGGAGAAGAGGAAGAAGACTCAGCTCTTGTGGTAAATATTTCTGGTAAAGTGATTTCCTATAATTTTAAGAGTAAGAAGGTTGAGGTACTGCTATCTGAGCTTGAATGGGAGAAACCAAGTAGCAGGCGTGTACAACATGTTTCTTTTTCTCCAATCTTTTCCGCATATCCCTTCATTGCAACCCTACATCCTCTGTAAGCATTATATATATAATAATTAACTATTTGTTGTTTACAAAAAGTTTAATTCTTAGACAGTCGCAATTATTTTATGTATAATTTTCCCATAGATTTTGAAATACGTACTAACCTAGCTTTCTTGTGATTCATTCTCTATATGGTGGCATGTATATGCATGGGAATTGATATTTTCATGACCCTAATGCAACAATTCCAATATTATTAAACACATAGAAAACATACTATATATTATTTGTGCATTATATATATTGTGTATTTCGTGCATCTATACTAAAGTGAAGGGACTTATACTTAGTCAACCACAGCTTGATGGAGATTCTAATTCGTTTTTTCCCGTTCTTTCCGATGTTCAGTCCGTCAATAGTCTAGATGTTAGTCCACCTCCAAATATGCACAAGCATATATAGCAGAACGATTACCAAAGATACATATATAGGGTCTTTTTCTAATAGAAACTAAATTAGAATAAAAATTAGAAATTAAACCAAAATAAAAAATTGATGCTAATCTAATAATCAAATTAGGGGGACCCCAATACAAAAAGGTATAATAATCTACCTTCTATTTAGTAAAAAAAAAGTTATTGTTCACGCTGATGATGTGGCAATGACGTCATCACGTGAACAGTGAATTTTTTTTCCTGAGTACGTGTTGGGGAGCTAATTTGTGACATTTTTTGTGAAGGTGCCCTAGCGGGACCCTTAGAATGAATGAAATATAATTTATTTAGGGTTGATTTCTAGTTTCTATTCTAACTTTGATTTTTATTTGAACGCTAGCCTATATATATATATAGTAGAATCATTACCTGTGCTATTTGATATATGGTAAACTAGACCGGAATCTACTCCACTCTTTGGTTCTCCTTAGCGAATGCCTAGTAATTTGTACGTATTTTCTTTTAACCAAAAGAAAGAAAGCAGCAGGAAACAAAGTTCTTCGTTACACAGTTTCCTATAGCTAGCACTGCCTATTTGTGATTTCCACGCCTGATCAGCAGTTACTAGTAATGACAGAAAGCTCTAAGTGACTCTGCAACTTTGTTTAATTACTTGGTTTAGTTTCTTACCTTATAAAGTAGTGGAGGGTGTAATTAGGACAAATTACTAACAATTTGCTAGTAGCAAAAATGTTCATTAATTTAAATTAGGAATATTTATATCTTCTAACAGTACATTACAATTTACACCTTCATACACGTGTAGTCAAATACGTTGAACAATGTTTCTTACTATCGGAGACAATTCACAGTTTCACTTTTCATATAAATTCCTATATCATTGACTCAAATATGTTTTGCCGCATTTTCCCAGGCAATAAGGAGGTACAAGCAACGACATCACCCCTCCTCTAAGAAACGGAAAGTAATGGGGATGAAATGTATATGCATTTAATATGTGTTACTTATCAGAAAAATGGGCGGCCAGAGCTGTTTTGAAGATTTAGCTGAACTATTTGTAAGGGCAGTTTACATCTTCCTGTATCATTCACAATGTATTTCAAAATTTATTTCTTCCTCCATATTTTCTTTTCTTAACTGTGATTTGTATTATGTTCTTATACTTCAGCACTAAGTCTTTTACAAATTGGATCTTATATAAGAATTGCAATGCTTAGACATCTTTATCTCTCTAATTGCATGTCAGCCACCTCTTATATATATATATATATTAGTCTGTGATGTGTCTATATGCGTTGGTTGCAACTCTCAAGTCCAATATCCATATATATATAGTAGAAAGTTCAGTATATAGTGGTTATGTAATTTTGCTATCTTGATCAACTCAATAACTTGTGAGATTATAATTTATTCATATTTACCTAGATTTTTTGTTGTTCAGTGTGTTTAATTATACACCCAAATTATACACCCAATTATATGTGACTGCCTACATGGACTTGTTTAATTATGACCCTAACCCAACATATATATTGCTCAATAAATATATGGCTTCAAATAAACCATTTATATATTTTTTATTAGTCAATTAGCCAAATTATTGTATTGCTTTCTTTGCTCTCTTTAGCATCAATTAATTCAGTCCTCTGATTTATAAAAATTTTCCCAAATTTTATTAAAATAATTCTTGGGAATTTTTTATCCATGCAATGATGCAAGAATATGTTCAACATAATCTTTAAATAATATCATAAATTATTTTTTTTTGAAAGCATGTCATAAATTATTTAATATTAGAAATTACCCCTTCATTATAATGTGCTGTAAAACATGAATATAAAATAGTAATACATACTTGATAAAAATGTAATCGACAGAGAAAATAGAGAATGATATATAATAGCAAGAGTTATAATAGCAAGAGTTTTTGTCGACCTGCCTTTTTAGTTTTACTAGTCTAGTATGTACATTTTGTTCCGCTCATTGCATTGCAGAAATTTAAGGAAATATAGTTTAACACATGAATGCAGTTTTACTTGCATTGATTAATTGATACATTGCATCAAATGATGTATAAAATACATTGATATCTAGATTACAATTTAATTAATTTTTTATTGATTCAACAAACATATATATTATCTTATCTAATATCCAATCACCTTCACTTAATTTTTTTTAACGAGATTACTTTGAACTTTATTAGATAAATTAAATAAGTTTCTTCTCCTTTTTTACAATAATTTTTTTAAAAAAAATGTCATTGACAATTGGCCAATGTTTCCTTTAGATTAACTTTTATCTTCATATGGATAGCGTTGCTGAACCTTTCTTCCTTGTTATGATCGACTTGTTTACTGGTAATAACATGTTTCTATACATATGTTCACAATTGATCATTGTTATTATGGATTCTCTTCTTATATATTAAAACTAATTAATTACATAAATATATATGAGAATAATGCCCAGGTTGACCTCGGGGATCCTACCTGAGGTTAGGTCATTTTTAGTATAAAATGATTTGTGGCAATTTTGTAATAATGTAACACTCCCTTTTGTATTTACAATAATAACCCTGACCTTGTATGTATTTTGTTTTAAACTCAGGGTTGGTACGTGAGGGTGACCTCAGGGCCATCAATCTCAATATATATTTGATTTAGAATGTTATTAAATCTAAATTATTATGTTGAATTATACTTAATATTCTATTTAGGGTTTTCTGTAATAAAATCTCAAGATTGTTTTTTGAGGAAAACCAAAAATGAAAAGTTAAACAAACATACAAATTAAAATAAATTATAAAGAATGATGAATTTATCATAAACAGTTATATTATTTTTTATAACTTTAGTTATAATTATTTTTTACAAGATTTCTAGTTATTTTATATTATTTTGTTCAAGTAAACATTATTTTTTTGAAATTAAATAATGCAAATAAAAGGATCATTCATTTTTTCGTATTAAAAATATTTATCTTTTCAGAAAAAAAACAATATAAACAATTTATATTGGTTTTATAAGATCTTCAATTAATTTGTAATTATGGAAACCAAACATAAGAAAATTAATAATTGTGTCATCAAAATTTGTAAATATTAAAATTAAATATAAAGAACAAATTTTAGTTATTATAACTTATAGGTGTCAAATTTAATTTTGTATATATATTAATAATAAAAAAAGAACATATTTCTACGTACCTAACACACAAAATAGAAATGACTATAAATTGAATTAAGATGAAAACAAAAGCAGTTAGTAGCAGACAAGTTATCAATGTAACGTATACCTCGTTCATGTCATTTTGTATCATTACTCATAATTTCCTGTTGAAAAAAAGAAAGAAAAGGACAAAAACGAAACAAGAGTTTAGTTTCTGAAAAATGTTTGAAAAGGCATAACCGAAACTTTGATGTTTATCCATTTCATATTGAGATCAAACCCTGTTGTGAGAGAAAATGAGAAAGAAACCTAAATTCTCAGAAATGTATTCACCATCGGCAGATGTAATTGGAGGCAATGAGGACTTTCTTAGTCAAATATTTCCACATCTTCCAGTCAAATCACTGAGCCGATTCAAATCAGTATCCAAACAATGGCTTGCTCTCATCTCCCATCGTGACTTCTGCCTTAGTCACGCTTGTAAAAACCCTAGCTGTAGCATCCCTTATGGGATCTTCTTCTACAACCCTAGTCTTATAGATATGTGGTTCTGCAACTATTTCTCTACAGATGAGTCAAATAACTCAGTTTCTCCCTCTAACTCATTGAGTGGTCAGATTCCTGCTTTTCCGGATCATTCAATTTATTCAGTTTCTCTCTCTGGATCTGTGGATAAGATGCCATCTTGTTCCAATCCTGATGATGTTTCAATCCAGACGACCATGGAGTTACTTCCTGGTGAGAATACAATGAAGATGGTACAATCATGTAATGGGTTGAATTTATTTCAATTCAACACTTCTGATCAAGGCATAAAGTTGTACTGTGTTCGTAATTTGGCTACTAATCAACTGAAGATGGTACCTTTACCCAAGTTGTATGAAGATCACCCGATTGCTACCTGTAATTTGGCATTTTACCCTTTGGCATCACCACATTACAAGATTGTTTGTGTCAAGGGCGGAGGAATATCGTTTGGATCTCGGATTTTAATATATAGTTCTGAAACTGGTAACTGGAAAGATGCCAATGTTCCAAGGACTGGAATGTCAGTGAAATTTGCCAAAGGAGTATATTGCCAGGGTGCAATTTATTGGGTTGGGAATGATTTTTCAAGCAGTTACTGCTATCGTTTTGATATTGAAGCTGAGAAGTTGACAAAAATCTCCATGCCTGCTCGTCAAAGGGGTGGTAATTTATACTTCAAGTACTTTGGAGAATTCAACGGGCGCTTGAATCTTGTTTGCTCCCGCAACTTCGCTGCAGCAAAAATGTTTTCTATATATGAATTGGACCAAGTTAGTGAGAATTGGTTTGTTAAGTTTCGGGTAAATATAAGTCGTTTGACATCTTCGTTCCCAGAGGTTGTTGTAAAAGGATTGTTTAACGATTCGCAATACGCATTCTCCATATTTTGTGTTGTGAGCGGGGCAAGGGCTGAAGATTCATCTCTTGTCGTGACTATCCCTGGCAAAGTTGTTTTATACAACTTGAAGAGCAAGAGAGTTGAGGTGCTATCTGAGCTTCCGTCATTGAAACAAATGAGCTTTCATGGTTCTAATGCGTATCCGTTTGTTCCAACCCTATATCCTTTGTGAGCACACACTATTTAATAAAAGGTATGTGGTTTAGTTCTCGATGTACATATATTAATATTTACATATCAACTTTTTTGTTTACCTAAATTTTTTTTTTTGGTCAAGTTGTTTACCTAAATTTTCGTTTGGCATACCATAATGTTCCATAGACCAAGTTTTTATGTTTAAGTTGGACCATTTGGAATACCCATGTCTATGACCCCAATTCAACATCATATATATTGTTTTCCTAGATATCTTCCTGTGTTTCATGTCAAAAGGGTTCGTGTGTTTCATGTCAAAAGGGTTGGCTTATTAAATTGTCCGATTTGTATGTGCTTTATACCACATTTTTGCCTGAAGTTCTGTGAGAACTAGGATATACATGTTTACACTAAAGAGCCCACAAATCACTACTCTTTCTCTCCTACTAGTCTCAGCCATCTGTGAGTGCACTAGCGAAAGACTCTCAATTCTCAGCCGTTCTCAACACGGCTAATTTTGTGGAGAATCTCAATAATCTACCCCAAAAGAAGTCAATCGCATTTTATAGCCATTAGTAGAGAAGTGCATAAAAAAACTACACTTGGGGTATAAATAATTAATCAATTTTTACATCACTGCATGCACCGATCACATATACATACCTACTTTGTGGACTTGCAACGTTAACACAGACATGAAATGCCTGAAATTTCTACTTAAACATATATTTGGAATCTGTTGTACGTTGAGGTATAATATCGAAGTTTACCCTACTTAAATCTGTCTTGTTGGAATCTCCTCGGCTGAATTATTATTGTTAAAATGCCTTGAATTGTTAGGCCACCAACCATTAGGCCACCTACCATTAATGATAGTCAAAGTTTGGTAGGTGGTGTTAGGCCACCAACCACACCTACCCCTTAGATTTGTCTATAAATAGAACTGCATATTTCTCTTGTAAATATCATCTGAAATTCTCTGTAATCTGTTATCCTCTCAGATCTATATAAATTATTTCTCTTCTGCATAAATCTTTCTTGCTTCCGTTATAACAAATTGGTATCAGAGCTTTGGTTGAAGCTGCTGCAAAATTTTCGCCGGAATTTTTTTAAGCTCGTCGGAATTTTTTCGCCGGAGTTACTGTTCATCGCCGGAGAAGACGACACTGTTCAGGCGGAGTTACTGTTCATCACCGGAGAAGACGACACTGTTCATCGCCGGAGAAGACGACACTGTTCATACGTACTGTTCATACGTACTGTTCATACGGGTACTGTTCACAGGTACTGTTCACGGGCACTGTTCACGGCACTGTTCATACGGCACTGTTCATCGGCACTGTTCACGGTACTGTTCACGGGTACTGTTCACAGGTACTGTTCATACGGCAATGTTCACGTATACGGTACTGTTCACATATACGATACCGTTCACGCATACGATTCTGGGAGAAAGATGTCTGGTGGTATTAGCGTCAAAGTTGACAAATTTACTGGGAGAAATAGTTTCAGTCTGTGGCAAATCAAGATGCGTGCTCTGTTAAAGCAACAGGGGCTCTGGGCGCCGTTAAAAGGAAAATCGACGACAGTTCCTGAAAACGCTGAGATGGCCATTCTGGAAGAAAAGGCACATTCAACAATTATGTTGTGTCTTGCAGATGACATTATTACTGAAATCGCGGAGGAGGATACCGCGTCTGGTCTGTGGTTGAAGCTTGAAAGTCTTTACATGACGAAGTCTTTAACAAACAAGTTGTTGCTGAAGCAACGTCTGTTCAGTCTGCGAATGCAGGAAGGTATGCCTCTTCGAGATCACTTAGATCAACTAAACACAATTTTATTAGAATTGCGTAATATTGATGTTAAAGTTGAAGATGAGGATGCTGCTTTGATTCTGTTAGTTTCTTTACCATTATCGTACGAGAACTTTGTGCAATCGTTTATTGTTGGTAAAGATACTATTTCTCTAGAGGAGGTTAGATCTGCTCTTTATTCTAGAGAGCTGCGCCATAAGGCGGCTGGTACAGGTGTAGATAATCATGCTGCTGGGTTGGTAGCTAGCGGGAGTACCGAACATGGAAAGTCGGGGAAGTATAAATCCAAGAAACCAGCTTCTAAGGGTTTGAGAGATAATGATGTCTGCAATTACTGTAAAGAAAAGGGACATTGGAAATCCGACTGTCCCAAGAAAAAGAAGCAACATGATGCTGCTGCAGGAACTGCTGCTGTAGCTGATGTTAATTCCGAAGAAGATATTGCTCTAGTTGCTGTCAAGGACACGCATCACTCTGATATGTGGATCCTTGATTCTGGAGCGTCTTATCATATATGTCCGCGCAGGGAGTGGTTTACAACCTACGAGCGAGTAGACGGTGGCAAGATTTCTATGGCTAACAGTTTTACTTGTGAGACGGTTGGAATAGGCTCGATTAAAATTCGGACACATGATGGTAAATTCTGCACATTGAATGATGTTAGGCATGTTCCACTTATGACAAAGAATCTGATATCTTTGAGTATGTTAGACAGCAAGGGTTTCAGTTTTCAAGGTGAAGGTGGAGTTTTACATGTCCACAAGGGTTCTAATGTGATTCTGAAAGGTGTTAAACGTGGTACCTTGTATCTTCTTCAAGGTTCTACGTTAATAGGTTCTGTTGCTGTTGCGTCTTCGAAAATTGAAAAGGAAAATATGACCAGGTTGTGGCACATGAGGCTTGGTCACATGAGTGAAATGGGGATGCAGATTCTGTCAAAAGCTGATCTTCTTTGTGGTCATAAGGTCACAGGTCTCGAGTTTTGTGAACATTGTGTTTTTGGAAAGCTACATCGCAGCAAGTTTCCTAAAGCAATCCACAGAACAAAAGGCACACTTGATTATATCCATTCTGATTGTTGGGGCCCTTCCCGGGTGGAGTCTTTAGGGGGTCACAGATATTTTGTGTCAATGATCGATGATTTCTCAAGAATGACTTGGTTGTTCATCATAAAGCACAAAAGTGAAGCCTTCAAGGTTTTCAAGCAGTGGAAGGCGCTAGTGGGGAATCAAACAGGGAAGAAGATTAAGAGGCTGCGAACAGATAATGGCCTGAAATTTTGCTCGTCCGAGTTTGCAAATTTCTGCAAGAATGAGGGGATTGCTAGGCATCATACAGTCAGGGATACACCACAACAAAATGGTGTAGTAGAGTGTATGAATCAGACACTTCTGGAGAGAGCAAGGTGTATGCTCTCCAACGCTGGACTAACTAGAAGATTCTGGGCAGAGGCGGTTAGTACAGCGTGTTATTTAATTAATTGTGGACCTCACACAGGTATCCATCTCAAAACTCCTATTGAGAAATGGTCTGATAAGCCTGCTGATTACTCCAATTTAAGAGTTTTTGGTTGTACTGTTTATTATCATGTAAATGAGGGTAAATTGGAGCCACGAGCTAAAAAGGGAGTATTTGTTGGCTATGGGGATGGGATAAAAGGTTATAGAATCTGGTCTCCATCTGAAAATAGGGTTATACTAAGTAGAAACGTAGTTTTTGATGAAAATTCCATGTTTAACCCTACTGTGAAGTCTACGATTGTTTCAGAAAGTGGTGGTGTTGAGAAACAGGTGGAGCAGGAAGTCACTCAAGATGAGAGTGAACCACAACAAGAAGTTCAACAACCACAGTCAGAATCAGAATCATTAGTACCAGTAGTAAATCAGCATAGTTTGGCTCTTGATCGATCGAGGAGAGCTAAGTATGGAGTGCCTCCAAAGAAATATGGTTTTGAGGATATGGTGGCATATGCACTACAGGTAGCTGAAGAAGTGGATCCTAGCTCTGATGAGCCATCCACTTACAAAGAAGCGGTGACATGTACTGAATCTATAAAATGGTTTGCTGCAATGGGAGATGAAATGGAGTCACTTCAGAAGAATAAGACTTGGGAATTAGTCAAGCGGCCTCGAGACAGAAAGATTGTTACTTGTAAATGGGTCTACAAGAAGAAGGAAGAAGAAACATCGGTTGAGGGTGTCAAGTATAAAGCTCGGTTAGTAGCTCGAGGGTTCACTTAGAAAGAGGGAGTAGATTACAATGAGATTTTTTCACCAGTGGTCAGACACACTTCCATCAGGGTGCTATTAGCAATAGTTGCACATCAGAATCTAGAGCTTGAACAACTCGACGTGAAGACAGCTTTTCTGCATGGAGAGCTGGAGGAGGAGATATACATGACTCAGCCGGATGGTTTTCAGGTTCCTAGTAAAGAAGACTATGTGTGGAAGTTATTGAAGTCCTTGTATGGGCTAAAGCAGTCTCCGAGGCAGTGGTACAAGAAATTCGACAGCTATATGATAGGTATTGGCTACACCAGGAGTCCGTATGATTGCTGTGTTTATCACAGTAAGACAGCAAATGGTTCTTTCATTTATCTGGTCCTGTATGTAGATGATATGTTAATATCTGCAGAGAACAAGTCTGATATTCAGAAGTTGAAAGGTCTCCTCAGTGCTGAGTTTGAAATGAAAGATTTGGGTGCGGCTCGGAAAATTCTGGGAATGGAGATTTATAGGGATAGAAGCAAAAGAAAGCTCTTCTTATCACAGAAGGGATACATTCAGAAGATTTTGTCAAGGTTTGGCATGTCTACAGCAAAGCCCATAGATACTCCTAGTGCTGCAAATGCACATCTGTCTGTCGCTTTTGCACCTAAGTCTGCTGAGGAAAAAGAGTACATGTCTCGAGTTCCCTATGCTAGTGCAGTAGGAAGCTTGATGTATGCAATGGTCTGTACTAGACCCGATCTTGCACAGTCTGTCAGTGTTTTTAGTAGGTTCATGGGTGATCCAGGCAAGGAGCACTGGCAAGCTGTGAAGAGGATATTTCGGTACTTAAAAGGTACGTCTGATGTTGGACTCATTTATGGAGGTGATACTGAGTGTTTGGTGACAGGGTTTTCAGACTCTGATTATGCTGGAGATGTTGACAGTAGAAGATCTATGACTGGTTATGCTTTCACTCTAGGTGGTTCGATTGTCAGTTGGAAAGCTACTCTGCAACCTACAGTGACTTTGTCTACTACAGAAGCAGAGTACATGGCATTGACAGAAGCCGCAAAAGAAGGAATCTGGTTGAAAGGATTGGTCAGTGATTTGGGTCTACATCATGATCAGGCTACGGTATTTTGTGACAGTCTCAGTGCAATCTGTTTAGCCAAGGATCAAGTCCATCATGAGCGGACTAAGCACATAGATGTAAGATATCATTTTCTAAGAAGTGAGACGAGAATTAAGGTGATAAATGTGGGTACTGCTGATAACCCAGCTGATATGCTCACCAAGCCGGTTCCACATAGCAAGTTTCAACATTGTTTGAACTTGCTAAATGTTTGGAGTTACTGACTGCTCTTTTGAGGGCAAAATCCGAGGCAGAAGAGTTTTATCTGGTACATCTGGCATTATTATAATGCGTCTGGTACATCTGGCATTATTATGCATCTGGTACATCTGTTATCTGTTTTTGTGAGAGGATTCAAGTCAAGGTGGAGATTTGTTAAAATGCCTTGAATTGTTAGGCCACCAACCATTAGGCCACCTACCATTAATGATAGTCAAAGTTTGGTAGGTGGTGTTAGGCCACCAACCACACCTACCCCTTAGATTTGTCTATAAATAGAACTGCATATTTCTCTTGTAAATATCATCTGAAATTCTCTGTAATCTGTTATCCTCTCAGATCTATATAAATTATTTCTCTTCTGCATAAATCTTTCTTGCTTCCGTTATAACAATTATCAAAGCTTGCATGTGATCTTAAAGTTAAGCTAGCTAGGAATGTTAATCTCTTCATTGACAGTACTGAACATTCATATATGCCAAGTAAAATATGTTACACAATGTTACCTACTAGATATATCCAAGACAATTAATTGTTCCTCCTTTTTAGTTTCCACATGTATCATTGACTAAAATATAGTATATGTTTTGCTCCTTCCCAGGGAATAGGTGTATCAGTCGACATCTCCGCGCGCGCCCCTCTGTGTGAAGAAAAGCATTGGAAATTGATGGAAATGAAATGTAGATCGTTTTCATGGTTACTACTAATTTTCAGATAAATGACCTGAGTTGTCTCTTTTCATTATTTATTTGTATCTTTTAGTTAAGATTTTTTTTTTTGATGAATCTTTTAGTTAAGATTTAGTTGTTTGAAAATGATTTTGCCTTTTTAAAGGCCTGACCTGCCCTATGACTAGGTGACTAGTAGGGTGTTCGGCAACAAGTGCGGAAAGCCAAAAACAACTTAAAGTTGTTTTTGGTGTGTTTGGCAAGAGGGGTTTTAAGCCGGTTTTAAGTTAAAAAACTATTTTAAGTCATAAGTTCCATTTAGGTACTTTTTACTTATGACTTATGACTTATGGAAAAATAAAAAAAAATCACAATTCTTGTAAAGTTTAAATATCATGAATTTAAAATTTTTTTAAGTCAAAATTATTGAACCCCCATTCAACTTTAAGTAAAATTACCCAAACACTTTCATTCAACTTAAAGTAAACAACTTTACTTTCTCCTTTAAGTTAAAAATACCTCCATTAAGTCAAAAGTAACTTATTTTAAGCAATCCCAAACACCCTCTAGGTCTACCCTTCATTTTCTCAGTGAGCTTAATACTGTTATTATTATAATTATGGAATTTTTTGATAATTTTAACTTTGTTCTGAATGCAATAGCACTAACAAAGTACTAGAATATTAAATATGAGCATCGAAGAATGGATTTGATTGACACACTACTAAAAATCTGTTAATAGATATTACCGTTTTTAACATCGATTAAAATAAAATCGATGTTAAAAATCAAATTAACATCGATCGTTTTAAAATCGATATCTTTTAAATATTCAGACATCACTTCATTTATCAACCGATGTCTAAACGTTTTCTTAAAAATATTTAGACATCACTTCATTTATGAACCGATGTCTAAATGTCTATTTAAAAATGTAAACGCGCGCGGCCCTCTGAATTATTCCCCCCTTAGTTTTATTTTCCCCCTTTTAAGTTTCATTTGCCCGCTACTTGCCAAATCCGTTGTTGAGTATTGAACACTGAAAAAGAATACAGAGGGGGGGGGGGTGAATGGATTCTTGAACTTTTCTTGCCTTGAGTCTGTGTAGCAAACAAGTGTTGTGTGTGCAGAGATGTAGTTGCGAATAAAGAACAACACAAAACACAATATCACTTTAATCTAATGTATTATTAGATAAAGGTTGCTACAATCTGTGAATACAAATGATAGTATTCCCAGCTTCGTTTTTCTCAGAGAGATATATCTTTCAGTGTATGAAAAACTTGACTCACTTAGTTAATGACTAAGGAAGTGAGGCTGTATCCTTATAGAACATGGATACAACCTACTTACTACAAATAAGGTAGCTAAACAAATTACTTTCTAGTCTGTCTATCCTTTTTGAGTAAGTGTCCAAACGGTTAAAGATTTGACTTTGCAAAGCCTGTTCAGATCCAAGCTTCCTTGTAGGCTTTCCAGAGCACGTTACAGATTGTGGTCCATAAAGTGCATTGGCTTGTTGCAGGTTTCTGACTTGTACAATTCCTTCAGTATTTTGTCTCCAAGAATGTATTCGAGAAGTGACTAAGTAAGTGATTCGAGAACTAGAGTTGACTTGATCGATAACTCTGAGTTCTCGAACACTGTTATATTGACATATCGAACCACTTCTTGAATAGCTCTTTTCCATCAGGATTCCTTGAGTTGTCGAATAGAACATTTGACCTATCGAATCCTCGAGATATCGAAAAGCTTTCTGAGTCCTTGAGATATCGAATGGAACTTTGACTTGTTGACTCTTTGAGAACTCGAATACCACTTTGACTTGTTGACTTCTTGAGTTCTCGAATAGAGTAGTAGACATATCGAATCTCTGAGATATCGAATAGTGTATTCAGAGATATCGAATAGTGTCTTGAGATATCGAATCCCTGACTTCTCGAATGCTGGACTTCTCGAATAGACAAATATACTTCTCGAATTGGTACTTAGGCAAATTTCTTCATTTCTTCAAATCCCAACTGTGATTATTTGACAGTCTTTATCTTCTTGCTTGAGGCATGAACCTTGGAACTTCTTTCAAGCATTATTCTAGACTCTATAAGTACAGTTACACAACTAGGATTTGATACCTACTACAAGTACAATACAAACAGAAACTCTACAACTAGAGGTTCCCTCAGTTAAGAGGTCATGTAAGTAATGCAAAGCATTATAAACAATTAGGCTTGTTATTAGATGTATATAGGCATGCCTCTGTGACTAACAATCTCCCCCAAATTGTGAGTGAGACCCTTAGTCACAATTTCATGTCTGATAACAAGCCTATCATACATAAAGATAAATCTTGACAAGTACATGTATGAAATTGATTGAATATTATTACAAAGAAAGCATTCTCACAGTTATGAAGAAATACTAGCCATTTTCCTTTGATCCTCCTTTTTGAGATTTGGCTTGTAGATCCTCCTTTTCTTTTTCTTCCTTGGCTTTCTTTGCCTCACTCATTGCCTGGATGATGTCTTCCATGGCAGTGAGTTCTTCAATGAGAGGTGAGCCAGATAGGTCTCTGATGACTTCATTCAGTTTGGCTTCAGAGTAAGAGCTAATGTAATCCATTCTAATCTTCACATTTCTGCCATATTTCATGTATTCCACAATGTAAGGATTATACTTGACTCTGCATAACCCTTTAGCTCTCAATTCTTCAGCTTTGGCTTCTAGAGCAGCTAACTCTTCTTCTCTCTTTTTCTTCAAAGCTTCATACTTCTTTCTCAACTCTTCCTCATGATCTCTTTTCACCTTGATAAAATGAGCTATCTCAATTTTCCACCTTCTCTCCTCTTCATTCTCAAGGTTGAGTAGCACCATTATTCTTTGTAGATCATGTAACTTGCCCCAGTGTTCACACATGCCTTGCTTGAATCTTTTGAATCTCCCATCAGTGTATTTGAACTCCAGGCAGTCATCAACTATAGCTACATGATAGATTCTCTGAGCCAGTTGATATGCTATCTCATCTTCATCATAATCTATATAGAGACAAGGCAAGTCTAGTCCAGGAATGATTGTGAGTGCCTGAGATGTAGATGTTTTCACCTTTCTTGCCCTTCTGGCTGACATCTTCCATTTCAGCTTCTTTCCTTTGTTGCTTGAGAAAAATTTAAGACCCTTGTCTTTGGACCATTGTAGTATACCATTAGCAGTATGCTTTTTGATATACACAAGTGGTTTCTTGATTAGCATCTTCTTTTCTTGAGGTAGTGAAACATTTGCACAGGCCATGGAATTTGGCTTTTGTAGGTCACTACTAACAGTATTCACCCTAGACTTAGAGTCTTGTGTAGTGGTGAGGTTACTGTTAGCAATGCCTATGGCTTGCTGCTTTCCACTCTTTCTCTCATACACCTTTCCACCATCTCTGTCATCATCTTTCTTCTTGCTTCTACCATCCCTTTTCTCTTTGTCATTACCACCCTTATTCCTTCCTTGAGATCCACCTTTGCTCTCACTCTTGTCCTGATCATCCTTATCTTTGTCTGACTTTCCCTCTTTGGCAATAGGCTTGATGTCTGACTGAGAGTTGATAAACTTCACCAGGATGTCAAGAGCCTCTATTTCAGATTTAGATTTTCCACTCCTTGAATGTAGAACTCCAGCCAAAAATTTTATTGTAGATATGTTGTTTGATTTGAGGTGTTGTCCAAATCTGAAAGCAACAATGTCTTGATTCTTTTCATATAAGATACAGTGAGGCTGAGGAACTACTTGAGGCAATTGAGATTTCATGCACTTGGTGAGAATCTCCTTGAGCATGTTGTTGTCTGATGAGTTATTCCTTTCTATCTTCCTGATAATTGTTCCAAGTTCAGAGATGGATAGAATTTGCAAAGCTTCAATGTGGATGTGAAAGAGGTTCTTGGCAGTGTGGACTAAGACTTCTCTATCATTGGTAGTGATGATGGCATAAGGATTGGTCTGAACAATTTCTCTTCTCACTACAGTAACTAGGAACACATCTTGCACAAGCAGCTTGATATAGTCAAAGTAATGGAAGTTTGCCCTTCTTCTCAGGTCATGTAGGTGCTTCAGAAAGGTTATGTCATTGTATAATTTAGAGTTTGCAGTCTCTTGACATACCCTTTGAGTAAGAACATTTCTGAATTCTGAAGGTTCACCTTGAAGAGATTGCTTAGCAATGTCAGGAATGTCAAATTCATATTCTTCCTTGGCAACTTCATCTACAGCCACTTTCTTCAGCTTGTCATCCTTGGATGCTGGCTTAGGTTTCTCAGGCTCCCCCTTAGATTTTGAGTTCCTTGATGTCCTCTTCTCCCCCTTAAGCTTGTTGTCAGGCACAGAGGCTGTAGTAGGAGCCTTTGGAGTTGAAGATTCTTCAAGTAGAGGGAGGCCCATATGCTTCATCATAGCAGTCAGCATCTGTTGTTGAGTGAGAAGAACATTAGCATGAGCAATTGCTTGAGTGTTCAACTTTTCATTCAGCAGATGGACAGATGCTTTGAGCTCAGCATTGAAGGCTTGTTGTTCAGACACTTCCTTTTTCAACTTCTCCAGTGAGTGATTGAGGTGTTCAGCTCTGAAAGATGAGAGTGATTGTTTCTGGAGCCTTTCCACTTCATATTTACTCATGTTGTGCACAGGTACCTCAGAAAGGACCTTATCTCCATATTGATTCTGCCACATAACTTTCAGAAGAGCATTGGCATCCTGAGTTTGATTGGAGAGAGTGGCCATTTCACTTGTGAGCTTTGAGAGACTGTCTTTCAAGGAGGGTAGCTCATGGTCCACAGAGGTGCAGGTCTTTTTGCATTCTCTTATCTCTCTGAGTGTGGATGCTAGAGGAGGGAAGTCTTTGATGAATTGACCTTTGAGTTCACTCACTTCTTTGGATGTATCTCTGCAGATATTGGCTAGTTCATTTTTCATCCCTTTCCCAAGATAGTGAAGAGCCACTACGCCATATACGGCCTTTGGCAACACTGCAAAAATGTTGGCAAAGCCCCAAAAACTGTTAGCGTAGCCAAAAAAATCTTTACGGCAACACTTTTCGGGTGTTAGCTTTTTCGATGTTGGCGTAAGGTTAACTGCAACACTTTTACCCCTACAGCAACATGATAAAATGTGTTGGCGTAGGATAGTAAATGGACAATGACACGTCACAGGACACATGACACGTCACAGGACCCATGACACGTGGCTGGACCCCCCATGACACGTGGCTGGACCCCACTGACACGTGGCTGGACCCACTGATAGGTGGGCCCCACTGACAAGAGGGGCCCACTGACAGGTGGGGTTCACTGACAGGTGGGGCCCACTGACATGTGGCAACACTTTGTCATAGCTATTGCTACACCATTGTCATAGCTATTGCAACACCAAATTAAGCTACTGCAACATTTTTTGAACATATGGCAACACCAAATTAATCTATTACAACATTTTTTGAACATGGTTAACATTTTGTCATAGCTATTGCAATTACAACTTTCAACTGTAAAAATTGATAACAAAGAAATCATTACAATTCAACCACACTATTCTTTACTATCTAACAAGGGGGATGGGGAAAGCACCAAAAATATTATTTTGTCATAGCTATTGCAATTACAACTTTCAACTGTAAAATCCATTCCTTGTAGTTCCACGAACTAGAACTTCCCAAGCTCTGCATGTAGCTTCTCTTCATCAGTTGATTCAACCTGATCAAGTACATTGACAAACAGAAAAGTGACATTGAACTTCCAGAGACATGATGAACTTATAGCTTAATCAATTTGAAAGATCAAGAATTCTTACCAAGAATTTTCTAATGGGAGTCTGTATGACCATAACCACACACTACAAGGATTTTGCCTTTAGACGACACACATCAAACAACGCTTCGACGAAAAAGCGTTGGCCGAAATTTTTACACAACGGTTTTTTATTCAAGCTTTTCTATCTATTGTCTGATAGTGAACTTAACGACAATTTTCAAAAGTGTTGTCTGAAAGATCAAAATCGACAACAGTTTTACAACGATTTTGGAAAGTAGTGTTGTCTAACAGGTTGTCTTACAATGGTCCGAAAAAGCGTTGTAAAACTTAGACAAGTGTTTTTATCAGATATTGCTTCAAAAGTAGTCACACAACGGTGACTAAATACTATTGTCTGATTCTAACAACGTTTTTTGAAAGCATTGTCTGAATTTCTTCAGACAATGCTTTTAAAAAATCGTTGTTAAAATCAGACAAGTGTTTTGATATGACGTTGTATAAAAGGAAATTAGATAATAGTTTTTGAATACTGTTGTCTAAATTGCATGCAACACACAATGGTTTTGTACATTAAATCGTTGTCTTCAACACTTTCAGACAATCATTTAAAAATTTAAATTGTTGTCATAAACTTATTTATACAAGTATTTTATAAATAAATCGTTGTCTCATGTGACAGCATGTGATTGGTGGAAAATCTTTCACCTGGATTGCTGAGGTGGCGAAATAAGAACCCTTGATTGAAACGAGATTAGATATTAGCCGTTAGATTAAGAAAATATATATACATGTTCACACAACGGGTTTATATATTAAACCGTTGTCTTCAACACTTTCAGACAAGCTTTTTCAAATTTAAACTGTTGTATATAAATAGCAGCAGATTTTTTTTTATTTATTAAAAAAAATCAGAAAATCGGATTTTCTGATTAATTTTTTCTGGATATTCTCTGAAAATAGTTCTTGAAGATCAAACAGCCTTTTGAAGGTGATTCTGAAATTCAAATCCTTCATATGAGTAATCAAATTGAATCTTATGATCTGTACTACATGTTTATGTGTGTGTGTATATTCGAATATGCTTGGTACATAATTTCATAATTTTCGGATATTAACTCGAAGTTTAATTTGATTGTTTATGATGTTCATTGATTTTTCGTTTACGTGGTTAATGGGGTTAGTTTGTTGATGTTCTCAGCTTTGTTTTGAGTTATTAAACGTTGAGTTTGGTTTAGAATCGAAGTTGGTCGGAATCCAAGTCTAGCTTGCCGGGTTTTGCTTGGATTTGACTATTTATGGCTGTTTTTTATTCGTTTGTTATGGTTGTAGTACTTTGTAGGATGCCCAGTGACTGTGGAACATGTTAGTGTCGATTTGGTGCGCTAAGGAAGCTCACCGGAGCTGTTGTTGCTCACCGGAAACTGTAAAATCTCGCCGGATTCTGCAGAAAATCAGGTAGCCTCAAGAACTCCGGCGAGTCTGTTTTTGATAAAAAAAAATATTTTCGTTATTAGACAACGGTATCTTTACAACATATCGTTGTCTGAAACTTCACATTACAACTGTATTTGTTAAAATACCGTTGTCTGTTATCAAACAACGGATAATTTGTCCAAAACCGTTGTCTAGTATCACTCAAGACAACTGTATTTCACAAATAATCACTTCGTTTAGCAAGACCACTTCGTTTATTAAATTTTACAAACCAAATTAATTTTTTATTTTTTGAAAATTTGTGAATATCATTATATTAGATAGATCTTGACATCCATAAAGTTGGATTGTCGAGAAATATTTTTAGAAAAATAGAAACAACAATCCGTGACAAAGCACTGGTTACGGGTATTAGTCAATATACTAGTGATCTACTAAGATCTATAACCAAATCAATTTTTAATTTTTTGAAATTTTTTGGAATATCAATATATTAGATATATTTTGACATCCGTACCTTTGGATCGTCGAGAAATGTGACTGAATATATTACTAAAAAAATTCAAATTTATTATGTTAATTTATATTTATGTTAAAAAAAACATAACCACTGTCACACAACGGTATCTTTACAACATATCGTTGTCTGAAGCTTCACGTTACAACTGTATTTGTTAAAATACCGTTGTCTGTTATCAGACAACGGATAATTTGTCCAAAACCGTTGTCTGGTTTCACTCGAGACAACGGTATTTGACAAATAATCACTTCGTTTAGCAAGACCACTTCGTTTATTAAATATTAAAGTTTACAAACCAAAATAATTTTTTATTTTTTGAAAATTTGTGAATATCATTATATTAGATATATATTGACATCCTGACGGTTGGCTCGTCAAGAAATAATTTTAAAAATAAAGAAACAACAAACCGTGACAAAAAATTAGTTACTAGTAGTCTAGTACTAATCAATATAGTAGTGATCTACTAAGATCTCCAACCAAATTAATATTTTATTTTTTGAAAATTTGGGAATATCAATAAAAAAGATGTATCTTGACATCCGTGTAACGCCCCCAAATCCGCCCTGTCGGGGGACCCGGGTCGTCACATCAGATCTCAGCATCCTGCAACACACGTTAGCTCAATAATAATAAAATCTTTATTACAACGGAGCGGAACAGTCCCACTCCACAGATCCAAGATCGGTCTCACTCTTTATTACAATACGATTATTACATCTCCGAATAATATCTTGCAAAAGTCTATAAAGGTAGAAAAGCAAAAAGGGTTCCAGCTGGTCATTCTAGTCCTTGTCAGCATAGCTTGGAGCTTTTCCCCTTGCCTCTGGATCCTTGGCTGGACGTCTCACATCTTTCTTTCTTGACAGCTGAACAAATGTTGTAAAGCAAGAGTGAGCAACTATGGTGCTCAGCAAATTCTCTCCTTGCTCGGTATATAAATATAATAAGATTTATCGAAAGAAATACTCTAAATTTAAATGAAAATCGGATATCAGAAATCTGACACTTTGACTCAAGACTCATCTCGAAAATAGGTACTCAAAAGACTCATCTCGAAAATAGATACTCAAAAGACTCATTTGGTGAAACTTTGATGACTCAAGATAATTGAATAACTGGTCCTCCATCCTTTCGGTATCTCGGCGGGGCGATCAACTATCCGACCGGGAATACCGTCCTCCAATGACACCGCACTTCGCCCGATCACGGCTATAATACGATATCAACGAATATAATTTATAGTATGAATGCTAGCATCATAATTGGTGATTATATCAACCCTGACATCATAGTGCCTAAATATTCTCGTGTCCTTAAAACGGTTCACGAGTCTCTCTTTCTCTATAATGGGCCTCTTTCCCAAAATTGACCAGTAGAATACAGAATTCCCGAACATTTCATGAACTGATACTTTGAGATCAACTTCACAGGAAAATATTTAATTGATCTGGCGGACTGCCAGTTTTACTCAATGTACCACCAATCTGAACAATGGACTGATGTAACTCTCAATAAATCTATTTTAATTGATTGACACGAACAAAGTGCCAACCTTTGACAAGAAAGGCAACTATCTCGAAATAATGAGAATAGTCTTAAAATAAAACATAATGAGTCGTACAGAACAAGTAGTACTACTCGAATAATTATAATACTCCAAATGGATGAATGTTAAAATAGAATATTTCTACTTGATCAATGAATAACCTTCTAACGATCCACATTTTATAACTCATATCGGTTGATTCGAAAGATGAATCAACTAAAAGATAATCAATAAATTATTGTTGAATTTGTACAATAAATTCAACTAAAAAGAATAAATTTAACTATCTCGAATAAATGAGATTAGTTTCACTGAATCAAAATAATAGTCGTCTCGAATTAATGAGATCGACCCGATAGCAACGAATTTGCCTCTACGCTTATAGGGAGTATAATTCGCAAGTAAACTAAATTATCAGTAACGTAATATTTAATGAGAAAATAATACTCAAAAAGAAATTATTGCATCATAAGGAGCAGCAAATAAATCTCATAATTGATAGCTCGAAAATAATCAAGAAATGAAATAATACGAACAGAAATCACTAGTACAAAACTGATCTTTTACGTCGCCTCTTTTACGTCGCACATAAAGAAAGGCGACGTATATTGTACTTTATACGTCGCATTTTCAAAAGGGCGACGTATAAAGTACATTTGAGATGACTTTATACGTCGGTTTAGGAGACATGCGTCGTATATTGTTCACATATACGTCGGTTCAGTTTTAACCGACGTAAAAAAAGACATTTTACGTCGGTGTTTTTATCCGTCGTATAAAGTGTTAGAACATATACGTCGGCTTTCTAGTTATGCGACATATAAAACATATATATATATACGACGGTTTCAGAAATCCGACGTATATTCTTATAAATAAATTTAAAAAATATTACTATTCGGTACTTAATTAGAAGAATTGACAGTCAATCCGTTCTTCCCCCAAATCAGACATACTCATCTCGCTCTCTAAACTAAAAACCCAATCTTCAAAAACCCCGCTCACTACCTGCTACTTAATTGGGTTCGAATTCCTCTCCTAATTGGGTTTGCTTCGGATTTAGCTCACTACCTGCATTCATCAATCTTCTTGCGTTCTTCTTGTTGCCTCTCTCCGGACTTTTCACTCGGTACTGCCTCTCCCTCTCTCTCTCTCTCTCTCCCTCTCTCTCTCTCTCTCTCCCTCTCTCTCTCTCTCTTTGCTAATACATAAATACTTGTATGTATTTATGCTACTGTGATTAGTGAAGTTAGGGTTTCTTTTCTTGATTTGACTTTTTAGTGCTCAATTTGGGTAAATTTAGGGTTCTTGATCTGGGGAATTGTAATTAGGGTTATACAGTTTTAATTTTTAGGGATTTAAAGTTGTAAAGTTTTGATGTTTACGAGTTGGGTACCGGTGTTTGAATATGTGTTGTTTAACTTGGATTTTTCTCCTCCTCTAGCTGTTAAAAGAACCTAGGACATTAATTAAGATATAAATTAACTCTGATTGAAGAAATTAACATTGCAAAACGTAAGGATAAAACAGAGGTGTAACCAGGAGAATTTAGTTAGTTCACATTCAGAATTTAGAAATGCAAAACAGGGATTACAAATTAAAATGGTAAAACAAATCTTCATTCCTGTTGGATGTTACTCCTGTGAGTTGTGACCTGTCCTGTTTCCTGCAATCCTGCTGGGTACTGTTGGCTGCTCCTGTAATATGATTAGGCTTGACCATTAACGATGAACATAGATTCCGAGATCAGAATGACATGAAACAATAACTAATGGAAATTTATACAAAAACTAAATGACTGATCAAGTAACAAGATTCACACATAAAAATTAATATACACAGAAAGACATAATATACACCATATAACATATTTGATAATTTAAACAGGAAGACTTAATATATACCATATAACATGGTAGATTGGTAGACGTAGACAAGTGACAACAGATGCAGACTGTAAAGCTGACCAATGAGCTGAATGAACTTCACACTTCATTTGCTCTGACCAAGTGACTATACCTAATGTAAAAAAATAGGAATAATCCTATAGATAGTAATATGAGTGACTACCGAATAAACCATAGGTGAGAACTGAGAACATAAACAGCAGAAATTAATTATCTCAGAACAAATGCAGATAGACAGATTGCAGAGAGCCAGAGACACAGAAATATGAATGTTATTTATTAATATTCTGATTTAAATAATTAGGTTTTTTCGGTTAACCGAGGTAAAAAACCGAAACACGGAAAAGGTAGGGTTATTTAATACAAGAATGATACGTGTTGCGTGTATGTTTATAATTTTTAGATATATAGGCTATTATTCAAGGCAATTATGCATAAAGTGGCAATTGCATGAGCATCTCCTTTGTCGTGTTCCCTTTTTTCAGCTTAATAATCGAGTCATGATTGTCCCATTTTAGGAACAATGCAACTGTTAACTACTAATAGTAAAACAATATGTATTAGGTGATGGAATTAGGTTGTACTGAACTAGTAATAAACATTTAGCTTTGAGGTATAATTTTTACAAGTAATTTTTATAACAGCATATATCATATAACAAAACTTTTCAGTTTTTCAGTTTCATATATCGTATACATTATGTACACCAGATTTTCAGTTTCATATTTGTATAGATTTGTCTAAAATCTATCCAAATCTGAAACTGAAAATAAATTCCATACAAATCTGAAACTGAAAATAAATTCCGTATAAACTAAAATCTATACAAATCTATTTTGAATTTGACAACTTCCATGTCTAAACCACAGAAAACCACGTGTAGTATGTTTTTATTGGTGAACTGCATTGAACTTCAAGGTCACTGAGGGTTAAGGAACAAGATTAATCAGTTATCATCGCATAATTTGATTGTTAAAATAAGATTTCATCAAGAACTCAAGAAGTTAATCACATTACTTACTGATGCGAAACTTTTTTAGAAGAAATCATAGGTGCATTGAATTCAATGGTGAAGGGGCCATGCAACAATTATTTATACCTCTGCATATTTATACTTATAGTTTAATGTTCTGCATAGTTCACAATTATTTATTTGCTATCATGATGTAGGTATATTCCATGGATGAGGATAATGGTGAGTCAAGTTCTAGTCAAGGAAAGAGAAAGACTAGAGGTCCCACTTTGTGCAAAAAATTGAAAAAAAAAATTGCAAAGCCAAGTTCAGACTGCAGTATTGAGTTTGATGAAAAAGGAAACCCTGTTGGGGATATGGCTACCGAATTTGTGACTTATGTTGGAACAGCGGTTCGAGTACATGTTAATATAAATATCAAGGGTTGGGATGTAGTTGGCGAGGGATTAAAGAATCTGATTTGGGAAGATATTCGGGTATGCAATTATATTCCTGAAATGTATTTAATGTTTACTCTTCGCATCCTTCATCTGTTTTACTAATTAAAATCAATTGTAATAGATGCACTGGAAGTTGAAGGATGATCAATTTAAAAAATCAGTAATGGAAGCTGCATCAAAAAGTTGGAGGGATTTCAAGGGGAATCTGGTTAGATATTTTTTAAGACAAAACAGGAATCCGTGTGAGACATATCCTTACATCACCGAAGATGATTGGGAAACTTTTAAAAAGACGCGCGAATCTGATGAGTTCAAGGTAAAAATTAGTAATTAGTTGAGATGTTTTTATTATCCTCTATAACATTTTTATGCAAACTTGTTTCTGTTTTACATTCTTAAATATATAGGAAATTAGTGAAAAAGCAAAAGAAAGTCAAAAACACAACAAAGATCCACATTTTATTGGAAAACGTGGATATAAAGGAAGTAGGGACAAGTGGCGCGAAGAAGATCCCATCGCTTCTTTAGACACAACCATTGATCCATCCATTTTATCCACTCAGCGTAGTTACGATTGGATAAGAGCACGAACAAAAAAAAATGAAGATGGGAGTTTCTACATCCCCAACGAGCATACGAGGGGAGTTTTTGAGAAAATGGTATGTACTGTTTCTCTGCTGCTTGCTTTACTTAGACTAGAAACATTGGATATATTTTTTTACAAGTTACAACATCCTATTAGTCTGTCACCATGAATAGTATGCTTTATATTCATATTTATGTCACCTGATGGATGGTTCAAAAAAGTGGGAAGATGTACTTATAAAAAGTACAGGGAGATTTACAATACCTACCAAACCTAAGTTACTTATAAAAAGTACATGATCCTCTCCTGAACTTTAAATAATATGCAGATTGCAGAAGATGCATTAGAACATTACAGCATCATCCTAAAGATTGCACAGAAATACAACCAACTAATATACTGTTCAGCACATGATGATTAAGCTACATCCACAGCATGTCCTTTGCAACACTACCTAGCAAAGGTTGCTTTTTCATAAAGATTATAATCTAAAGGTAGTAAGTTGGAAAAGAAATCACGCTACAACTTGAACACTTACAATAATGTGTGGTCGCTTTCCGAGGGAAATGCTCTGTTGCACTTGATCCACCCCTCCAACAAGCTGCACCATTTAAAATGCAATAACTAGTATGACCTTTTAGCTTCATATTTAATAAAAAAAACTAAAAACTTTCTGCAGATTGTTATATATAAGAGTGGACATTGAAAGATAGGCATAGAAAGTGAGCAGGTGATGAAAGCTAGCTAAAGAGGATGACAGATTCACACATTACCTAAATATCACTGATATTGCCGATTACTCGGCATATAATAAATGGCCAAAAAACAAACGCTTCCTGAAGATTATACATAAACACAATCGATTAAAACAAGACTAAATTAAACAATATTTAGAGAGCAAGAGATTAAATTAAACAATTAAAAAAACATACCTGGTTGGTGAAAGCACACAGGCGTAGAAGGCTTGTGGATTTTCTAGAAGAGATTGAAGGATGGGAATTACAAAAGCTCCGGTCTTACCAGACCCAGTTTGGGCAACCCCAATCAGGTCCTTTCCTAAAAATACAAAACCCCATATTATTACATTACATTAATCAAATGGCCAACATGTACTCACTTATTCTATAAATGGCCACCCAATCAGGTACTTTTTATAAGTAACTTAGGTTTGGTAGGTTTGGTAGGTTTGGTAGGTACTTAAAATTGTCCAACATGTACTCACTTATTCTATAAATGTGCAGGGAGAATTGGAAGGGCAAGTTTCTGATGGGTTATGGACCCCATGTGGTCACGATGACGTACTGACTCGTGCACTTGGGAATAAGGAGCATGGCGGACGCGTTAGAGGAGTTGGAGGAAGAGCAAAAATCAAGAATGTATTTGGATCAGAAAAAAGCAATAAAAGTGGGGTCGTTTCTATGGATGAAATAGATACAATCAAACAAGAAATTACCAAGAAAGTGAGGGAGGAGTGCCAAGAAATGATGAAAGTCCAGCTTCAAGGGATATTTGATCATTTAAAGCAGTTGGGTTTGCCACTTCCAACTAATTTGGGGAATAAAGAGAAAGGTACACCATCAAATGAATTGGTTCGAAGTAGTTGTCAATCGGTGGACCAACCAGAAATTTTTCCAGATATCAAGGTAGTTTCTTAGATCAAGCTGGAACTTACGTTTTTCGCTGCCATCCCTATTACTATATATAAAATAAAAGAATTTCTATCACACATAATTTACATAGCTAGGAGTATTGTACATTATTTTTGTCCTGCAGTGCATTTTGGAGGATGGGGCTGAGGTTGGAGACAACTAGAACCATAGTCACCATTCCCTGTTAATTATCTGAATAATTATCATGTCGTTTCAAAAACCTAATTAATTGAGATTAGGCACTTAAAGCAGTAAGTCCTGGTGTTAATAATACGTAGAACCATAGTCACCATTCCCTGTTAATTATCATGTCGTTTCAAAATTAATTCCCACTTATACAAACCCCAGTTAAGTTTTGGTTGGTAATAGATTTTGTGGCCGGAACGAAATCAATATTAATCCAGGTATCCAACTGTTCGTATTTACCAATAATGCTAAATCATTGATAATTGATAATTAGGAATGCTAAATCATTGGAATGCTAAATCATTGATAATTCCATATGACCGGAATTTGAATTTTATATTTACCAATAATGCTAAACAAGAATGATGCAGATTACTAAAATATTCATAGTATTTTAAGAGCAAGCAAACGAAGGATTTTTGTTGGCAATAAAGGTGATAATCAGAATGTATTAAAACTTTCTTGCCGTGGTGGTGCTTCTGACTGTGCAAGCAGCTGACTGCTGAGTCTCTTAGTTGGTGTTTTGTTGTTCCTTGCATTCTACTTAAAAAAAATCTTTAAAATATTCAGGATTACTGTCATAGTTATCTAAATGTAGCACATATCAATGAAAGCGAGGAGTTACTGTAAAAAAATTATATGAGACAGGTTACTGCTGTAGTTATCTTCAACCTTAATAAAATCATTGACATTTCTTATTATCCAGTTGAGACAGCTACAAGGTCTAAGTTGTGAGTTGTAACACAGGCCCACTGGCATGAAATTTTACTATTGTTTTCTTCCAAATTAGAGCTAGATGCCTAGATTATTAAGGTCTAACCCTCTGTTTTTCAAGTGTCAAGGGCAAAGTAGCATCAAAATGATTAATTTTGAGAAAACAATACTACCATATGAGATGTACTCAGAAGTCCAGCTAGTAAAGTAAGTTTTGGGATAAGATTTTGGCATTGTGTTCGAAAATTGGTTGCTTTGGAGGTTTTTATGCTTGTCCTTTAAGTTGGAACATGATAGCATCTGTGACTCTTTCATTCTGTAATGCATTGCTTTCAAAATTGTAAGATTGAGTTTGATCACTTGAGATAGTTGTACATGTTCAACCGAATATAAGATTGACCTGGTTCTGAGATCTGGGATTATGGGGAATTTGTTGTGCAATACTTGTCATAAAAATATCTATTATACAACTGAAGCTTATTGTCGACAAGATCTCACAACACTAATGATTATAGACTGTAAAACTTGAAAAAGCAGGTTAGCATGATGGAAATATATTTCACTAAGATATCCGACCATCTATCTCAGTTTTACTTTTATCAATGCAGATTGCAACCTTGTGTCGTCTATGCATTCAACATCCCGACAAAGGAAGGGTTGTTATAGCAAGAGGGCAAGTTTTTCCATTACATAGCGAGGGAGAAAATTTTATTCATGGCAAACCAATTGCGCCAAGTAATGTGAAAGTATGTGTGGATGAAGTTGAAGTTGAATTTCAGCTTGCCCCCCTTCCGGTGCCCTGTGGTGAACATGAAACAGTAGGCAATGCAGTTGGTAGCTTTGTTGAATGGCAAAGGATCTGGTCATCTTGGGGCAGGTAATTTTATTGCTATTTAAATTCATTCATTTAGTTAATGCTATACATTACACACCCGAACATGCATTAATGTCTGCTCAAATCTGGTTTTAACATAATTTGTTTGTAATTAGGAACCTGAGAAGAAAAAAGGCGTTAAGATAGCTCAACGGAAACTAAACAAGGTTGTTAGTAAAGAGTCAACAACACCTATTCTCAAGAATCAATCTTTGCACAATGATGACAAATTAAGTGAAAAATGCCGAACTTTACGTTTCTTGGTTGATAATAGTCCTCCTGATTCTTCTACTACCGTTGCTAAAGATTTGGAGTTGTTTAAGTTTCAAAGTGCTGAAGTTCCTATATACGTCACCCCGGGAGATATCAATGAGTTTTTGAGGTTAAATTAATGCCTTAATATACCGGTTCTGCAGATTTTTATGATGTAAGACTGAAATTTCTTGCTCAATTTTTTTAAAGATATAATTATATATTTATTGTGCATAACAACTAACAGTGCAGAATCCATATCACATTAAAGGTACATTCATAAATTGTGCAAGGATTTGGAAGATAATTCATTTGCATTCCTGTGTCCATCTGTATTAACATCGGCATGATGATACATCTAGATACATGTCTGAGGTAATGAAAGATGCCAAGGAAAAACGTTTTATCCTAGCACCGTACATTCAAAGGTACATAAGTATTTGTTAAGTTCTATGATTGAATGAAGACACACAACTACACTTTTAATTTTAAGCATGTTTGAATTGTAGTAAGCACTGGATGTTGCTTATGTTTTGTGTTGATGAAAGTGCTGTATACGTGTTTGATCCACTAAAACAAAAACGACACATTCACGTGAAGGCTCCTTGGGAAACGTAAGCTATGAAAAAATTTAAATCTTGAAAGGCTCCTTAATTTACTTTTTAAGTAGTTCAAAACTTTTTTATATATTTATTTTTTTATTCCTCTATAACATGCAGGGCATATAAAGTATATACTAAATTTGGTGGTAGGAAAAATAATCAGAATAACTTACTTTGGTACCATGAGGTTGTTCAGGTACTATACTTATTTGTTTGTCTTGAAAGTTCTTTTCTGTTTTATCTCGATTTTAAATATTTTGAGTTTGTTTTGTAGTGTCCTCAACAAAAAGGAGGCACAGAATGTGGTTATTTTGTGATGAGATATATGTATGACATAGTCATGTTATCTCGTAAAGATCCTAAAGTTAAGTGGGCAGAGGTACGAACTATATTCATCTTCATCTCCTTGATCATTGCCATTATGAAATATATTGTTAAGGAGTGAATGTAGATAATAGAAACAAAACTTACTTGTAGATAAAATTAACAATTCTTTTGGCATGCAGGTTCTTGGAAAAAGATACACAAATCAACAAATTGAAGAAATTCGAGATATTTGGGCAGATTATTTAACTCGCGAATATATGTGATCGGGTACATGACTTTTAAGTTCAAAAAATCTTTTTGTTTTTTAAAAAAAAATACTCAATAATATTTTACTTGTGAATATATTTTATTTGTACTTTTGTGCTAACAAGTTCATACACATGCATAATTTTTGTAGGTGCTGGAAAGGAGGAGTAGGAGGAGTATGATATGATCTTACCTTGCAGCTATCGGAAAATGGATATTATATTTTGGATTTAGATAGTCATGATGTATGTTGAATTAAATGTATAACATAGTTACTTGGATCAAGTTAAATATTGTAGATGTATTTTCAAGCATGTAATAATAATTATTTTAATTTAATTAGTCACTTTGGTGAGAAATTTGCATTGCAAGTATTACTATTTTTTGGTTTGTAATAACAGGAATTTTGATATATATATATATATATATATATATATATATATATATATATATATAAACAGGGGGGAAAACTATCATTTTTCAAATCACATATACGTCGGTTGTAAGTATCATATACGTCGCCCTTTTAGTCTTATACGTCGGCTTTCTTTATGACATTATACGTCGCCCTTTCAGTCTTATACGTCGGTCTTTTTATGACATTATACGACGGCTTTTTTGTCATATACGTCGGCCTTTTTATGTCATTATACGACGGCTTTTTGGGTCTTATACGTCGGTCATTTTTATGCCATTATACGACGCCCTTTTAGGTCTTATACGTCGGTGTTTTTATGACAATATACGTCGCATATTCTGGTCTTATACGTCGGTCTTTTAGCCGACGTATATTAAGCTTTATACGTCGGTCTTTTAGCCGACGTAAAAGGCAGTGGCTTTATACGACGCCTCTGTATACGTCGCCAAAAAGCCGACGTAAAAGACCAAAAAATGCGACGTAAAAGGTCAGTTTTGTACTAGTGAATACAAAGTTTCCGAGAGTTAGGGTAGGAATGAACTTGCCTCTGTCTCGACGCTAAAAGTACCAAATAAATAAAAAGCGTTACCCGCGAGCGAAAATCTCAATTCTCAGAAAGAATCTCTATAATAAATTATCAAAATGATTAGTACTCTGGTAGAAATTAATCACGCAATGTCAAAATAAATCGGTAATCATGTCATCGGTAATCAAGTAATTGCCGAAAATATAATTTAAAATATACTTGAAACCTTGATATTTTACTAACGCATCATTCTCAAAATATTAGATTTAAAATGGAGGCTTTATTCGCTTTTCCTATTATTTATAATAAATCGGGTTTTATAACCTCGTACCAATCAAAATAGAATAAAATTATACGTAAAAGTCTCGCTCTATTTATCCGCAAGGGAAAATATTGCTTACAAAGGTCTCTAATTATTCTTAAATAAATTTTAACAATTGATCACATCTCTATATTTATTTAACTCTTATAATAAAGCCTCTATTAAAAATCTAAAATTCTCAATTTGATTAAGTCTATTTTAGGGAAACAATAATAATCTCTATCTTGCCCTTTAATTGATGCAAGGATCCATTTTTTTTATTCAAGACTTAATCCATACTTATTATTTCTATTTTTTAACCAAAAGGTATTTTATCAAACAATTCTATTTTTAATTAACCTCCCAATTTAAATATCCCATTATTATTCTCTTTTTAACAATTCACAATTAAGTCCTTCATAAAGCATTTTACAACACACCTTTTTATTATTATTATTATTATTTAAACCAACTAATTAACACCATTAATCATATTTATCATTCAATTTCTCAATCAATCAACTAACCCCAAAATTAATAATTAATTAATGATAATAATAACCGACACCACCGTCATCACCCTCCTCCGGTCGCCGGCCGGACGCCATGGCGGCGCCGGCGGCTTCCCTCCATCTCCGACTCTCTGTTCTCTCTCTCTCTGCTCTCTCTCTCTCTCTGCGCTATCTCTCTCTCTTCTCTCTCTCTCTCAATCTCTCAATCTCTCGCTATCTATCTCTCTTTCTCAATCTCTCGATCACTCGACCTCCCTCTCTCTCAATCCCTCATTCTCTCTGCCCTCACTCTCTCTTTTCTCTCTTTTTCCGGCGATCTCTCACCTCTCTCCCTCGTCTTCACTCTCTCCCTCCGTCCGCTTCTCTCTCTGTTCTCATCTCCCTCTCTCTCGAACTCCATCTCCCCCCTCAATCTCTCCTTTGACCCCTTCTCCTGCTTTCACCCCGACGCCACCACCGGGACGCCGCCGCCCTTCTTTCGACATGTAACCTCCGACTCCCCCACCAAACAAACCCATTTCAATCATTCACTATTATTACACATTTTATCTATATTTACCTACCACAACTCATTTATTCACAAAATAAACAACACCCAATAAAATCTCAACCCCCCACCACAAATAAATCAACAAAATTCATTTACATACATAACCCTTTATCTAAAATAAAATTTATAACTCATAATTTCAATAAAATCAATTATAACAAAGAAAATAAAGTTGTTTTTGAAGGTGTAATTCATACCCTCTTTAAAAAAATCACTTTTAGAGCTTTGATCCTTAGAAATCACTTTCTCAAAACCTCTTGAATATGGATATCAAATTAAAGAGTGTTTAAAAAGCTACACAAATATATAAATGCATGTATGATCAAGCTAGTATTTTAGTAGGTAAAGGATTTTGAAGGTGGAGTTTTAATGGCTTGTAAAAGAGAGAGAGAGAGAGTGTTTTGTTTTCTTTTGTTCGGTTGTGTACAAGAATGAGGGAGATAACTCTCTCTTCTCATCATTTTATTTACTAAATTCCATTCCCCCACTTGGGCTCTTAATGGGCTACACACCTATTGGGCTCAATTCATACACCCCACTTGACAATTAATCTTAATCAAAAAAAATTCTCATTTGCTATTGACTTTCCTAGTTTTAAAAATAATAAGAAGATAATACTAGAAATAATAATGATAATAATATTAATAATAATAAATTATAAATCACAATAAATAAACAGGTAGCATTGCACTCAAATAAATATTTGCATGCAACCTTAAAATTAAATAAAATCGAGTAACCAAATTTATTCCGAGAGAGCTCGACATTAACATTAATAAAATTCACGGTTATTACAATCCGTACGGTTGAATCGCCTAGAAATATTTTTTAATAAATAGAAACAATATTCTGTGATAAACACTAGTTACGACTACAATTCAATTTAATAGTTTTGTTCTAAGTTCCCAAACCAAATTAATTTTAGAAATTTTAGAAAATTCTAAAATTTTAAATTTTTTATATAATGTTTTTTTAAATAAAAAGATAATTAATTTAATATCTCACAAATGAAAATTATTTTATAAAAAAATATATTTTCATTTCCCTCGTCTTCTTTCCCTCCTTCGTTTCTTGAAATTTCAATTCCCCCTCTTAGCCAAATTTCAATTCCCCCTCTTTTTTTTCCAGAGACCCCTCCATGACTCTATGTCTCTATTTCTCACCCCCCCTTCTCTCAATTACTCACCTCTCTCACAGACATGAACCCTTCTCTCCCCAAACCCAAATTTCTATCCCCGCATATTCCCCCTTCTCCCACGTTCTCACCGTCTCTCTCTTTCTCTCTCTTATCTCTCTTTACAAATTAAAATGCTAGATACAAACCTAAATCAATTTGACTCGATGTTTAATCTTGTTCCTCTCTTTCCACTAGACACAAATTAAAATGCTAGATACAAACCTAAATCATCGATTGGTTAATTTTTATGCTAAGTGTGAGGAGATGGTATGTGCGTGAAAGGTGTTTGATAAAATGTCTGATAGAAATTTTTATGCTCAAGGCTTGCTCGGATTTATCAGCCTTTCAATGCTTTTAAAAATAATTACTTCGTTGCTTACTTTCTTATGATGGGTACTCTCTCTCTCTCTCTCCCTCCCTCCCCTATGTATCAGTATGTGTCTATAATCACTTATTACTGTATAAAATTTATTATGTTTTTTTGTTGGTCTTTGATTGAGCTATATACAGATGCTAAAACCTTTCATTCAATGTCGGGTAAGAAAAAATATCGGCTCTTTGCAACGTGCTCTGTTATGTCATCTTACTGAAATGTTGTATGAGAAAAGATTGAAAGTACCACTTCAAAGGGACTCTTTAGATGATGCAGCTATGAAGGTATAAGCTCAAGATTGAAATGTTGTATCATATTGATGGAATGTTTTAGTCTTAAATAGATTGCATTTGTGATTTAGATTATTCCAATCATGATTGTCATTTGTCACACATAGCCAACAATAAAGACTAATGTCTGACACCCAAATTTATTTAGTTGTTACTGGTCTGCAAGTTTAATAATCTGTAGAATTTGAACCTGTAAAGTTCACAGAGATAAATATTTTACTAATAAATTTGTCGAACCATCTTATAAATCTGCTATATATGTTATGGTTTTTTTGTGAAACATATAAGCTGCTAATTAGTTGCTTGATGCTTTGCTATATATTGTCCAAACAGAGGGGTATTAACTGCTATATTTCTTATTTTTATGGTAAATAAGCTGAAATAGTAGAATATTGTACTTTTAGTAGTCAAACATGAAAGTGTGTTATATGTTCTTTAGCACTCAAGTTTTATAAGTTGTGATACAGAGATGCAGACTTAGCACGAAGGATTGGGGTTGCAACAGCTCTCAGACTTAGCACCAACGATTGGGGTTGCAACAGCTCCTGAAGTTAGAGCAAGTGGTGTTCAATATGCTTTTCTCCATTTATCGCTGTAAGTTGTGAACTTACTGTTCATGATATAATATATGTGATACCTAAACTGAGTGAACTGTAGTCCTAATGCAGTCCGAAATATGAGATCAAAATTTTACTGTCCGGTATCGTAATTTCCATTTTTGGGGTATCTTCTGCGATATTGTAGTTAACTACTGCAATATTGTCCTAACTGGGCAATTTGTAGGATCCAATGTTTGAGATGCACCGAAGATATCTCAATCATATAAATGGAAAAGAATATGTAAATGTTTTCTTTTAATATTATTTTTTACCAAGTCATGCTGAAATTCTTAGTAATTAGGCATTTCTTGATTAAGTATAAAAGTATTTAATTAATGTTGGGACTTCTTTTCTTAAAAGATTCTTCTAGTATGTGTCCTTGTTTCTAATACATTATATAGTCTGTTTATAAATAATGGTTTCTCTCGAGTTCTTTAAAAAATAATGACGACCATATTATATCGTAAGAAATAAATTTGGTTGTTGCCAGAAGCTTATGATGGTTATGAGGACTTGTTATGCATCACCTATTTGTTTTTTTTGTGTTTTTGCAGAATTATACAGCTGGTAACCCGACTAATGTTTTGTACATAAAAAATTTGTCAAAGGGTTATTGACCTTTTGGCCCTTCAAGTTTGCACACTTATACCCATAAAGCCCTAAAGTTTAAACTCGTTCCTTTTTGCCACCCGAACTTCACAAATGTACCTTTTTGCCACTTTACCGCGTCAGGCTGTATATCGGCTTATATTGGTAGGGGTAGAATAGTCATTTCACTAATAATTTAATTTTAAAACAGAATTTAATTAGTAAATATATTATTCTACCTTTTTCCCAAAATTCTCTTAAAATCCCTAATTAACATATATTCACCCCCAATTTGCTCTGTTTCTCTCTGTATTTGTCGAAGGTTCTCTCTCTCTCGATCGAACTCTTAATCTCTCAATCCCTCTTCCTCTAATTTCTCTCGAATCTCTCTCAAATTATCTCCCACAAGAAATATCTCCTTCTCCATCATCCCTTCGTTCTCCTACAAGCAGAGTGTGTGCGGAGGGTGTGTGTATGTGCTACTGTGTGTGGGTATGTTGTTGTGGCTGTGTACTGCGCCTATGTGTGTGCGTGTATGTGTTGGTGGAGTATGTGTGTCAACTGCGTGTGTATACATAGCTCTGTGTGTGTGTTTTACAGCGATAAGTGCGTGTGAGTGTGTTAGTCAGCTGGGTGTGTGTTAATTTTGTATGTTATTAAGATTGTGGGCGTGTGTATTAGGAGTGTATATAAGCTTGTGTAGAGTTGAAGATTTGATTGAGGCTATGGGTTCAATGTTGGTGACTGCAATTGGATGGAGATGGGGTGCGACTGGTGGTGTGAGACGGTGGTGTTCGAAGGAGATGGGTCCAGGGGAGAGGAGGAGCTGATAAGGTGTTTACTGATAAGGTGTTTGGGTTTTGGGTTTATGATGATAACACGCCGGTGGAGAAATTGAAAGGAGCTTCCGTTGTTGGGTCAGTGTTTAATCTATCATGTTCAATTGTGGGTGCTGGGATAAGCCAGATTCATCATTTCGGGAAGAGATTGGCCATCAGGTGTCGTGTAGTACTCAAAGGAAGAGTAGGAGTAGTTGTCGTGTTCATCCGAATCAGAATTGACATAATTGTTTTCGTCGAGGCTGTGTCTATGTTGGAGATGTGGATTGTGGTGTCTTATTGTTGTGCCTGTGTTTGTACGGAGCTGGTGTGCATGTGATTTTTTTTAGTCATCTCATGGTGAAACCGTTTTCGCAGCTGGATTGTTTTCTTCTTTAACTAATTGTTCGGATGTTTTTTGAGGTGTTTGTGCTGAGTTTGTTCGACCAGGTGGCAGTGGAAGATCATCTCCTGATTCGTTGTTGTCGTTTACCAGTTATTGGCATTCTTTATGTAGCACTGCTCAGCCAACAAATACCCTCAATGATACTAATTAATCAAGAGATAGATGGAGATACTACATTAGCCGATGCCCATTTTCGAGGCGGTGATGACGGTCAGTGCGGTGGAGGTGGAGTTGTTGGTGAAGGGAGAAGAAGAAAGAGATGGGTTGGGAGAGGAATAAAAGGGTGGTGGGTAGATTCAAAAGGGGGGGCTGTGTTGCAGGCGGTGGAAGGGAGGTGTGAGGACGGAGGGGATGATGTGAACGGAGGTGAAGGAAGTGGTGGTGTTGTTGAATGAAACGGAGTGGGGGAGCAGATGGGGTGTAAATTTTAGATTAATGATAAATTAATATAAATTTTAAATTAATGTAAATTTTAAATTTGGTGAAATGACTGTTATGCCCCTGCCGATATAACCCAATATATACTCTGACCCGGTATAGTGGCTAAAAGGTACATTTGTGAAGTTCGGGTTGCAAAAAGGAACGAGTTTAAACTTTAGGGCTTTATGGGTATAAGTGTGCAAACTTGAAGGGCCAAAAGGTCAATAACCCTTTGTCAAAAGATGTGGTTGCTGATGACTTTTACTTTATATTTGGTATGCTCATTATTATGTATGGACTATGGTTCATTAAGTGGCTTATCTTAACTCATAATTAAAACATGTCTTAATTGTGATGTGCTGCAGGAACTTTTTTTGAGAGCATTTCTGGAGCTAAATCAAATCTGAGCATCAAACTAATGCAGGTTATTCTTGATTTAGTTTCAATTTTGAAGTATGTATAATATATCTAACCTTTTCTTTATAAGCATGTTGCTTCTAATTAGAGAATTATGTGCATTGCTCCATTATTACTGTGAAACTAGTTTATAATAAAAGTAAACGGAGAAAAATTCAGAGATGTATTTTGTTGCAGAGTGTGGTAATTACCGACTGGGAAGCACTTGACAAACTTTCCAATTCCTATGGCTCAATGGACAAGCAGAGAAAGAGAGAGATATGTACAAGTATAGAGGCATCAGAGATCAATGGACAAGTTCAGTATGATAGGGCTTTGATTTTGTCCTTTTATTTTAGTTTTGTGGACATGCAAGTTGTGTATTTGTAATTTTGGTAATATTGGATTTTTCTAGTACGTAGCCAATTAGGGCATTGTCTAGAATACTTGTTATTTTATGTAACAAACAATGCTTTTTAATACACATGCATCCATTGTCTATAAGAAAACATAACAATGCTTTTAGCAAAATGAAAACGTAGTGTCTTATACATTCAGACAACATGTAGTAAGCACAACAAGTGTGGTGTACATAAAAGACATACAACATAATAACCAAATGAAAACGTTGTAGGTTACACATTTACACAATGCTTTTTAAACAATCAAACGTAGTGTCTTAAACATTCAGACAACATATAGTAAACAAAAAAAGTGTGGTGTACTTATAACACATACAACATACTAATAAAACTAAACCGCTGTCTAACTACATTTCACACAACGCTTCTGTTACAAAAAACCAATGTCTAATCTATAAAGATACAACAAAAGGAACCATTATAAACCGTGGACGTAGGTTAAATTAAACAACAGATTGAGGAAAAGAAACACTTGAGCTACGTGAAATGAGACAACCGTTTCTTGTTAAACTATTGTCTATACCAGCTTTCAGACAACAGTTTTGAAATCACGTATGTTATCTGTCGGCAACACAGACAACGGTTAAGCTGCTGTTGTGTGATACGCATAACAGACGGCATCTCAATAGACCACGGAAAATCAGGGCTTCACACGACGGTGTAAAACCTTTGTCTGAATCAAAAAATCTTGTAGTGACAGATTCGTCAGGTTGGATATCAAGCTTGGTATTGACTTCTGCTACATCTATGGACTCCGGAAATTTTGAGTCAAGTGCAGGTGATAGTGGTTTTGATATGCAGGGCATGTCAGCTAAAAGAAAAAAAAAGATTTACTTATATAAATGTAACGACCCGAAAAATTACGTGTAATTTATTATATTAAAATATATTTTTAATTGATTTTAATGTGTAGTAGTTTATTTTTAATGCATTTAAACGCGTTATGATTTTTATTAAATAGGAAAATTATCCCATATGTGTTATGTGACTTCTGTGTATCATAGAATATTTTATTCTATTTTTCTGTAATTTTTATATTTTTATAATACAGTTATTTTGCATTTTAAATTCCGGACCCAGCCCCTGTACTGGATTCGAGGCCCTGTTTTTCATAAAATTATTTTCATATAATAATGGGATGTTCAAAAATGTATTATGTTGTAATTTTTGTAAAATTCATAATTTTTGGGGAATTTTGACATATATATTGTATTTGTTTAAAAATAAAAATTTTACATTTTTATCCCATAAAAATTATTTTTAGGGCTTAATAATTTTAATTAGGGGTTAAAAATATTTTTGGGGTATTAATTTTCAGATTTATATAAATAGCAGAATTTTATTATTAATTGTTAAAATTAATCAAAAATCAGATTTTTTGATTTTATTTTCTGAAAATTCTGGAAATTGTGTTCTTGGTGTTCTTGAGAATCAAACCACTTTTTGACAGTGTTACCGGAGTCCAAATCAATCATGTGAGTAACCAAACTGAATCTCATGATCTGTACTATATGTTTATGTAGGTGTTGATATGTGTGTATGTCTCGATCGAAAATTTTTATTTTTTTATTTAATTTTCGTATGAATTAAATTTGGTATGGATTGTAGGATGATTTGTTGTTGATATGGTTAGTACCTACAGATTGCTTATGCTTCCAGGAGATTTATCATGATTTTTCCTTGATTTTTCGTAGCTTAAATATGAAAATCGAATTTTTGTGTGGGTGAGAAATTTTGATTTTTATTTCTGGGTTCTTGAGTGATTTGTTGCTGTTGTTGATGATTAGTATAGATTGTATGAGTAATAAGCTTCGTTTTGGTGTATAAAACGTTGGATTTGGTTGAGAAATGAGTAAAATCGAATTTTGCCGGTGAGGTCACCGGACTTTGTTCGAATTTTAGCCGGATTCTTGTTTTGGTTGATGCTGGGTTTGAACGAATGGTATATCTGTGTTTAGGAGGTGATTTGGAGTGTGTTGGTGCTTTAAAACGTAACGATTGGTACGTTTTTGTGGTCGCCGGAGGTTGCCGGAAAAATTTCCGGTCACCGGTTTCTGGGTAAACCTCCATTGTTGGAGGTGGTGTTCTTCGAAGCATTCATACGAAGAACAGTGAAGGTGGTGATGAACAGTGCCCATTTGATCTTCAAAATCTGAAAACCAAATTCTGAAAATGATTTTGGAAAATTATTTTCCAAATTTTATTATAAATTCGAATTTTATTTTCAGAAATTCGAAAAATCATTTTTAAATTTCGAAAAAATATTTTTAATTTCGAAAAATACTTTTAAATTTTTAATAAATTATTTTTATTCGAAAATCTATTTTATTTGATTATTTTAAATTTATTTAGCTAATATCTTAATTAATTTAAATTGATTGGTTAATTAATATTAATCAATTAATTTAATTAATTAAATATTATTTAAATATAATTGAAAATAATCAGATTTAATTATTTTGGAAAATAAAATGATTTATTTATTTTATAAATATTATTTTACCTTTAATATTTATTTCTTTATTTGTTTAAAATGAAATAAAATTGTTTTAAATCCTAAAAATAATCCGGGAACGGTAAAAATAGTTTTTAAATTCTAAAATTATTTATAAACTCGGATTTGATAATTATAAAAATATTTTGGGGATTCAATAATTACCCGGAGGGTTTAGTAGCGATCCTTTTTGATTCAAAAATGGTTAATTAAATCTTTTAAAATTCTTTTAGTGCTTTAAAAATATTTTTAAATATTCTAAAAATATTTTGAGTGCTCTTTTATTTGTGAGTCGTATCTGCTATGTGAATTACGTGCTATGTGAGTATGTGATCTACTTATGGAGTCCTTATACGTGCGATGTAAATTGTCAAAATATTAAGTATCAAGGGTTAGGTTATAAATTGAGTTTTGGCCGATATATATTTAATATGTGCTTAATTGTGTATATGATTTATATTAAAAAGATGTCGCTAAGAGTAGACGATGTTTTCTTTGAATTACTGACTAGGATTGTCAGAGTTATATTTCTTTTTGAGGACGAAGTGTTTGTTTCGAGGGTTAAGTGTTATATTTATATTTCTATTTCTTTATCGAGGATTAGTATAAATCTTTCAAGGATTAATTGTTGAATATTGACTTAGGAATGTCAACGGAGTTAAGTTGGTATGAGACGAAGAAAGTTGGAAATGGATGCAGTATTGTGTGGATTGTAATAAAGAAGGTTGGAGATGAAAGTATTGTTTATGGAATTGCTGGTTTACTTGTGAGGTGTTTTAACACCGGGAAAACGTCTATGTTCAAAGGGGACATTTCCAATTATTTTCTTCTGGCAGAGATATTGGTAAGCATGGTTAATACGTTCGAATTGAGTTTATAAGCGTTTACAAAATGTCAGAATTGTCGTCCGGAGGCTGAGGTACTATCTTATGTTTGACTATAGAAGTAGACGCGCGGGCTCGATATCGACGGATCAGATTCGTGGCAATCGCAAGAGCATCTAACCAACGAGTGATCAACAGAGGATGTGATGACGTGAGATAAAAGAAGATAGTTGTATTACTTCGGCGTAACGCAATAGCTAAGGACCAGAGGCAAGTATTTTCTTTATCATCCTAAACACTGTTTATTTTATGTTTCATTGATTCATATCATGACGAATAGCTATTGTTCAGAGCTATTTGTGATTCTTAAATATTTTTATGCGAACACAGTTGCTTGATATTGGTACCCTTGATGTGGGGAATCGTTTAAGATAAACTCTTCATATCCTTATTATAGTATTAAATAATAAGGATGTGAACTGTATGTGAAACTAAGCATTTCCTGTTGAATTCGGAAATTGCTCTATTGGATTGGAAAATGGTAAAGCGTAGGAGGCCATGGTTGCTGTCATGGTCCAGCAATATTTATTGGAAACTGATAAAGCGTAGGAGGCCATGGTTGATGTCATGGTCCAGCAATATGTTAAGCGTAGGAGGCCATGGTTGCTGTCATGGTCCAGCATTATTTAAGGAGGATATGGTAACCATTCCATCTTCCTATAGGCTAACATTACTTGCCTATTTTGGGTACCCCAGAAATCCGGACTATACACACACGGAAAAAAAAGAGAATACCGGTGGAGTATAGAGGGTCCCATTGCCTTAGAACCTGATCAGGGGGCAATGGTGTTCAGTTATATTTATATATCCAATCCATATCGCCAGAATGGCTATTATATATTGTGAATTGGCAGATGATTCATTTTTATGACATGCCAAATGATTTCAGTTATGATTTGAATTATATCACGGTTGTTGATTCAGTTTCTCTATAAACTGCTTTACATTTCAGTTGATTTTATGCCCCACTTATCCTGATTTTATATCAAAATTTTTATACGCTTGCTGAGCATTTCTTTCGCTCATACTTGCTGCTGTAAATCCTAACATTTCAGTAAGGTGGTTTGGCGAGACTTATCCGCTCAGTTCAGAAAGAGAAGAAGCGTGATGCTATTTCGAAGATGACTTGGCTCAGGATGTCTGCATTTAGTGTAAGATCTATTTTATATAATTGATTTCTAATATTTATTATTATTAATATTATTATGTGATGGTCTAGTTAGCCTGGCGTACTTCTTATCGAAGTTACACCAGTGGTTTAAGATTTGATCAAAGAGAATGTTGTAAAGAATGAATGCTTTTTATTTAATGGAATTTGGATTCTTGTTTCTAGCCCTATAACCTTAAAAGATCTTGGTATGTTGGGGTCACATATGTTATATTTCCAGTGTTGGACAATCACAAGTGGATGATTATTATTAACCGGATGTTTTATTTTGAGGATTTTTGCGTGACAACCAAATCTTCTGACCCCGGATTTGGGGGGTGTCACAGTTGGTATCAGAGCTGAGGTTATAGTAAACTAGAAACGAGAGTGTGTAGGAGTGTGTATAGCTAAGTAAGGAACGTCAGAGCTCATGTAGAGTTCGTGTTGGACTATTGGATATAGTACCAATTAGTAAGTTAAGATTGGAGTACTCGTTTGAGATAGTTGTGCTGAATTGGATAGATCGCCTGGCGAATGGAGATGTCTACTGTGGAATCTTCAGAGATTATTACGAGTTGACGATGGCATACGATATCGATATTCTTAAAACGTGGAAAGGAAGAAGCTTAAATTCGAATGACGAGCTATCGAAGGAATTGGCAAAGAAGGCATAAGTAGTGACCTTGGCAATACCTTTTCTTTCTATGAATTATTTTGATTTCCCTCCTAAAGAGGTATTCGTTAAAAGATATATCTCATCTTCTAAACAAGTGACATTTTGACACTTGTGTTCAGTCTCCATTTTGAATCTCAATTGTTTTAGTGGTTACTATGAAACCTATTTCTAAATTTCTGAGACTTTCAACTTTTTGTTTTCTCCAATGATTAATAACCTTATTTGCAATATAGTACCACTTGTTCGGTACTTTCTTCTTGGTTCTTCTTTTCGGAAAATAACAAATTTGGAATTCCTTTCATATTTCTCTACTCCTACTGAGACGAACAACCCTATTTATAGGGGACACCAGGTATATCTGTCTGTGTGATAGAAGTTGGATGGGACGCCATCACTGGTGTGTTGTGTATTACAAGAAGGCTGATCACCTTTAATTGTAAATGTCGGAGCTAAGACACACAACGTCGGGTTCATGTGATCATATTGATCTCTCAGTTATTCTTTCATTTCAAATCAGGTTGCTTTAAAAATTCATAAAATTCATAACCACAATTGTGGGACATTTGCTATGATACGGAATCTGTTCTCTCCAAAATTTCATGATTCTTGTTATCGCTATTGAATTTCAAGGGTATGCCAATCAGGTCAGGATAAGCGAAATTCGCTGATAGAAATTAGATTCGCAACGGAATCGCCAAGAGTAAGAACGTGTCCTAAGATGATTAGAATATCAGTGACATATCAATGGAATCAGTTCTCTCTCTCAAGGATATTATGTTAATGGAAAGTTGGTCGAGCCATATTTGAAGCGAATAATGATGGGTGGTAAGACTCTGTATCAGATAGAGACCCTAAAGTGAATTGAGATTTTGGAGAAGTTGTTTAAGAAGGAACACTATCCCCAGTTTTGCAAAGCAAGTGTTGATGATGAAGGAGTTAAGGAACCCTACTAGTTGCCATAGCTGATTCCGAGGACGGAATCCTTATAAGGGGGGAAGAATGTAACGACCCGAAAAATTACGTGTAATTTATTATATTAAAATATATTTTTAATTGATTTTAATGTGTATTAGTTTATTTTTAATGCATTTAAACGCGTTATGATTTTTATTAAATAGGAAAATTATCCCATATGTGTTATGTGACTTCTGTGTATCATAGAATATTTTATTCTATTTTTCTGTAATTTTTATATTTTTATAATACAGTTATTTTGCATTTTAAATTCCGGACCCAGCCCCTGTACTGGATTCGAGGCCCTGTTTTTCATAAAATTATTTTCATATAATAATGGGATGTTCAAAAATGTATTATGTTGTAATTTTTGTAAAATTCATAATTTTTGGGGAATTTTGACATATATATTGTATTTGTTTAAAAATAAAAATTTTACATTTTTATCCCATAAAAATTATTTTTAGGGCTTAATAATTTTAATTAGGGGTTAAAAATATTTTTGGGGTATTAATTTTCAGATTTATATAAATAGCAGAATTTTATTATTAATTGTTAAAATTAATCAAAAATCAGATTTTTTGATTTTATTTTCTGAAAATTCTGGAAATTGTGTTCTTGGTGTTCTTGAGAATCAAACCACTTTTTGACAGTGTTACCGGAGTCCAAATCAATCATGTGAGTAACCAAACTGAATCTCATGATCTGTACTATATGTTTATGTAGGTGTTGATATGTGTGTATGTCTCGATCGAAAATTTTTATTTTTTTATTTAATTTTCGTATGAATTAAATTTGGTATGGATTGTAGGATGATTTGTTGTTGATATGGTTAGTACCTACAGATTGCTTATGCTTCCAGGAGATTTATCATGATTTTTCCTTGATTTTTCGTAGCTTAAATATGAAAATCGAATTTTTGTGTGGGTGAGAAATTTTGATTTTTATTTCTGGGTTCTTGAGTGATTTGTTGCTGTTGTTGATGATTAGTATAGATTGTATGAGTAATAAGCTTCGTTTTGGTGTATAAAACGTTGGATTTGGTTGAGAAATGAGTAAAATCGAATTTTGCCGGTGAGGTCACCGGACTTTGTTCGAATTTTAGCCGGATTCTTGTTTTGGTTGATGCTGGGTTTGAACGAATGGTATATCTGTGTTTAGGAGGTGATTTGGAGTGTGTTGGTGCTTTAAAACGTAACGATTGGTACGTTTTTGTGGTCGCCGGAGGTTGCCGGAAAAATTTCCGGTCACCGGTTTCTGGGTAAACCTCCATTGTTGGAGGTGGTGTTCTTCGAAGCATTCATACGAAGAACAGTGAAGGTGGTGATGAACAGTGCCCATTTGATCTTCAAAATCTGAAAACCAAATTCTGAAAATGATTTTGGAAAATTATTTTCCAAATTTTATTATAAATTCGAATTTTATTTTCAGAAATTCGAAAAATCATTTTTAAATTTCGAAAAAATATTTTTAATTTCGAAAAATACTTTTAAATTTTTAATAAATTATTTTTATTCGAAAATCTATTTTATTTGATTATTTTAAATTTATTTAGCTAATATCTTAATTAATTTAAATTGATTGGTTAATTAATATTAATCAATTAATTTAATTAATTAAATATTATTTAAATATAATTGAAAATAATCAGATTTAATTATTTTGGAAAATAAAATGATTTATTTATTTTATAAATATTATTTTACCTTTAATATTTATTTCTTTATTTGTTTAAAATGAAATAAAATTGTTTTAAATCCTAAAAATAATCCGGGAACGGTAAAAATAGTTTTTAAATTCTAAAATTATTTATAAACTCGGATTTGATAATTATAAAAATATTTTGGGGATTCAATAATTACCCGGAGGGTTTAGTAGCGATCCTTTTTGATTCAAAAATGGTTAATTAAATCTTTTAAAATTCTTTTAGTGCTTTAAAAATATTTTTAAATATTCTAAAAATATTTTGAGTGCTCTTTTATTTGTGAGTCGTATCTGCTATGTGAATTACGTGCTATGTGAGTATGTGATCTACTTATGGAGTCCTTATACGTGCGATGTAAATTGTCAAAATATTAAGTATCAAGGGTTAGGTTATAAATTGAGTTTTGGCCGATATATATTTAATATGTGCTTAATTGTGTATATGATTTATATTAAAAAGATGTCGCTAAGAGTAGACGATGTTTTCTTTGAATTACTGACTAGGATTGTCAGAGTTATATTTCTTTTTGAGGACGAAGTGTTTGTTTCGAGGGTTAAGTGTTATATTTATATTTCTATTTCTTTATCGAGGATTAGTATAAATCTTTCAAGGATTAATTGTTGAATATTGACTTAGGAATGTCAACGGAGTTAAGTTGGTATGAGACGAAGAAAGTTGGAAATGGATGCAGTATTGTGTGGATTGTAATAAAGAAGGTTGGAGATGAAAGTATTGTTTATGGAATTGCTGGTTTACTTGTGAGGTGTTTTAACACCGGGAAAACGTCTATGTTCAAAGGGGACATTTCCAATTATTTTCTTCTGGCAGAGATATTGGTAAGCATGGTTAATACGTTCGAATTGAGTTTATAAGCGTTTACAAAATGTCAGAATTGTCGTCCGGAGGCTGAGGTACTATCTTATGTTTGACTATAGAAGTAGACGCGCGGGCTCGATATCGACGGATCAGATTCGTGGCAATCGCAAGAGCATCTAACCAACGAGTGATCAACAGAGGATGTGATGACGTGAGATAAAAGAAGATAGTTGTATTACTTCGGCGTAACGCAATAGCTAAGGACCAGAGGCAAGTATTTTCTTTATCATCCTAAACACTGTTTATTTTATGTTTCATTGATTCATATCATGACGAATAGCTATTGTTCAGAGCTATTTGTGATTCTTAAATATTTTTATGCGAACACAGTTGCTTGATATTGGTACCCTTGATGTGGGGAATCGTTTAAGATAAACTCTTCATATCCTTATTATAGTATTAAATAATAAGGATGTGAACTGTATGTGAAACTAAGCATTTCCTGTTGAATTCGGAAATTGCTCTATTGGATTGGAAAATGGTAAAGCGTAGGAGGCCATGGTTGCTGTCATGGTCCAGCAATATTTATTGGAAACTGATAAAGCGTAGGAGGCCATGGTTGATGTCATGGTCCAGCAATATGTTAAGCGTAGGAGGCCATGGTTGCTGTCATGGTCCAGCATTATTTAAGGAGGATATGGTAACCATTCCATCTTCCTATAGGCTAACATTACTTGCCTATTTTGGGTACCCCAGAAATCCGGACTATACACACACGGAAAAAAAAGAGAATACCGGTGGAGTATAGAGGGTCCCATTGCCTTAGAACCTGATCAGGGGGCAATGGTGTTCAGTTATATTTATATATCCAATCCATATCGCCAGAATGGCTATTATATATTGTGAATTGGCAGATGATTCATTTTTATGACATGCCAAATGATTTCAGTTATGATTTGAATTATATCACGGTTGTTGATTCAGTTTCTCTATAAACTGCTTTACATTTCAGTTGATTTTATGCCCCACTTATCCTGATTTTATATCAAAATTTTTATACGCTTGCTGAGCATTTCTTTCGCTCATACTTGCTGCTGTAAATCCTAACATTTCAGTAAGGTGGTTTGGCGAGACTTATCCGCTCAGTTCAGAAAGAGAAGAAGCGTGATGCTATTTCGAAGATGACTTGGCTCAGGATGTCTGCATTTAGTGTAAGATCTATTTTATATAATTGATTTCTAATATTTATTATTATTAATATTATTATGTGATGGTCTAGTTAGCCTGGCGTACTTCTTATCGAAGTTACACCAGTGGTTTAAGATTTGATCAAAGAGAATGTTGTAAAGAATGAATGCTTTTTATTTAATGGAATTTGGATTCTTGTTTCTAGCCCTATAACCTTAAAAGATCTTGGTATGTTGGGGTCACATATGTTATATTTCCAGTGTTGGACAATCACAAGTGGATGATTATTATTAACCGGATGTTTTATTTTGAGGATTTTTGCGTGACAACCAAATCTTCTGACCCCGGATTTGGGGGGTGTCACATAAATCTATCCAAGCAGAGAGTTATGTGATTGTAAATCCAACCTAATCAACATAAGCACTGAAACTGGAGAATATGATCATCCGTGCTAGACATTAAGTTCTAATAAAGAGTTTGGAGTAAAGTATGTAATAGATGGAAATAATTTCAACACTCCTGCAGTGTTTAGCCATAGAGCAAGTAGATAAAAGAAAAAGTAAACGAAAAAAGTTACCATATGAGGATGAAAAACTTTGTAGGGCCAGTGTTATGTTGGCACAAGCTCTTGGTAAGAGCCTCCATCTCCTACGCTAAAGATGAGAACTCCCACAACAATGATCAATAGCATGAAACTCAGAATGATAGAGAAAACCTTTTTTAGGACAATGTAGACTTTCTTCTCAACTACTGTAGTGAACCAATCTCTCTTCTCAGGCAGATTATTCATATCCTCAATCACAGCCCTCAATAGTACCTCCATCACATTCTCAGATAAAATTAGCATGTCACTTGGCTTCAAGCTTCGAGTCCCCACCTGTCTAAATTTCTTTGCAAAATTCTCTGCATTCATGTTGTATCTACAAAATATCACAAACAAAATACATCAGGTACCAAAAAATTAAATTCCTATATTCTTGGAAGATGATTGTTGTTTTGTTTTCCTACTCGTTTTATCACTATATCACTTTCTAAAATTGGCAGGTATCTTATTGAAACGACAGGAAGCATTGGTGAGATTACTAAAAACTATATCAAACATCACTTATACAACATATCGTACTTATCAATGTCCAGAAGTGCTAAGGTGGTGCGACGAAAGCGAGATGAATAATAGTTTCTCACTTTTTGCCATGAAATTAGCCCATTCGAGCTTCCCATCTACCACACTTGTGCAGTGTGACCCCTTTGTATTTTGAGCTTCCTCTTGCAAAACCTGTGCTTTGGCATCTGAGTATATGTATAAATTCTTCTTTCCCGAGACTCTTCATCTGCAAAAAGATGAAACAAGAGTCCAGAATCTTAATCCAAGTAAACGGGAGGTGCCTTAAGTGATAAAAGGAACATAAATCAAACTCCAAATAAAGTAAAAGTCCTATTAGTCTATTACCTTAATGAAAAACTAAAAGATGTTAATAAGCATTCTGCAACTAACCTGTTCCATATCATCGTCATAATCACTAAGGGTAAAATTGATGTCTGCATCAACACCTCGGAACTTTATTGCAGCGCGATCATATGCTCTAGACCATTTAGCAATAACAACCACTACTAATTAACTCATAAACAACAAACTAAGCAAATAAGATCAGATAAAAAAGAATCATAGTTAACTAGTTGATGAACAAAAAATGTTACCTAGCTGCAGAATGAGCAGTGTCAAATCCACTTAACATTCAAAAACACCATTAGTTTCTGGCATAAATAGAAAACTAACAATGAAACTCAAAATAATACATACCCAAATATACTTGTTTTCCACAATCCCTGCACCCAAAAAAGGACACACACATAAATTAATACTACCTCGTAAAAAATACAGATACACAAACTAGCTAGAAAAGCTCCAACATAATCACATGTAGATAGCTAACCAAAAAAGGTGATGTTAACATAATTAACATCTGCAAAAAATACACCGGTTAAAGTTTGTACATATATAGATACAGCTAACATCGAAACTACCTCTGTGATTCTTCTTGCACTATCTTTGAGTGCGATTGTGTGAGAGAGGGGGAGAAAGAGAGGGAGAGGGAGGGAGCCAGAGAGAGACAGAGAGAGAGAGATAAACAGAGAGCGAGTGAGAGGGGAGCGAAAGAGAGGGAGATAGAGATAGAGAGAGTCGGGGAGCGAGAGTTGTACCCAAAACTCGAAACCAAACGAAGATTGAACCCGAATCTGCTACCATTCGCTTCAAAGCTCGAATACGTTCAACTGAACCCAAATCCTGCTTGAATACTAATTGAATCCTTCAACCCCTTGAATTAAACCCTAATCCATCAATAGCATCTTCATGATAGATAACCCAAATTCGAGAAACACGATATCATAATGTAAGAGAAACATATATACAGGAGACACAGAGATAGTCAGATAGGAGGAGAGATACGAAGAGAGGCGGAAAGAGAAGGGGGAGAGTGAAAGGTGAGGCGAGAGAAGTGAAAAATGTGTTAGATTTGCCCCCAATTTCCCCCTACCCGTGTTTAACCCTAGAAGTGAAATGCTTGTTTTCCCCTAATTTGTTTTCCCTTAATTTTCATTTGCCGCTCTTGTTTTCATTTGCCGCTCAGCTCCTTAATTCGTGTTTAATTTTTATTTTTTTAAATATTATTTTTTTTGCAAAGTTTTATAAATTTATTTTAATAATTATTAAATCTGTTATTTTCATAATTTTGTAATAATTCACAATTTATACAAAATTTAGATTTCTTTATTAAACTTTTTAATGAATTTTTTAAAACATTTTTTTAACAAAATGTTTCAATTTTAGATTATTCCAAAAAATCATCATTTGTATTCCTATTAATATTTTATGTAAAATGTTTTATGTGAATTATGTAAAATGTTATTTATTTTTAATTTAAAATTATAATATTTTTAGGTAAAATGTTTTATGTGAATTTTTTTATTTAAAAAAAAATCATGCGGGCCCCACACATGCCACGTCAGCAGGGTGAGACCCACTGCCACGTCAGCAGGGGGTGGGACGCACTGCCATGTCAGCATGCCACGCCAGCAGGGTGGGTCCCACCTACCATGTCAGCAGGTAGGCCCCACTGCCACGTTAGCAAAGTCCAGTCAATGTATGGGGTCTACTGCCACGTCGGCGCTCAATCAGCATTATAGTACAAAATAAAAAGGAAAAATAAATACATTATTGTGTAAAAATATCTACGCCAACACTTTTCATGTCTACGCTAACACAAAACTTGGTGTACGTTGCAGTAGGTAAGGATGAAAATAGCTATGCCAACACTTTTTTAAATGGCAACACCTTGCAAAAGTGTTGTAGAAACCCATATATGGTGTAGTGAGCCTTTAGACTTCCCTTGTGGACCTCATTCATGGCTTCATAGACTTCAGTAGGTGAGAGAGTTCTAGCATTTGAGCCAAGAGTAGTCACATATTCTTCTCTCAAGTATTGCAGAGCCTCAGCCAGGGTGCAATCCTTTGTAGTGCTCATCCATGCATCTACATTCCCATCTCTCTCAGCCTCATCTGCTATCTTTTCTTGTTGTTTTTTAACATCTTCTTTGTGACAGAGCAAGATGGCTTCATAGTCAGCATTTGGTAGATTGGCTGTGAGGAGATGTTGAGCTATTTTAGAGATCTCATCAAGCTGTTCCACATTTAAGCAGTGAAGTGCTTCATCCGTCAATAGTGGTGAAACAGTTGATGATCCCAAGACACTGTCATGTTGCACAGGTCTCAGCCATTCTGACAGGGTGGCCTGAGCCAAGTTAGAGCTAGAGCTAGGCAAGCTAGACTCCTCAGTTACAGATGCAACTTCTGCAACCGGATGGAAAGACTCTACTACTGGTGTATCCACAGAAGTGGGATGCGTTACACCAGCAGTTCACACAGCCACAGAGTCTCTAGTTAAAACTAGTGGAACCTCTGTGTTTGTGATGGTGTCATTAGGAGATGCCCCAGCATGCATTCCCTCACCATCTAAATGTGGGTCCTGGGTGGTGAGCAAAGTGTCATGCACTAAGTCACTTAAAATCATTGGCTCATCAAAAGAAAGGAATTCTTGATGATCAATGCCTTGCATCTCAGTTGCCTGAGTTGCAGGCTCCAAAGAAATATTTGTGAAAGATTCTGGAAGAGAAGTGTGTTGTAGAGTAGATTTTGGCAACTCCCCCTGAGAAATAGAGGGAGTTTCAAGTGTGATGTGCTCTCCACTCAGTGTTGTGCCAGCCTTATCACTCCCATGTACTGACTCTGTACAAGAAGGTGCATTGGGGAGGATGCTTGATTCTATAGGTGCACCCTGTTGATAGGATACACCTAGTGAGCTGTGTGCCCCTGATTTTACAACTTCAGCCATTTGTGTGACTGAAGAGGTGGTCTTAGTTTTCTTCTTCTTTGGCCTTTGTAAGGGTGACTCAGGTTCCTCACTCCCTATACCTAATTCCACAGCCAATGCTGCTTCAGATAATATATTTAATGGTGCAGACATTACTTCTTTTCTCTTCTTTTTAATGACATCACCCTTTTGAGAGGATGATGCAGTTGGCTCAGTGTGTGGTAGAGTGTTTGGTTGAGAGGGTTGGTTAGCAAGCCCTGGGTTAGTATTTTGTTCTACTTGCTTGGGCTGTGCTAACTGAGATTTTGCATCAAATGTTGGCATGTTGTGGGGGTAAGTTCTGAACAAACTCTCCATATGGGGAGTTATGTTAAGTCTTACATCCACATCATTCCTAGTCTCCAAATTACCAAAAATGAGTTTGGTCATGGATCTAGGATAGCCTATTCTACTTTTATCTATCCCAGGCAATTCAATCAATTGAGCATTTTTAAAATTGAGTACAGATTGAATGAAGCGAGGGAAGAAAATATCAGTACCTCTCTTGGTTGTGTTCTTACCAAGTCTCCCATATAGTTCCTGTAGGATGATTTGGCCAACATCTATCTTCTTTCCGTAGGCCAATGCATAGCCAATTTGCTGCACAGGTGCACTGATTTGATCAAAGCTTGATTTCCTGGCAGTGAAGACTTGAAGAAGAGTTGCAAACATATAGCTCCACTACTTCCTCAGATTCTTTCTGTTTAGCTTTCCAATATTGATCCCATCTGAGTAGTTGATGAACTCAAAGAATTCCTCTAATTCTGCATTCGTGGCAAGTGTGTCAAATGACTCTTGTTGTAGGCCCAGTGCTTGATTCATGTCTACGGTAGTGATAGTGATTTCCTGATCCTGAATCTTGCAGTAGATGATATATGAAGTGATTGCATTTTCCAGGGCTACAACCTCCACAGTAGCAGTGCCCCAAAACTGTTCCAGGATATCTAGATATAGAGTTGGGTTGGCAGAGAGTGCATCCTTGATGTATGACTCAGCCATCCATTTCACAAAGCACTTGAAATTGGCGTTGGGTGCTTCCACATCACTAGTTAGAGCAATAAAATTGGTGTTGAACTTTACTGTTGCCATTTGTATGAAAGAGAAGAAAGAAATTGAAGGTTGAAGAAGAAATTTGGCTTTTCGCAGTTAGGGTTTCAGAGGTTTAGAGAGTGTAGATGCTTGAGAAATCGAATGAAATGAATCGAATAGATGTAGAATTGTATAAGTATGAAGTACTTGAATTGTCGATTAGAAGTATGTTTTGTATCGACAAGTCAGGCATTCGAGAAGTAGAAAACAACTATTCGAGAAGTCACATTTATATAATTATTAAACAATGTCTCTTTTCTCTCTAGAACCAAACGGAAACCACCACAACATACACCGTTGACCATCAATTCCACTCCCCTTTTCCGTCTATCGTTTCTCACGCTCTTCACATCCTTTCTCTTCTCAATTTAATCTGTATTAAAAATACACTTTCATCCCAGATCTGTTTCTAATGGGCACACGGAACTCGGAAAACTCAGGTTCCATGGACTCGGAAGAGTTTGTTGCATTTGTAGGTCACTATGGTGGCCCTGCTATCAATTATCAGCCACATTTTGAAGCTGATAATGAATCGTTTCACACCAATCAAGTAATGGGGGAGCCTCTCTCCCCGGCAGCTCAAGCACGTATGAGAGAGCAGATAGCTTTGATTATGAATGAAGGTTCTGTACAGCCTGCAACAGGTCCTATTGTTGAGATTTCGTCTAGAGGCTCTCATGGTGGTACAAGTAAAGTGGATTCACCGCCAGAGGTCAATTCTTCCTTCCCCAGAGTCAACTCAGCTAATAACACTATTGGTAATATTCCTCACCCACTTGTTCAAAATTCTTTAGAACAAATCCATGATTCAAATGTTAATGGTGAATCCCAAAAAATGCCAAATAATGTCCACGGTGAAACATCGAACCCAATACAGAATCCTCTGAAGAAATCGGTTACTTAGAGCTCAGTAGTCTCAAAAAATGTATTGGAACCAATTCCCTGTGTTAATGATAATGATGAGGCGGCTATCACCTACAATGAGGACGGGTCTGCCTCAGTCAACTTTTCTATGGATTATTTGATTCGCGCTCAGAAACAGTGGGAAACTAGTATAATTGGTCACTTTATTGGGGGCAATTTTTCTTTCAAATTTGTTCGTGAACAGGCTCACAAGTTATGGCAAAACAGGGGCTTAACTGGTGTGTACTACAGCTCCAAAGAGTACTATACTTTCCGGTTTGGTACGATGGAAGAAAGGAATGCTGCTTTGAATTTCACCACTGTTCAAATAGGTGGTAAAACTATGTATTTAATACCATGGATGGAGGGTTCCAAATTTAAACGAAATGTAGTAGACAAAGTCCCATGTTGGATTCGACTCGTCGATGTTCCATACTCACTTTGGAGGAAATATAGCTTGTCATCGATTGCTAAAGCTGTGGGTAGACCACTCAAGTTTGATACGGCTACATCGAAGTTTGAGCCTCTCAAATATGCCAATGTACAAGTCGAATTGGCCTATTCTTCCCCAAAACCTGATTATGTCTGGGTCAATGTCCTGAATGTGGAAGGTGTGGTGGAAAAAGAAAAAATTGAGGTACAATATCCCCAACTTCCTTACTCATGCTGTCTTTGCAAGTGTTTTGGCCATTCCCTTGCTCGTTGTATTAACAACCCGGAAAGAATCAGGAAGAAGCCTAGAATGAGTCATCCAGGTAGCAATGGTGGTGGTTCTGCCTCTACCTCGAACATGGCAACAACTCAGGCTCATGTTTCACAGGAAGAGTACTTACAAAACATGGAATTGGTGCCTTACGTGGTTGGTCAGTTATGTGGCTGCGACGTTGTTATGGATGAAGATGAGATTTTACAACAAATTGAAAATGGAAATGACTTGGAAGAATTTGACAGACTCCCAAATCGCCCAGCACCACAATGTGATGTTTATGACACCAATCAATTTAATGAAAGCCTCGTTGCAAATGATGCAATGCCAATTGCCAGTGACAATGGATTTGCAGCATTAACCGACATTTCTGAGGACCAGATCATAGAACTTGAACACTCTTCAGGCATTAAGAGAAAGAATGGTAAATGATCACCTACTAAATCCCCTTCTAATAATCATATTTTGGAAGTGGTTCTTGATATTCCTAAACCTTTCAAGGTACAGGATAAATCAACTGCTGATGAAGACGGTTTCACCCAAGTTTTGAACAGAAAAAGCTCTAGGTTGGCAAGATTGCCAACAACCCCCAAACGTTTAAGATGAAGTTTGGAGTGTGGAATGTTAGGGGGCTGAATAAGAGTCCTCATCAAAAAGAGGTTACAAATTTTATTTCTGCAAACAATATCTCTCTTATGGGTTTAGTCGAGACTAAAGTTCGGGTTCAGAACTCCTTAGTCATTTCAAAATGTATCAACAAAAACTGGACTTGGATCTTTAACTACGAAAATCATGACTATGGTATCCTAAAGTCTGGTCTGTTCATGCTCATGTTAAATCAGCTCAGCAAATTACTTATTTTGTCACGTTTCTGGAAAAACAAATAAACTTTTGTGTCACTTTTGTTTATGCTTTTAATAAGCCTCATCAGCGTCTATCACTGTGGAGGGAGATTGAAAGTCTAAGTCAGCATCTCAATATGCCTTGGTGCGTTAATGGAGACTTCAACTGCGTCTTATCCTTGAATGAAGTTAGAGGTGTGCGTGAGCACTGGACTACTGACATGCAAGCTTTCTCGGATTGTATTTCTGTTTCAGGTCTGGGTAACATAAAAACGGTGGGATCTCTATTTACTTGGAATAACAAAAGATCATCCCTAATCCACAAACGATTGGATCGTATGCTGGGGAATAGAGATTGGTTCAACACTCACACTGAAGCTCTTGTTATGGTGCAAAACAAGGGGCTTATGGACCATTGTCCATTAGTTTGCTCTATCCCTTTGCACATTGAGAAAATTAAAAAGGGATTTCAATTTCACAACTATTTGACGGGGATTGAGGGGTTTTCTGATACGGTTCTTAAAGCGTGGTCTTCTAAGTGGTATGGATATCCTATGGCAATTTTAAATCGTAAACTTAGAGATGTTCAGAATGCTCTGGTTGCCCTAAACAAGACCCATGGAAACGTGCATAATAACGTATCCATGGCTCGTGTTGCTCTTGCAGATGTTCAACAATCTCTTACCAATGACTGTGATAATCCAGAATTGCTTCACTCGGAAAATCAGGCTACTCATAAGCTTGAGGCTGCTCTGATTGAAGAGGAGCTTTTTCTGCATCAAAAGTCAAGAATCAAATGTCTTACGGTGGGTGACGGAAATAACAGGTTTTTCTTCAATCAAACGAAGGCAAATTGGAATAGAAATAAGATCATGGCTATTGAAAATAGTGATGGAGTTCTGGTTACAGGTCATAAAAACATATCTGCAGTGGCTATTGATTATTTCTCAAGCACCCTAGGAGTCTCGAGTGATCTCGATACCTTAAGCTTTAACGACCTGTCTTGTGAAAGCTTATCTTCGACTCAGGCTATGTTACTTGAGGCTCCAGTTACAGATGCTCTGATTTTGAAGACTTTAAAGGCTATGGGCAAGAATAAGGCTCCGGGCCCGGATGGTTTCACCGTTGAATTTTTTCTGGCTACCTGGGACATTGTAGGGGTAGATTTCTGTAAAGCAGTTAAGGATTTCTTTCCTACGGCTTCCATGCATAAATCTATGAACCTCACTACTATCGCTTTAATCCGAAAGATTACAAACCCTACGAATATGAGGGATTTCAGACCAATTTATCTATGCACAATTCCATACAAATGTATTACTAAAATTCTTGCTGGTCGTCTTAAAAGGGTCATGCCTTCTATCATAAATGTATCACAATCTGCCTTTGTTCCTGGCTGCAACATCTCTGACAATGTTTTAATGGCCCAAGAACTGTTTAGAGGTTACCATCGAGATACTGGGGTTCCAAAATGCGCTTTGAAGCATGACCTTCATAAAGCGTTTGACTCTATACATTGGGACTTTGTTATGGGTGCGCTCAAGAAACTCAACTTTCCGGTTATGTTCATGAAATGTATATACTCGTGTATTTCAACTCCAACATACTCTGTCAAGGTCAACGGCTCTTTATGTGGTCTTTTTGATGGTAAGAAAGGTCTACGTCAAGGGGACCCCATCTCGCCTTACCTATTCTCGATTGCTATGAATGTCTTGTCAGCCACGCTTGCCAAAGTTCCAGGAGAGTTCAACTACCACTGGAAATGTAAGGATCTTAAACTTACCCATCTTTTTTATGCTGATGATGTCTTATTATTCTCAAAAGGGGATCAAGTGTCGGTCACTCATCTTATGAACTGTGTCTCTAAATTCTCGACTGTTAGTGGCCTTCGCCCAAGTCTGGCTAAGAGTACTGTCTTCTTTGGCAACTGTGATGCTAATCTTATTAACTGGTTTGACTCTACTTTTGGAATTACTCATGGTGAACTCCCTGTTCGTTTCTTGGGGGTGCCTTTAATATCCTCGAGATTAAGTCAAAATCATTGCATCCCCTTAATTGAAAGAATTACTGCTAGGATCTCTTGTTGGACGTCTTTGCTTCTCTCTCTAGCGGGTCGTGTCCAATTGATACGGTCAGTTTTGTTTGCTATACAAGCATTCTGGACAAACCACTTCATCCTTCCGGTTTCTGTCCATAAGTTGATTCAAACGCTGTTCACTAGGTTTCTTTAGAAGGGAGATTTGCACTCGAAAGGGGGAGCTAAAGTAAGCTGGGACAACTTGTGTCGCCCTGTCCAGGAAGGGGGTCTCGATCTTAAGAGCATAGAGGACTGGAACAAGTCCCAAATGTTGCACCATCTTTGCAAAATTGTCTCCAAAAGCTCTGCACTGTGGGCTAACTGGGTCAACACTACTGCTCTAAAAAAATCCCACTTTTGGACGATGGGAATGCCTATGGACTGCTCTTGGATTCTGAGAAATGAACTTAAGCTTAGACCCATAGCTAGACAATTTATTTCCTACAACCTAGGAAGTGGTCAAGATACGTCCTTATGGTTTGATCCGTGGTGGAATTCAAACTGATTGGCTACGCTTAAAACGGATTCTATTATTGCTCAGGCTGGCTTGCCTCATGACGCTTCTGTTAGTAGCTTAATTCGAACTGGTGTTTGGGTTTTACCTCGATCTTCTCTTCGAATACATCATCTAGACCCGGGTTTAGAATTTTGGTATCAAAACTTTACATATCCAATTTTTAACCTTCAAATTAATGATGTGGTTTGCTGGGGTTCTCTACCTCTTAAAAAGGTTAGAATTCGTGACATCTGGAATTCTATTCGAAGGGCTTCTGCTCAGGTTTCTTGGTCTGATTTCGTTTGGCATCGTCTCAATTAAAATACAAAGGTTTGCCCATCACGAATGGTTACTTTGTCTGGGTCGTCTTCCCACTGCTAATAGGCTTCTTTCTTTTGGAATGGATGTCCAACCATACTGCTTGCTTTGTGTAGGAGGTACAGAAACTGACTCTCACTTATTCCTCACTTGTACCTATGGCAATTTTATTCTTAGCAAGATTGCTGGTGTCTTACGTGTGCTTATCGAAGAGGATAACTGGGTAGACTTTCTATCTGCTTGGGGCTCCCATAATAACCATGTCCACAGAATTGTTCTCTTATTAGCGGCGCAAATCTTTGCCTACCACTTATGGAGGGAACGCAACGCTCGTTTACACGATAGGGGTAGTCGGTACCCTAATCAGCTAATAGCTAGCATCATGGTGGACTTGAAGACAAAGCTTAGAAACTCTGCATGGTTTCTAAAAGCTGCGAATTTATCCTACTATACATGGATCTTCATCTGATTCAGCGCCTTTCGGATTAGTAGTTTTGTTTCATTATAGATGTCAGGTTAATTTGTTCTGAAACTTCTCTATTCACATAATTTGTGGAGCAAGGGTTAACCCCTGATTCTTTTTATCAATATATATACTTTTAGCAAAAAAAAAAAAAACTATTCGAGAAGTCAAGAAATGCTTAATCGATAACTCAAGCAGATAGTAACTCACAGCTGGCAGTTATCTAACTCAGAAATAATTCTAAATTAAATAAAATGTGTTTTTATGAGTGAATTAAACTTTCAGACAAAAGTCCAAAATCGGTTAAAATTCAGCGAGAATTCGGCCTTTTCAAATGATTCGAGAACTCAAATATAGTGTTCGAGAACTCAGTTACCATATTCGAGAAGTCAAGAATACCTCTATTCGATATCTCCGAAAGGCTCTATTCGAGAACTCAAGAGTACTCTAATGAGACTTGTTAGAGATGTCGAATAGTGAATCATTCGAGAAGTTTGACTTATCGAACTATACCCATCACTCATAAAAATTGATTTTCACTATCTTTTAAAATTTACCAGCCATATTCATTGAAGAATATTCTAGCAAATTAAATAGTGATTTTCTCAAAATTTCAAAGAAATTTTAAGTTAGCAAAAATATGATTTTCCAACATATGCAACAGATTTAAAATATTTATAAATCATATTTCAGCCAACACTTACTCCAAAAATATTGAAAATTTAGATAAAGTAAGTGTTTACTGCTGCAACAATCTAGATGATATATTCACTTAGCCAGAATCTGAAGAATTCAGCATTCCAATCTCACTAACCAACCTTGTGAAGGTGGCTTCATCTAGTGGCTTAGTGAATATGTCAGCTAGTCGTTTATCTGTAGAGACATAATGCAACTCAATGGTTCCATTAGTTTCATGTTCTCTGATGAAATGATATCTGATGTCAATGTGCTTTGTTCTAGAATGATTGACAGGATTGTCAACTATAGAGATTGCACTTGTGTTGTCACACATGATTGGAATTCTTTCCAACACAACTCCATAATCTCTAAGTTAATTTCTAATTCAAAGCACTTGAGCACAGCAACTTCCAGCAGCTATGTATTCAGCCTCAGCTGTAGAAGTTGACACAGATTGTTGCTTCTTGCTATACCAAGAGACTAACCTTTGTCCAATAAACTGGCAGCTTCCTGAGGTGCTTTTCCTATCCATTCTGCATCCAGCATAATCAGCATCAGAATAACCAACCAGATTGAACCCTGTGTCCTTAGGATACCATAAACCCAAGTTTGGAGTGCCCTTCAGATATCTAAAGATCCTTTTTATTGCAATCAAATGTGATTCCTTTGGATTTGATTGAAATCTAGCACATAAACATGTGGCAAACATGACGTCTGGCCTACTTGCAATGAGGTAGAGCAGAGAACCAACCATGCCTCTGTAGACTGAGATATCTACTTTCTTGCCTTTAGCATCTTCATCCAATTTAGTTGCAGTGGTCATGGGTGTCTTTGCAGGTGAGCAATCTTCCAAGTCAAACTTCTTCAATAGATCCTTGATGTACTTGGTCTGACTGATAAAGATACCATCCTTCCTTTGACTGACTTGCAACCCAAGAAAGAATGTCAACTCTCCTATCATACTCATCTCATATCTGCTCTGCATGAGTTTGGAGAATTTCTCACACAGCTTCTCATTTGTAGAGCCAAAAATGATATCATCCACATAAATTTGAACTAGGATAATGTCATCACCATGCTTCTTGTAAAACAGTGTCTTGTCCAATGTGCCTCTAGTGAATTGATTTTCAAGAAGAAATTGTGATAAGGTATCATACCATGCTCTTGGAGCCTGCTTAAGTCCATACAATGCCTTAAACAATCTGTAGACAAATTCTGGGAAATGTGGATCCTCAAAGCCAGGTGGTTGTTGCACATAAACCTCTTCTTCCAACTCTCCATTTAGAAATGCACTCTTGACATCCATTTGATAAACTTTAAAGTTTGAATGAGCATCAAATGCCAAGAATATTCTAATGGCTTCCAATCTAGCAACAGGGGCAAATGTCTCATCATAATCAATGCCTTCCTGTTGAGAGTATCCTTTTGCAACCAGCCTTGCTTTGTTTCTTACTATTACACCATCTTCATCCATCTTATTCTTCAGAACCCATTTTGTTCCAACAATGGTTCTATTCTTTGGTGCAGGCACAAGTTCCAATACTTTGTTCCTTTCAAATTGATTCAGCTCCTCTTGCATAGCAATAATCCAATCTGGATCCAACAATGCATCATCAAGTTTCTTAGGCTCAACTTGTGATAGAAAACATCCATAGAGGTACTCATTTTGAGTTGCTCTCCTAGTCCTTACTCCTGCATTAGGATCTCCAATGATTTGCTCTGCAGTATGTGATCTATCCCATTTCCTTGAGTTTTCAGCCTGACTTCTCATTCTTGATGTTGCTTCATCATCCACATCATGGTCATTCTCATTTCCTCCCCCTGTGAGGTTGCCATTACTCACAGGTGTGTCTTGGATGCTTGTTTCTCCACTATTGATTGGCACAAATTCTTCTCTTGTATCATCATTCACTTGAGTTTGTTGAACTTGAGTTTCAACTCCAGTTTCAATCTCTTCATCAGAATCATCTAGATTATCAAACCTTAATGGATCTTTATCTTTATCATTGGCTTCTTCTAGTCCAGGTAGTTTGCTGTCATCAAATGTCACATCTGTGCTCTCCATAACTTTCTTTTGGCTGATGACATAAACTTTGTATGCAATTTTTTCCATAGAGTAGCCAAGAAAAATTCCTTCAAATGCCTTTGCATCAAACTTACCAACATATTCAGAATTGTCCTTTAATACAAAGCATTTGCTTCCAAAAGTATGAACATACTTTAGAGTAGGCTTCTTCCCAGTCATCAAATTGTAAGGTGTCTTTCCAGTGTTTTTGTTGATGAGAGTTCTGTTCTGGATATAGCATACAGTGTTTACAGGCTCAGCCCAAAAACATGTAGGCATCTTTGCATCAAGTAACATTGTCCTAGCAGCCTCAATTAGAGTTCTAGTCTTTCTCTCAATAACTCCATTTTGTTGTGGAGTCCTTGGAGCTGAGAATTGCTGAGAAATGCCATTCTCTTTACAGAATACTTCAAGTATGGCATTTCTGAACTCTGTTCCATTGTCACTTCTTATTGCAGTTACACTTGCATTGTTGGCCTTTGCTTCCTTGTCAACTTTCTTTATGTGCTCAATGATTACTTGTGGAGCCTCATCTTTTGATGCCAGAAATTCCACCCATGTATACCTTGTAAAGTCATCAACCATCACCAAGGCATACTTCTTTCTTCCTAGTGACATAATATTGACAAGCCCAAACAAATCCATGTGAATGAGTTGTAGAGGCTTGGTTATTGATGTCACTGTCTTTGACTTGTGGCTTGATCTTTTCATTTTTCCTTTTTGACAATCCTCACACACTCCTTCTTAACAGAATTCAAGTGTGGGCATGCCTCTCACTAACTCTCTTTTGACTAGAGAATTAATGGCCTTGAAGTTCAGGTGTGATAGTTTCTTGTGCCACAGCCAACAATCTTCATTTGATGCTTTTGAGTAAAAGCAACAAATTTTGTCCTTGCTTGCAGAGTCCATATTGGCTACAAACAGGCTTCCCTTTCTTACTCCAGATAGAGCAAAATCACCAGTCTTCTTGTCGGTGATCAAACATTCATCTTTATCAAAATCCACCTTGAATCCCCTATCAATAAACTGACCAACACTTAGCAGATTATGCTTGAGCCCCTTGACTAGTGCTACATCTTCAATGATGACATTACCAACTTTCAACTTGCCATATCCCAATGTGTTACCCATGCTGTCATCTCCAAAAGCAACCATTGGGCCAGCCTTTTCCTCATACTGTGATAGCAGGGCCATATCACCAGTCATATGATTTGAGCATTCACTGTCCAAAATCCACATGACTTTCTTTTCGCTTTCTTTGCCCTGCAAACACAAAGGTATTACTTTGTCTTTGGTATCCAAACAAGTTTGGGTCCATGTGACTTAGGAACAGTTTTATCATAAACAACATGTTTGTCAACTTTCTTAGTGTTAGTCTTCTTGTCAATGTTAGAAGTCTTAGAACCTGAAGTTTCAGACTTGGGTGACAGAGGTACCTTCCTAGCTTTAGGAGGACTTGAAGACTTTGACCTTGTGTAGTGTGTGTGAGAATTGTGACTGATACAACCATCAATGAATTGCCTTCTCAAATTGAAACAGCTAGTCATCACATTCATGTTGCATGGCATACAGTCAAATTTATCACAAAATGGAGCATCTCTATGTCTTAGAGGCACAGAACAATCATAGAAGGGTTTGGACACACTACCAACAGGTTTCTTGCATGCATATGAGTTAAATGATTGGTACTGAAACAGTTCTGACAAGTTTTCCTAGGGGCATTAGGCATATAAGCATAGTTGTTATCCTTGTTAATCCCTAACTTGCCATTTCTGTTCTGTTTCTTCTTAGTCACTTTCTTTTCTGATTCACTCTTCCCAGCTGAAACAAACTTAACAAAGTTCTTAGGTCTTGGTCTCTCAACTATTGGCTCCTTGGCTTTTGACTTGACACTCTCACTCTTGGGAGATGCTTGATGTTCACTGGCTTGTGCCTCATCCTCATCATTCAACATTTGATTGATGAGTAAGGCATCCTCATCAATTTCAAATGTTGATTCTTTAAAAATTGGATTTTCAGCCTTTTTCAAAATGTGAGGCACTTCCTCATGAACAACTGTGTCATCTTCAGTGACAGCATGGCCTTTTCTCTGTTTAAGAGTGTCATAGTCAAGTCCAATAGCAGCCTTGGGTTTAGCTTGAACTTTCTCACAGTAGGATTTCACTAGACCAGATGATTTTTTGAATGTTTTCAGTTTGAATTCATTTTCGGCTAATTCATCCCTAAGAGCCTTTTCAACTTGACTAGCACATAAAACCTTGTTCTGCAAATATTCAACTTCTTTCTTAAGGTTTTCTACTTGCATAGCAGTTAGCTCAAGTTCCTCATTCTTTTTGGTTAACATTTCATTTCTAGTAGACAATTTAGCAATCTCCTCATTAGCAGCAGTCATACTAGTATGAATATTAAACATCTCAACAGATAATTGTTCAACCATGGATTTATATTCTGAAACAGACATGTCTATGGTAGTGAGAGATGGTACCTGAGAGTTTGATGAAGATGTGTCTTCCTCGGAATTGGCCATCAAGGCATAGTTGCAAAACTCTTGCTCTTCTCCATCACTATCAGAATCATCCCAACACTTCCCTTCAGCTATGTAGGCCTCATACTTAGCTTCAAGTTCCAGAAACTCTTTATCCTTCTTTTTAGGCTTCTTGCATTCACTGGCAAAATGCCCAAGGTCATTGAATCTATAACACCTCACAGATGACCTATCCACATAGCTGGTTTTGAATTTATTTCTAATTGGTTTCACAGGTGCCTTGTTCTTGTTGACTGAATGGTTTTGAGTTTTGGGTTTGAAGGGTTGATTTCTTTTAAATCTGATGTTTGGAAATTTTCTGGCCATGAAAGCATATGAAGTATTTTCCATCCCATCTAGTTCTTCAAGAGTGTAAAACTCTTCTTCCTCCTTTTCCTCAACAGGTTCACTTTCCTCAGCTTCAGTTTCTTCATCATCTGCTACCTCCTCTATCCTTAGCTGGCTTGTAGATGTTTCTAGGTCTTGAATCGATTTGTTGACAATCAAGGCACATGATGTGTTTATCATTCTACCTTGGTTGGCTTGGATAGCCCTTTTCTGAAGCAACTCAAGCTCATGAGTCTTTAAGACTCCATAGAGCACATCATAGGTGACTTTGTTCAAATCTCTTTCCCTTAGAGAAATGACTCTTTGTTCTAGATGATTTGGTGAGGATAGCAGAAATTTCATATTCAACTCCTTGGTGCTGTAAACCTTGCCATTCATCTGCAACTAAGTGACTAGCTTGTGAAACCTCTCAAACATCTCTGTAATGCTTTCCTTGGGCTGTGCCATGAAAGCTTCATACTGTGTGACCAGTATCTGTTTCTTGTTTTCCTTAACCTCATCAGTTCCTTCACACAGCACCTCAATGTGATCCCACATTTCTTTGGCAGATGTACATGATGCAATGTTTGCAAACATTGACATGTCCATGTAATCAATGATAAGCAACATGAGGTGATTGTCAAGAGCAACCTTCTCCCTTTCTGATTCTGTCCATTTTGATGGATCATTGGCCTCATAAGATCTTGGGATAGTTGTGGTTCCAACAGTCTTCTCTGGTATCTCTTGTTGTAGAACAAAAGGACCATTCTTGAGAATCTCAGGATATAAAGGATGAGAGGCTTTGATGAACAACATCATCTTTATCTTCCAGAGGTTGAAGTTTTCTTTGTCAAACTTAGGGACTTTCACCGTTCCTGTAGTCTTTGGTGTATTCAAACTCATGATCGTTTTTCTGTTTTTGAATAAACAGCCCGCTCTGATACCACTTGTTAAGTATTGAACACAGAAAAAGAATACAAAGGGGGGGTGAATGGATTCTTGAACTTTTCTTGCCTTGAGTCTGTGTAGCAAACAAGTGTTGTGTGTGTAGAGATGTAGGTGCGAATAAAGAACAACACAAAACATAATATCACTTTAATCTAATGTAATATTAGATAAAGGTTGCTACAATCTGTGAATACAAATGATAGTATTCTCAGCTTCGTTTTTCTTAGAGAGATATATCTTTCAGTGTATGAAAAACTTGACTCACTTAGTTAATGACTAAGGAAGTGAGGCTGTATCCTTATAGAACATGGATACAACCTACTTACTACAAATAAGGTAGCTAAACAAATTACTTTCTAGTCTGTCTATCCTTTTTGAGTAAGTGTCCAAACGGTTAAAGATTTGACTTTGCAAAGCCTGTTCAGATCCACTTCTTTAGCCCCTTATCTCTTCTATATCTCTCCAAGCTTCCTTGTAGGCTTTCCAGAGCACGTTACAGATTGTGGTCCATAAAGTGCATTGGCTTGTTGCAGGTTTCTGACTTGTACAATTCCTTCAGTATTTTGTCTCCAAGAATGTATTCGAGAAGTGACTAAGTAAGTGATTCGAGAACTAGAGTTGACTTGATCAATAACTCTGAGTTCTCGAACACTGTTATATTGACATATCGAACCACTTCTCGAATAGCTCTTTTCCATCAAGATTCCTTGAGTTGTCGAATAGAACATTTGACTTATCGAATCCTCGAGATATCGAATAGCTTTTTGAGTCCTTGAGATATCGAATGGAACTTTGACTTGTTGACTCTTTGAGAACTCGAATACCACTTTGACTTGTTGACTTCTTGAGTTCTCGAATAGAGTAGTAGACATATCGAATCTCCGAGATATCGAATGAGATATCGAATAGTGTATTCAGAGATATCGAATAGTGTCTTGAGATATCGAATCCCTGACTTCTCGAATGCTGAACTTCTCGAATAGACAAATATACTTCTCGAATTGGTACTTAGGCAAATTTCTTCATTTCTTCAAATCCCAACTGTGATTATTTGATAGTCTTTATCTTCTTGCTTGAGGCATGAACCTTGGAACTTCTTTCAAGCATTATTCTAGACTCTATAAGTACAGTTACACAACTGGGATTTGATGCCTACTACAAGTACAATACAAACAGAAACTCTACAACTAGAGGTTCCCTCAGTTAAGAGGTCATGTAAGTAATGCAAAGCATTATAAACAATTAGGCTTGTTATTAGATGTATACAGGCATGCCTCTGTGACTAACATCTGTTCCCCCTTAAAGAAATTTTTGTATTTCTCCCCTCCCCAATTCTAATAGTACTACATTCAGACAAATTAATTTACTAAAATTCAAAACAAAACAAAACCCACCTTTCTCTCTCTCGACAGACCTAACCTCACATCTCTATCTCTCTCTCTCTCTCTCGCGACTCTCACTCTCTCAACTCTCACCTCTCTCAACTCTCACCTTTCTCCACTCTCACCTTTCTCTTTCTCTTTCGACTATCACCTCTCTCTCTCCACTCTCACCAGCTATCTCTCCTCTCTCTCTCGACTCTCTCTCAGTTCGAAGAAGCTCCAAAGCTCAATAGATTTGTTTGAAGCTCGAATCGGTAAGCTCGAAAGCTGTAGTTGTATGTATGTTAATCATATCAATGCATTTAGTTAAAAATCAATTGGGGTTGTTAAAAAACAAAACCCTAATTTTTAAAATTGGGGGTTTTGTTTTTAATCATTTAGTATTTACCACTGCTCGATTATAAGCATTTTTATATGCATTTTATGTATTTTTCTTTGTTGTAAGCATTTTTATGTAATAATTGTTTACTATTGGATGTATATCTTTTGCATCTGTTGGATTATAAAGTGACAGAGCATGTATTAATGTGTTGTAGTCTAACTGAATTGTATGATGCTTTGTCTGTTTTCGATTTATAGGCTTTTTATCGGTTACTTATTTAATTTTTCGAGAAATTTTGATTGTGTTTATGATAAAATTATTATGTTGTTTTGTGTACAGTTGTATGTTAATTGGCAAATTAGACTCTATTCTGAACTTAAGTGTGTACGTATACACTACTACAAAACTGAACTTAGAAGATACCACTTAGATAGCGTTTTCTCAGAACCGGTATCTAAGTTCATTACTTCTATAGCGTTTCTTACAAAAACATGATGTAAGTTAATAAATAAAAAATCAAAATTAAATAAAAAATCAAAAATATGAACTACAATAGCGTTTCAAAAATAAACGCTATTGTAGATTGCACTTCTATAGCGTTTTTTAGAACCGTTCTGTAAGTTAATGTATTTTAAGAAATAAATATTTATTTTTTATTTACAATATAACACAAAAACACGAACTAAACTTCATTCATTCCCCTGAATAATTTTAGGTCAACCTCTCACCTCGCCGTCGCCGCTCACCCTCGCCGCTCTCAACACCTTCTCACCGCTAATCGAAGTACAACCTCCACCTCTACCTCAATCGAGTCCCCACCTCTATTCGATTTGGGATTAAAGATTAAAGGTTTAATCTCTCTCCCTCTCTCCCTCTCTCTCTCTCTCTCTCTCTCTCTCTCTCTCTCTCTCCTCTCTCTGTTCTTCAACTTTCTATATCTCTCTATGTTTCTATTTGTATCTTGTTGTTTAATTTGATTTGAGATGTTTTAGTGTAGCTTTCGATTTTGGTTAGTTCTAATGTAGTTTAATTGGTGTTGTTTTTGCGTCAGACTGTATGTTTTTGTTTGAATTGGTTGTTTAATTTGTTGAATTGGGTAAATTAAAGTTTATTTGTTTAATTTGTGTCAATTTGTTGTTTTATTTGTTAAATTGTGCAAATTAGGGTTTCTGGTACCGATTAAAATTGTGTTTTCTTGATGATTTGGGATGATGTATTTGGTTCTAATAAGTTGAATTGTTGTTTTTGTTTTGGCAGATGGCACGTACCAAGCTATTTGTTTGAATCGAGACATTTGTTTGAATGGCTGCTCTTTGCGGTTTGTCTGCTATTTTGGTTTTCTAGAATAATCATTGCATCTGTTATGTATTTTGTGATTAGTGTTTTATAGTTAAGTTTAAATGTTTAAAGGATTTAATTGGGTTGATTTCATTTTTTTGTCCAGATGGAATGGGTTCTGTAGAGTGGAGACCTGTAAAGAGTAATGCTTATTATAAGAAAGATAATTTCTCATTTCTCTCGCTCCTACAACTCCCCTTCAGCAATCAATCAGGTTAAGGTTTGTTCCCTCAATTCATTCTTCATTCTTTATGGATTGCAGATCTTCAGTTTAATTGAATTCGATTCATACAACTAGTTTAATTGGATTTGTCCATCTTACGACTTGCTGTTTCGCCTAGTAATTTTATTCCGATTCTTGTTTAGTTTAACTATATATGTTTCTGTAATTATCTACCTGGGGATGAATTCATCATCCAACTCATTTCGATATGTTTTTAACAACATACTTGTCCTATTATTTGCCTTTCTAGTTTTTAGCAACTGTTTTACGTCACATGTGGATTTTGTTCAGATGCTGATAAATTGAAGTCTATTAATTTTATTTTCTATTCTATATGGGTTTATGGTAGTAAATTAATCATGTGTTGCTAGTTACATGATACTTTTTTCCTGTCAAGGTTATTTGACAAGGCAAACCAAATGTATCTCTTCTTTAGAGCCATGGCTGAGGAGTCTTCACCTTGTCAGGAAGACATTGTAAGGTGTCCTTTTCTGCAGAACATCAATGAGCCGACCAATTTCTCCTTTTCCTCGTCCATGGCCTTCCCACTGCCTGTAAGTCATAGTTCTTGCTGTAAAGGACACCTTACGACTTGCTGTTTCGCCTTACGACTTGCTGTTTCGCCTAGTAATTTTACTCCAATTCTTGTTTAGTTTAACTATATATGTTTCTGTAATTATCTACCTGGGGATGAATTCATCATCCAACTCATTTCGATATGTTTTTAACAACATACTTGTCCTATTATTTGCCTTTCTAGTTTTTAGCAACTGTTTTACGTCACATGTGGATTTTGTTCAGATGCTGATAAATTGACGTCTATTAATTTTATTTTCTATTCTATATGGGTTTATGGTAGTAAATTAATCATGTGTTGCTAGTTACATGATACTTTTTTCCTGTCAAGGTTATTTGACAAGGCAAACCAAATGGATCTCTTCTTTAGAGCCATGGCTGAGGAGTCTTCACCTTGTCAGGAAGACATTGTAAGGTGTCCTTTTCTACGGAACATCAATGAGCCTACCAATTTCTCCTTTTCCTCGTCCATGGCCTTCCCACTGCCTGTAAGTCATAGTTCTTGCTGTAAAGCAGCTTTTGCGTTTAACTCTTTACCTAATCATGCTTCTGTTTCTTCATATATCTAGTATGCAATGCAATCACAAAAGGAAAATCTCTTTGATCTGTAAAAACTACTTTAAAGCTAATTCTCGGCCCAAGTTGGGTGTGTAGTCATTTGAATCTTATCTTTAATTACAAAGTCAGCTTAATTGTTTGAATTCAGATTGGTAAGCCTCAAAGAATACTATTTCACTATAATAGTGCCTTGACAAATTTTTCATGATAACTTAGTGTGCGACAAAAGTACCTTATTGTGTTATCATTCTATCTTACCAGGCAGGGGAATCTAAACGCCCTATATTTGAGGATGGTCCCAATTTTGATATAGCTAGGTCCTGATGATTACCATGTTTGGCTAATTATACACATCTACATCTCTGAATTTTTTAGTTTGAGATATAGCATGTTTTGACCTTATATTCAGGGAGAGGAGCATCATATAAAAGCTTAGCCTGTAGAGAAGAAGCAGAGGAAGTAATCAGTCCCAATAGTAATCGTAACATAAAATTTAATAAATCTAATAAAAAAAACTATTAAAAAAAAACTATTTTGGCGTGCCTAACATGTTCTTTAAAAAAAACTATTAAATCTAATAAAGGTATAGATACTTCTTTATTGGACTTGTTGCAGTTTATCTATTTACCTTATATTAAATGATCATAGATACATGGAAGACTTTGGTAAATGTTGGCGTTGATCTCGCAAAACTAGTCAGCATTGACACTTCATACTTATCTTGAATTTGTGATATCAAAGACACATAATATTTTACTAAATACATTTGACATGCTGGTACTTACATATTCGTATCTGCCTTAATCTGCAGGTGCATGATTTGTTGAAATTATACAGTGAACTCGAAGTTCCTCGAGAGCGTTTGCTGTTTAAAATTCCTTCAACTTGGAGAGTGAGTATTTGAGAAGTATGAAGTCCTAATATTTTCTTTGAAAACAAAGTATATACATGAAAGTAGATTTTTTTCTAATATCTTCCGCATTTTCTGACTTATCTTGTGCTTAGGGGAATTGAAGAATCAAGATTGTTAGAATCTTAGGGTGTGCGGACACACATGACATTTGCTTAAAGGTAAAAATCCTGATTCCCAACTTCTAACTGATTTATTTTAAGCTGTCCATATCTAGGTTACTTAAAAGTCTGAGATATTTGCAATTTTATGTTGGTTACCATTAATACCATACATGTAGCTACTGAAGTTTGGTACGAGCCACGTTATGCAATATTTTTAAATTATGCATTCCTATTTATTTAGCGTTAGAAACTAGAGTGGGACTTGAAAATAAACAAATAGAATACATATAGATTGGCGTACGTGAGGTTGATGGTACTTTGCTCTGTAAAATTTAAGGCATTAGGAGGTTATATGTTGGTTTTGAATAGTGCATGATTTTTCTTTTGCGGATATCTCCTCTACCAGGAAATAACATAGGAAGCATGTGAATTTGTGGTGCCAGTTTTTAAAATTTAGTAGAAGTATAACATTTTAGTTCTTGGCAATCTTAACATCAATAGTATACTTTCGGTATCTTACTGTGATGAGTTTGTACCAGTTTAATGAAATTATGATTTGCCATGGTCTCTCTGCTGATAATTAATTTATTTTCGGTACTATCTTCTCAGGTTCCATCAGCTGCCTAAAGTCGACCAAGAAAAACGTAGCTGTCGTAGACGTCTGGTCGGCCATAATGAGCGTGGAAGGAAGCCACAAGTGCATCCAATTTTCTTATCTTTTTAGTTTCATCCCTCCATTGTTCACTAGATTTTTTTTTGAAACTTGTTGATATTCGTGTTTTATTTCAGTTAAAGTAATTCGACTTCTTAGTACAACTTTTGTTGGGATGTTGTGATTGGTGTTGGCATGTATATTTCTATTTGCATTGTGCATTTTATTTTTCTATATTTTTTTTTTTTTAAAATTATGATTATTACAGGGGAAGAAAACTAAAAAAAAAAATTTGATATATGCTTGTATAGCGTTTCTAGAAGTGCTATCTAGACAAGAACATGCGTTTAGGAAACACGTACTTAGATAGCGCTTTTGAAAATGCTATCAAAGAGCTGCACTTATAGAATGGCAAAAAAAAACGCTATATAAGTCACTCTCACTTCAATAGCGGCTACTTAGAAAGCGTTTAAAAACGCTATGTAAGAGCTAAAAAAACGCTATCTAAGTGCAAATCTGTAGTAGTGATAATGTGACAACAAATTGACATATAAATGCATGTGTGTATGTTGTTGGTAATAGTTTATAGTTATAAGAAGATATTAGATAAGTTATAGGTCATACTACATAGTATTTAATAACTTGTGGTTATTGAACATTTTAGTAACATATCAGGTGGGTTGAAATGGATAAGTCATGGATCAAAGACGATAGGGATTCTTCAGAGTATGAAGTTGGTGTCGAAAAATTCTTGATCTTTGCTGAGGAAAATGCAAAAAACCCTAAGAAAATTCCTTGCCCATGTGCACGCTGCTCTAATTTTCACTACACCATAAAACACCTTTTGCAACCAACTCTGAAAAAAAACTCAAAAATCGTTGCTATTGCCTCAAAAAATTTTGCAATTTCAAAGCTATTGTAACGATTTTTAAACGCGTTGCAATTGAAGTAAGGCATTGTTGCGTTAGACAAAACTTGATATCAATCGCAACGATATTAGAAACCGTTGCTGTAGAGCCAGATTTTTGGGCCAAAATGTATTGGCGGGCTCATGAAAAAGAAGCGGGCTTTGTAATTTTTTTCTCCCTGGCTCAAAAAACAAGCGGGATTACTAAATAAAAGAAAAACAAAAACAAAATAATACACCAAAAACAAACACACTCGCACAAAAACAAACACAAATACATTGAAGAGTGAAGAAGGTAAAGAGGAAAGAGGAAAAAGAGGTGAACTTCAAATTAGGGTTCCAGGTTCGAAGAATGTTCCTTAATCGATTTTGCATACATCAATTAATCGAGGTTTATGTTATAATTGGAGATTAATTGGGTTTTTGTGTTATCGTTATCTTTGTGTATATATCTCAAGTCTGAAAATCATCTATTCACTCTCCTGAAGAACCCAACCCCTTTTCTCCGATCAAAAATGGTATGCGTTGAATGTATTTCACTTTATATTTGTTTATTATGTTTATTGATTTGTAGCTGTTGAACTTGTATAATTTGTTTGGGGTGAATTTATTTTTGGAAAAATGTTAAGATCTAATTCTTTCTTGCAACAATAAGAAATAATTCTATTTGATGTTTGTAGATTCTGGGATATGGGTTATATTTATATTCTGTCAATGTCCTTGTATGATTAAAATTGTCAAGTTTGTTACACTAATTGGATCTTAGTGCTGTAGTTGTTCGTTGAAGGTTTTGGGTTATTTTCAACTTTATGTGGTTCAAGTTAACTGTATGTCTTCATCTGCCACTGCTCAATGATGGTAATATCAAATTAGTATAGGTTCATAATTGGTATCAAATTATTTACTTCGATTTTTCGTACATTTTTTAGATGGGTGAGAATGCTATATAACAAGCTTCATATATTTGGTCTGTCCATGTTTAATGGTTTCAAAGACGCCCCTCTGTTAAGGAATGTACTCCTGATCCTGTAAATTGATGTATTGCTATATTATGCTGACACAATTTTTGTTTCTTTTCAGATTCATTTTGTGCTTCTCATTAGTAGGCAAGGTAAAGTGGGGTTGACGAAATGGTATGCACCTTATGCTCAGAAGGAAAGAACTAAGGTAATTCCACCCTGGTTATTTCTTTAATTATATGCAAATATTTGTTTATTTCAAAATACTTGTGAAGGGTATCGTACTGAAGACCACCTCACCTTTGAAAATATTGAGAGCATTTGCACGGGGAAGTCTAAAAAGGTTTATTTCTATTGCTTATATGATTTGTTCCTTTGTTACTGAAAGTGTACTGTTGATTTGGAAATTATAATCCTACAGCCTTCCTTTGTAAACATGTCACAGTTAGAAGAAGATCCACATAATTTATTGCCACCTCTCTGCTTTAAAGCCCAAAATCAACAGCCTATACTATCTGGATCAACAGCATTCAACAAGATTAATGTTACAGTGTCCTCATATCCTCTAGTCGGTAGTGTGCAGGATACTGAATTTTTTTAAGTGCTCGTGACTTACTTAAATATTTAAAACGTGCTTTTTTTTCAAGATAACTATATTGCTTTTACTTTTATAGGCTTGTATTCTGCCTCAAACGGCCACCTCGTTACTGAAGTTATTCAGTTCAGACGTAAGTTTGGGCAGTGGCAAGAAAATGGTGAAATAGAGGATCCTTCTGAAATTGAGTCATACGATTATGTTGAAGCTGTGAAATTGACTGGTGATCCTGATGTGCCAGCTGGCCAGGCCAGTATTTCCTCATATAAACATATGTCTTTATTTGTCTTATTACACAGGTCATTTTTAGCTCAATGCATGTAGGTTGTCTTTCATTATCTTCCAGAGACATAAACAAATACCTATCTGATGAGAGTATCTATTGCTACAGGTAGCATAATGATGACATGTTAGAGGTGGTGACAAGAGACATAATGATGGAAGATCAAATATCCAGGTTAGTTGTGTCAACTGCATTTGTAATTTAAGTGTTATGCGTCATATATTATTCTAATGTTCTCAACTACAGTCTGGTCGATTCAATTCATGGCGGTTCAGGCCATGAGGGCATGACCCCGCTTGATCAACAATCTCAGTTATTTGCATCTGCTGGAGCAATTAGATTCCCAACTCCGGAATCGGAAGCTTGGAAAGAAAAGGTGAGCTATAATCTAACTGGAAGCTTCTGTTGAGATGTTATTTGTTCCAATCACTTAGGCGTTGTTTGTTCCCTTATATGGATGTACAGGAAAATGATTGTTTTTGCTAAATATTAATGAATTTCTCAAAATCTGCAGACTTGCTTTTTTCGGCAATTTGGGAGTTCCGTTGTCCGTGCAGATTATCTAACACTTCGTAAAGGCTTCATTGCGGTAAGTAATTCGAGCAATGGTAGAATATGTGTTTCCCTGTACATTATTTTTCATAACAAACTACTTGGTCATATGTTTAAAATGTCATTTGTATGTGATACTCCCTTCTCCCAGTATGGATAAAAGAATCGTTTGGAATTACTTAATATATTGATAAGCATAGGTGGAAGGGGAGGGGGTGTGTTAGAATCAAACTCTAGATTTCTTCTTGCAATCGAAGATATGTGGTTTATATTTTTATCCACTATGACTCTTTCTGGAAACAAATTATGCAATAGTTTCTCCGTTAGAAGTTCCAAATACTTTTTATCAGTGATTAGAGTTTTCTGATATGTACCATAATTCTGTCAAATGAGCCTCTGCTTGCCAAGTAGGCCTAAATACCTAAATGTTGGGTTCAAATAATACATAAGTTCAGTGCATTTACAGTTAAGATGCTATGTTTTTTGTACCACCAAGTTATTCATGAGGATATTATCAGCAGGTTTACCATCATTTGAGTCAAGAGTCATGTGCTTTATGTGAATTTATTTGTCAATGTGGTTCTATATGCACCAGTCTTGAATGTGGTTGTGGATTGAAATTTTTCCAACTATAAGGTGCAGGTTGTGGCTGCTCTGTTTGTCAAGAGGGGATAAAATGCTACTGATTTTCCACTGCATAGCTCTTTAATTTTCTATAGCTCTTTAATAAAAATCTGTCACTAGCAGACCCTAACGCTGTTTAAAATGAAAGCAATTATAAAGCTTAGTGTTGAAGGATCAATCTTATTCTCCTTTATGTGTACTCAGAATGAAGTGGTGATGGGTGATAGAATGAATGTACTGTAATGCTCTGAACATTATAATATTATCATCCATTTGTTTTTTCTAATCGGATTATATAAATAAAAAAACAATGACATACATATACCCGTGAGAAATTTCTTGCAACAATCATCAAAAAACTAAGTTTATGGTGTAATTATTCAATTTATGTGCATTTGCAGAGATCAAATCTCTGCAGTCTAATTTAACTTTTGAAGAGATACACGGCAAAGAAATGAAACTGCAAAAGGAGGTTAGTTTCTGTGAATATGTGCATATATAATTCACACATACTTGTTCACTTAGTCTTCACAGCAAAACATTCAGACCCTTTATTTTTTATCAGGTAAGCAATATGGTAGAGAAATTGACCAAACTACGTGGAGGTGTCACTCTGGTAAGTCTGGAGGAGCGAAAAGCTATTGAGGCATTGTATTCAAGTACAATCAGTCAGTGGAGAAAGCGTAAGAGAATGTTTAAAGATATCGTGATATGTAACTTGATGTCCATGTCGTTCGCTCAACTATCCATTTGCCAAGATAACACCATTTCACCATAGATTGTAGCTTTATAATTGTAATTGTTATGATGGTGTTAGGACTACAGAATAGGGAGTTTATGGTTTTCTCTTACTGTACTTAGTTATTTTGCTTGAAATTGGTCAATTTTGTGTATTGATGTTGGAACTGATGTTGGAACTGAACTACTTGGCTGTAATACCAATTAAAATTGGTGGATGTTTATAAAATCTAAAGGTCATGCCATTTTTTTTTCAGCGTTGCAATAGTTACATAAATGTTGCCATATATGTCATGTTGTTTAAAATATTTAATTGCATTTGATTCAAAATACGTTGCAATTGGACATGTATTGCAACAATTAACACAAAAAAAATCGTTACAAAAAGTAAGCCATAGCTCCTCCAAGCTATTGCAATGGTGTTAAACTTGTTGCTATACCCCTTAAATCGTTGCCATATACCGTAATTGCAACGATAATTCAACGTTGCTATATGGTACTAAATTCGTTGCCATAAGGTACCTATGGCAACCAGAGCAAACGATACGCCTGATTTTTCAATAATCGTTACCATAGACCCTATTGTAACGAATATAGGGCATATTGCAACGTATTTCAGTGGTTGCAAAAGGTGTTTTATGGTGTAGTGTTTAAAAAGTTTCCGGTGAAAGTAATTAGAGGTCATCTATATGAAGCGTGTTTTAGTTTGGGTTATATTGAGTGGATTTGGCATGGAGAAGAGTCTTTTAGGAGTAATAAATCTTCTGTTGGTAGCATCCCCCGTGAAGCTATTTGGAAGAGCCTGGAGGAGAGGGGAGTGTCGTCGGCGTACGTCAGGGCGATTCAAGACATGTACTCTCAAGCTAGCTCCTGCATCCGGACCCCAGTCGGTGATGCTCACTATTTCCCTGTGGAGATTGGGCTTCACCAGGGGTCGGCCCTTAGTCCTCTTCTTTTTGCCATGATCCTAGATGTCATGTCGCGAGGTATTCAAGATGCCATCCCGTGGTGTATGCTTTTCGCCGATGATATCGTGCTAGTGGCGGAATCGAGGAAGTAGGTGAATGAGAAGTTGGAGCTATGGAGATCCACATTGGAACCTCAAGGATTGCGTCTGAGCAGGTCCAAAATAGAATACCTCTAGGGTAACTTCAGTGGTGAGGCCAACGAGGAAGGGGTGGAGGTTAGGATTGAAGATCAGATCGTCCCCCGTGCGGATAAGTTCAAGTATTTGGGTTCGATCATCCAGAAGGAAGGGGAGATCGAAGATGATGTCACCCATCGTATCAAGGCGGGGTGGTTACGGTGGAGGGCAGCGTCAGGGGTAATGTGCGATAAGAAAGTCCCGCTAAAGCTGAAAGGGAAGTTCTATAGAGCGGCTATCCGTCCTGCGATGTTGTATGGCTCGGAGTGTTGGGCGGCAAAGAAGGCCCTCGAGAGCAAGTTGGAAGCAGCGGAAATGAGGATGTTGCGGTGGTCCTGTGGCCGCACGATGTTGGATAGAATCCCGAATGTAGTTTTCAGGAGCGAGTTGGAGGTGGCGCCTCTTTCTACGAAAGTTAGGGAAGGGAGGCTAAGATGGTTCGGTCATGTTCGTAGGAGGAGTCCGGAAGCCCCAGTGAGGAGGGTCGAGAGTCTTTCGGTTGTTGGGGTGAGGAGGAGAGGGAGACCGAGGAGGACGTGGGAAGAACAGCTCAGGATGGATCTGAAGGCCCTTAACTTGGAGGAGAATGCGACCGCTGATAGGAGTCATTGGAGGCGCCAGATTAGAGTAGAGGATTCTCTTCTAGGGAGTGGTTCTGTGGTTGAGAGCCTCAGAGTAGGGTTCTCGCGGTTAGCGTTAGCTTAGAAGCTTGGATTTTGTCCTCATATTGTCTTTTGTTTTCTGTTTTTGCAGGCGCTGAGAGCACGGCCAGAGGTCTACCGAGATCAGGAGGGGAGTACACACTGCCCGAGCAGGTAAGTCTCATGAGATCCAGACCGTGGGCCCAGGTGAGGTCGATTTCATTTACCCATCCGCGTTCTAAATTCACATTGTTATGTTGCACAAAGCCGGGGGTCTTCACGGAAACAGCCTCCCTATTAAAAGTAGGGGCATGGTCTGCGTACATCTCACCCTCCCCAGACCCTGCTTCATGCGGGATATACTGGGTATGTTTGGTTTAGTTTGGTTTAAATCTTCTGTTGGTAGTAGTTCTTTTGTTCTGAAGTCAACACCTGCTTCGGAAATAGTGAATGTGTGTGAAGCAACCTAAAATAAGTGATAAGTGGATTTTATATCCACTATTTGCATTCCATTCGTACTTAAAACGATTGCGAGTTCTCAAGTTTCGTGTTAGTTTGATGTGTTTTCATCTAATTTGTGTAGGTTGCATAGTCGGACGGCATTGGTGGTGTTGGTGAAGTATTGGTGGTATTCTGTGAGCTAAAAGTAGAAATTACAGGATGTCCAGGGCAAGAGAACTCGATCGGGAATTTGAGCACAGTGCGCATACATCACTGTTTTGGCCATAACTGGAGTTCCAGACATCGGAATTGGGCGATTCAAAAGCCCACGCGAAGAGGAGAGAAAAGTCTACAAAGCTGGGCAGGGGGCACCAGGCGCTCTTGCGCTAAACCAGGCGCTCTTGCGCTAAATTAGGCGCTCCTGCGCTAAATCAGGCGCTGCAGCGCTCTATCTCGAGCAACAGCGCTCGGAACAGGCGCTACAGCACTGGGGAGAAGCAAATTCCAGGGATAAGGAGGCGCTACAGCGCTCCATTTAGGCGCTACAGTGCTCGAGCAGCTTGGCAGAATTTTATTTCCTTAAACCGGGTCGAATTGTGTTGGGCCTAGATTATTAGGGTGAGCAGCTGGGACTTTATTTTGTATCATCTTAGACATAAAAACATATCTATTATCATTGTTAGAGATTTTTATTCATCTATCAACATTATTGTGCCACAGAACAAGATTTAGAGAGGGATCTTCAAGCAAGGAGGCCTAATCTATTTCGGATCTTTTGTACTCTTCTACACTATTGGGGGATTTATTTCTAACCCTATTTCTCTTCTATTATTAATTGTTTTCTAGAATCATGTTTTGTATAGAACCCATGATGGTGAAAGGTTCAAATATGAACTAATCATTATCATGGGGTTCCAATGATTTCGATTTCATAATTATTGTGTTTGACATGTGATCGATGTTGGGTGATTTTATTGTGATAATCTACTATGGTTTGATTTAATTGATAGATGTGTAGCTAGCATCTAATGTATTAATCCTTGATGATTGCGAAAGTGGATTCTAGGATTGAGAATATGCCATATTAGCATGAGTTCATGAATTAATTGTTATTCTTGATTTGTAGTATGATTTTACCCAATTCATATTGCCTCATGTCATTGTGAAAGATAACTTGTGCTTAAACCAATTGTGTTTCCGGATTGTATAGACATATATGATTTGAACGTAATGTGGTGTCCACTTGATTTCTATCTCTTGTGGATATTGAGTGGTATGATTCGAGTGTACTGAAAGGTAGCTCGTATTATTGTCAAGTTATCTGATTAATTATCATGTTTATCACCTGTGTCGATTTACTGTGTCAACCTTTAGTGAAGTTTGATGAAGTTGGAATTCCATGCCTTCTCATATTTAAGAACTCTTTATTGTTAATTTACTCGCGCTTAGTTAACAAAGTAGTTTAGTCAAAAACCAAAATTGATAAGTGTTCAAGCATTAAAAAGTAACCATACACCGTTGCATAAGTGCTAAAATTGGCATTACACCTAGTCTCTGCAGAACGAATCTTACTTTCCACTTACTATTTGTGATCGCGTATACTTGCGTGTTTACGAGTCAACAAGTTTTTGGTGCCGCTGCCGGGGACTTCAGTGTTATTTGTAGTTTAAGTGCTTGTCATCAGTGGTCGTTATAGATTATTGAGTTGAACTATTTTTTTTTATTTGATGGATTATTGGGAGCAGGACTTCGTAATTGTATGTGAGCTGTGTGCAGGTGGACATTACACTCATCAATGTGAGTATAACAGAAATCGGCCAAATTTCAGCTGGGACTACAATCAGAGTGGTATGGAGCAATCCCAATATCCATCTTACCCGCTCCAAAATCAGCAGTTTGGAGATGATCCATACAGTCCAGGGGAAATTCAGCAACAACAGGGGCAACAATTTCAGCATCAGTATGCCCCAGTGCATCAACACTTTCAACCTCCTGAATTTCAGCAACAGCAATTTCAGACTTGGTCTAACCAACAGTCGACCGAAGAAGCTGAATTTGAAGAATTGAGGTTGAAGGTTAAAAGCAATGCATTGTCTCTCCAGACAATAGGAGATCAGATTGGTCAAATTGCAAATGCATTAAAAACATTGAATCAAATTGCAAGTGACACAGAAGGCCTAGCTGTAGAGGAGGAGAACAAGAACCTTCCTATCAGTCTTGACTGGCCTTTCTTAGCCACGGGTGAGACCATGATCGAAGTTCAGGAAGGAGAGTATGAGAGCAAAGATGAAGAAGAAGCAGAGCATGAAGCTGATAAGGAAGCAGAGCCGGAGGCAAACCAATCAGAAAAATCAGAATGTCCAGAAAATTCGGTTCTGAATAATCAGCCGCAACCACTTCCTTTGCAATATGAAAATTCTGAAGAATCAGCCCAAGATCAATAAAACTCCAAGGCTCAAGTGGCTATGCTAATTCCTTCAAAGGATGAAGAGGGTCTCAGTGTGGAAGATGATGAATTAGAAGAGCATGTTCAGTTGTTGAATGCCGCTCCGTCGCAATCTGACTTCGACCAGTTGGAGGCCGAAGAGGAAAAGAGCATCACTTCTGTTGACAAATCTACTCCGGAGAAGACTACAGAGATCATCCAAATCGATTTTCCTCCTCCATATCCACAGAGGCTTCAGAAGCAGACTCTAGCCATGAATTTGCCGGCGGAGGATGAGGAGTGTTTTAGCTTGAAATTGGTTGATGCAGGGCAGAGTAAAAAGTATGACACGGAGAAGGAGAAGGCAAAGCATGGACAACTGAGAATTACAATGCCTTGGTTAATGGGGCTACGTATTCCACATAAGTTGCTTGGAGTGGAAGATCTCTGGAATTCTCAGGTGCGCCTTAAGCCATAATTTGAAGGAGCTCCCGAACTCGAGCTCAAAACATTGCTAGTTCACCTGGGGTATGTTTCTTGTAATTCATATCCTTTGCTTGCTATTGTTATTGCTGCTAATTTTTCAGGTAGGCGGGAGAATGTTGTTAAGAGATCTTGTGAGGAGCGAATACGGGTAAAGCTTGTCGTTGAAGATGTCGCTCCAGAAAAGATCATTAAATGGCCTTATAGAGATGCGGTGCAGAAAATTTTCAAGAGGAAAATCGTGGTCAAGTCTAGCTAAACACGTTAAAGAAAGGCGCTTCGTGGGAGGCAACCCATGATTTCTTGCTTTCGAATAAAACAACAGTTGTGTTGGAGCCTCCATGTAAGAACCCAAATTTTCGGTAGAATTAAAACTTTTATTATTAAGAATAAGTATGTACGTGAATAGTGTTGTCATACGTGAATAGTAATTTGGTGGATGAATAGTAATTTTGAGGATTAGGAAAAGTTTTCACGTCACCTATGTACGAGACGTAGAATGGATATTCCGAAGTCGTACTAGTGACCCATGGAGTAAATAAGTGTATGTAAAAGACGATCGGAATTCAGAGAATCCAAACTTTATTTTATTCCAATTTTGACCGAGGAGTCAGGGATATAATAATTGGATTATTAATTGAGGATATTGGATATGAGAAGTCCAAGGAGGGATATATATTATGAGAGGAGAATGGGATTGAGGATGAAACCCTAGAGCTGAGGAATAGAGAATACTTGAGAAAATCGGGAGGACGTTTCCAGAGATAAAGAGAGAATAAAAAAGGAATGTTGGATTTAATATTGGATTAAGAGATTAAGAGATATAATATAAGATTTAAGGAATTTAGATTCAAGGATTATAAAGGAGAATAGGAAATGGTAATATAAATACCAAGAAGATTTCCGGTAAAAACCCTAGGAAGAAATCCTTGAGATATTCCTTCGAACGATAATCGAACTGAGCAATAAACGGACGAAAGAGCAAGCAGGAAAGCAAGGTGCATGCATATACAAGTGCATGACATACTAAGTAACCAAGGATACAAGTGCTAGTTACAAACCGAACCAATTTACTAAACCAAGTTGCATGAATTAGGGAATGGTGCAAGTTTTGTCAAAAAGGTGAATAGTGGTGTTGAAATGGTCAAGGGGACAAGAGAGACCAGCTGATATACATTACTTACAAGCCTAATAATTCATTTCTAACACCAAAAATATCAACCAAGCAAGCCAAACACTTTTCTCTCTTTCCTTCCCCATTTTCCAGCAGATCAGATTTTTCAGAGCAGGGATCTTTCCGATTTTTTTTCACCCAGTTCTACTCATTTAAAAATTATGAAAAAATTCACGAAGCTTCTGCACATCAAGATGAAGTTGTGGATTTAATTTCATAATTTTTAAAGATCGTTTGAGTGGTCAAATAAATTCGAGAAAATTGCTCTGTTTTTCCCCTTGAAGAACCCACTTCGAATTTTTGAAGTTTTGAGATTTCAAAATCCAACTTCCAACCATCATTTGATCTTGAAACTTTTATGGTAAGTCCTATATTTCATATAAATGATCTCCTAAGAGTCTTAGCTTCAAACTCCTTTGTTTCCAGTTTCAAATAAATCCTCAAAGTGGAGGGTAAATAGTAACCTTCATAAACTAATCTTGATTTCTTTGGTTGATTTAGCAAGCTTAAGCACTCCCAAGGACTATACCAAGCTTTGTAAGGCTAGTTTATACTCTCAAGAAGGTATAACAACTTGAAACCCTAGTTCTTGTTTCAAGATTTAAGCATGTTCTTGGTAGATATAGCTTGGTTATGATTATAGTAGTGTTATAAGCATGATTAGTTAGTGGTTTTAATGGATCTAAGTTATATGATGATTGTGATGTTAAATCAGTGTTCTTGGACTCTTTGAGATATATTATATGATGATGAGTAGTATAGGTGCCCGGTGTGGCTTGGTTGGATTGTTATGATTTTTGGGAAGTCCGATTTATAGCCGTCGTAATGGCGAATTTCCTTAACCACTAGAAACCATGTAGGACAGTAAGTATAAGTTTCTGACCTTGATGAGAAATGGACATATCCTTAAAAATCTTGAGTCGTAGATCGTTTTGGCGCGAAAATCGTAATATTCTGACCAAAATTGTAAAGGTTGTTCGTAGGCGTAAGTGTTGAGTTGGTGACTGGAATTGAGACCCTTAAAAATGGAATTAGAACACAATATTTTCAGTATAAATACTAGAGGTCATAATGAAGATATGAGAGAAGACCGTATGTCAAAAGAGTTATTTTTCGATTTTATAAAAAGGGCGTAAGCCGAGATTGCGCAAGTGGAAAACCCCTTAGAAAGACCATAAGACTCACTGCATAGCCACTGCCCTGTTTTGCAAATTCCGAAAAATGAGCCTTCTGACCAGAGTCAAGTTTTGAGTTAGTTACCTTCTAGACATTCCCTAGATCGTGTACGCGAAAATGGTGCGTCATTTGGGTTAACGGTTATCGAGTTATGAACATTTTAGTGAAAGAGGTGCAAATAGTAAAACCCGTAGTTGACTGTACTTCAAAAATACAATTCCCCTGCCTAGACCCGTAGATTTGAATCGAAACTTTTATGATAAATATTAAAAATACCAAAGGTGATTTTAGAGGTGGTTTCGTATTTAAATACATTCCCGGTGATTTATTAAAAGTGTTGGAGTGCGAGTCACGGAATAGTGAATCTCAGGAAAGTCAACTCTAGAGGTGCTACTTTGACCATCCGCTTTGGCTGAGTTAAAAGAGGAATTTCGAGTCGACTAAAACATGAAACTTGTTAAGAATTATCAAGGCAACATATTGGTTTAAAGAACGAGGTTAAAAATGGTTAAGTATAACATGGACTTAGACGAGTCTAGAGGGACCCCTTAGTGCTTTGTTTTGATTGACTTAAGTGTCTAAGTGTTGGACTATTATTGGATTGTATAGGGGATTAATAGCATGTTTTCTTGACTTTATTTAGATTGTCGGACCCCGCTACCAGCCGTTACTGCATCAGGAGTACCAGGCAAGTATACTAACTCTTACTCTATCATTCAGAGTAGAGATATTTTGCGTTATAAAATGTTCGTAATGGTAGTTATATGTGAATTATTATATTGAGGAGATAAGGGAAGTATGGTTAGGAGTAACTTACGTTTCCCTTTAGATGATGTAACATGAGGAGTAAATAGTGAATACGAAGTAGTGAGGAGTTGGATTTTCTTCAAAAAACCCGGACAAAGATTTTAAAGAATTTCGCAATAATGAACCTAAAGGAAACATCACCAATAATCCAGCGTTTATTAATCAAGTAGATACTTGGGTAGCATTTACTGATTAAATGAACCTTATTCGTCTAATTAGATTTATTTAATTAGAAGAATATTATTTTCAAAAAATGTTTTCTTAAAACAACTTTGTCCGGAGAAATATCAAAGTTGATTTACAAAATTATTCTATCGAGGTGATTACTTTTAGAGATGTTTTCTTCTTGCAATTTCTATATATATATATATTACTGTTGAGCTGTTACTTGAATAATATTATTATGCTAGATGTTCTATTTTATTTCATGAGATGGTCCGTATTGTGGGACATTTATCGAGTTACTTCATTCGTACTCGAAGAGGAGATAATAAAGGCGTATTAATAATATCTTCATACTATATATTTACTGTTATTTAAGGGTGGAGTTATGTATATATCTATATATACTGACATGGGTCCTTCATTCTGGATTCATGGTCAGAACAATCTTTCATAAATATTTTCCTCCACTCATTCGGAAGGAGAACCAAATTATTGGAGGTGTATATCGTTCATTGTTTCTGAACGATATTGGAGTATTAATTCGTTTCAAAATAAATAAAGGTGCACGTGTTATTTCTCCGTGACGCCTAAGCTATTTGTTGTTAAAGGTGATCGAAGATTCTGACACCTAATATCCTGGACTGAAAGTGCGTAAGAGACCGGGACAGGGCCGGCTCAGCACACAAATCGATGAAAGTGCGTACGAGACCGGGACAGGGCCGGCTCGGCACATAAATTGATGAAAGTGACTGGAGTAACGCACCGGCCCAACTAAGGGTGAGGGTCCGAGTCTGTCGACTCATCCTTGTGAGGAATATTATTGGATGGTTCGAGACGTCGACTGTCCTTTCTATCGATAGAAAAAATTGAGATGTGACAATGGATTGATCATCCATTACTTGATGCAGCGTTCGAGGAAAAGTCCAATCATTGATTCTCTAGCTATTAACCGATGCCTTTGTGGTTCGGATTAACTGGGGTATCGATCTGAGAAGTTATTATATTATATTATTATATTGAGGAGTTTGAGCAGTTATCATGTTACCGTTGAGTAATATGGAGAAGTTATTGAGATGTATTTATTCCATCATTTGGGTATTAAAATTCCGAGATAAATCTCTTTTCAAAATAAATATATATCCGTATGAGGGGAGAAGTTCTTGTAGAGCGGTTTAGTAATATTTTGTGTGAATTGTTGGGAATAGGGGATAGTTATAACCTTGCTGGGCATTCTTTGGCTCATTCTTGTTATTTTATATATTGTTAAGCAGCGGCATCCAGGGCTAACTCAAGTATGGCCAATCGAGGCAAGGAGAAAGCGACGGACTACTGATTCAGCGCGGTGGCCTTGTAGTATCTAAGTAAGGTGGAAGCTGAAGAGTAGTGGTTTAGTATTTTGTTATCTAGTATTTTGGAATTGTAATAACATTCAGAAATTCTAGTAGATGAACTCGTGTTGTATTAACCTTTGATTTATGGAATGCTTGTTCTAAGACTATAACCCGTGGAGTAATTGTGGAGTCTATTAAGAATATTGTTGTAGATTATATTATGAGCAGGTGATTGTATATTCCGCAAGAGGTGTGACAACCTGGATTCCGGTAGGGAATTTGGGGGTGTTACAGTAATGGTATCAGAGCGATAGGTTATAAACCTTAGAACAAGAGTTTTAGAAACCGAGAGACCGAGATGGAAGTTAGGTAGTAGAACCTTAAGGGGTAGTTAGGGTAGAGGCATGATGGCCCAGACCAGTAGTAGAATCAGTTGGGACGAGAAAAATGTGTATCCATGATTATTGAAGGAGTTAAAAGTTATATGGATCCGTAGATATATATATGTGTAGTTACAAATGCATTTATATATATTTATGTGCATGTGTATATACTGTTTGCTTCGTAAATAAGTGTTTCATGAGTATGCAATTTCATTGAACCGACTGATTTATTAAGTTTTCTTTTATTATAGGAGAATGCCACCTAGAAGGAACGCGAGGGCTAACCCTGATGAAGAATCTATTGGAGGTGGAGGAAATGCAGGAGGAGATAACAACCAAGGAGATAACCAGAATAACAACTAGAACCAGCAAGGAATGAACCAACTTTTGGATTTGTTGAGGCAAACCCTAGACCGTGGCCACCAGGATCCTAGACCTAATGTAGGGAACCAGACTGCAGCAGCTTTCAAGGCTTTTAAGTTAATCCAACCACCTGAGTTTAAGGGGTTCGGTGAACCAGTAGAGGCGAGGTCATGGCTGAAAGAGATGGAGAAATCCTTTAAGATTATAGGAGTGGAAGATGCGCAGAAGACGATCTTTGCCACCTATTTGCTGAAAGAGGAGGCAAATTATTGGTGGGAGTCTAAGGAAGCAATGGAACCTGAAGGGGTAGTAACCTGGGCGAGATTCACTGAGTTGGTTTTGGAGAAGTACTTTCCTGAGCATATGGAGGGCAGGATGGAGATAAAGTTTTTGGAGCTGAAACAGAATAATAAGACAGTAGCTGAGTATGAGAAGGAGTTTACGGAGCTAGCTAGGTTTGTACCACATTTCGTGGATACCGACAAGAAGAAGGCGAGGAGGTTTCAGCATGGGTTGAAACCGTGGATACAAACTAGAGTAGCTGTTTTTGAGCTTACTGAGTATGTTAAGGTGGTGAACAAGGCAGAAGTGGTAGAAGCAGGGAGTAATTTTGATCCCAAGGAGAATGAAGGGAAGAAGAGAAAAGCGAAGAGTTGGGGAGGAAGTCAGGCCATTGGAGCATTTCAGAACCAGTATGGTAGGAGGTCTGGATTTAAGGCTGGGAGGTCCGGGGGGTTTAACCCAGCAGAAAGTATGGCTAGTGTATAAGTGGGACAACAAGGAAATGGGAGCCAGTTTAGGCAGTCAAGACCACCGCTGCCGGACTGTGAGGTGTGTGGAAAGAAGCATTTGGGAGTTTGCAACCAAGTTAAGTGTTATAACTGTGGTCAGGAGGGGCATCAGAAGATGAATTATCCCAGGAGGGGAGTGGTCTGCTTCAAATGTGGAAAGGAGGGCCACATCTCTAGAGATTGTAGAGTGTCGACAGTGGGACCCGCGACATCGCGACAAAACAGTGGAGTTAATAGCAACCGACAAACCGCTAGAGTTTTTAATATGACATTGGCCGATGGCTTAAAGGAGATGAACGAGGCGCTAGGTACACAGTTTCTTAAATTTTGAGAATGCATAGATTAATGATGAGTTAGTGTAAAAATAGAGGCATGTTAAGGAATAAGAGGGGTATCAGAGATGGAATAGCGTTATAATATGAGAATGTATAACTGGAAGTAGAAAGCATAGTACGGGTAAGGGTAAGGCAAATATATTGACTAGTAGAGTACGAGACAATTAACCTTAGTTGTTACCTGCGTTGATTCCGAGGACGGAATCCTTTTAAGGAGGGGAGATTGTAAGAACCCAAATTTTCGGTAGAATTAAAACTTTTATTATTAAGAATAAGTATGTACATGAATAGTGTTGTCATACATGAATAGTAATTTGGTGGATGAATAGCAATTTTGAGGATTAGGAAAAGTTTTCACGTCACCTATGTACGAGACGTAGAATGGATATTCCGAAGTCGTACTAGTGACCCATGGAGTAAATAAGTGTATGTAAAGACGATCGGAATTCAGAGAATCCAAACTTTATTTTATTCCAATTTTGACAGAGGAGTCAGGGATATAATAATTGGATTATTAATTGAGGATATTGGATATGAGAAGTCCAAGGAGGGATATATATTATGAGTGGAGAATGGGATTGATGATGAAACCCTAGAGCTGAGGAATAGAGAATACTTGAGAAAATCGGGAGGACGTTTCCAGAGATAAAGAGAGAATAAACAAGGAATGTTGGATTTAATATTGGATTAAGAGATTAAGAGATATAATATAAGATTTAAGGAATTTAGATTCAAGGATTATAAAGGAGAATAGGAAATGGTAATATAAATACCAAGAAGATTTCCGGTAAAAACCCTAGGAAGAAATCCTTGAGATATTCCTTCGAACGATAATCGAATTGAGCAATAAACGGACAAAAGAGCAAGCAGGAAAGCAAGATGCATGCATATACAAGTGCATGACATACTAAGTAACCAAGGATACAAGTGCTAGTTACAAACCGAACCAATTTACTAAACCAAGTTGCATGAATTAGGGAATGGTGCAAGTTTTGTCAAAAAGGTGAATAGTGGTGTTGAAATGGTCAAGGGGACAAGAGAGACCAGCTGATATACATTACTTACAAGCCTAATAATTCATTTCTAACACCAAAAATATCAACCAAGCAAGCCAAACACTTTTCTCTCTTTCCTTCCCCATTTTCCAGCAGATCAGATTTTTCAGAGCAGGGATCTTTCCGATTTTTTTTCACCCAGTTCTACTCATTTAAAAATTATGAAAAAATTCACGAAGCTTCTGCACATCAAGATGAAGTTGTGGATTTAATTTCATAATTTTTAAAGATCGTTTGAGTGGTCAAATAAATTCGAGAAAATTGCTCTGTGTTTCCCCTTGAAGAACCCACTTCGAATTTTTGAAGTTTTGAGATTTCAAAATCCAACTTCCAACCATCATTTGATCTTGAAACTTTTATGGTAAGTCCTATATTTCGTATAAATGATCTCCTAAGAGTCTTAGCTTCAAACTCCTTTGTTTCCAGTTTCAAATAAATCCTCAAAGTGGAGGGTGAATAGTAACCTTCATAAACTAATCTTGATTTCTTTGGTTGATTTAGCAAGCTTAAGCACTCCCAAGGACTATACCAAACTTTGTAAGGCTAGTTTATACTCTCAAGAAGGTATAACAACTTGAAACCCTAGTTCTTGTTTCAAGATTTAAGCATGTTCTTGGTAGATATAGCTTGGTTATGATTATAGTAGTGTTATAAGCATGATTAGTTAGTGGTTTTAATGGATCTAAGTTATATGATGATTGTGATGTTAAATCAGTGTTCTTGGACTCTTTGAGATATATTATATGATGATGAGTAGTATAGGTGCCCGGTGTGGCTTGGTTGGATTGTTATGATTTTTGGGAAGTCCGATTTATAGCCGTCGTAATGGCGAATTTCCTTAACCACTAGAAACCATGTAGGACAGTAAGTATAAGTTTCTGACCTTGATGAGCAATGGACATATCCTTAAAGATCTTGAGTCGTAGATCATTTTGGCGCAAAAATCGTAATATTCTGACTTACGTTTTAGGCGATACGACCAAAATTGCAAAGGTTGTTCGTAGGCGTAAGTGTTGAGTTGGTGACTGGAATTGAGACCCTTAAAAATGGAATTAGAACACAATATTTTCAGTATAAATACTAGAGGTCATAATGAAGATATGAGAGAAGACCGTATGTCAAAAGAGTTATTTTTCGATTTTATAAAAAGGGCGTAAGCCGAGATTGCGCAAGTGGAAAACCCCTTAGAAAGACCATAAGACTCACTGCATAGCCACTGCCCTGTTTTGCAAATTCCGAAAAATGAGCCTTCTGATCAGAGTCAAGTTTTGAGTTAGTTACCTTCTAGACATTCCCTAGATCGTGTACGCGAAAATGGTGCGTCATTTGGGTTAACGGTTATCGAGTTATGAACATTTTAGTGAAAGAGGTGCAAATAGTAAAACCCGTAGTTGACTGTACTTCAAAAATACAATTCCCCTGCCTAGACCCGTAGATTTGAATCGAAACTTTTCTGATAAATATTAAAAATACCAAAGGTGATTTTAGAGGTGGTTTCGTATTTAAATACATTCCCGGTGATTTATTAAAAGTGTTGGAGTGCGAGTCACGGAATAGTGAATCTTAGGAAAGTCAACTCTAGAGGTGCTACTTTGACCATCCGCTTTGGTTGAGTTAAAAGAGGAATTTCGAGTCGACTAAAACATGAAACTTGTTAAGAATTATCAAGGCAACATATTGGTGTAAAGAACGAGGTTAAAAATGGTTAAGTATAACATGGACTTAGACGAGTCTAGAGGGACCCCTTAGTGCTTTGTTTTGATTGACTTAAGTGTCTAAGTGTTGGACTATTATTGGATTGTATAGGGGATTAATAGCATGTTTTCTTGACTTTATTTAGATTGTCGGACCCCGCTACCAGCCGTTACTGCATCAGGAGTACCAGGCAAGTATACTAACTCTTACTCTATCATTCAGAGTAGAGATATTTTGCGTTATAAAATGTTCGTAATGGTAGTTATTATATGTGAATTATTATATTTAGGAGATAAGGGAAGTATGGTTAGGAGTAACTTACGTTTCCCTTTAGATGATGTAACATGAGGAGTAAATAGTGAATACGAAGTAGTGAGGAGTTGGATTTTCTTCAAAAAACCCGGACAAAGATTTTAAAGAATTTCGCAATAATGAACCTAAAGGAAACATCACCAATAATCCAGCGTTTATTAATCAAGTAGATACTTGGGTAGCATTTACTGATTAAATGAACCTTATTCGTCTAATTAGATTTATTTAATTAGAAGAATATTATTTTCAAAAAATGTTTTCTTAAAACAACTTTGTCCGGAGAAATATCAAAGTTGATTTACAAAATTATTCTATCGAGGTGATTACTTTTAGAGATGTTTTCTTCTTGCAATTTCTATAAATATATATATATATATATATATATATATATATATATATATATTATTGTTGGGCTGTTACTTGAATAATATTATTATGCTAGATGTTCTATTTTATTTCATGAGATGGTCCGTATTGTGGGACATTTATCGAGTTACTTCATTCGTACTCGAAGAGGAGATAATAAAGGCGTATTAATAATATCTTCATACTATATATTTACTGTTATTTAAGGGTGGAGTTATGTATATATCTATATATACTGACATGGGTCCTTCATTCTGGATTCATGGTCAGAACAATCTTTCATAAATATTTTCCTCCACTCATTCGGAAGGAGAACCAAATTATTGGAGGTGTATATCGTTCATTGTTTCTGAACGATATTGGAGTATTAATTCGTTTCAAAATAAATAAAGGTGCACGTGTTATTTCACCGTGACGCCTAAGCTATTTGTTGTTAAAGGTGATCGAAGATTCCGACACCTAATATTCTGGACTGAAAGTGCGTAAGAGACCGGGACAGGGCCGGCTCAGCACACAAATCGATGAAAGTGCGTACGAGACCGGGACAGGGCCGGCTCGGCACATAAATTGATGAAATTGACCGGAGTAACGCACCGGCCCAACTAAGGGTGAGGGTCCGAGTCTGTCGACTCATCCTTATGAGGAATATTATTGGATGGTTCGAGACGTCGACTGTCCTTTCTATCGATAGAAAAAATTGAGATGTGACAATGGATTGATCATCCATTACTTGATGCAGCGTTCGAGGAAAAGTCCAATCATTGATTCTCTAGCTATTAACCGATGCCTTTGTGGTTCGGATTAACTGGGGTATCGATCTGAGAAGTTATTATATTATATTATTATATTGAGGAGTTTGAGCAGTTATCATGTTACCGTTGAGTAATATGGAGAAGTTATTGAGATGTATTTATTCCATCATTTGGGTATTAAAATTCCGAGATAAATCTCTTTTCAAAATAAATATATATCCGTATGAGGGGAGAAGTTCTTGTAGAGCGGTTTAGTAATATTTTGTGTGAATTGTTGGGAATAGGGGATAGTTATAACCTTGCTGGGCATTCTTTGGCTCATTCTTGTTATTTTATATATTGTTAAGCAGCGGCATCCAGGGCTAACTCAAGTATGGCCAATCGAGGCAAGGGGAAAGCGACGGACTACTGATTCAGCGCGGTGGCCTTGTAGTATCTAAGTAAGGTGGAAGCTGAAGAGTAGTGGTTTAGTATTTTGTTATCTAGTATTTTGGAATTGTAATAACATTCAGAAATTCTAGTAGATGAACTCGTGTTGTATTAACCTTTGATTTATGGAATGCTTGTTCTAAGACTATAACCCGTGGAGTAATTGTGGAGTCTATTAAGAATATTGTTGTAGATTATATTATGAGCAGGTGATTGTATATTCCGCAAGAGGTGTGACAACCTGGATTCCGGTAGGGAATTTGGGGGTGTTACACTCCACGTCTATCCACCACCAGACACACCACCCGTGGAGGGTGGAGATGTCGACGAGTAGGGGAGTATTTCTTGTACCCTTTAATTTTACCTTCAATGAGGACATTGCAATTTTTAAGTTTGGGAGTGATTTTAGGGTATCAAGAGTCATTGCATTGCATATAGCTGCATATTCATGCTAGTTCAGATTAGTAAATTTGCATTTAGTTGTGCCATGCCATTTATAGTGCATTTAGTATGCCATGTCATATAGAATTATTAGGATTATTAATATCATTTTGTTCATGCATGTCAAATGAGTCCACATGAGTGTCTGTTTCTGGCTCGATAGGTCGACGTTATTTGAGTGTGATGACAATGAATAGAGGGTTGATTTAAGTACCTATGGAATTGACTTGCGTGTGTCGGGAACACAATCTTTTCACGGTCTCACTGTTTGCTCTTGGGCTAGTTCGAGTCATACCTTGTTTGGCTGTTGAGATTTAATCACCTATTTATATCTAGAATTTTCTTTATTTCCTTGATAGCATATGAGCACTTAAGTATATGTTTGGGGGAAAACATGGATGTCATGCTAAGTGTCGTGTCGTAGTGTAATAATGGCTAGGCGTCAAATGGCTAGTAGCCGCTCATATTTGATATGGGTAGTCTAGGAGGGTGAGATAGTGCACCCATTTGAAAAAAAAAAAAGAAAAAAAAAACTAAAAAGAAAAAAAAAAGAAAAAAAAAGAGTCGTGAGTATAAAAAATGAGCGTTTGTGAGAGTGTGTGTATGCTAATTGACTAGGGTGGGCTCTTTAGTACTCGAGTAATTAAGTTCTAGGGGATTTTATGCCTAGTGACCTAAGACTTTTCCGGTCTGGGATCCACTACCTAACGCTCGCTACATGAGTGCTATTGTATAAGCCTTTAGGGGTCTCACCCATTGCACGGTCAATAAGCATGTGTGTTTGGTGTTTTGTGTTGTTTTGTATAGTAAAGCATGAATCCTTGTCTACTTTAAATGATGATGGCGGTGTCTTTGAGTCATGGAGTGTCTAAAGTTCATTCTGTTTATAAACATGTGATTGTCTTGGCGAAGGATGAGTTATGTCTTTTATCTAGTTTCAAGAGTATATCTAGTGAGAAAAGCACACACCACGTTTCTGAGCATGTATTGTTATTATACGGGGCCTTAGTCGAGCTCTATTTGGAGTTGTTGCATTCTTTGAGGCGTTTGCTTGTTGAGTTGGTTTTGGTAATTTGTGTGTGATCATTGCATTAGGACATTTTTGCATTATCATGACATTTAATTTTTAGTTGCATTCATTCATCATTTTAGGGTTGAGTTTGCATTGCTTGAGGAAAAGCAACGGTTTAAGTTTGGGGGTTTGATAAGTGGATTTTATATCCACTATTTGCATTCCATTCGTACTTAAAACGATTGCGAGTTCTCAAGTTTCGTGTTAGTTTGATGTGTTTTCATCTAATTTGTGTAGGTTGCATAGTCGGGCGGCATTGGTGGTGTTGGTGAAGTATTGGTGGTATTCTGTGAGCTAAACGTAGAAATTACAGGAAGTCCAGGGCAAGAGAACTCGGGAATTTGAGCACAGTGCGCATACATCACTGTTTTGGCCATAACTGGAGTTCCAGACATCGGAATTGGGCGATTCAAAAGCCCACGCGAAGAGGAGAGAAAAGTCTACAAAGCTGGGCAGGGGGCACCAGGCGCTCTTGCGATAAACCAGGTGCTCTTGCGCTAAATTAGGCGCTCCTGCGCTAAATCAGGCGCTGCAGCGCTCTATCTCGAGCAACAGCGCTCGTAACAGGCGCTACAGCACTGGGGAGAAGCAAATTCCAGGGATAAGGAGGCGCTACAGCGCTCCATTTAGGCGCTACAGCGCTCGAGCGGCTTGGCAGAATTTTATTTCCTTAAACCGGGTCGAATTGTGTTGGGCCTAGATTATTAGGGTGAGCAGCTGGGACTTTATTTTGTATCATCTTAGACATAAAAACATATCTATTATCATTGTTAGAGATTTTTATTCATCTATCAACATTATTATCTTAGAACAAGATTTAGAGAGGGATCTTCAAGCTAGTGACAAGCAAGGAGGCCTAATCTATTTCGGATCTTTTGTACTCTTCTACACTATTGGGGGATTTATTTCTAACCCTATTTCTCTTCTATTATTAATTGTTTTCTAGAATCATGTTTTGTATAGAACCCATGATGGTGAAAGGTTCAAATATGAACTAATCATTATCATGGGGTTCCAATGATTTCGAATTCATAATTATTGTGTTTGACATGTGATCGATGTTGGGTGATTTTATTGTGATAATCTACTATGGTTTGATTTAATTGATAGATGTGTAGCTAGCATCTAATGTATTAATCCTTGATGATTGCGAAAATGGATTCTAGGATTGAGAATATGTCATATTAGCATGAGTTCATGAATTAATTGTTATTCTTGATTTGTAGTATGATTTTACCCAATTCATATTGCCTCATGTAATTGTGAAAGATAACTTGTGCTTAAACCAATTGTGTTTCCAGATTGTATAGACATATATGATTTGAACGTAATGTGGTGTCCACTTGATTTCTATCTCTTATGGATATTGAGTGGTATGATACGAGTGTACTGAAAGGTAGCTCGTATTATTGTCGTGTTATCTGATTAATTATCATGTTTATCACCTGTGTCGATTTACTGTGTCAACCTTTAGTGAAGTTTGATGAAGTTGGAATCCCATGCCTTCTCATATTTAAGAACTCTTTATTGTTAATTTACTCGCGCTTAGTTAACAAAGTAGTTTAGTCAAAAACCAAAATTGATAAGTGTTCAAGCATTAAAAAGTAACCATACACCGTTGCATAAGTGCTAAAATTGGCATTACACCTAGTCTCTGCGGAACGAATCTTACTTTCCACTTGCTATTTGTGATCGCGTATACTTGCGTGTTTAAGAGTCAACAATAAGGGTGATTACGATGTTGATACAGACGACTATAAGAGGTTTGTTGCTGATGCAGAACAACCTCTGTTTGAGGGAAGTGAGTGCAATAAACTACACCAAATATGGGCTGTTGCAACACCAAAAAAGTGTAACTTTAAGCCCCAAAAGTGTTACAATAGATGTTTATGCAACGCTTTTGCTAAAACTCGGTGTTGCATTTGTCGGCGTTGCAATAGCCTTCTATAGCAACGCTTTTTGAACTAATTGCAACGCTTTTAAAAGTATTACAAAAAGAGTTTGGTGTAGTTTTTTGTAAAACTTTTGCATATTTTAGCAACATTTTGAATGTGTTACAACAGACGAATGCAACACTTTTTTGCAACATTAATTGACTTAAAAATGTTACAATGTGAGTTTATTGCAACATTTTTATGCATTTTGCAATACTTTTGGTTTTTTTTGCAACAATTATCGGCAAGACCGGGAACAAAAAATTGGAATATCCCACTTATTGGCAAGCCCGCGAAAAAAAATTAGAATATTTCGGTCGTGTATTGTAACACTTTTCGTAAAGTGCGAAAAGTGTTGCAATTGTTATGAAATTTCAAAATTATCATTTTGCTTGCAACACTTTTGGTATTTCTTGCAACACTGTAAAAAATATTGCAATAGACTGCCAAGTTTTGTGTCTATTGTAACACTTTTTGTTACACTTATACATATCGGTGTTGCAATAGGCCATATATGGTGTAGTGTAGAGTCGGTCTTAAAATTACAAAATTGGAAATCTAGGTTTGGTATTAGTGATAGCGCATTCACTGATTTACTTCAAAATATTGGCTCCCTTCTTTCTAAAGATCATTTGTTGCCACCAAGTTCATGAGAAGCGAAAAAAACCTAAGCTGATTTAGGACTTGATTATATCAAATTTCATGTGTGTCCGAATGACTACGTGTTATACAAAGGTATAAATGAGCAGGCTTCAGAGTGTCCTAAATGTCGTCTGTCCCGTTGGAAGCTTGGGAAGGATGGTAAATATAAAGTTAACGTACCAGCTAAGGTCATGTGGTATTTTCCCATAATCCCCAGATTTAAAAGAATGTTTAAATCGACTCCAATCGCTGAGTTAATGACTTGGCGTGCACATAATCAAAGTAAAAATGGGCACAGCGTCATCCAGTTGATTCGCCTTCTTGGAAAAATGTAGATTATAGGTGGCCTGAGTTTGGTAGTGAACCAAGAAATATCCGTTTAGCTTTATCGTCCGATGGCCTTAACCCACACAGTAATGGCTTAAGCAATAGGTATAGTTGTTGGTCGGTTGTATTAGTAACATATAATCTTCCTCCATGGTTAAGCATGAAAAGGAAGTTTATGATGTTAACAACATTAATTTACGGCCCGGATGAGCCTGGTAATAATGTTGACGTGTATCTACAACCACTTGTTGATGATTTAAAGAAACTATGGGAAGAAGGTGAACCTGATGTATATGATGCGCACAGTAAGTCTTACTTTACTTTGAGGGCTGTTTTGATGTGGACAATAAATGATTCCCGGCTTATGGTAATTTTTCAAGCTGCATCAACAAGGGTTATAAGGGCTGTCCAATTTGTGGTGATGATATCGTAGCTACGTATTTAAGTCATAGTAGGAAAATGTGTTACCAAGGTCATCGTCAGTATTTACATGAATATCATCCTTATAGAAGGCAAAGGGCAGCTTTTAATGGAGAGCAAAAGTTAGTGGAGAGGAAGTGTTGGCGCAACAAGAAGAAATAAAGTTTAGTTTGGGGAAGGAGGGAAAGTCAAAGAAGGTGGAATTTGCATGGAAGAAGAAAACAATTTTTTTTAGTTGGAGTATTGGAAGTATCACTACGTACGTCACTGCCTTGATGTCATGCATATTGAGAAGAATGTGTGCAATAATTTGATTGGGACACTACTTAATATGAAGTATAAGACCAAAGATAGTATCGCCTCTCGTCTTGATATGGTTAACATGGGTGTAAGGGTAGATTTAGCTCCTAAAGTAGGAGATAAAAAAAACCTACTTACCCCCTGTTGCTTTTAATTTATCCAAGGTAGAAAAAAGAAAATTGTTGTCATCATTGTCCAATATGAAACTTCCATATGGACATGCGTCAAACATTAAAAATTATGTATCAATGATCGATATGAAATTGTATGGGTTGAAGTCCCATGACTATCATGTCCTCCTCCAACAGTTACTGCTTGTTTCCATCCGCTCTGTTCTACCGAAAAATGTGACGGTTAGTATAATACGATTGTGTTTCTTCTTCAACTCTCTGTGCAACAAAGTTGTAGATTCATCAAAACTAAATAAACTACAATCAGATGTGATTTTGACCTTGTGTGAGTTGGAAAAAATATTTCCATCATCATTTTTCGATATCATGATTCATCTCACGATCCACATGGTTAGAGAATTTCGTTTATGTGGACCGGTTTTTTATAGATGGATGTATCCATTTGAACGGTTCAATAAAGTTTTAAAAAGTTATGTACGAAATCGTTTTTATCCGGAAGGTTGTATCGCAGAAAGTTATCTCAAAGAAGAATCAATAGAATTTTGCTCGGAATTTAGTAGTGATATTGACACAACACCTGGTCATCGAAAGGATGAAGGAAGGCTTTCCGGTCCATTATCGGTTGCCACAATGAAGGCTGTAGAGGAAAAAGAATGAGACGAGGCGCATCTCCATGTTCTTCTTAATAATCCTGAAGTGGAACCCTATGTGGTGTAAGTCAAATACAGAAGTTTCTTTATGCCTGCTGTGGTTTTTTGCATTTGTAATTAATCTTATGTAATGTACTTACTGACAGGATGCATAAGGAGTATTTGGAAGGGATTTATCGAGGAAAAAAGAAGACTACTCAGTCGCTGTTGGGAGAGCACAATCGGCTCTTTGCTGATTGGTTTGAAAAAAAAGTTAGTTTATATTCTTCTCCATTTTTGTTGTTTTGTATATTTTTAAAATTTTAAAGTTGAATTATCTTTTGACGCGTTATGATTATGTGTGTAGGTAAGTATTGAAATGATGGAGAATCATGCAGCTGTTTCCGAAACGATTAGATGGTTGGCAGGAAAACCATCATTTTCAGTCTTGACATTTGAAAGTTATCTAGTTGATGGGGTTCGATACTACACAAAGGAGCGAGATAATGCAAGGGTTGTTCAGAATAGTAGGGTGTCATTAGTTGCTAGGACAGTCCAAGTCGCTAGTGCTAAGGATTTAAATCCCGTGGAAAGTGATATGAAATTTTATAGGATAATCGAAGAAACATGGGAGTTAGATTACCACGCTTCCCTCTATTTTTGTGTAAATGGGCAGCAAATGATAGGGGTATCAAGATTGATGAACTTGGTTTCACACTTGTCGACTTTAGTCGACAGGGTCACAAGAAAGACAAATACGTGTTTGTTGACCAAGTGAAACAGGTTTTTTATGTTGAAGACCCTGTTCATCCAACCTGGTCTGTTGTACTAACATCGACGACAAGAGACTATCGTGATGTGTACTACGATGACGACCTAGGAGACACCATTGTATAGCATCCCCCATTCTGCTCTGCGATCCCTAAATGTGATCCTAGTAATGATGATGAAGCTAGTGTTAGCAATATAAGACAGAATATTAAGGGGATTTGGGTGAAAAAGCTATAAACCCGTGTTTGATCTTGTTTGTACAACTGTTTGTTTTAAACTAGTGTTTGTTCCTATTTGTACCAAGTCAAACTAGTGTTTGTTCTTCTCTGTACTATTGTTTCTTTATGACAATATTTCTTATGATTTATTGTCCTTTATTGTTATTGATTTGTGTGATTTTGTGAAACCTATTTTATGCAGGACAATATTACAATCATTTTTCATATTAGTTGTTATAATTTCTCCTTAGTCAGAGTTGATTTCTCTAATTTGTTCTTCGTTGTCCTTATAGCATATTTTTGTTGTTGTTGTCCCTAATTAATTCTTTGCATATATGTCCCTAATTTATTTTTTACATATATGTCAACTTTGTAGATTGAAAAAATACAAGAGAAATGGCACCTAAGAAGCAAAAGAAATCTGAAAGGAAAAATTTTGAAATGAGCTCTGAAGTCAAGGAGCATCTGGAGATAGAGGTCGAAGCAGTAGAACCTCAAGTCTCACAGTCCGCACACGCATCTGAAGCTCCACAATCAGACTCAGGGCACCCACAATTGCAACTACTGAAACTGTTCCAAAAAAACCCGGAGGTAAACGAAGTGTAAGTGCCATGTACAAAGTCATTGTGAAGAAAGTTCGCGGGAAAAAGTTTAAAGTCACGTGCAATGAATTGGGAGCTCTTAATGGGAGTAGTAGGGCTAAATTGGCTTCATATGTTGGCATGTTGGCTAGGACAATGATCCCTATTCATATTCGAAGCTAGCCACATGTGGATCCTGAATTGAAATCAAAGCTTTGGCTCGATGTTCAGATATTCTCCAATTTTTGTCTTTTCTATTGAGATAGTATTAAATTTCTGTGTTTTTTATTACAACTATTGATCTTGTATTTCTGTTCTCCAGGATACATTCAAAGTTAAACCACATTTAGAGGACTTTATCCTGAAGTCTGCAGGCATTAAATGGAGAAATTTAAGACCAGATTAACGAATAAATTTGTGCGACCATATCTTGCTGAGAAGAAGAAGTTGAGTAGGCCGCCAAAGCAATATGAGTTTGTTGGTAGGTCAGCCTGGAAAAGGTTTGTTGCACAGAGGTCTGCTAAAAGCTGGGTGGTAAATGTGATTTTTTTTTCTTTAATTTATGTTGTTCTCAATTACAAACATTAATGATTGTTTTGCATGACAAATTGTGATTATTTTTAATCATGTAAATTTGGTTTTAGGAAATTCATGATTTACAAAGTGGCAGAGTTGGTAAGAGAAAATATCCTCATCGTTTGTCAAGAAAGGGCTACATTGGCTTGAAGGAGGAAGAGGCAATAACAATAGTCTTTCTTTATTCATACTATATTTCTTTTTTTATATTTTTAATTTGTTGCTTCATTTTTAACATATTAAGGCTGGAAGGTTGGATCCCGAAGAAGATCCTGACAGAGCAATTATTTGGAAGAAGGCTCGAAAAACAAAGAACGGTGTGATGGATCCACAACTGACAGAAGTGTGCGAAAGAATTGTAAGCCTCCTGTCATGATAATTATTTATGATAATTCTATTCTCAATAACACAATGCTTTATGTTGACACTTCTCATGTCTATATATAGGATACCCTATTGAAAGCCAAGGACAAGGGTGAATATCACCACACTGCAGGTGAAGATGTTCTGACAGTTGCATTGGAAACTCTTGAGCATTCGGGAAGGGTCCGAGCAGTTGGAGGGTTCATCACTCCACAAGAATTTTTCAAATTACCAAGAGAGAAAATGGTTCGAATCTCAAAGTCAGAGTTGATGGCTCGTGATCGAAAGATGTCTGAAAAGATGCAGAATCTGGAGTCGGAGATTGTTCAATTAAAGGCATTGGTTAATTCCCAATCCAGTCTTCATTCACCATTGGTGTCCGACAAAGCAAGTGTCGAACAAGCTGCAGCTTTAGCAGAAGCTAAGACAAAACCAGCAGCTGAAAAATGATTGGTGTTGGGTGGTGATGAACAAGACTGTGTCGCTGTTGAGACTCCTCCTCCATCTCCTGAAAATCTGGTAAAAAAATAGATAGGAGAGTAAATTACGCTTAGATGTGGCCCATATTATTTATGTTTTGCACTTTATTGGCTGAAATTTAAAATTACAATTTGAGTTCCAAGTAAATTTGTGTCGTGTTGTCATTCATCTCTGTCACTATGGAGATAAAAGTGAAATTAATTAAAATTAGCAATTAGCTGGTTTAACGTTTTTTTAGCAAATTTCTAGGATGGTCAAAAATGTGAGTTGGCGGTAAACGACATAAACAACAAGGTTGCTTTTGGTGTTGTTTTTCCCCCTTCTAAATTCAGTGAGAAAATTCATGGAAAGGCTATGCCGCCCGGATGTCTACGAGTCTCTGTTGAAGGTTTTATCAAAGAAGAGGCACTAATTCCAGTGCCAGTACCCGGAGAAATCGAGACTGTCATGCAAGCTGTTGGCTCTCATGTAGCATGGCCCGAGGAATTAATAATCTACCCAGCTGCTGGTGTGGTATGATTTACGGGATAATTTTCATTTTCACTTCAAATGCATGCATGATCTATCGAAACTTATACGTGCTTATGTTTTTATGAGTTGATTAATTACAGAGTAAGAAAAAAGAACCGGTGCTGTCAAGGAAAAAGGGTGAGAATGGTGAGAGTTCGAAGGGTGAGAATTTGAAGGGTGAGATGCAGAAGCTGAAGGCCATGTTTTCTGATGCAAAGCCTATTGTGAAAGTGCCAAAAGGCTTTAATTTATTGTTTAAACATGCAACAATCTGGATGAAAAAATATGGGATGTCAATACAGATTCAATGTGGTCAATAAAAGATTAGACATCAATATTTGGAAAAAAACAGATGTCTATGTCGAATTATTCTATGTGTGCTATATGTTAAATAACACCTAAGACCTCTAATATAACAATTCAAACAGTTAACCTCATGCAGTTAACCCAAGAAGACAGTACATAAACATCAGAAATATGTTTAAAACTGATGTATTATATGCTAATAGACATCGGCCAGAAACCGATGTCTAAACTTTCGACTTTAGATATCACCGACAAAGACATCGGCCAGAAACCGATGTCTATTAGCATTTTTTTAGTAGTGACAATTAGATATAATTGTTGGCAACCATTATTCTCCTTAGAAAATGAATGTAATAGTTTAAGCTTATTTGATTGGAATTGGTGTGGATGGATATTATTCACAAATTTGGTATATATGAATTAAAAATTTTACCTTCTATATGGTGGCTATTCCAACCTTATCTTAATTTGAATAGCGCGGTAGAACTATTTTTTCATGAAAATTTGAAACTTGAAGACCTCATATAGAAATTTCTTTTCTTTTACGAGACCATCTTCCTTTTTTGGAAAATTCTTAATTGTACCACTGTATTTTTGGCTTTTGTCAATAGTACCATTACGTTTTTGACACATCTTAACGGTATCATTAACAAATTGACTTTCTAACAGAAATACCATTCTGTTATAAAAATGTTATAAAAACGTTAAGTATGGTAAAAAGAACATGGTACCACTCGCAAAAACCAAAAGTACGGTGGTACCATTGAGAATTTCCCTAAAATATATTCTGTTAGAAAAGCGTTATAAAAACATTAAATAGGGTAAAAAGGACATGGTACCACTCGCAAAAACCAAAAGTACCGTGGTACCATAGAGAATTTCCCAAAAATATATTTGAAGAATACTGGTTGGCCCGAAACATGTTAAAAAAATAAGAACAATCTTGCCCATGCGCTGCACTATGCAACAAGAAAATAGGTTGAATATTGGCCCCAAACCCTACTTAACGTTTCTATAACATATTTCTAACAGAATGGTATTTCTTTTAAAAAGTCAATTTATTAAGGGTAGAAGAGTCAAAAATGTAATAATACACTTGTAAAAGCTAAAAGTACACTGGTAGAATTTTTCTTTTCTTTTTTCAAGTATATGTTTTCTTACATGACTACCTCTTTTTAATATTTCCAACTATAATGAGAATGAAACCAATATTAATGATTAATCTTTAAGATTATTATATTAATGTTATCATAATATTTATGTATATATAAAATATATGAATTTAGTCATAAAAAACAAATACATAGTAGTAATATTTTCCCATATGCAGGGAAATTTAGGATTAGTACAATTAGCCGAAAATCAAAAGATCGATTCTATTATAAGTAGTGATTTCAATGTAATGAAAGAGAACATTTTAATAAGCACGTAGTTTCAACTCTTGTATATGTATGTGATGTACAATTTTATTTGCATGACGTTAACTATAAACTATAATCTTGTTAAATATAATATTGTTGGGTATTACGTTGTTTATACATATATATTTTTTTTACCTAGTTGAAGATAGTAAAGAAAGAAATAAATTTAATTTGTTTCCTGCGAACCAAACACCAAAATTGTAGTATGTATTCTTCTTTTTATATTTTGGAAAAAATATGATGGTGAGCCATTTTCAATATTTTTGTTGCCATGTTTAATTAATTTTCAATTGAATAGGTACTATTACTAGAAATATTGATAAAATTCTAATTGTCCACTATAAATAATGGACGAATATCTTAATACTAACACACATATCAAGATTGTATCTGATACAGTAGTGATACTATTCTAATCATATTCATTTTGAGTGATTCTGAAGGAATGATTAAAGTCTTAGATATTGATTAACATAGTAGAGAAAGAAAAAAAATCATAATATTTTATTTAATTAATACTGTATGTAATATTTCATAGTTTAAATTGTTTTAGTGTGGCTATTTTATGTAAAATGCATATATAATACATAAAATAAAGGTATGATGCTTATATTTTACAGGTATTTTTTATATTTTTATATGTATTTTTACTATAAATATTTTAATTATGATAAATATTAAATTAATTAAATACATTTAAAAAGGTTTTATAGTAAATACGCTTTACCAATGTGTTAATTAGAATAGGTTTTTAAAATAATTAGCACGTTATAATTGGTTTTAAATAATAAAACCCTTAAAAACTTCGCTAAAAGAATTATGGCCAAAATATGAGTTTTTATTTTGTTTTGGGTCAAGTAATAAATGTAATAGTATGGTCCTATTATTCATATCTAAAAATAAAAAAATATGAAATATGAATAGTCAAGGAAACTAATTAAACAAGAATAATTAAATAAAGAATATTTATAAAAAATATCACTTTTCTAAATTATTTTTTATGACATTACACATATGGAGCAATTGCATATATGATTGTGGCAACAGGTTCAATATGTGGTTGGGTTACATGCAAACTATATATTTACAAATGGTATTTTTGTAAATTATTTTTTTAAAGTATTTTTACAAATTAATCTCTGGATTTAAATATTTATAAAAAAAAAACCTTAAATAATTTAGTTATGAATCAACTAAAATTCGCACCTTTACCTAACTTGATGCTAATAATTTTGAAGGGATTAGTTCCTTAAATTTGGCTTTTGACCCTTTGGTATTAGGGATGGCAATCGGGTCGGTTGAAACGGGTTTGGCCAAACCCGAACCCTTTCATCAAACCCAAACCCGAACCCGAACCCGGAAAAACCCGAAATATTGAAACCGAACCCGAACCCATCGGGTTTCAATCGGGTTCGGGTTTTACCGAAACCCGAAAATATACAAACAAGAATATAGATATACAAACAAGAATACAGAAACGCAGCAAAACCAACACAAACCCAGTGAATATAAACAGTCAATTAATGAATATAAATCAACACAAACAGCCACCAACGATTCGACTCGGCAAAACCCAGTGAACATAGACTCAATCGAACTAAGTATCGGCGAATTAAAAACTCAGCAAATTCAGAATAAAACTGGGGAAATGGGTGTTGTGGGTTTGGGGGTTACGATCAGAGGAAATAAAGGGAAGGTTGTGTGTATGTATTTGTGTTGTGAGTGTGTGTTTTGAAAGAGAAAGTGAGAAAGAGAGAGGCGAGAGAGATAGAGTGGACAAAAATATTAAACAAAAGAGAAGAGGACACATGGATCTGATTTTGTCTGCCTTCCCCCTTTGCTGTGTTCGACTAATGGATTGTTTTTGTTTGATTTAAATTGTATAAACAGATTAATACTCCTATATTATACAGATTAATATATATATATATATATATATATATATATATATATATATATATATATATATGGGTGCCCTTCCACAGCCACCGTTGGTTGAAAAAAGGCCCACAACCACCAACTCGTACACTGCCGCAATGAACCCTTGCGGCAGGAAAACTTAAAAAAAAATTTAGGGGTGCCGCAATTAAAACTTGCGGTAGGAATGGGCCGCATTGAACGTTTGCGGCAGGAGTCGCTCTCAGGTCCTTAAATATTATTTTACGTTTTTATACCTTTATTTTTATTATTTATTAAAATTAAAAAAATTGGTAAATTAATACATTATAAAAATGTTTATAAAATTTGAATTATTACATAAAATTTTAAATAAATTATTATAGTTTTATATTTATTAAAAGTAATAAAATTAATAAATTAATAAAAGCTGTTAATTTGAAATATTGAAACAAGTAAATATATGAAATTACGTTTTCACCCTCCAATTTGATGCCGCAATGATACATAGCGGATAAATGAAAATCTGAAATTACTTGTTTACCCTTATATCACTGCCGCAATGATACAATGCGGATACAAAAAAATATGGAATTACTTTTTTACCCTTAAATCATTACCGCAATGATACAATGCGGATAGGAGACTTATACAACCACCCATTGCGGCTGCCGCGACCCGATTAACTCTAATTAAACACAGAGCTCAGGCGATTTCAGGCGATTTCAGGCGATTCCGGGCGATTTACACACAGAGCTGCGAAATGTCAGGCCATCTTCCTCCTCAAGGTATCTTCTAATTGACACTTATACACACATGCACGTAGTTATACATACACACACGCACTACTATATGCATTGCTACTGACGATTATATGTACATGGTTTGATTCGTTTTTAACTGTGGGTGGTGTTTATTTGCTTCATTTTAGTTAAAATCATGAATTAAATCGAATTATTAGGGTTCATAGTTCGAATTTTACCCATTTTTGGTTTGCATTAGTTTGAAATTAGGGCTTTTACCCTCAATTGAGTTGAAATTAGGGTTTCTCATCTTTAATTAGGTTGAATTAGCTCGAAATGCCCAATTTAGAATTAGGTTTCGAATTATTATTCGAATTTTTATTAAAACTATGAATTAATTCGAATTATTAGGGTTTATAATTATGAAATTATAATTATAATTTTTTTTATGAGTTGTGGAAATTTTAATTCGAATTTTTCTGAATTATTAATTTGAATTTTTGAGTTTAAAATTCGAATATATGAATTAATATGATTTATTAATTCGAATTTTGATTAATTAACATATTAGTACTGCATTTTATTTGATAAATTATATTCGGTGTTAATTTATTTTTGTTTTAAATATGTCTTAATGGAATGATAATTTTAGCCAATTTTGGTACATGTTTATGAATTGTGCCTTATTTCTTTGATCTTGCACAATGCAGATGCTATGGATATGCAGTGCGGGCCTCTCGATAGGTCCCTCTTGACCATGCAGGATGATCATATTAGCAGTCACATATGGCAGGGGGGTGAGCGGGAGAAGTTGGATGTCTACCAGTTGACAGCCAACCTCGATGATTGGGTATTTGATGACACCCAGGTTAGTTTGCTATCAGACTGGGGTTTCCGAGCGTTTACTAACCCACGCTCGATTCCCCAGAACGACATCCGATTGATCACGGCGTTGGTGGAGAGGTTTAGGCCAGAGACCAACACCTTTCATTTCCCATTTGGTGAGATCACCATCACTCTAGAGGATGTTTACATGATATTGGGATTGTCTGTTCGTGGTCGTCCTGTTACTCATACGGAGCTTTCCGCACCGCTTCCATATTGGCTAAGACGGTGGCATGATTTGAGGTTGACTGAGACCGAACGCAAAGCTATGTATAAAAAAGGTTTGAATTTTAGTCCATAAATTCTAATTTCTTTCATTTTAGTCCTTAACATGTTTAATTCTTGCATGTTATACATTAAATTTTCATTTCTTTGCAATTTAGGAAGATAATTATCTAGTTATTGCATTTTAGTCCATAAATTCTAATTTCTTGCATTTTAGTCCTTAATTTGTTTAATTCTTGCATGTTATACATTAAATTATCATTTCTTTGCAATTTAAGAAGATAATTATCTACTTATTGCATTTTAACCCATAAATTCTAATTTCTTGCATTTTAGTCCTTAATTTGTTTAATTCTTGCATGTTATACATTAAATTTTCATTTCTTTGCAATTTAGGAAGATAATTATCTAGTTATTGTATTTTAGTCCATAAATTCTAATTTCTTGCATTTTAGTCCTTAATTTTTTTAATTCTTGCATGTTATACATTAAATTATCATTTCTTTGCAATTTAGGAAGATAATTATCTACTTATTGCATTTTAACCCATAAATTCTAATTTCTTGCATTTTAGTCCTTAATTTGTTTAATTCTTGCATGTTATACATTAAATTTTCATTTCTTTGCAATTTAGGAAGATAATTATCTAGTTATTGCATTTTAGTCCATAAATTCTAATTTCTTGCATTTTAGTCCTTAATTTGTTTAATTCTTGCATGTTATACATTAAATTTTCATTTCTTTGCAATTTAGGAAGATAATTATCTAGTTATTGCATTTTAGCCCAAGAATTCTAATTTCTTGCATTTTAATCCTTTATTTGTTTAATTCTTGCATATTATACCTTAAATTTTTATTTCTTTGCAATTTAGGTGGGGTGAAGCTTCATAGGTTGAGGGAAATGTATAAAAAGAAACCGGAGAAGCCTTCTCCCGAGTTTATCGAGCATGATGACCTTGTGTACACCCGGGCTTATCTTTTTTACATCATTGAGGGTGTGTTGTTTCCTTCATCGAATAGAGACACCGTGCATCCTAGGTACTTCTTGACTTCATTTATCTCTCTAGTCCTTGCAATTTATGCTTAAATTTATCTTATTCTTGCATTTTATGCCTTAAATTTCACATTTCTTGCATGTTCATCCTTAATTTCTCCAATTATTGAATTCTTACGTTAATTTGCATTTCCTGAATTTTTGCAGGTATTTACAGTTAATCCAGAATGCGCATGAGATTAAGGAGTATGCCTGGGGAGCTGCGGTTTTGAGCTATTTGTTCAGGGGTTTGGCCAAGGCTGCTCAGAAGGGTGCCAAAGCTATTTGTGGGTGCACCATGCTTTTGCAGCTTTGGTCTTACGAGAGGTTGTTGCCTGGGGCACCTCTGATAGCACCTCGTATGGATTTTGTTTGGCCGAGGGCATTGGCTTGGGCTGAGCCGGTAGATGGGAGGAGGGTTAACCCCCACCACCATACAGGTCTTTATCGGGGGGACTTTGACAGCTTTCAGCTTGGTTGGCTGACATGGCAGCCTTATCAGAGATTTTATGACATTCAGGATGTTGATGTGGATTATAATATCGATTTGATGGATGCTCACTATATGGCTCTCGGTCGTGTCCCTCTCATTTCTTTTGATATCGTTGAGTATGTCATGCCAGATAGAGTATTGAGACAGTTTGGTATTCTACAGCATATCCCACAGGCCCCGGTTGCCATGACTTCACTGCGGACGGAGAGAGCATCTCGTTGGGTGCGGGACAATCATACAGTGACCTTGGCAGATTACGTTGAGGAGTGGAATGATTTTAATGATGGCATGATACCTATTGTCGAGGAGGGCAATTACGTGTCTATAGAGGAGTACATGTATTGGTACAGGCGCGTCAGTAAGCTAAGGATTGCTCCATTTGTGGCTGAGCATCGTTCTAAGATTGTGCCTCGTGACTGGTATCCCCAGCAGGACATGGCTGATGCGGTATGCATTATAGACCTTTATTTCTCCAATTCATGCATTTTAGACATTTATTTGTATATTTCTGCATTTTAGACCTTTATTTATATACTTTTGCACTTTAGACCTTTATTTATCTAATTCCTGCATCTAAATACTTCAATGCAGCTGGATTGTGGAATGAGGACATTACATGCCATTTACGAGCGTGATCCCCCCGAGTGGTTCTTTGATATCATCACTGAGTTTTTGGCTCGTTATGATCGGATCAACACCGAGTGGAGGGGTGTTGGATTTATCAGACCTAGTTTTGATAGACCCTCTCGTGCACATGATATGGATATTGACCCCAGCGGTCCTTCATCTTCGCAGCAGCCTCCACTAGCCGTTTCTCAGAAACGTTTGCGTGAGGTAGTAATCTTTTGATACTTGTTATCTTTGAATATAGTGGATTGAATATATGTATGATTGTTGTATATTTTATTGTAGGTTGAGACTGTTGATTCTCATGCTTCACTTACGCACGATGCCACACCTCATGTCTCTTATAAATGTCCTCGTCAGGTAGTAATCCTTAATGCTAGGTTTAATTCGAGTCACTTAGGAGGAATTATATATATAACTATGTGATCGGTTCGTTGACATATAATTGCAGGTTGAGACTACAGATGCTCTTGCTACACAGCCTACCCTGGTATCTGTCCCGCCTATAGTCCAAGTTGAGGTATCAATCCTTAACGCTTGGTTTAATGCAAGAATTATAGAAATTAATAAGGGTATAAAATGCATGATCGGTGTATCTTGTAGGTTGAGGCTACAGCAGCTACTCCTCCTGTTACACAGACGACCCCAGTATCTAGCCCTCCTCCTTCACAGTCTACGCCGGTATCTATCCCCCTCATGCTCATATTAATCTCTCCTTACTGTAATTTCCTTATTATATACCAACTTTTTATATGTTCGTGTTTTTATCTCATTGTGGTTGCAGGTTAGCACTATTCCTGCTGTGACAGAGCCTACCCCGGCATCTGTCCCCCATCATGCTCAGATTGAGGTACTAATCTCTCCTATTTGTGATTTTCTTCTTATATACCATTGAGGTACTAATCTCTCCTATTTGACTTTTGTTATCATATTTGTAGGCTCCAATACCATGTGAGTTGGCAGTGGATGGCAACAAGGTTGCCTATGGCATGGCTTACCCGGATGGAGGAGAAATGAGTAGAAAAAAACATGGCAAGCCAATGCCTACTGGATGTCTGAAAGTGTCAGTGGATAGTGGGATCCAACTAGAAGCCTTGATTCCAGTTCCAGTACCTGGTGAGATGGAGATGGTCAAGCAAGCTGTTGGATCTCATGTTGCATGGCCCAAGGACTGGATCATACGTCGAAATACTGAGGTTTGTACTTCTATAAAAATACTATAAAGGTCTAAATGCAAAATTATAGAAATAAGGGTCTAAAATGCAAGAAATAGAGAAATAAGGGTCTAAAATGCAAGAAATAGAGAAGTAAAGTTATAAAATGCAAGAAATAGAAAAATAAAGGTCTAAAATGCAAGAAATAGAGAAGTAAAGGTCTAAAATGCAAGAAATAGAGAAGTAAAGTTATAAAATGCAAGAAATAGAGAAATAAAGGTCTAAAATGCAAGAAATAGAGAAATAAGGGTCTAAAATGCAAGAAATAGAGAAATAAAGGTCTAAAATGCAAGAAATAGAAAAATAAAGGTCTAAAATGCAAGAAATAGAGAAATAAGGGTCTAAAATGCAAAATTATAGAAATAAGGGTTATCACATTGCGGTTGCAGCTTGAGACTACAGTTGAGACTACAGCAGCTGCTCCTCCTGTTACACAGCCGACCCTGGGATCTAGCCCTCCTCCTTCACAGTCTGTCCCCCCTGATGCTCATATTGAGGTACTAATCTCTCCTATTTGTGATTTCCTTTCTTATATACCAACAGCATGAATATGTTATTCATGTTTTTATCACATTGCGGTTGCAGGTTAACCCTCCTCCTTCACAGCTTATACAGCTTGAGACTACAGTTGAGACTACAGCAGCTGCTCCTCCTGTTACACAGCCGACCCTGGGATCTAGCCCTCCTCCTTCACAGTCTGTCCCCCCTGATGCTCATATTGAGGTACTAATCTCTCCTATTTGTGATTTCCTTTCTTATATACCAACAGCATGAATATGTTATTCATGTTTTTATCACATTGCGGTTGCAGGTTAGCCCTCCTCCTTCACAGCTTATACAGCTTGAGACTACAGTTGAGACTACAGCAGCTGCTCCTCCTGTTACACAGCCGACCCTGGGATCTAGCCCTCCTCCTTCACAGTCTGTCCCCCCTGATGCTCATATTGAGGTACTAATCTCTCTTATTTGTGATTTCCTTTCTTATATACCAACAGCATGAATTTGTTATTCATGTTTTTATCACATTGTGGTTGCAGGTTAGCCCTCCTCCTTCACAGCCGATACAGGTTCAGACTACAGTTGCTCCTTCTCCTTCTACACACATGGTAACACCTTTATCAGACCGCCCCATCCCTCCTGGTGTCAACCTTGATGTAATAATCTTTAACTTTGACTCAACTTTGTGACTATTGTATTTGAAATGTTTATATGATTTTTGTATCTTCATCGAATGGCAGGATGAAACCACTACTCCTGGTTCAGAGTTTACCCCAGTGGCGGGTGGATTAGTGAAGTTTGGTAGTATCAGTGGTGTTATTCCTGATCACTTAAGAGAAATGCTTGGGGTATGTATCTTGAATCATACATTCGTTTTGGCTTGATATTTTTTCCATATGCCATGAATATCCATCATGATTAGGGGTATTGACATGTATTTGCAGTTGGACACTGAAGAGGATAAATACAAGGATACGCAGAGGCGGCCTGCTTATGTATCAGGTGATATGAAGAGGCCACTGAAAAATCGGAAAATCAACTGGCTGTTTAAGCATTGGTGGGGTGAAAAGCATAATTTTATTAAGAGTGTTGGTGGGATGGTTGCGGAGCTTGCTTGGGAAAATGTCCAATGCCTAAAACGCGATAAGGAAATAGAGTCGTCAGTTCTGGATGCATATATTGACCTGCTGAAGCTTAGGGAGAGTACATATGTTCAGCATAAAGTGCTAGGCGGTAAATCCAAGAGGTTCTTCCTTGGCATGAGTTATTTCACGACCATTGCAACTGGGCATTGCACCGACTTGGAGGTAAATCAATTCAAATTTCTTGCATTTTAGTCCTTAATTTGGTTAATTATTCCATTTCATAACTTATTATTTGGTTAATTAGTTAATTGTTGCATTTCATAACTTATTGCATTATTATAGAATTATAAAATGCAAAATTATAAAAATAAAGGTCTAAAATGCAAAATTATAGAAATAAAGGTCTAAAATGCAAAAAATAGAGAAATAAAGGTCTAAAATGCAAGAAATAGAGAAATAAAGGTCTAAAATGCGAAATTATAGAAATAAGGTTATAAAATGCGAGAAATAGAGAAATAAAGGTCTAAAATGCAAGAAATAGAGAAATAAGGTTATAAAATGCAAGAAATAGAGAAATAAGGTTATAAAATGCGAGAAATAGAGAAATAAAGGTCTAAAATGCAAAATTATAGAAATAAGGTTATAAAATGCGAGAAATAGAGAAATAAAGGTCTAAAATGCAAGAAATAGAGAAATAAGGTTATAAAATGCAAGAAATAGAGAAATAAGGTTATAAAATGCGAGAAATAGAGAAATAAAGGTCTAAAATGCAAAATTATAGAAATAAGGTTATAAAATGCAAGAAATAGAGAAATAAAGGTCTAAAATGCAAAATTATAGAAATAAAGGTCTAAAATGCAAGAAATAGAGAAATAAAGGTCTAAAATGCAAGAAATAGAGAAATAAAGTTCTAAAATGCGAAATTATAGAAATAAGGTTATAAAATGCGAGAAATAGAGAAATAAAGGTCTAAAATGCAAAATTATTGAAATAAGGTTATAAAATGCAAGAAATATAGAAATAAAGGTCTAAAATGCAAAATTATAGAAATAAAGGTCTAAAATGCAAGAAATAGAGAAATAAAGGTCTAAAATGCGAGAAATAGAGAAATAAAGGTCTAAAATGCAAAATTATTGAAATAAGGTTATAAAATGCAAGAAATATAGAAATAAAGGTCTAAAATGCAAAATTATAGAAATAAAGGTCTAAAATGCAAGAAATAGAGAAATAAAGGTCTAAAATGCAAGAAATAGAGAAATAAAGGTCTAAAATGCGAAATTATAGAAATAAGGTTATAAAATGCGAGAAATAGAGAAATAAAGGTCTAAAATGCAAAATTATTGAAATAAGGTTATAAAATGCAAGAAATATAGAATAATAGAAATTGCAAGAATTCTTGCATTTCATAACTTATTTTCTCTTTTTTGCAGATGCATCCAAATTGTAAAACTCCAGAGAGGTTGAAAGAGCAAGAAAATTTCTATAATATCTATCAAGACCAGCAGTTTGGGCCACCAATACACTTGTGTGATGTTGCTATGTTCCCCGTATGCACAGGTGGTCATTGGTTTTTGTTTGTTGTGGACCTTGAACGAATGAAATTGCTTTTAATTGATCCTCTCCGGGACCATGGATCTTATTGTGACTTACGAAAGGTGTACGCCAAGGAGATTTATGTCATGGTAATCTTATGCAATGTTTTTTAAATATGTCTTCTTCTTGAATATGTTTTTAATTTTTTGTGGTAAATTTGTAGGAAAAATTATTGCCGTGCATGCTTCATTTCTTGGAACCTTTGAGATTTGCTGAAGACAGTTTCATGGATGTGAAGTTCATTAAGGATCGACCGAAGCAACAAGGCAGCTCTGATTGTGGCGTGTACGTTTGCAAGTATATGGATGCTATACTTGGCGGCATATCATTGAAAGATGTAATGTGGCACCCAATATATGATATTTTGACTTTCCGGTATCGCATAGCTTGGGAGCTTTTTAAAGGGGAAGCACGGAAAATGACTATTGCCGGGTTACAACAAAGGCAGCTGGGACTTTAGTTAAATTTGATCTTGTTTATTTGATTGTATTATTATTTTGTTAATTTTGCTTTGAAAATAGGTAGTTGTATTGTTGTATTTATATTGGTTGGGATTGTGTTGATATGGTATTTCGCGTACTATGTGGTTAAAACAGGTTTTATAAAATGTAGATGGGAAGCAGTAAAAACAGATTCCTTATTGCAGGTTTTTTTGCTGTCTGTTTTTACTGGGTAAAAGAAAAAACAAGCTGACTTTTAAAAAAAAAAAAACAAAACATAGCCGCAATGACTCCTTGCGGATATCCGCAACGCCTCATTGCGGCAGGAAGGAGTCCAGTAGCTTTTCTCTCTCCTCCCCTGTTTTCCCCTGTCACAGGGGAGGAGAGAGAAAAGCTACTGGACTCCTCCCTGCCGCAATGAGGCGTTGCGGATGGCAGTAATTTTTTATTATTATTTATTTCCTTATATTAAAAATTGGAAAAATGATAAAATTACAATTTATTTCAATTGTTAAATGTAAAATTCGAGAAAAATGAAAAAAAATATTGTTTTAAAAATTTTATTTTAAAACTTGACAAAATTTGCATTTAAAAATCGAAAAAAGGCATAAATTATATTTTATTCCTAATAATTAATTTAAAATTAGAGAAAAGTGGGAAAAAAAATCCAGTTTTTCAAAGTAAAATTCGAAAGAAAGGATTAATTTAAAAAAAATTGATGTTTTTTTCGAATTTTAAAGCAATAATTATAAATAAATAATTTAAAATATTATTACTTAAAAAAATATTGAAATATGAGCGGAATTCATTTCGCATTCATATATGAACGGTTGCTAAAATGAACAGATGTGGCATTCCTGGCCGAGTGGGTTGTTAGTAATCGAAACTCCGAGGTTAAGCGTGCTTGGGCTAGAGCAATTCTGGGATGGGTGACCCCTGGGAAGTTCCCTTTTTCTAATTTATTTTTTTTAATTTTGTATAAAAAAATTAGATAAATTTGTTTTAAACTTATATTTTAATCCAAATGTCCCAGGAAAAATTAATTTAATAGATTCAGAAAAATTAGATAATAATTTTTTTGAGCAAACTTAAAAAAAAAAAATTGGAAAAAGGGAACTTCCCAGGGGGTCACCCATCCCAAATTTGCTCTATCCCAAGCACACTTAACCTCAGAGTTTCGATTCGCAACAACCCGCTCGGCCAGGAATGCCACATCTGCTAATTTTAGCAACCGTTCATATATGAATGCGAAATGAATTCCGCTCATATTTCAATATTTTTTTAAGTAATAATATTTTAAATTATTTATTTATAATTATTGCTTCAAAATTCGAAAAAAAACATCAAATTTTGTTTTAAATTAATCCTTTCTTTCGAATTTTAGTTAAAAACCTCGGAATTTTTTTCCCATTTTTCTCGAATTTTAAATTAATTATCAGGAATGAAATATAATTTATGCCTTTTTTCGATTTTTAAATGCAAATTTTGTCAAGTTTAAAATAAAATTTGGTGAAAAAAAATATTTTTTTTCATTTTTCTCGAATTTACATTTAACAATTGAAATGAATTGTAATTTTATCATTTTTCCAATTTTAAATATTAGGAAATAAATAATAAAAAAATTAATGATATCCGCAAGGTCTCATTGCGGCATAAGCTTCTTGCCGCATTGAGGCCTTGCGGATTTTAACCCAGTTTTTAAAAATAATTTGATTCATAATATTTCAATTAAAAATTGGAAAAATGGTAAAATTACAATTTATTTAAAATTTTAAATGTAAAATTCGAGAAAAATGAAAGAATTATTTTTTTCCCAAAATTTATTTTAAAATTTAAAAAAATTGATAAAATAAAATTCTATTCCAAAATTTACAAAAAAATTCTTTTTAATTTGAATTCACCCAAAAATATTTATTTAATCGAATAAATGTTGAAAATATATAATATTTTAATTGAATTGGAGATAATACAAAATATTTAGAATAAACATGAAAAGAAAATTTTAATTCATTAATAATATTTTTGGATGGGGAAAAACATCAAAATACAATTTTTATTTAAAACAATTTCTTCGAGCCCTCCTTCTTCTTCCGTCTACGGATGTTCATCTCCATGCCCGTACAATTTCCTCAAATAGGCAATCTCCATGTTTCTCTCTTTCAAGGCTTCTTCGAGTTCATCGACTTTTACCTCCAAATCTACAACTTTATCTTCAAGAAGCATGATTTCTCTCTTGGCTTCTACCAATTTTGTTTTTAAACTAGCATTCTTCTCATTTTTTGAATCCATGATAAGAAAAATTTTAGGTTTCTAGAGAGAAAAATGAGAAGAAGATTAGAATATGAAATTTTAGGTTGAGGGTGTGAGTATTTATAGAGAAAATATTTCAAATTAAAATTTTTTCAACATTAAAATTCAAAATAAAATTTAATGTATCTTGAAAATAACATTTGAATTTTTGGGAATGTAAGTTGAACATATGGAAGACTGTGTAAAACTGGTAAGTGTTCCCTGCCGCAAAGAGTCATTGCGGCAGTAATACAACAGCATGACATCAGCTTAGCGTCAGTTTCTTCACTGCCGCAATGAGGCCTTGCGGATGGCAATAATATTTTTTTTATTATTTATTTCCTTATATTAATAATTGGGAAAATGATAAAATTACAATTTATTTCAATTGTTAAATGTAAAATTCGAGAAAAATGAAAAAAAATATTTTTTTCCCCAAATTTTATTTTAAAACTTGACAAAATTTGCATTTAAAAATCGAAAAAAGGCATAAATTATATTTTATTCCTAATAATTAATTTAAAATTAGAGAAAAGTGGGAAAAAAATCCAGTTTTTCAAAGTAAAATTCGAAAGAAAGGATTAATTTAAAAAAATTTGATGTTTTTTTCGAATTTTAAAGCAATAATTATAAATAAATAATTTAAAATATTATTACTTAAAAAAATATTGAAATATGAGCGGAATTCATTTCGCATTCATATATGAACGGTTGCTAAAATGAACAGATGTGGCATTCCTGGCCGAGTGGGTTGTTAGTAATCGAAACTCCGAGGTTAAGCGTGCTTGGGCTAGAGCAATTTTGGGATGGGTGACCCCTGGGAAGTTCCCTTTTTCTAATTTATTTTTTTTTAATTTTGTATAAAAAAATTAGATAAATTTGTTTTAAACTTATATTTTAATCCAAATGTCCCAGGAAAAAATAATTTAATAGATTCAGAAAAATTAGATAATAATTTTTTTGAGCAAACTTAAAAAAAAAATTGGAAAAAGGGAACTTCCCAGGGGGTCACCCATCCCAAATTTGCTCTAGCCCAAGCACGCTTAACCTCGGAGTTTCGATTCGCAACAACCCGCTCGGCCAGGAATGCCACATCTGCCAATTTTAGCAACTGTTTATATATGAATGCGAAATGAATTCCGCTCATATTTCAATATTTTTTTAAGTAATAATATTTTAAATTATTTATTTATAATTATTGCTTCAAAATTCGAAAAAAAACATCAAATTTTGTTTTAAATTAATCCTTTCTTTCGAATTTTAGTTAAAAACCTCGGAATTTTTTTTCCCATTTTTCTCGAATTTTAAATTAATTATGAGGAATGAAATATAATTTATGCCTTTTTTCGATTTTTAAATGCAAATTTTGTCAAGTTTTAAAATAAAATTTGGGAAAAAAATATTTTTTTTCATTTTTCTCGAATTTTACATTTAGCAATTGAAATGAATTGTAATTTTATCATTTTTCCAATTTTTATAATCAGGACATAAATAATAATAAAAAATTATTGACATCCGCAAGGCCTCATTGCGGCAGGAAGGAGTACAGTAGCTTTTCTCTCTCCTCCCCTGTTTTCCCCTGAGCCAGGGGAAAACAGGGGAGGAGAGAGAAAAGCTACTGGACTCCTCCCCGCCGCAATGAGGCGTTGCGGATAGGCACATCCCTACCGCAAGGCCTCCTTGCGGATAGACATATTATTTTTTTTTTCTTGATATTAAAATTTGGAAATTGATAAAATTCCAATTTATTTCTATTGTTAAATATTAAATTCGAGATAAATTAAAGATTTCGTGAAGTGTTTACTAATTTATGTGTTTTTCCTAATATTCGAAAAATTGGAAAAAATTCTAATTTAAACTAGTACAAATGCATGGATTGCATATTAATACCTTACATAGAAAATTAAGATTATAATTAATAAAAATTGTTTCAAATATTACAGAATACAATTGAAACTAATTGCCAGGACAATTTCTTCTATCATGGTTTGCTCCTACCAACCCACATTTTCCGCACTTTTGTTGCTTGGTTGTTGAAGTTGACGTTTCAATACCACTTTTATATCTTGCCGCTTTCTTTCGTCCCTTAGTTTGTGACATTGGAGGATCGAATATCGGATCATGATCCAAATCTTCTTGAGGAAACGACTCGTTCATTTGTTCGATCTTATCTTCTTGTGGAAAAGCAATTTCCACGTGACACCTCTCTCGCTCAATCAAGTTCATCACGTAGTTGAAACGTGGGACGGAACAACTACCAACAGCGCCTAAATTTTGAAATGATTTGCACAATGCACTATACCTTGATGCTTGTGATTCACCAACATTACCAAGAACGGGAGGGGTATAAGGTAGAGGTCCGGCAATTTTGTTGCCATTTTTTGTCCACCTAGACATGATGTAATCATTCGGTATACGTATTTTTTGTTTCATGTCTAGGTAACGGATCATGTGTTTACAAATCATCCCGGAATGTTCAAATTGCATACAAACACATTCAATCTGTCCATCAATATGGGCCGTCAACCGATAGCTTCTTCTACGATCCTCCGGCACGGTAGACTTCTCAACCACGAACATTTTAAATAAATGACATCCACCTTTAGTTTTCGTCACGACATAAGATGTACTTTTTAGAAGCTCCTTTTGAAAACGCCTAAACATCTCTTTCGTGTAAATTTCGGATGCATGAATTTCCAAGGATGATTGCAATACTAGTCTCCTTTCCCTTTCTTCGCTCTCGTAGTCACTTTTAACCTCCCTAAGATATTGTGCCTCCAAAGCCTTTTGGGAATTCTCAATGAATTCTTTCAAACCGGTAGATGCTTGCACATATTCATCAAAAAATGCATTCATTGATTCGCTTCTAGAGGTAGTGGTCATACCGGCGGCAAAATGCGACTTTGTGTAAGCACCAATCCATTGATGTCTAATGCGATACATTTCATTTAACCAAACATGATCCTCAAGTTTGTACTTCTCGACCAATTCCTCCCATCTACCTTCAAATTCCGTGGGAGACAATGACTTGTACACACATGCATTAAAATCTGTTTTGAATTCCGGATATTTGGTGTACAAACTAGATAACTTCTCGGGAAATTTACTACTTATATGCCATGTACAATAAAAGTGATTTGTTTCGGGCATAACCGTGGCAATAGCATTTCCCAAAGCAATATCTTGATCGGTAATTATTGTAGTGGGAGGTTTGTTGTCAACGGCTTCCAACCAAGTTTTTAAAACCCATTGATAAGAAGTCTCGGTCTCATCTCTCATGAGTGCAAATCCAAACAAAATATTTTGGTAATGGTGGTTCACCCCCGTAATAGGTATGAAAGGCATACAATACCTATTCGTTCGATAAGTTGAGTCGAACGTCACCACATCACCAAAATTCTTGTAAGCGTTCATGCATCGAGGATCAACCCACACCAAACCTTTAACACGATTCTCGTTATCCACATCCACTCGATAGAAGAAATGACCGAACGCATTCTCTTGTTGTAACTTTCGTAACAAGACCAAGCCACACTCCGCATCACCGGAATCAAACACTCGGTGCCGAATATCCCGTATGATCTTGATTAGAAAACCCTAAATTTTCAATGCCTCCACATGTCTCACCAAGATATTTCATCACTTTACTCGTCTCGATCCCCGATTTGTTAAACAACTCAATCAATGATCGGGTGATCGGATCGATGTTGCGTGATGTTTGAAAAAATTGTCGCTTATCCGGTGTTACCATGGAATGATTATGTTTCAAATCAACCAAAGTTACCTTCCATTTGTTTACATTAACTAGGTGACATACGTACATTCGAGCACGACAATTCGTTCGTGGATCTACATCCCTAATGCGTCGTTTTCCTTTATCAAGATAATCCGATTCCGGTGCTACTCTTCCACCCTTCTTATAAATAAACAAACGGGATGATGGATCCAACCACACGTAAGTCAATATATGTCTAATCTAGTGATATTCCCAAGTTTTGAAAAAATAATAAGTTTATTTGGGTGGTAAAAGTGGTAGTGAACTATCGATTTGACCAGTATATCTAACTAGTGCTTTGTCCCGGATTGTTGTTTCTATTTTTTAAAAAATACTTATCGACGATACAACCGCACGTAAATCAATATATGTCTAATTTAGTGATATTCCCAATATTTCAAAAAATAATAAATTAATTTGGAAGGTAAAAGTCGTGGTCAACTATCGATTTGACCCGTACTCCTAAATTAGTTAATCTAATGTAAAAATCTCAAAAAATAGAAAATTAGTGAATCTAATGTAAAATTAATCGTATAATTCATGAGTATTAATATTTGAAATTTTATGAATTTAAATTCGAATTTTATCTTATTTTTCTATTTTTAATTTAACTTTCACAAGAATACTGCCGCATTGAAGGGATGCGGACCGTCCTGCCGCATTGAAAGGTTGCGGACCCTTCTGCCGCATTGAAAGGTTGCGGACCCTCTGCCGCATTGAAATGTTGCGGCTATCCTGGTGGCTGGTCCAACCCACGGTGGTTGTGGACCTGAACGCTATATATATATATATATATATATATATATATATATATATATATATATATATATATATATATATATATATTATTTATATTACATACGGGTTTTCGGGTCGGGTTCGAGTTCAGTCGGGTTCGAAATGGGTTTCGAGTTTTCGGGTCGGGTTCGGTACGGTATGGCCAAAACCCAAACCCAAACCCAAACCCAAATATTCGGGTTCGGTAGGATCCAATCGGATCGGTATGGATCGGGTATCCATCGGGTCGGTAAAAATTGCCATCCCTATTTGGTATCATCACATTATAAAGTTATTTTCCTTCCGTCCCCTTTCATATATTATATCCTTATATATAATAAGCGTACCATAATTTTGGTGGATCTACTACCAAAATAATTTCAACAGTTGAATCTAATCTTTTTAAAATAGACGATCAAGATTATATCATTGTAAAAAGAAAATTATAATCTAAAAAGGATGTAATTATAAAAGGTTGCATTAGAAGTGATTTTTAGAAATAAAATTATAATCTAAAAAGGATATAATTAAAGAAGTTTGTATTAGAATTGAATTTTATAAGGAAAATTATAATCTGAAAAGGATATAATTAAAAAATATTGTATTAGAATTGAATTTTACTTTTTTTTTATTAGTATTAAAAAAATTCATGTTTACTATTTGGGCCCAATCTTAAAATCTAGAAATCATATTTTGATGATTTTATAATCCACGCAAATTAAGCTCATAAAACTATCTTTAATTTAGTGATGATTTAATATTTATTATTCAAATGGAAACACTCAGAATCTCAAGAGAAAAAATATAATTACCAATTTTTAATTAATCTTATTCAATGTAGAATTCCTACATTGATCGATAATACTATTCAACGTAGAAAACATAATTACATATGATCTAAATCTTTAACATACATCTTTTCGTATTTCAGTGTAAAAACAATTTTTAGTTTATAACATATTAAAATATAAAATATTTTTTTTATGCAAGATCCAACGGTTTTCATCTATTTATTTTATGATCTAAAGGTTCTCATTTATTTTATCGTACGAAAGACGACTACATATAATCAAAGTTTTGGACAAAATCCTTCTCACACTTATTATTAAAATTGTTTTTGATTGTTAGTAAAACTATCTTCAAATAATAATAAATGTATTTTGATAATCAAAACGAATTATAAGTAGAATTTATAAATCAGATTGAATTTTCAATGTAAAAATCGTTAATTTCTTCTACCTTTTGTTTCTGCATATATTTAATTGGAAAATAATTGTTAAACTATCATTAAATTAAAAATTATTTTATAAATTTCACGTGAAATCAAATTTTAAGAGTTTAAGATAGAGTATAAATATTAAATCGGACGTGTAAAATCTTATATATATCAATTTTTTAACGACAATTTGATATCTAAATTAATAACATATAAAATTATATATATATATATATATATATATATATATATATATGCCTTTGCTCCATACAGAACACTCTTATATAACAAACAACAAAGAACACCTTAGATCTATTAGATCCTTTGGCCCCGCCAGGGGCACCCAATACAAAAAGTTATTATTTTTTTACCCTCTATCAAGCTAGCAAAAAAAAAATAAAAAAAAAACTAAAAAAAAAAATTACTGTTCATGATGACGTCACTGATGACGTCATCATCATGAACAGTAACTTTTTAAATTTTTTTTTTTTTTTTTTGAGGTGATGGATGGATAAAGGGTAAAAAAATAAGAACTTTTTGTATTGGGTGGCCCCGCCAGGGGCTATGGATCTATTAGATATGAGGTGTTTTTTATTGTTTGTTATATAAGGTGTTTGCTATGGAGTCCAACCCTATATATATATATATATATATATAGGCCTTTGCTCCATAAAGAACACTCTTATATAAAGAACAATAAAGAACACTATAAAATCATTTATTCTAATAGATCCATTGGCCCCGCCAGGGGCACCCAATACAAAAAGTTCTTATTTTTTTTGGCTCTATCCATCCAGCAAAAAAAAAAAAAGAATGAACAGTAAAATTTTCAATTTTTTTTTTTTTTGCTGGATGGATAGAGCCTAAAAAAATAAGAACTTTTTGTATTGGGTGGCCCCGCCAGGGGCAATGGATCTATTAGATATGAGGTGTTCTTTGTTGTTCTTTATTTAAAGTGTTCTTTATGGAGTCCAACCCTATATATATATATATATATATATTAAAAAGGGAACCGTGCATCGGGTTATAAGCTAGTATAAATGAGTTGGACATGGTAGTTGAGAAAAATTATAAAGTATTGGAGAAAAGTAAAAAAATTGAGTAAAGTGATGTACCAATCAATATTTTATATTTTATGTAAAAGTGAGTTTAATGGAGGAAATAGTGGATACAGTTACTTTTTAAATTATAAAATTTTACTATTTTGGATAAATTTTGGAATTAAAAAATTAGAGCAAACTTTATTATTATTTTTGTAAATTATTTTTTTAAAAAAGTACTTTTACAAAAAAAATTCGATTTTGGATATTTATGAAAAAAAACCCTTCAATAAACACCAAAAAAAAAATCAAAGTTTGAAAGGCATATGATGTAGCCTATTTGTATTTCGAGGATACAACTCAACTTAAACAAGATTGTAATAGTAAATAGTATATAGACTGTCACAAGGAATCTCAGATTGTATTATCTGTCAGAAGAAAAAGATCAAGGTCAATCTACAGTCTTGAGGAATTACTACATTGAAAGAAGCTCAGTCATCTGATCAAGCCTCAGTGGAGTATTCATTAAGAAGTGGATTCATTTAAAGTGACAGAGATTTCAAGGTGACAGAATCAGTACAGAAGAATTAAAAAGAGAGAGAGAAGAATAGAAAAGGAACCAGATTTTAAAGTCAAAAATAAAGAAAAGCCGTTGAAGTTAGTCGTTCATGAACCAGACCGTGCATCGAGCGTCAGTAGAAATTCGGTGGTACTTCTTTATTACTTTCAATGGTTCGAGAAAAAGAATTTGTGCTATCAATAGATTTATATTAATTCTTATTTAATTAACATATTTATGTAATTTATTTAATTAATAAATTAATTCATTCTGAATTAATTTATTTATTAAATTAATTATCATGTTTATTAACGTTGAATTAATGTATTAATCTAAATTGATTTAATTAAGTAATTAATGAATTAATCATTATTTGTTTAAATGATTAATTGATTAAGTAATTAATTAAATTAAAACAAAAGAAATTTGGGTTATGAATTTGCATGGGCTGAATCCAAAAGAAATGAACTGGGCCGGTTGAAAAGCCATTGGGCTCAAGGCCCAATTGAAGTGCAAGATCTGTTAAAGGTGAGGTACTAAGTTGTAATTTTGTGTGTGAACACAAAATTAAGGAAACAAGTTGTAGTCGACAGAATTAACAAAAGAAAACAAGTTGCAAGTGGTGTGCAGGATGTTGTCGGCCACACTGTCACTCTTCTACCTCGCGCGTACAAGACACGCGCCTGTGACAAGCCGCACAAAAGGCCCGTGTGCAGCACACTCCTCTTCCTGCAAATGTGATTCAGCTTGACAGCATGTTTTATCATTGTTCAATTCAACACAATTCAGTCGAGGCCCGAGTTTTTAATTCCCCAAGACAATTTAAAATTGTCTTGGCGATTATCTTGGTAAGCAAAAGAGATTGTCTTGGCAGTACAAAATCAATTGTCTTGGAAAGCTTGATTGTCTTGGCGATTGTCTTGGCAGTTCAAATTCGATTGTCTTGGGAGTACTGATTGTCTTGCCGATTGTCTTGGCAGTTCAAACAGAGATTGTCTTGGAGATTGTCTTTGATGTACAATCCAATCTCAAATTTAACAGGGACGTTAAACAATTGTTCAACAAAAAGAAATCAGTCAAGGCAAAGACACAGGGGCTATAAATACAAGACAATATCAGTTCAAGAAATAAGAACACACAGCAACTCTCTCTCATCTTAAAAGATATCATTCAAGAGCAATAAATTCCTAGAAAATCAAAAGCTTTGTATTTGTAATATTTAATCCGTTCAAGCTTGATTACTTGTGACTCTTGTACTATTAGCGAGTTTTTACTCCTAATCTATATCTCGATTTTTATTAATAAATTAAGAAAAGTTCATGTCGAATTTTCTAATTTGTTTTTATTAACTTGATATTACTCTGTACTGATTTTGTAACAACCCTCAAGTTTAATATATTGTTATATTTAACTTGAACTTTGTTTCATTTAATTCCGCACAAAATTTGTCTAAAGTAAACTTAAATCATAAGGACAAATTTCGATAAAAGGGTAAAGATTGTATTCAACCCCCCCTTCTACAATCTTATTGGACCTAACAATTGGTATCCGAGCCGTTTGATTGATATACAAATCAAGATCCTATTTTTATTCAATTAAAAATCAAGCTCGAATTTTTAACTCTCTTAAAAATTCATCATGACTTCTAAAGCCATTGTTAAGATACCTATCTTTGACAAAGATAATTATGATATGTGGAAGAATAAGATGGAGTTGTTTCTGGAATGTACAAACGTTAAATATTTGGTTGTTTTGAAAACCGGACCTAAAACTCCTATGGTCTATGAAGATGAAGTTGAAGCTGAGGGTAAAATTGTGATTCCTGCTAAATCTTATGAAAAGGACCCTGCTACCTATACACCTGATGAAAAGGAGGATGCAGGGCTTGATAAAAACCTCAGACTCATTCTAATAGATTCCCTGGATGCTGTGATGTATAGCCATGTGATGAATTGTAAAACTGCCAAACACATGTGGGAAACTATTGAAACCATTAATGAAGGAACCGATGAAGTCAGGGAGAACAGACTTCAAATATTAACCTCTGAGTATGAACACTTCAGAGCTGGCCCTAATGAAGGCATTCAAGAAGTGTTTGAAAGGTATAATAAAATAATCAACAACTTGCAAATCCATGGCAAGAACTATACACAGAAGGAGATTAATCTGAAGTTCTTACTGACTATGCCGACTCACCTGGAACACAGGATAACAGCAATAAGAGAATCTCGTGACTTGAATAAAGTTTCTCTTGAAAAACTCTTCGGTATTTTAAAAACCTATGAGTTGGAACAAGTCCAACAGAAAGAGATTCATGGTAAAGGTAGAGTTGCAAGTTCATCTACAGCATTAGTGGTTGAGGCTCCTAAGGAAGTGGAAGCTAAGGTTGTTCGACCTTACAGCTCAGACAAGGAGCAGACTGAAGTGGAACATGGTCAGACACCAGCTACTCAGGATGGAAGTGAGTTTTACTCATTAGAAGAATTGGATCAGTTGGAGGATGAATCCATGGCACTCATGGTTAGACAGTTTGGCAACTTCAGATTCAGGAGAAATCCTAAGTTCAAGTTCAAGTCTAATAACAGATTCCAGAGAGGAGGTTCCTCATCTTCCAGTAGCAGAGGTAGCTACAAAACTGGAACTGTTGATAGAAGCAAAATTCGTTGTTATAATTGCAATGAACTTGGACACTTTGCCACTGAGTGTCAGAAACCCAAACAAGCCCAGAAGAGAGATTATGTTCCTGAAAAGAAGAAACCTGGAAAAGCCTATGTGGCTGCTGGTAAAAGCTGGGATGACACAGATAGTGAAGATGAAGAATTTGGAAATCTTGCACTAATGGCAAATGGTGACATGCTCACTGATCCTAAACCACAGGTAAAACTTACTGACTCTGAGTTGGTTCGTCAGTTAGGTGGCTCCTTGGCTAATGCACAAAAACACATTGCTAGATTAAATTTGTTAAACACTGAACGTGAAAATGAAGTGTTAGAACTAAAAAAGGTGCATGTTAATCAAGATCAACAAAAAGAGGAAATAGCACGACTTAATAGAAGAGAGAAATCTATTCTAGAAGTAGTGACTAAACAACTTTCTAAAATTGCTGAACTTGAAACCAAGGTTAGTGCTTGCTTTAATTCTGTTAAACTTTCTAAAGAGCATTTCAATAAACAAGCTATAGAACGAACTGTAGGAATAGGGTTTGGTTATAACGAAGCTGTTGGATTGTTAGGCATAAATACCCCTAACCTTGTTAGTGCTAAAGAGAGGGGTATACCACATGTGCTTAAGAAGGTTGAAGATCCACTCTTTAAGAAGTCGATTGCAGAACCTCCAAACTTCACTTCTATCATTATTCAAGAAGAGATGCGTAATGAGGACAGTGCAAATGGCATAGTCCTTGATAATGTTAAATCTGTTAAGAAACCAGTTAAGGTTGTTTATTCAACCAGTTCATCTAAAACTGGGTTAAGTGGTAACAAGTTGAAAAAGAACAATAACATGTCTAACATGCATACCATGCCTATCGTTGATGTTTCTCATAAAGCATGTGGTGTTGTCAATTGTATGTCTTGTGCTTTTAATGTAATGTCTGCTTACTTTAATGGTAATCAAGCATGTGCTGATAAGACTGCTCCTCGACAACATATGAATAGGAATAAAAATGTTAGATCAATGACTGCTAGTCCTCCTCGAGATAGGAGAGAGACATTTGTATCAAAGCCTAAACAAACTTTTGGTAAGGCTGCTTGCAAGGTCAAATATTCAGTCAATGAAACAAATGTTATTGCTACTAAAGAAACATGGATACCCAAGATAAAACAAAAGATTGTCAAATCTATTTATAGGGTTAAATGTTTGTTGGTTAATGGTGAAATTGGTGTCAAGGTTAAAAATGTTGTTTTGCCTGACAAAGGCCAATTCTTTAAGTATTCTGGACCCAATCAGATTTGGGTTCCGAAGAAGGTTTAACCTATTTGTCAATGCAGGGTGTGAAACAGGTTGATCGAGTGACCTGGATCTTGGACAGTGGATGTTCAAGGCATATGACTGGTGACAGAACCCTGCTGACAAATGTGGTGGAGAAGGCTGGCCCAGTAGTTACCTTTGGAGATAACAGCAAAGGTAGAACTGATGGATATGGCAGACTTGAAGCTGGAAATGTTATCATTGATGAAGTCTCTTTTGTGAAAGGACTTGAGCACAATTTGCTCAGTGTTAGTCAATTCTGTGACAAAGGATATGAAGTTTATTTCAACAAGAAGAATTGTCTAATTTCACACAAGAGACATGAAAAGCCACAACTGACAGGAGTTAGAAAAGGCAATCTGTACGTAGCCAATATGAACTCAGGAAGCACTGCAGAAATTACTTGCTTCTACACTAAAGCATCTAATGACGAGAGTTGGCTATGGCACAAGAAACTTTCTCATCTTAATTTCAAAACAATGAATTCTCTAGTTAAAAGAGAATTGGTGAGAGGTTTGCCTTCAATGGAATTCACTCAAGAAGGACTGTGTGATGCATGTCAAAAAGGCAAGCTAAAAAGGGCAAGTCACAGGAGTACTGACACATCTTCAATAACTGAACCATTACAATTACTTCATATGGATTTGTTTGGTCCAGTTAATGTGATGTCTATGTCAAGGAAGAGATATGCTCTAGTGATTGTTGATGATTTTTCAAAATACACATGGGTCCTATTTTTGAATTCTAAAGATGAGACTCCACAACTGGTGATTGATCACATCAAATTAATTGAGCGAGATTCTACATATCCAGTGAGAGCTATAAGATCAGACAATGGAACTGAATTCAAGAATGCAGTTCTAAATGACTTCTGCACTGAGAAGGGTATAACCAGACAATATTCAGCACCAAGAACTCCTCAGCAAAATGGGGTAGTGGAAAGAAAGAATAGAACCTTGATTGAAGCTGCACGTACTATGTTAAGTGAATCAAGACTTCCATTGTACTTTTGGGCTGAAGCTGTCAACACTGCTTGCTATACCCAGAATCGAACTCTAATCAATAAAGATCATATGAAGACACCCTATGAAATTATGGCTGATAAGAAACCATCACTCAAATACTTTCATGTATTTGGTGCAAAATGCTTTGTGCTTAAAGAAGGTGATGATCAAGGTGGTAAATTCGATACCAAAGCATTTGAAGCAATTTTTATTGGTTATTCAATGAGGGCATACAGGGTGTATGTGATTGATGAACAGAAGATGATGGAAAGTATCAACGTAACATTTGATGACACTAAACTCCCTAGTATCCAAACTGAGGATCCATCTGAAAAGCTATCTTTCGATGACATGACAGATACAGATTCAGATGATGACAATGCACCTGAGATTTTTGCTGATGCTAATGACAACAATGATAATAATGATGATGATCAGGGTAATGGTGATGAAAACAATGATAATAATGAAGATACCCCTGACACTCCTGAACAATCATCTAGTCAACCTGGCAACAACTCAGGGGGAGACAATGAAGGGTTAACTGGTCACACACAACATCACAATGAAGAACAAGGCGAATCATCAAGATCTAATCTTCCCAGACAGACTGTTTGGAATAGAGCTCATCCTTTTGAGCTAATCATTGGTGATCCAGATGTTGGTGTGAAAAATAGAAGTGCTACTCAAAATCAATGTAATTATTCAGGGTTTCTATCTGAAATGGAACCTAAGAAAACTGAGGAAGCTCTTTCTGATCCTGATTGGGTGATTGCTATGCAAGATGAACTCAATCAATTCAAACAACAAGAAGTATGGAAGCTGGTACCCAGACCCAGAGATAGGAAAGTGGTTGACACAAGGTGGGTATTCAGAAATAAGCTAGATGAAGATGGTACAGTGACGAGAAATAAAGCAAGACTGGTAGCAAAAGGTTATTCACAAGCTGAAGGCATTGATTATGATGAAACCTACGCTATAGTGGCAAGACTTGAGGCTATCAGAATATTCTTGGCATTCGCAGCATTCTCAAACTTTAAGGTTTATCAAATGGATGTCAAGAGTGCTTTTCTGAATGGTAAGCTAGATGAAGAGGTATATGTAGAACAGCCCCCTGGCTTTGAAGATCCAGAATTCATGGATTATGTCTACTTTCTCTTCAAGGCTATTTATGGTCTTAAGCAAGCACCAAGGAAATGGTATGACACTCTCTCTGAATTTTTACTTGAAAATGGTTTTGTTAGAGGTGTCATAGACAAAACTCTCTTTACAAAGAAACATAAAAATGATACAATATTAGTTCAAATCTATGTGGACGATATAATATTCGGGTCTACTAATGATCTTCTTTGCAAGAAATTTGCTAAGTTAATGCAGGGTAAGTTTGAAATGAGCATGATGGGTGAGCTGAAGTTCTTTCTTGGATTGCAAGTAAGTCAAAGGACAGATGGGATATTTATCTGTCAATCCAAGTATGTCAGAGAGCTCCTCAAGAAATATCAAATGGAGGACTCATCTTCAGCAAGAACACCATCATCAACAGCTGTGAAATTTGGAGCTTGTGAAAATTCTGCTAAGGTAGATATCACAAGCTACAGAGGTATGATAGGTTCATTACTTTACCTTACTGCAAGTAGACCAGATATTATGTATGCTACGTGCTTGTGTGCAAGGTTCCAATCGGATCCTAGAGATGTTCATCTCATTGCTGTAAAACGAATCTTGAGATATCTTAAGGGTACGCCTAACTTAGGCATCTGGTACCCTAAAGATTCTGGTTTTAATCTTATTGGATATACAGATTCAGATTATGCAGGAAGTGTTGTAGACAGAAAAAGCACATCTGGGAGTTGTCAATTCCTAGGTGGCAGGTTGGTTTCCTGGTACAGCAAGAAACAACAAACAGTTTCCAACTCAACAGCTGAAGCTGAATATATAGCTGCTGGAAGCTGTTGTGCACAGATCTTGTGGATTAGGAATCAGCTAAGGGACTATGGCTTTGTACTTGACAGGATTCCTATCTTGTGTGACAATACAAGTGCCATAGCAATCTCCAACAATCCTGTACAGCATACGAGGACAAAGCACATCGATATCAGGTATCATTTTATTAGAGAGCATGTCATGAATGGTACCGTGGAGTTACATTTTGTACCCACGGAAGAACAAACAGCAGATATTTTTACTAAGTCTCTTGACGAATCCACATTCACCAGAATTGTTGGTGAATTGGGTATGTTAAATAGTCCTAGTAATTAAACTAGTTAATATCTGAGGTTTGCTCTTTAATAATTTATAAGTGATTATCCTTGTTAATATTTGTTGATTAAAATCACTTGTATAATTATTTTATCAACTTACCTTGTTACTTGTTAATGTTCAATCCATTGTCATTATCATCTTAATATATTCCTACTTACTTCTTTTCAATATTAAAATAATTCATTTTCCTTAAAAACATTTTTCTCAAATTTTACAAGTTGTAATTTATGAGAAACTTATTTTTCTTGAAAATTATTTATGATGGTTTAATAAGTCATATCTTCTTTTTAAATAATTTTCTATTAGAAAGTTATTTTATTAGAAAATATATAGATTTATTAATTTACCATGAATAAATATGTAAATAGTTAATAGTTTATTAATTGGTTTGTAGTGTTTGTCCTTTTGTTATTAATGTTTGATTTCATAAAAGGGACTACATATGATTGTTTTTATAATTTTTATTCGATTTTATAATTTTAGTGTAAATTATTTTGCTATTTTATAGCTTGTTTTAATAATTAAATTTGCTTCATGTAAATAATCTGGTACATATTCTATTAATACTTGATTTTTAGAATAGTTATATTGGTCCTCATCTCGAACCTCGAGATAAAGTTCGAGATAGATCTTATCTCGAAAATTTTGAAGATAAAAACTAGGCATACTGGTAACTCGAACTCGAATCCTAAGTCGAACTTCGAGATAAAGTTCGAGATAGTCAGTTTCGAGTTAAAGTTCGAGATAGTCACTAACTCGAAAATTTAAGTCGAATTTCGAGATGAAGTTCGAGATAGTCACTAACTCGAAAATCTAAGTCGAGTTTCGAGTTGAAGTTCGAGATAGTCACTAACTCGAAAATCTAAGTCGAGTTTCGAGTTGAAGTTCGAGATAGTGAGTTTCGAGTTGAAGTTCGAGATAGTCACTAACTCGAAAATCTAAGTCGAGTTTCGAGTTGAAGTTCGAGATAGTCACTAACTCACTAACTCGAAAATCTTCCCAGACTTAGAATTTTCAAAACTTCACTCTGAAAGCTCAAATCGATATCGGACCTAACAATTGTAAATATTTTTTTGTAAATTATTTTCTTTTATTTCTAATATTCTGTAAATATTATTAATACATTTATTTTTGAATAATAAAAAAATAATAATAATAATAATAATAATAATAATAATCGTATTTTTCTTTTCTTTTTAGTTTTTATTTAAGATTATTCTTATGTATATTATTTCTTATTTTTGTATATTATTTTTCATGTGTTTATAAATAGTTTGTATAGTTTTTCAGTTTAGTCACTATACTTTCAAAACTTACAAACAGGTCCCTGTACTTGGTTCTTTTGAACTTCTTCTGTTTAACACACACATATCATGCTGTTTTAACTTCTAATCTTTGTTGTATTGTTGTTATTAACAGAATTTCGTATATAGGAACATTGTTGGTATCAAAATGGTATATGTCAATTCAATTGTTTAGGAATTAACGTTTGATTTTCAGATTCTAACAATTGGAAGACAAGACCTAACAAGTGTTAACAAGTGGTAATAGTTGGTATCTAACATACAGGATCTAAAACATGATAAAATAGTTTTGTTTGTATTGGTTTAAACATTAACATTCATTAATTTGATTAATATTTATTGTTAATTGGATTTTTGTTTATGTTTTTGTTTAGTAAAACCGGCTCAAGATCTATTTAACTTCCTAACTCAAAATCTCTTTCTATAGTTGTGATTGCTTACATTGTAAATCTTTTGAAATCACAACTGTATATCATTCTATCTCTATTACTCATATTCTGTGATGCAGGTTCATCTAAATGGAGTTTTGTTTTCTCACATGATTAGTCATGAGGTTGTAAACCCAACAACTTTTATCCCAGACTACAGTCAAACTCAAACACATTCTGACTTACCCCCGAAAAGGAAGTTACCTATCAGACTAAAGGTCACCAGGTAGTAACTGCACCTGATGCAGCAAATAAGGATGTGTGGGATATTCAGTTGGAGAGTCACTATCTTATACACTAACCAAAATATTTCATATGCACAAAGTGAGATTGCACACACTAAGGATGAATTGACGGAAACCTGTAATCCAACCATTTTACGGTTAGGATTATAAGTTAAAGGTTCATTAATGAACCAAGAGTCTTCACAGACCTCGAGAGAAGGTATTGATCTCAAATGCAAAATTCAACAAGATCATTATCTAACTCCCCAGAGGGAACATCTCTGGATCCTGCGGGTAACGGGTCCGACATAGGTGCGGATCGGCAACTTGTGAACTATGATTCAGATTTACCTGATGAGTTTAACATGGTAATGTCTTCACAGGCATCCGAAGGAAACTTGATCTCAATGCTAATTTATAGATCATTGTCTACCTTCTCAGAATTCAAATCTGAAAACCCTAAAAAGGGAAAATTAGCAACTTGTAGATTATGACTCAGATTCGTCTGACGAGTCTAACGAGGATTTGGGATTTGTGAACTCCCATTGCACCACCACTGACCTCTCTTGAAGGGGCTAAGGTGATTTTTCCTTGCAGGTACATTAATGGATGTTGGAGCTATGAGTGATATGAGTGATACACTAGTGAGCAAGAGTGTAAACACAGAGAGAAGCGAGACACTCAACACAAATGAGTGGAGAGAAGAGTGAAACACTTGTGAGGTACACTAAACACTATCACACACTCACAGTGAGGAAGAAAATGAAACTTCATTTCTAACAAAGAACTCTATAATTGGTACAACTACTTTGTCAACTAGTTGATTGGAGGATTCCTCAACTAAGGGGGAGAAGTAAAGGGGTACAAGAAAAAGGAGATTAAGTTAGAAAGGGGGAGCATTTACCAGACTGTGCTTTGGAGGAGAAGCAAGTCAAGTTACTAAGGGGGAGCCTTAGATGGAGAAGTAAGGGGAGATTTATTTGAGAAGAAAGGGGAGATATAAGGAGAAGATTACATCACAATACTATTCTATTAGTCTTTCAATGTACTAAGTATAAAGGCTAACTAGAGGAGTATTAGATTTCCTAGAAGTTATAGAAATGGTATTGATTCACCATTGTCTACATAGTAGGAACAGTTGTTTTTCTTAAGTGAGAAAAGCTGTGTCAGAGAAGGGAAGTGATTGTAAATCAAGAACTGCTGATAATCACAAATGTAAGATGAGAAGGATTATCAGGCAGAAATTTGAAGAATCAGAAATGAAGATGAGTTATCTATTGAAGATCAGTTCAGTGCTAGAGGAACAATCATCTATCATTTCATCAACTGAGGATTCTGGAATTGTTAAATTCAAACCAGAGAAATTTTTTAATGTACTATTTGCTAAGCTCTTAAATGCTTAATCTTTTTCTTGTTTAAGTGAGTTAGTTGAGTTATCCTCTAGGTATTTGCTTGTTATTGTCTAACAAACAAATAGGGGGAGATTGAAAGGCATATGATGTAGCCTATTTGTATTTCGAGGATACAACTCAACTTAAACAAGATTGTAATAGTAAATAGTATATAGACTGTCACAAGGAATCTCAGATTGTATTATCTGTCAGAAGAAAAAGATCAAGGTCAATCTACAGTCTTGAGGAATTACTACATTGAAAGAAGCTCAGTCATCTGATCAAGCCTCAGTGGAGTATTCGTTAAGAAGTGGATTCATTTAAAGTGACAGAGATTTCAAGGTGACAGAATCAGTACAGAAGAATTAAAAAGAGAGAGAGAAGAATAGAAAAGGAACCAGATTTTAAAGTCAAAAATAAAGAAAAGCCGTTGAAGTTAGTCGTTCATGAACCAGACCGTGCATCGAGCGTCAGCAGAAATTCGGTGGTACTTCTTTATTACTTTCAATGGTTCGAGAAAAAGAATTTGTGCTATCAATAGATTTATATTAATTCTTATTTAATTAACATATTTATGTAATTTATTTAATTAATAAATTAATTCATTCTGAATTAATTTATTTATTAAATTAATTATCATGTTTATTAACGTTGAATTAATGTATTAATCTAAATTGATTTAATTAAGTAATTAATGAATTAATCATTATTTGTTTAAATGATTAATTGATTAAGTAATTAATTAAATTAAAACAAAAGAAATTTGGGTTATGAATTTGCATGGGCTGAATCCAAAAGAAATGAACTGGGCCGGTTGAAAAGCCATTGGGCTCAAGGCCCAATTGAAGTGCAAGATCTGTTAAAGGTGAGGTACTAAGTTGTAATTTTGTGTGTGAACACAAAATTAAGGAAACAAGTTGTAGTCGACAGAATTAACAAAAGAAAACAAGTTGCAAGTGGTGTGCAGGATGTTGTCGGCCACACTGTCACTCTTCTACCTCGCGCGTACAAGACACGCGCCTGTGACAAGCCGCACAAAAGGCCCGCGTGCAGCACACTCCTCTTCCTGCAAATGTGATTCAGCTTGACAGCATGTTTTATCATTGTTCAATTCAACACAATTCAGTCGAGGCCCGAGTTTTTAATTCCCCAAGACAATTTAAAATTGTCTTGGCGATTGTCTTGGTAAGCAAAAGAGATTGTCTTGGCAGTACAAAATCAATTGTCTTGGAAAGCTTGATTGTCTTGGCGATTGTCTTGGCAGTTCAAATTCGATTGTCTTGGGAGTACTGATTGTCTTGCCGATTGTCTTGGCAGTTCAAACAGAGATTGTCTTGGAGATTGTCTTTGATGTACAATCCAATCTCAAATTTAACAGGGACGTTAAACAATTGTTCAACAAAAAGAAATCAGTCAAGGAAAAGACACAGGGGCTATAAATACAAGACAATATCAGTTCAAGAAATAAGAACACACAGCAACTCTCTCTCATCTTAAAAGATATCATTCAAGAGCAATAAATTCCTAGAAAATCAAAAGCTTTGTATTTGTAATATTTAATCCGTTCAAGCTTGATTACTTGTGACTCTTGTACTATTAGCGAGTTTTTACTCCTAATCTATATCTCGATTTTTATTAACAAATTAAGAAAAGTTCATGTCGAATTTTCTAATTTGTTTTTATTAACTTGATATTACTCTGTACTGATTTTGTAACAACCCTCAAGTTTAATATATTGTTATATTTAACTTGAACTTTGTTTCATTTAATTCCGCACAAAATTTGTCTAAAGTAAACTTAAATCATAAGGACAAATTTCGATAAAAGGGTAAAGATTGTATTCAACCCCCCCTTCTACAATCTTATTGGACCTAACAAAGTTTCATCATATTTGTGAATGTTCACAAGTTTTTACACACTACCTTATTCAACATTTGTTTTCCATATGTTGGACCTTAGACTGTTCATTCCCTCAAAAAAAAAATTTTCTAGATATTGTTTTTAAGTACTAAATATTTGATACAAGAAATTTATATTTAACTAATAATATTTTATGTTAATTATTTAGCGATAAACATTTTGATAATTCATTGTCTTTGAATAAAATGTAAAATAGAATTTACTTTTTAGTTGTTTTTATAAAAGTATAAATACTTGTTTAAATTAAATTTTTTGAAAAGGAGAACAATATTAGGGTACAAACCAAATTAAACTACAAATCCACAAAACAAACCAATTAAGCCCAAATAATTTGAGCAATGCTAGGTTCCCCAAAAAATTTTCCCAAATGATGAGGTGATTGATTGGATGATTGGATGGTTGGTGTGAATACAGGAGGTCCATTTATATTAATGAGAGGTGAGCCAATTAAAACTTAACACATGGCGTTTGGGGAAAGATTTGGGTTTTTTTTTTGAGATACTTAGTATTTTCCTAAATGTAATGGCCCAGCCCAAAACCAACAGTCTGAACCCGTTGATTTAAATTAAAAAAAATACACACGGTAGCCAGTACACTAATACTTTCATTAATTTCTTCCCCCGTCTTTGACCCCTCTCTCTCCTTTTCTGGACACATCATCGGGTTTCTTCTCTTTCTCCCTACCATTCTACATTTCTACCAACCATACTACCCCTCCCCCACCAGACCCGACCCCACCCACCTTTTAACCCCCGTACCAACCCCTGTAATCTATCGTCTCCCTGATTTACCAGTCCAGAATACATAAATCACTAAAATCTATTACAGAAATCAACCGTTTATACTACGAAAATCACTAATTTATACGCTGGAAATCATTGGTTATTACCAGTTCATCAGAATATCTAAACTTATAATACATCGCGATTTGACGATGAAGATGGTGCCCCTGCGGGGCCAGAGGTCAGAATGGAAGAGGAGATCGATTAGAAATCTCGTCGGAGCCAGATCTTTAAAAATCGAGCTCGCCGGAAAATTTAAGCTCACCGGAGAAGATGATTGGAGCTGTAGTGGTGGTGGTATGGTGGCATCTGTGGTGGTTGTGTGATGGGTGGCAGCAGTGGCGGTGTGATGGGTGGTAGTAGTGGCGGTGGTGGTGGGTGGGTGGCAGCGGTGGGGGTGGTGTGGTGGGTGGAAGATGCGACGGTGGTGTGGTGGGTGGGAGCGGAGGTGGTGGGGTTGCTGATGGAGATGGCAGGGGGCAGGGGTCAGGGGTGGGTTTTATTTTTGTAATTTTGGTTTTTTATATTTTTAAATTTAAATATAAAAATAGTGAATTTGATTGTACAAAACAGTAATGGTTGGTAGTTCTCATTTTAAGATTGGTTTGTATTTGATCATTTGCTTATATATATATATATATATATATATATATATATATATTAATACTGTACTATTATCATTTTTTTATCAAATCGCAGCGCCGTTCTTTGAGCTGAAATGAGGAAGAACCCTAGATTTCCGGTAATGATGAGTTCACGGTCAGCAAAAATAATCGGAGGCAACTGAGATTTACTGGGTATAATCTTTCCCCATCTTCCCGTCAGATCACTTACCCGAAAATGGCTTGCTCTTATCTTCCATCCCCAATTCAAAAAGGAAACTCTAAATAAATGAGAGGGACAGAGGGAGGAGTATGTGTTAACGGAATGAATCAGGTCTTAAATTTTGATATTTAGTTTAGAAACTGGTCAATGGAAAATACCAATGTTACTATATATGTATGATACAAGCTGCAATATGCTATTAGAGTATTGCCATGGTGCAATTGATTGGATTAAATGGGATATTGGAAGCTCTCTCTCTCTCTTTCTATCATTTGGATATTGATACTGAGTTCTTGACCGAAGTCTCTATGCCTCCAACAACTAGTAGTTCAAACTTTCACCATTTTGGAGCATCTTATGAACACTTGTACCCTTTATGTCCGGGATCTGATCAAGCCCGGCCCATGGCGAGAAGGGCGATTGCCCTGGACCCAAATGTTTTAATGGTCCCAAAATTTTACCGATCTTCATAGTAGTAATAGTATACATCGATATTTCATGTGAAAATAAAATAAATTATGAGTCGTGTGTTATTTTGTGTTGTTTTAGTGATTACCAATCTCATAAATATGGGTCCTTTACAAAATAATGACTCCCTTTCAAGTTTTCAAATTGATGAGATCCATTCTCTTAAAAGACAAAAACAATGTAGTTACTTTTTGCTTTCTTATTTTATCTTATCTTGATTACAATAATATTTATTTAGAAAATTGGCCCTCAGGATGACCTTAGATGTTTCCCAAGGTTATGTCAATTTCTAATATCAGTTTCTAATACGAATTTTGGATGACATTTTGGTAAATGTTTTATCTCCCTTCCTTAAATTACATAAATATCATTGTACATGTATTGAAAAAATTCTTAGCCTCAATGAGATCATCCTTACGTACATAAAACTCATATTTTCACTTGAATTATTATTGTTTATGTTTAGGAAGAAAACAAATGAGGGCATGCTTTTAGAGGAAGGCCCCATAGGATCTTATGCTACAACATATATTATTTAACACTCCTCCTCAATTGTATGATATGTTTCCCAACGATTGAACGACGGATAATGAAGTCATTGATAAGTGGAGTTTATATCCACTTGGAGCGTTCCATATCAAGTTAAATTGATTGTCTTGGACTCAAGTTTCTTGTAGTTTTGATGAGTTTTGTGTAGTTGTGCAGGTTTGCAAGAATGTTGATTATGGTTGATGCTTCTGTCATTTTTGGAGGTTAAATTTATTAAAATTCGGATTTTCCGGGAAGGTTGCGCAGTCTACACTGTTTTGGCCATATCTGGAGTTCTAAAAGTCCGTTTTCAGCGATCTTACTGTCCACGCGAAGCTTGGGAGATTTTCTACAACATGGAACAGGTGTTCCACAAGCAGATTGCGTGTGGTGGGCGCAGGCAGCACGACAAGCAGACTGATGGGAGCAGGGAAATTACTGTTTTGCCCTTTTCAAGTTCTAATTGTATTTTGGGCAGTTTTTAGTACCTTAATTGAATTCTAATTGTAACAGAAGGTAATTTCTTGCTGGGCAAGAAATCTAGAGCCTATTTAAACACATCTTAGCATTGTAATTCGTATCGCTTTATTATTGTATCATAGCTTAGATCTGCAAATGAGAAAAAGAGAAGGATTCAACGCTCGTGACAAGCAACGGATCTAGATCTACATCATCTTTTGTGTTATTCTGGATTCTAGAATTTTTTTCTCAACTCTTTGTTTTATTAATATAATTACTTCTTTTATTCATATCTTGTTTATTATCATGTTTTCATCAAATCCCATGACGATGAACGGTTCAATTATGAGCTAATCGTTGTCATGGGATTCTAACGGAGTTATTTATGGAGCTTTAGTATCTTGATGCTTTAAAGATCTGTGTGTGATGTATATCTGATATCCTCGTATGGTTATGCTTAATTGTTAGATGCGTAGCTAACATCTAATCTGTTAATCTCTTGTGAAGTGAAAGTGGATCTTGAGATTTAGAACTTGCCATGCTAGCATAGGTTCATAATTGTTTATCAATATGATTCGCGATGTGAGATGAAAATACTTATACTGCCCTGTGTGATCTTAATGGATAACTTGCTCTTCAACCGTTATGTTTTCAAATTCTATAGACATATAGGGTCTAAGCATAATTGGTGTCTATTCATCTTCTATCTCTTTTGTGGATGTATGTTTAGTTTGGTATTCGTATACTGAGAAGTAGCGTGTACTTATTTCGTGTTATCCGATCAAATATCATAACCATTGCATATAGTGATTAAAGGCGTCAGATCTATGCGAAGTATTTAATGAAGTTAGGATCCCATGTTTACTCTTGTAAAAGTAATTCGATTTTAATTTTCATTAGATAATTAATTCTTAGATTGTTTATTTGTTTTATTTAGTTAATTTTAGTTAATTAAAACTCAAATTTGTTAATTGTCTTAGCAGTCAATAATAATCATACATAGTTGCATAGGTACATCTACTGAATTAAAACCATAACCAGATCTCTGTGGGAACGAACTTGACTTATTCATATATTACTTGTGATCACGTATCCATCATCTTATATATATACACACCTATACATACAAATCCAATTCCTCTTCTATTTAATTAAATCTCTAAAAATTCAATTCTAAAGAGAAATTAATTGCAAGATCACCTCTCCAATTCGTAGTTGATTTATCTCTTCTAAAATCTTATTTTTATTACGAATTTTTGTTCTTGTAAATTGGGGATTTTGTATTATTCTTGGTATTTGGGCTATTTTTGGTGTGATATTGCTTGGTAATTATTGGTTGAGCTTCTTGTGAGTTGGGTATTGATTCTTATGGCTCCTAAGCGTGGGAGAGGTGATGCTAGTGTTGTGAAATTTTCGTCCCCGTTGAATTTAATCGGTTGTTGTTGAGGCCAATTGCTACAGAAAGGGGATTTTTGGCCGAACAAGCATGTTGAGTTGCGATGGGGAAGGATATGTAAGGCGCCTTGTAGGTATGTTTTCTATTATCCCTTGTATTTACTTCCATTCAATGCGGACATTGAATATTTTAAGTTTGGGGGTGGTTTGGGGGATTAGTAGTTGTTGTATTATGTGTTCATGTAGGATTTCATGCTTTGCATATTAGTAGTAGTAAATTATGCATATATGTTCGTGTTATCTATGTTTGTTTCATATAGGACTTTCTGTTTTTATGTCCGTATATCATGTGAGTTCATAATAGTTTGCATTTGCATCCATGCTTGATAGGAATTTTGTGTTGTTGATGCTTTTGATTGAGAAGTTATATTCTTTGTTCTTGTGCACACACATACTCTAGTAAGTTGAAGCTAGTAGACTTATTGAATGTTGTAAGTGATTAGAAGGACATGAATATGTGCAAGATGATTTAGTTTGCATGCTTTGAATACAAGTAGGTGCATTAGAGAGATTTTTGCTTGGGATTGAGTATGTTTTTCCACCAAGTGAGCTTTTGAGCCATATTGCATATTTGTTGCAATTTATTCGTTTGCTTGAGTGTCCACGGATTGTTTGCATTGCTAGCAGTTGTTTGAGGTCTTTCTTGAAACGCATGACATTATTTGACGATTAAAATGATAAAGGCATTTAGGAATAACCGCATATTTTCCCATATTACCACACCATCTTTACATGATCAATTAGTTAACCCGTTGAGTTTAATCCTATTTTTCGGTGACATACCACATTACTTGCCTAGACCTTTTCTTGTATTGGCCTTACATTAATTTGAACCCACATTGTCAAAGGCTAGTAGAGTGCTTAAGGGAGTAATAAGGTGTGCCAGGAGGGGTTTATTGTTGGTCTTACTTTTGGGGGAAATATTGAAAAGTGGGTTTGGTTGTTTACTTGATAGTCGGCATATGTAATAAATTCATGGGATCATTGTTATTGTTATATTATTGTTTGTGTTATATTTAGCTCTCGAAAAGAAAAATAAAGAGAGAAAAAAAGAAAAAAAAGAAAAAAAAGAGAAAAAAGAAAAGAGAAAAAGGCAATTTGGCTGGCTATCTTTTTTGTTTTTGGCACTTAGATGGCTGAGAATAATTTTTGACATTATGTCTGGCTGTAATAAAATTTTTAAGCACTTGAGGGGCTCCCGTCAAGCACCGTTAGAATATAACCCCAAAACTTGAAATTGGCAGGGGTACTTCTGGTATTTCTGGTATTTACATGAAAATAACTTATTGATTTAAATGAAAATAAGCTTGAAGGCGTGGTTCCTGATTCCTTGGACTCTCTTGCCAGGCTTAATGTTTTAGATCTTTCAAGGAACAGATTGTCAGGTAGCATTCCAGACAATCTCGGGAAGCTTGCATCCTTGAACAAACTTGTGTTGAGCGGAAACTACATAACTGGTTTGATTCCCAAGTCACTAGGACTCTACAAGGATTTGCAGCTTTTGGATGTGAGCATCAATAAGCTTATAGGCTCAATACCAGATGAAATTGGTCACTTGCAAGCATTAGATTTTATGTGTAATTTGAGCTAGAATTCTTTGACAGGACAAATTCCAGATAGCTTCTACAATCTTTTAAAGCTTGCAAACTTGAATCTCTCACATAACATGTTAATAGGAAGCTTGAGAACACTCGGGAACCTAGACACTCTTGCTTCTCTAAATGTGTCCTATAATGATTTTTCAGTGTAACATCCCACATCGATTAGAATAAGAGTGTTTGGGGCCTTTATAGATACAAGTTGATAACTAATGTATACCAATTTGCTAGCATTTTTGGACTGACCTGTGGTGGGTTGTTGGGTCCGGTATGCATTCGGTTATGGGCTTGGATGTTATAAATGGTATCAGAGCTCTGCCCGGGTTTAGTAAGTTTGTGTGTGGGCTCGACGAGGACGTCGACCCTATAAGAAGGGGTGTTTGTAACATCCCACATCGATTAGAATAAGAGTGTTTGGGGCCTTTATAGATACAAGTTGATAACCAATGTATACCAATTTGATAGCATTTTTGGACTGACCTGTGGTGGGTTGTTGGGTCCGGTATGCATTCGGTTATGGGCTTGGATGTTATATTCAGGCACCCTTCCTGACACCAAGTTCTTCCACGATCTCCCTGAAACTGTATTCCTCGCCAACCAAAGACTCTGCACTAACATAAATAATTGTCATGTTAGCGAAATACACCACACCGGGAAGTGCATTAAAACTACAACTGTCATCATTTTACTCAGTGTACTTATTGGTATGACAATTTTTACTATTGTAATAATATTATTTATCAGAGCTCATGGTGCCAAAATGGATGATGAAGAAAGTGGGCTGGAGTGGAATCTTACCCCATACCAAAAGCTAAGCTTCAGTGTGAATGACATCGTAGGAAAGCTATCGGACTCCAATATTGTGGGAAAGGGTAGTTCAGGAATTGTTTATCGAGTCGAGACTCCGACGCAACAGTACGTTGCAGTAAAAAGATTGTGGCCAACAAAGAATGGCGAGCTCCCACAGAGAGACTTGTTTTCTGCAGAAGTTACAACATTGGGATCAATTAGGCACAAAAACATAGTGAGACTTCTGGGAAGTTCTAGCAATGGAAAAAGTAAAATGCTATTATTTGATTACATTAGCAACGGAAGTTTAGCAAGGTTGCTCCATGACAGCAAATTACCCTTAGATTGGGATGCAAGGTATCAAATCATACTAGGAGCTGCTCATGGTCTAGCTTACCTTCACCATGATTGTTTTCCTCCTATCGCCAAGTAATCGCCAAACTAAGTCGCCAGTTGAAGTTAGAGAGAATTTGGGATTTTGGGGGAAAAATTAAGGAAATTATATAAGCTCAATCCTTGAAAAGTCAAATTTACCCCTGCTATTTAGACGGCGTTACTATCGTTTTAACGGGAGCCCCTCAAGTGCTTAAAAATTTTATTATAGCCAGACATAATATCAAAAATTATTCTCAGCCATCCATGTGCCAAAAACAAAAAAGAAGCCACCCAAATTGCCTTTTTCTCAAAAGAAAAAAATATATATTATGAGAGCATGTTTGTGTTTGTTGTGATCCTATTTTAGTCGACTAGTCGAGTGTTTGTTTTAGTAAAAATTACGTGGGGGGAAAAATAGGGTGTTGTGTATGATTTATTTAGGTACTTACTGGCTTTTGACACTTCACCTGATTCGGCTTATTTGACATACCTTGTCCCTAGCCCCGTTACAACCCAAATAAAGACCTTTTGATTATCGTCATTGATGTATGTTGTGTTAAGAGTTAGATTGATACCAAATGTCAAGCATGCTTATGATTTTGTTGGAATTGAGTGATACACTTACCCTTGTTCTTGAGTGAATATTCTTTTGTGAGTGGATTGTGAGTGTTTGCTTGTTTTTGCGTATGAGATCCCGAGTTTTGTCTCAAAGATGTACTCTTGTAGGCTTAGCATGATTACTAACTTATTCTTACACTTGACATGGACTTGTGAGAACTTATGCATGTTCATTGAGTAGACTATGTGAATACTTGCACTTTCGACACGAAGACATTGCGTTATTACTTTGATTCTTAAGTTGATATGGCATGAGAGGATTTGAAGGTATGGTAGGATATTAGTACTAGATCTTTGCATTTTCATTTATAAGTTGCATTCATGCATTGCATTGCATTGGATTTTGTGGGTACATTCGCTATAGGCCCTCACGAGACCTTACTCGTCCACTAGGGCTGTCTAGGGGTTTAAAAGGCTTGTTGCATATGCCAAATGCAACCGTTATCACCTACGGAAGTGGTACTAGTTAGTTAGTTAGTTGTAATTGTTTATGCTTGAGGACAAGCATCGGTTTAAGTTTGGGGGTGTGAGAAGTGGAGTTTATATCCACTTGGAGCGTTCAATATCGGCTTAAATTGATTGTCTTGGACTCAAATTTCTTGTAGTTTTGATGAGTTTTGTGTAGTTGTGCAGGTTTGCAACAATGTTGATTATGGTTGATGCTTCTGTCGTTTTTGGAGGTTAAATTTATTAAAATTCGGATTTTCCGGGAATGTTTCGCAGTCTACACTGTTTTGGCCATATCTGGAGTTCTAGAAGTCCGTTTTCAACGATCTTACTGTCCACACGAAGCTTGGGAGATTTTATACAACATGGAATAAGTGTTGCACGAGCAGATTTCGTGTGGTGGGCGCAGGCAGCACGACAAGCATATTGATGGGAGCAGGGAAATTACTATTTTACTCTTTTCAAGTTCTAATTGTATTTTGGGCAGTTTTTAGTACCTTAATTGAATTCTAATTGTAATAGAAGGTAATTTCTTGCTGGGCAAGAAATCTAGAGCCTATTTAAACACATCTTAGCATTGTAATTGGTATCGCTTTATTATTGTATCATAGCTTAGATCTGCAAAGGAGAAAAGTAGAGAAGGATTCAACGCTCGTGACAAGCAACGGATCTAGATCTACTTCATCTTTTGTGTTATTCTGGATTCTAGATTTTGTTTTCTCAACTCTTTGTTTTATTATTATAATTACTTCTTTTATTCATATCTTGTTTATTATCATGTTTTCATCAAATCCCATGACGATGAACGGTTCAATTATGAGCTAATCGTTGTCATGGGATTCTAACGGAGTTATTTATGGAGCTTTAGTATCTTGATGCTTTAAAGATCTGTGTGTGATGTATATCTGATATCCTCGTATGGTTATGCTTAATTGTTAGATCCGTAGCTAACATCTAATCTGTTAATCTCTTGTGAAGTGAAAGTGGATCTTGAGATTTAGAACTTGCCATGCTAGCATATAGGTTCATAATTGTTTATCAATATGATTCGCGATGTGAGATGAAAATACTTATACTGCCCTGTGTGATCTTAATGGATAACTTGCTCTTCAACCGTTATGTTTTCAAATTCTATAGACATATAGGGTCTAAGCATAATTGGTGTCTATTCATCTTCTATCTCTTTTGTGGATGTATGTTTAGTTTGGTATTCGTATACTGAAAAGTAGCGTGTACTTATTTCGTGTTATCCGATCAGATATCATAACCATTGCATATAGTGATTAAAGGCGTCAGATATAAGCGAAGTATTTAATGAAGTTAGGATCCCATGTTTACTCTTGTAAAAGTAATTCGATTTTAATTTTCATTAGATAATTAATTCTTAGATTGTTTATTTGTTTTATTTAGTTAAGTTTAGTTAATTAAAACTCAAATTTGTTAATTGTCTTAGCAGTGAATAATAATCATACATTGTTGCATATGTACATCTATTGAATTAAAACCATAACCAGATCTCTGTGGGGAACGAACTTGACTTATTCATATATTACTTGTGACCACGCACGCTTGCGTGATTTAGTGCAAACAGTCATGAATAAGACGGACAACAAATAATGAATTAATAAATGGGGTAGGGGAACTCGAACCTCAGACCCTTCCTAAACCGAACTCTGATACCATGTATAGTAAAGTAATCAGCTCATCTAAAATTTTAAGGTGTTAGAAGAAGGTTCCAACATGATCTTATTCTACACCTTTTTCCCCACAACTAAATCAATTAATTTAGTTCCTCTCCCTAAATTTGGAGGTAGGACTTCTTCTTTTTCAGATTTGTATGAAAATTGATTTTATTCTTACCCCAAATTTCGGAGAATCATGATCGTACAGTCTTGTTTGGTTCTTTATAAATCTAAGTATCACTATTAAAAGAATTATTGCATTTATAACTTGGCTACAAAGCAATCGGAGTTACTACATTTGTCGAATTTAGATGCTAATGAAAGGATTATAATTAGTTGTGGACATTTAGATGCTAATGAAAGGATTATAATTAGTTATGGATTAGCATTTGATCCTTTGGCATCACCCTATTACAATGTTGCTTGTTTCAAAGAAGTAAGACATAGGGAGTATCTGATATTTAGTTCTGAAACTGGTGAATGGAAAAATATCAGTGTTATGGATTATAAATATTGGCCAGAGGAAGATGCTAAAGGAGTTTATTGGAACGGTGGAGTTAACTGGATTTCATATCATAGTAGAAGCAATTATCGCTTTCATTGTTTCTGTTTTGATGTTGAAGATGAGAACTTCAAACAGGTCAAGATGCCTGATTCATTCGCTTTTCCTGAAGATAATGTTTTACCCCAATGGTATTTTGGAGAATTAATTAGTGGGCACCTGCACTTTATTTGTGTTCCACACGTGGCTGCAAAAAAATTTAAGGTTTCGGTATGGGACCGGTCTACTTTAGAGTGGTATAGCAAGTATCGGGTTAACATTAACCATTTGAGGTTTGCTTTGAAGCAGTTTATCAAGTTTCGGGTTAACATTAATCAAATGGTATCCCCGTTCCAAGAGGTTGTTGTGGAGGGGTCACAAAACAAGCCTAAATTTTCATTTTCTATGTTGACTGTTTTGAGGGGACAAAATGAAGAAGATTCAGCTATCATCATATCTAGTGCTGGCAAAGTTTTTTCTTATAATTTTATGAGTAAGAAGGTCGTTGTGCTATCTGATTTTCCATTAGCTCTTCTCTGTAATTCCATGAGCCAGGAGGTCGAGGTTGTTGGGTTTCAACCCAAAAGGATGTTATGGGCTTGGGTGGTTCAACATATATATGGGAAAGATAATAATTGTATGTGTAGACAATTATTATATATGCTATGTCTTGATCACTAAGTTGGGTAATTATGTGCCAAGAATTGGAAGACTTGTATAACAAGTATGGTAAGACTTGTAGAACAAGTATGGTAAGTCTTGGTGGCTAAATTTTGGGTGGCTATATATACATAGTCATATTGTATTTGTTTGATGAGGTGAATACTTAAGAGATGTAGCCTAAGGTAATTGTTTGGGAGATACTTGAGCATTATTGGCTCAAGTATCGGGTTGGGACACCGTTAAGGTATTATTGTTTTGATGTATTATTGATAATTGATTGGATTAATAATACAAGTTTGGGACATGGGTGTTTCCACGTCAAATATTGTATCTGTTCTTGTTTTGCATTTACTTATTGTTGATAGAAGTATTAGTGATACTTGAATAATGTGTGACCGGGCTTTGATGGATCATGTCAACTAATCGATTGGTTGTGCGTCTGCGCTCTGTATTGGTGTTTGTGAATCTCGGATTGTGTAAGTCCCCTAACCTAACAAGTGGTATCAGAGCCAAGGTTCAGGTTCGTGATGTTTGAGGTTGAGGGAAAGTTCGAGGTTCAATTCGTATGGCAGAGTACAATGAAGGATTTGCTGACAAGGAGATTGCAACTAAAGCGGGTAGAGACAAAGTTACGTGCGGTTTGGCGGTTGGCTTGCACCGTGGATCAATCTTATGTTCGGACTCAAGATGGAAGAGATCATCGCAATTGTTTCAATGGCTTTATCAACTAGGTGAACTATTTGGATTACTAGTGATTTTCTTCAGGAGACCGAAGGATTGTGAAAGTAAGGATCGGGTCTCTCAACATGTGGAAGAGCACTCGTGGTGGTTGATGCACATAATTTTGTAGATTGGATACATCGTTATGGTGAAGAACTGTGGTAGGTTTGGAGGGTCACTATACGGGTTTAGCGATACTCAAAGATTGGAAGATCAAGATGAGGTTCTTGTTCGAGGGGAGGCATTGGCGAATGGACGTCGATGGCTTTGATTGGTTACCATTCAATCTGATATGTGTATTGGATTGAAGGGGAGGATTGTTGGGTTTCAACCCAATAGGATGTTATGGGCTTGGGTGGTTCAAGATATATATGGGAAAGATAATAATTGTATGTGTATACAAATATTATATATGGTATATCTTGATCACTAAGTTGGGTAATTAGGTGCCAAGAATTTGAAGACTTGTATAACAAGTATGATAAGACTTCTAGAACAAGTATGGTAAGTCTTGGTGGCTAAGTTTTGGGTGGCTATATATACATAGTCATATTGTATTTGTTTGATGAGGTGAATACTTAAGAGATGTAGTCTTAGGTAATTGTTTGGGAGATGCTTAAGCATTTTTGGCTCAAGTATCGGGTTGGGACACCGTTAAGGTATTATTGTTTTAATATATTATTGATAATTGATTGGATTAATAATACAAGTTTGGGACGTGGGTGTTTCCACGTCAAATATTGTGTGTGTTCTTGTTTTTCATTTACTTATTGTTGATAAAAGTATTAGTGATACTTGAATAACGTGTGATCGTGCTTTGATGGATCTTGTCAACTAATCGATTGGTTGTACGTGTGCGTTCTGTATTGATGTTTGTGAATCTCAGATTATGTAAGTCCCCTAACATAACTGAGGTGCTATCTTAGCTTCCATTCGAGGATATTACTAAAGACTTTGAATATGCTTCTGCCTATCCATTCATTGCAAACCTATATCCCTTGTGAGCACAAACTAATCGGTAATAATCATGTGGATTTGGTCTCAATATACATAATTTGGTTTTTGCATTCTATTTTTGCTTGTATACTTTAGTTTATGTTGGAGACATTTGGCATGCACATGATCATGACCAATCCAAACCAAAAATTTCTTAAATTATGGTCATTTAGATAGTCTGTTTGTCCGTTGATAATTCAATCCTTCTTCAGATCTTGGGTATCACTTTATTATCCGATTTCTACCTGCTCTATTCGATGTATTGAGTTGAATAGTTATTTTTTAAAAGTTGAATAGCCCTCTGTTTTACCTGTGTAGCAGGCAAATAAATATTCCTCTGCTAACAGGCTGCAGCCAAGAATGGAATCAAATGGTTCAAACTGTCTATATACTAACTCACAGTAATTATTCCAAGAACTAATAATAGTATTGCTTATCATGATTTTTGTGGAACCTAAATTCGTGCCAAACTAATAATTCGGCTCAGTAGTCTATTCGAAGAGCTCGAGCTCGAGTTCGGCTCGATTATTATCGAATCGAATTCGAGTTTTTTATGAGCCGAGTTCGAGTAGCTCACGAACAACACGAATAGTTTGGCTCATTTACACCCCTACTCACAACTAACTTGAAAGAACACCTAAACAGACTTCATGTTTTACAAAAGGTCTTCTCTTGCAAATTTATTACGGCATCTTTAAAGGGTTTCTGGAAAGATCTTTACCCTCAAGACAGTTAAGTCAGTAGGCTTATTGAAGTTTAGCTGGAATTGTGTTGTGTATTTAAAAGATATGTATGTGAACTTCACAGGATATGAACTCAACAAGGCATCGAATACATGCATAAGATATGTAACATATCTCATCCCACTCCTTTCTACTAAAAGAAGAGATAGTGCTTGTGTTTGGAAGAAAACTAATCTCATTTGAAATAAACCATGTATATATCAGAGGAGAGAATTCAAATGTAGGAAAAACAAATGTGGTACAGCTTATTCTTAGTGTAATATAATAATGCCTAAATGCTTTACAAACAGAAAAGCTTCCGAAATCTGAAACATCAAACTCAAAGAAAAAGACCACAGGTGACCTCTTGTTCGTAGGCTGATGTTTAGTTTCAAACATAGATGATAACTTGTTCATCCTCGTATTACATTTTTCAACAAAAATCAGAAATCTATGAATGGGAAAAGTTAATAAAACCAACCATCAGAAAAAGATCATTCCCATTTACTGGCAACAATATCAGCCAAATCAACCACTCGCTGTGAGTATCCCCACTCGTTGTCATACCAGGCAATCACCTTCACCATGTCGTCTCCCATAACCATGGTAAGCGATGCATCAACTGTTGAGGAAACATCTGAGCATCTGAAATCAACTGAAACAAGTGGCTCCTCACACAAGGCTAGGATGCCTTGGAGCTCGTTGTCAGAGCTCTCCTTGAAAGCAGCATTGACTTCCTCGGCGAATGTCTTCTTGGTAACCTGAACAACGAGATCCACAACAGACACATTAGGAGTGGGAACACGGAGGGCAATGCCATTGAGCTTGCCCTTGAGGTTTGGTAGGACGAGTGCCACAGCCTTCGCTGCACCAGTTGATGTTGGGACAATGTTGAGTGCTGCAGCACGTGCACGCCTGAGATCTCTGTGGCTTGCATCAAGCAGTCTCTGGTCTCCGGTGTAGGAGTGAGTTGTGGTCATGGTCCCCTTAATAATGCCTATTATGACATATCTCAAACATTTTAGCTCTCGTAATCAATACTTGTATTCTTTCATTATTAAGAAAAGCTCATGGAAGAAAGTATTACCAAATTTCTGGTCAAGAACCTTGACAAAGGGCGCAAGGCAGTTAGTAGTGCAGGATGCATTACTAATTATGTTCTCAGAATGATTATATAACTCTGCGTTGACACCAACAACATATGTCGGAATGTCACCCTTTCCGGGGGCTGTGATGAGCACTTTCTTGGCTCCAGCCTCCAGATGTTTACCAGCACCCTCTCTGTCCACGAACACCCCAGTTCCTTCAATGACCAAGTCAATTCCCAGCTCCCTGTAAGTTTTTTCAGAATTACTCTTTGTACAAAGCGTAATTTGTAAGTCAATGACAATGCTAAAAGAACAAATAATAGGTGAAGTACCCCCATGGTAGGTTGCTAGGGTTGCGGTTAGAGACAACTTGGATGACCTTTCCATCAACAGAGATGCCATCAGTACCTACAGGCTTGACATCAGCATCAAAGATGCCAAGTGTCGAGTCATATTTGAGAAGGTGTGATGCTTGCTTTACACCACCGGTGTCATTGATGGCAACAACATCGAGAGGAGAGTCTTTCCTCCCATGCCAACACCTAAGAAAGTTTCTTCCGATTCTTCCAAACCCATTTATGGCTACCTTGAGCTTGGCTTCCACGACTCCTCTCTTGTTGCCTCCACCGATCTAGATTTATTACAAATCAGTAAAAAAATAAATGGTGCATTAGATCATCATGCATGAAACAACAAGACTAAAGTCCTAAGCCTAATTGGAACAAAACTAATTTTCAGGTAGATCTCTGTTTTTATATTTTCTGCTGACTCTTTTTGATAAGTAAATTCTCATAATTTATCTCCACCGTCTTACTGAGTAGTCACAAGGTTTCACTTAAAGTTTTAACATCACTTAATTAACCTTTCATACAATAATTGAAATTGAAATTGAAGATTACTAGCTAGAATGTGAGAACTTCGCCTATGTAATTCTCATATATCATATAAATTGCTGCCTACAATGTCACTTAAAAAGTTAATAACAGGGGAGACTCACAACAGAGGTCTGGAAGGCAACAACAGAGAGCAAGTCATCAGATGTTCTTTTGTTAAAAGGAAGAGCAGCAGAGGAACACAGCCCCGCGAAATCAGAGAATCCCTTGTTCACCTGCACATTTATCACGAACATTCATTATTACTTGGCAACCAAGTAGATGCAGTATATATTGTATTCTTAGCCATAAAACTTCACATCCCACTTTTCAGGTAGAGAGAGAAGAAACTTGCTTGTTAAATCATGTGAATTCCGCGAAAGTATTTATTTAGTGAAGAAACTTGCTTGTTAAATCATGTGAATTTAGGGTTTGGCCTCATCACATTATATATAATTCAATTTCTTTTTCCAGTATGGAATGTCCTTTGTTTGAATGTGAGATTTTCCAGTATGCACGTCCTGTCTATTCTAGTTTTAACAATTTTACCTTTGGAATCCTGCAACTAAACAATCTAAAAGCTCCTTCCCCCAGTTGATTTTAAAGAGCACATTAATGTTTTTGTTTTCTTAGGATTTGGTTTTCATCCAATTGCTAATGATTTCAAGGTTGTTACGACTGCATATTTGGCAATGGTATATCCTGCATACACGAATGTTTGGAAAGAAATTGAGGCTCGCCCAACAATTCGTCCACTTAACTCTATCTGTGATGTTTGCATTGAATGAGTACTATATTGGCCAGAGATTGATGGCGTTATAAGAATTGATTTGAGTAGTGAGGTGTTCTCTATTGATAGATTTCCTGCTGATGTGCAGAACATTAGAAACTGCATTTTGTATTATGCGAATAACCGAGATGAATGATTCTAGTGCTGTATTAATGTCTTGTGATAATGCATATAATGATTCAAGAGTAAGGTTCACTTGTGGATCGTGGATGATGGAATTGAGAGATCATGGACTCTAAAGTTGAGTTTTGATGTATATTCGGTAGTAGACTGGGTTCTTGGCTGTGTAAACAACTTGTGTTACAATTCAGAATATGCAGCAGATTGATGTGAAGAATACAAAATAAGAACAAGTAAAGAAGAGATTCGTTTATGGAGAAAGCTCCATTTTCATTTATCAAACAAACTGTATAAAAAAGTATTTACAAAGTAAAGAGTTGAATACAAGCTAATGATCTACATTGTGAATTAACTAACTGACTAACAGAACAATGAAATGGAACTATATATATAAACAAATGCTAACTAACTGATGTGTTGATGTGGCAAGTGCATGAGCTGGACATGCTAGCTGGACATATCTCAACATCCCCCCTCAAGTTGGAGGTGGGAGAGGAAGCGAAAACCTGCAACTTGGAACATGAACTTGACAGCAATCTGCAGCACTCGGAAATAACTCTCAACATCTATTTGAGCTCACATGCAAAGCAAACTATATCACAGTAGCAAGCCATATCCAGCAATTCTTGAACTCCACTCAAGCTCAGCTCAGTAGCAATGGAAAACCTTAGACTTCACAATGCACATTTCCAATCACTAGAGCTCACAGTGCACAGCTCCAGACCAGACCAATGCACAGTTCCAAATTCTGATCTCTCAATACAAACTAAGCTCGCACATCAGGAGCTTTCTTATGTAACAGACTTGAACAAACAAGCCAAGTATCCCCCCTCAAGTTGGTGGTAGAAGAAACTGAAAACCTCTAACTTGTAATTAGAGCATAGCAACTACAGAACCATCTTCGTTTTCATTTACAAACTAACTCTGTACAAAGCCAATCTGTACAAAACTAATACCAATCTGTACAAAAACAGCTCTCTAAAATGTGGAAGGATTCGTTTGGTGGGGAAGTCACCATAGAAATCCCCATTTTCATTTATCTAACGCACAAGAAATGAAGAAAAATATGTTTGTACAAATATACATGAAGAACACAACTGATGAAATGAACTATATTAATTTATAAAGTAAAAAAGAAATAAAAAATTAAGTGTATATATACAAGTACTAGTACGAATAGACGTCCAATTGCCTGGACCATTTTCTTGAATGTATGATGACAAAATAAGGTCCTTTTCTGGATGCCATGGTCCTTTCTTGATCTCTAATCCCATTTCACTAGGTAGTCTTCCCATATGTGATCTTTCTCTTCCCTTTTCTCTCGATCCCTATATATTTCTTGGTGTGTAGAGTAAACACTTTTGCAAAGTAATTTAGGAACATTAATAAAACACAGAATGGACAATGGGATGAGAACTCGGCAATTTGTATACCTATGATCACACCAAGAAGAAAGTATTTAAAGCAATCCTGAGGGAAACTTCGGAGGGAACCCTAAACCCGAATCATTACATCCGGTTTTTGTTCATTAGTGAATTTTTAATACGAGAAGAAACTTGCTTGTTTCATGTGAATTTAGGGTTTGGCCTCATCATATCTATTGTTGGCAAAGTTTTTTCTTATAATTTTATGAGTAAGAAGGTCGTTGTGCTATCTGATTTTCCATTAGTTGTTCTCTGTAATTCCATGAGCCAGGAGGTCGAGGTTGTTGGGTTTCAACCCAATAGGATGTTATGGGCTTGGGTGGTTCAAGATATATATGGGAAAGATAATAATTGTATGTGTAGACAATTATTATATATGGTATGTCTTGTTCACTAAGTTGGTAATTAGGTGCCAAGAATTGGAAGACTTGTATAACAAGTATGGTAAGACTTGTAGAACAAGTATGGTAAGTCTTGGTGGCTAAGTTTTGGGTGGCTCTATATACATAGTGATATTGTATTTCTTTGATGAGGTGAATACTTAAGAGATGTAGTCTTAGGTAATTGTTTGGGAGATGCTTGAGTATTGTTGGCTCAAGTATCGAGTTGGGACACCGTTAAGGTATTATTGTTTTGATGTATTATTGATAATTGATTGGATTAATAATACAAGTTTGGGACGTGGGTGTTTCCACGTCAAATATTGTGTGTCTTCTTGTTTTGCATTTACTTATTGTTGATACAAGTATTAGTGATATATGAATAACGTGTGACCGCGCTTTGGTGGATCTTGTCAACTAATCGATTGGTTGTGTTGTGCGCTCTTTATTGGTGTTTGTGAATCTCGGATTGTGTAAGTCCCCTAACCTAACAATTGGTATCAGAGCCAATGTTCGGGTTCGTGATGTTTGAGGTTGAGGGAATGTTCGAGGTTCAATTAGTATGGCAGAGTACAATGAAGGATTTGCTGACAAGGAGATTGCAACTAAAGCGGGTAGAGACAAAGTTACGTGCGGCTTGGCGGTTGGCTTGCACCGTGGATCAATCTTATGTTCGGACTCAAGATGGAAGAATATGGAAGAGATCATCGCAATTGTTTCAATGGCTTTATCAACCAGGTGAACTATTTGGATTACTAGTGATTTTCTTCAGGAGACCGAAGAATTATGAAAGCAAGGATCGGGTGATTCAACATATGGAAGAGCACTCGTGGTGGTTGATGCACGTGATTTTGTAGATTGGATACATCGTTATGGTGAAGAACGGTGGTTTGAAGGGTCACTATACGGGTTTAGCGACACTCAAAGATTGGAAGAGCAAGAGGAGGTTCTTGTTCGAGGGGAGGCATTGGCGAATGGACGTCGATGACTTTGACTGGTTACCGTTCAATCCGATATGGGTATTGGGTTGAAGGGGAGGATTGTTGCCTTGTTGGATTTCAACCCAATACGATGTTATAGGATTGGGTGGTTCAAGATATATATGGGAAAGATAATAATTGTATGTGTAGACAATTATTATATATGGTATGTCTTGATCACTAAGTTGGGTAATTAGGTGCCAAGAATTAGAAGACTTGTATAACAAGTATGGTAAGACTTGTAGAACAAGTATGGTAAGTCATGGTGGCTATATATACATAGTCATATTATATTTGTTTGATGAGATGAATACTTAAGAGATGTAGTCTTAGGTAATTGTTTGGGAGATGCTTGAGCATTGTTGGCTCAAGTATCGGGTTGGGACACCGTTAAGGTATTATTGTTTTGATGTATTATTGATAATTGATTGGATTAATAATACAAGTTTGGGATGTGGGTGTTTCGACGTCAAATATTGTGTGTGTTCTTGTTTTGCATCTACTTATTGTTGATAGAAGTATTAGTGATACTTGAATAACGTGTGACCGCGCTTTGGTGGATCTTGTCAACTAATCGATTGATTGTGCGTGTGCGCTCTGTATTGATGTTTGTGAATTTGGAATTGTGTAAATCCGCTAACCTAAGAGAGGTGCTATCTGAGCTTCCATTTGAGGATATTACTAAAGACTTTGAATATGCTTCTGCCTATCCATTCATTGCAAACCTATATCCCTTGTGAGCACAAACTAATCGGTAATAATCATGTGGATTTGGTCTCAATATACATAATTTGGTTTTTGCATTCTATTTTTGCTTGTATACTTTAGTTTATGTTGGAGACATTTGGCATGCACATGATCATGACCAATCCAAACCAAAAATTTCTTAAATTATGGTCATTTAGATAGTCTGTTTGTCCGTTGATAATTCAATCCTTCTTCAGATCTTGGGTATCACTTTATTATCCGATTTCTACCTGCTCTATTCGATGTATTGAGTTGAATAGTTATTTTTTAAAAGTTGAATAGCCCTCTGTTTTACCTGTGTAGCAGGCAAATAAATATTCCTCTGCTAACAGGCTGCAGCCAAGAATGGAATCAAATGGTTCAAACTGTCTATATACTAACTCACAGTAATTATTCCAAGAACTAATAATAGTATTGCTTATCATGATTTTTGTGGAACCTAAATTCGTGCCAAACTAATAATTCGGCTCAGTAGTCTATTCGAAGAGCTCGAGCTCGAGTTCGGCTCGATTATTATCGAATCGAATTCGAGTTTTTTATGAGCCGAGTTCGAGTAGCTCACGAACAACACGAATAGTTTGGCTCATTTACACCCCTACTCACAACTAACTTGAAAGAACACCTAAACAGACTTCATGTTTTACAAAAGGTCTTCTCTTGCAAATTTATTACGGCATCTTTAAAGGGTTTCTGGAAAGATCTTTACCCTCAAGACAGTTAAGTCAGTAGGCTTATTGAAGTTTAGCTGGAATTGTGTTGTGTATTTAAAAGATATGTATGTGAACTTCACAGGATATGAACTCAACAAGGCATCGAATACATGCATAAGATATGTAACATATCTCATCCCACTCCTTTCTACTAAAAGAAGAGATAGTGCTTGTGTTTGGAAGAAAACTAATCTCATTTGAAATAAACCATGTATATATCAGAGGAGAGAATTCAAATGTAGGAAAAACAAATGTGGTACAGCTTATTCTTAGTGTAATATAATAATGCCTAAATGCTTTACAAACAGAAAAGCTTCCGAAATCTGAAACATCAAACTCAAAGAAAAAGACCACAGGTGACCTCTTGTTCGTAGGCTGATGTTTAGTTTCAAACATAGATGATAACTTGTTCATCCTCGTATTACATTTTTCAACAAAAATCAGAAATCTATGAATGGGAAAAGTTAATAAAACCAACCATCAGAAAAAGATCATTCCCATTTACTGGCAACAATATCAGCCAAATCAACCACTCGCTGTGAGTATCCCCACTCGTTGTCATACCAGGCAATCACCTTCACCATGTCGTCTCCCATAACCATGGTAAGCGATGCATCAACTGTTGAGGAAACATCTGAGCATCTGAAATCAACTGAAACAAGTGGCTCCTCACACAAGGCTAGGATGCCTTGGAGCTCGTTGTCAGAGCTCTCCTTGAAAGCAGCATTGACTTCCTCGGCGAATGTCTTCTTGGTAACCTGAACAACGAGATCCACAACAGACACATTAGGAGTGGGAACACGGAGGGCAATGCCATTGAGCTTGCCCTTGAGGTTTGGTAGGACGAGTGCCACAGCCTTCGCTGCACCAGTTGATGTTGGGACAATGTTGAGTGCTGCAGCACGTGCACGCCTGAGATCTCTGTGGCTTGCATCAAGCAGTCTCTGGTCTCCGGTGTAGGAGTGAGTTGTGGTCATGGTCCCCTTAATAATGCCTATTATGACATATCTCAAACATTTTAGCTCTCGTAATCAATACTTGTATTCTTTCATTATTAAGAAAAGCTCATGGAAGAAAGTATTACCAAATTTCTGGTCAAGAACCTTGACAAAGGGCGCAAGGCAGTTAGTAGTGCAGGATGCATTACTAATTATGTTCTCAGAATGATTATATAACTCTGCGTTGACACCAACAACATATGTCGGAATGTCACCCTTTCCGGGGGCTGTGATGAGCACTTTCTTGGCTCCAGCCTCCAGATGTTTACCAGCACCCTCTCTGTCCACGAACACCCCAGTTCCTTCAATGACCAAGTCAATTCCCAGCTCCCTGTAAGTTTTTTCAGAATTACTCTTTGTACAAAGCGTAATTTGTAAGTCAATGACAATGCTAAAAGAACAAATAATAGGTGAAGTACCCCCATGGTAGGTTGCTAGGGTTGCGGTTAGAGACAACTTGGATGACCTTTCCATCAACAGAGATGCCATCAGTACCTACAGGCTTGACATCAGCATCAAAGATGCCAAGTGTCGAGTCATATTTGAGAAGGTGTGATGCTTGCTTTACACCACCGGTGTCATTGATGGCAACAACATCGAGAGGAGAGTCTTTCCTCCCATGCCAACACCTAAGAAAGTTTCTTCCGATTCTTCCAAACCCATTTATGGCTACCTTGAGCTTGGCTTCCACGACTCCTCTCTTGTTGCCTCCACCGATCTAGATTTATTACAAATCAGTAAAAAAAATAAATGGTGCATTAGATCTTCATGCATGAAACAACAAGACTAAAGTCCTAAGCCTAATTGGAACAAAACTAATTTTCAGGTAGATCTCTGTTTTTATATTTTCTGCTGACTCTTTTTGATAAGTAAATTCTCATAATTTATCTCCACCGTCTTACTGAGTAGTCACAAGGTTTCACTTAAAGTTTTAACATCACTTAATTAACCTTTCATACAATAATTGAAATTGAAATTGAAGATTACTAGCTAGAATGTGAGAACTTCGCCTATGTAATTCTCATATATCATATAAATTGCTGCCTACAATGTCACTTAAAAAGTTAATAACAGGGGAGACTCACAACAGAGGTCTGGAAGGCAACAACAGAGAGCAAGTCATCAGATGTTCTTTTGTTAAAAGGAAGAGCAGCAGAGGAACGCAGCCCCGCAAAATCAGAGAATCCCTTATTCACCTGCACATTTATCACGAACATTCATTATTACTTGGCAACCAAGTAGATGCAGTATATATTGTATTCTTAGCCATAAAACTTCACATCTTATATGTTAACTCATTAGTAGTGTAACAAAAAAACGTTGCACGTCCATGCCCTTAAGCATTTTACCGTGTTTGAGAAGTGTAAGATGTACGCAGACATGTGGCTAATTCGGTGGACATTACTTAAAAGATATAAGTAGCATACCATAACAATATGTAATAACAATTACAAGTTTAAGTATGATTAGTAAAAATGATTAGTAAAAGACCTGGAGAGATGAACTGCCCATGAAAAGAGCAGCCGAGGCCATGGTTTTCGATACGGGACACTGCCAGTGATCAAAAGAGAGTTGGTTAATATGTAAGTGAAGGAGATGATAAATGTGAATGATATATGTGGGGAATGGGCAAAGAAATGAGAATGTGGATGAGATTATGGATGATAGATAGAGGTGTTGCTCATTATATGGCTATGCTTTGAGTGTTTATTTTTGCATTGGTTTTTTTAGTGACTTTCTTCAATGGCCTTTCATATCACATCCATATAACATATGGTTGTATTGTACTGCATCAGAATCCTACACTAACCTTATCTTGAGAAATTGACACTCTCTCAATTGCACCACTCCTTATAGGATGGTAAGGACTTAGAAACAGAATCTCACAACTGCATATTCTTTTTTTCCTTTTCTTTTTTTGCTTTTCCATATTTGTAAAAAAAAAAATATACATTGCGATATTTTGTTTATGCTTATAGGCAGAGGCATAAACCCAAACTATATAAATGATTTTTTATGAAAATAGAGAACGTTTAGCTATTGTGAATTTGTGATGATCAAATACCAAATTATGGTGTAACAAGAGTACTTTCTCACACATGAAAAAATATTTATCAAAATTATGTTTTTTTCTGTTATTTTTAATTATTATGAAATTGCTAATCCTGGTATTTTCTATTTCAAAGTTCTTTTGGTCAACTTTAGAAAGAAAGAATAATTTAAAAGAAAATATATTAATTTGAATTTCAATTACTTCTGTTATAACGCAAAAATCTTTGTCACCATAGGTCCACAACTGATGCTCTCTTCTCTGCTGTAATCGTACTTTCTTTTTAGATGGGTTTTCTTACACAAAATTTTTCTTGAAATCTATAGAAATTGTTAAAATTATGTAAAATTCACGAAAATCGTAAACTTGATAAAAGTCATTAAAAAGTATTAATACAAATATCACCCCTTCAGCCATCCAAGTTATGCAGATATCATGCTATATGATCCTACATTACCAGCATCAATCGTCTTGCCCATTCTACACCAAAATTGAAACTAAAAACATTTGTTTTTCATACTTTATTCCACTGCCAAGCAAATCTATCAACTACTTAAACATACTGCAAATGGACAAACATTGTACCATTCTCATATGCAAACAAGCAAGCTGAGAGGCTCCCCATCGTCTTCAGAATCGTCCGAACCATAAATATATTCATCCCAACCACAACATAAAGTATGTCTCTTGAGCCAGTTGACTACCATTCTATGAATGTATATACCAACACATATATCATCGCATCTGCAGGTAAGCTTCAACCGCACGGATTTAGTATCAGTAGATTTACTTGTGAATTCTATATTATCGAATTCAATCGTTGCCTTGACAAGCACCGCCGTGCCAAGGTATTTTCCGGCTAATAAACAAGTGTGCGATGTGGCATCTTCTGGGACAACTTCTGTTCCCTGAAAATAAACATATATTTGTGGGTAAAATATATCCAAAATTTCCATTATGTATCTTCCTGAAGAAAACTAAAGAAGAATACTTAGTTTTATCCTAAAATTACTACTAATTTCAGAAGACGTAAGATAGAAGATATTACGATATAATTGGTCAGAAATAAGGACTGTTATTGAATGTAAAAAAAAAAGGAACAGTGACTTAATACCTCACAAGGATGCATGCCCAGAAGGTTGTTTACAACTTTCAACGCATCTGACAAGCTATTGTATGGCCGAACTGGCTGATACTCGAACTCATAATCCCTCTCACGGTTTTGGCCAATGTTTCTCCACTCTTTGCCAAAATCTTTGGACATCTTCTCTATGTAATCGCTGACAAAAAACTCCAGATCTTTCAACTTGTATTCTACTTTCTCCTCAATGTTTTTATTCTCACTATCGGAACTATCAGCCTGAAAATAACATTAAGCATAAGAAGCTGGCAATGATATACATTTTCTGATAACTTTTTCTTAAAACATTAAATTTACACACCAAGCCTAAATATATGCTAATAACCAATAAAAACCAATATGTAAAGTAATCATCTGAAACTAACTGAAAATCTGATAGTTAATAAAGAAGTAGCACAAACAAAATCTACAATCAGACAATATCATAGCAAATAAGAATTTCAGTACCTTCTCGACGATAAAACTCAGAGTATGTGAGAATCTTGCAGACATGACACCGTCTGGCATCTTGAATGCCACATATGTCCGCCTTTGTAAATTTTGCGGAAGAGATGGTATAAACTTAGATTTAACTTGCAAGTGTTTCGGTTCTTCTGGAATATCTACAGTAAGATGAACCTGACAACAAGTTGACAAGCAATTCAAATATTAGAAAATTTTAGCTGTAAGGTCTCGTTACTCTCTTATATTTTTAAGAACAGGGAACATGTCATACATTTTTCCATGATATCCCAGGAATTTTATGGCTGCACTTGTACTCTAAAACCACATGTCCATCAAAAATATGTTTGACAACTTTCACTTCATAATCCTCTTCAGCTTTGCTGAGCACCATGGGGACTGAAGACTGAATATCAACACGATAACATGTCACGATACGACCATCGTATTAAAATTAAGAAAACAGATGGCAATTATAAAGCCACATTACATAAACTAACCTTGCAATACTTTCCAGAACTTGATAACTTTGGGAAATACTTCTTCACATAACTTGATATTGTATGCTGTCCAGAATCACAATTGCATATTAATGAAACATCAAAACCTCTACTAATGGTAAAATTAAGCTTAAAATACAGCCCACATTAAAAATTAAAACATAACATTGACATATCACATACAGGAGAATCAAATTTTTTACTGCATTACTAAACTTCGTCAATCCGCTAACCTGTCTAATGAATCAAATTTTTTTTTTTTTACATTCGTGCATATGCTTGCTCAAACATAATTAAAGTACAGCCCACATATAAAATATCATACAGGAGATTTGGGTTTGTTCTAGACCAAAATCTATGTACTTGTAAAATCTTACAGTCCCCGTGAATTTTTAAGGATTCGAGATGCTCTAATACAAAAAAATAAATAAATAAAAATAGTCTACCATGTACATAAATATAATATATGTTCATTGTTTACCTTAATTTTTCTGTGAAGAACAATGTAGTCAGACGGAAACGACGAGATTTGTGGACACTCAGATGCCTCCGGTGGAACAACAGATAATTCGGATAAAGATTCACCTCCGGTTTCCATGTCACCAACCAATTTGATATAATTAATTATTTTTTCTTGAATAAATAAATTTATATAACTTTTGTCATGTGTAATATATACTCCGTAGATTTTATTTATAGCACTCGCGGTCAACTACGAAAGAATGCTTGGGCTTTGGATAGGGCTTGGGCGTGGGTCTTGGGTACTTTTATATATTCGTAATTAAAAGTTATACTATAAAAATCACATAATTAAAATACTAATCGAATACTTGTAAATTATTTAGAATTCGTATTTTGATATTTTTTATTATATAGTTATAACTGACATTGCACTCTTAATATATACTAGCTTATAGCCCGTGCGAAGCACGGGTTACTTTTAAATACTTTTAAAATTATATAATTAAATAAAATAGAGAATAATTTATTACGAATTTATTAGTAATAATAATAGTTTAATAAATGATATGTATTGATTAGAATTAATAATATAAAATCTTAATGTAAATTTGTTGTTGATGGGATTTGAACCTTGATCTTTGGAAGAGGGATTTAAATAAAGAATATTCATTATTATTAGATCTAACGGCTATGTGAAAAGTATTTATGTTTGATATATGGTGTTGAAAAAGAAGAGAAAAGCCGAAGAAGATTGTGTATTGAATTGATGAAGATTGCGCAGATGAGGTTTAGAAGAATTAGAGTTCTGTAAGGCAATGGAGGTTTTAAGTTTAGCTGTATTAGTAATGGTGTAAATATAAACTACTACTCTGTATTGGTTTAACGGAATTCATTTAATTTGTTTTATATTATAAATAATTAAAAATTAAATAATTAGAGTGAAAACCAAAACTTAGGAGAAAACCAAAACTTTCAATGTTTCGGCTTTAATATAATAGTAGTAATGGTGTAAATATAAAATACTACTCTGTATTGGTTTAACGGAATTCATTTAATTTGTTTTATATTATAAATAATTAAAAATTAAATAATTAGAGTGAAAACCAAAACTTAGGAGAAAACCAAAAATTTCAATGTTTCGGCTTTAATATAATAGTACTAGTTTAGGGCCCGTGCAAAGCACGGGTTACTTTTAAATACTTTTAAAATTATGTGATTAAATGAAATAGAGTATAATATTTTATTATGGAATTTAACTTTGTAATATTAATTAATAAAATTAATAATAATAATAATAGTTATTTAATAAATAATATGTATTGATTAGAACTAATAATATAAAATCTTAATGTAAATTTGTTGTTAACGGGTAATGGTGTAAATATAAAATACTACTCTGTATTTAGGATTAAAGACAATAACAAAATTTATTTGATTTGTTTTATATTATAAATAATTAAAAATTAAATAATTAGAGTGAAAACCAAAACTTAAGAGAAAACCAAAACTTTCAATGTTTCGGCTTTAATATAAAAATTAAAAATTAAATAATTAGAGTGAAAACCAAAACTTAAGAGAAAACCAAAACTTTCAATGTTTCGGCTTTAATATAATAGTATATAGATAGACTAGCTTATAACCGTGCAACGCACCGCTCCTTTTTAATATCTATAATTATATTACTTTTATGAAATTTTATAAGTTATTAATTTACATATCAAATTTGTGTTTAAAAATTGATATATATAAGATTTTACATCTTCGATTTAATATTTGTACTCTATCTTGAATTTTAAAATTTGATTTGGACGCTTACAGTACACATGAAACTAACAAAATAATCTTTAAATTAATGATGGTTTAATATAATTAAATCTACACAGAAACAAAAAAGAGAAGAAATTAACGATTTTTTAAGTTGAAAATTCTATTTGATTTAATAATAAGTGTAAGAGAGATTTTGTCTGAAATTTTGATAATCGGTAGTCTATTCCTCCGTATGACAAATATCTTAAAATAAATAGATGAAAACCGTTGGATCTAGCATAAAAAATGTTTTATATTTTAATATGTTATAAACTAAAAAGTACTCCGTATATATATTTATATAAGATAGATTTTGTCCAAAAATTTGATAATCGTCTATTCCTCCGGATGACAAAAATATTAAAATAAATAGATGAAAATCGTTGGATTTAGCATAAAAAAAATGTTTTATATTTTAATATGTTATAAAATAAAAATGTATATTTATATTGAAATACGAAAATGTATATGTCAATGATTTAAATCATATACAATTATGTTTTCAACAATTGATAGCATTATCAATGTAGAACTTCTACATAGATTAGAATTAATGTAAAAATTCGTAATTATATTTTCTCTTGATATTCTGAGTGTTTCTTTTCGAATAATAATTATTAAAGCATCACTAAATTAAAAATAATTTTATGAGATTCGCATGGATTGTAAAATCATTTAAATCTGATTTATAGATCTCAAGATAGAGGTCAAATAGTAAATATGAAATTTTTTAATACTAATAAATAAAAAAAAAAATTCAATTCCAATACAACTTTTCTTAATTATATCCTCTTTAGAATATAATTTTCTTTTTAAAATTCAATTATAATACAACCCTTTTTAATTATATCCTTTTTAGATTATAATTTTCTTTTAAAATTCACTTCTAATACAACCTTTTCTAATTATATCCTTTTTAGATTATAATTTCTTTTTTATGTGATCTAATCTTGATCGTCTAGTTTCAATCCAACGGATCATATAATTTTGGTAGCACAGCGACCAGACTAAAAATTTGGATAATATCCCTCTTATAAAGATATTTTTAAATTAAATTTAGTTCTAATGATGAAGAAAAAAAACAAATCGATGAAGAAAAGGTATTATAGTAAATTAACAAAATGAAAATTATAAATAAATATATAAGATATAAGGATATAATTTATAATCCAACGGATCATATGTTTTTGGTAGTACAATGACGACGACCAAAAATTTGGATAAGATCTCTCTTATGCTTATTATATATAAATGTATTAATTATATATTGCACAGGTTATTTTTAATTTTTTATAATTGATTTATAATGTAATATAATATTATAAATATTAAGTTTAATATGTTATTGCAAGAATTCGAACCTTACATCTTTGTATGTAATAATTTTTAGTATTAAATATAAATTAATATGTTATTGATCGGAATTAAATTGTATATAACAGTTTTTAGTATTGTTATATCAAATCTTAAACTCTTTGATCGATGAGTATGCACGCGATACATTTCTTACTGGTTCAAGCCATGATTGATAAATATATACTATTATATAAAAGTCGAAATATTAAAAGTTTGGTTGGTTGGTATGCATTGATTTTACTTATTTACCCTTACTTTATTATAGATAAAATTCATCCTACTAACTACTTAATTTCTTTTTTCTGATTAACCATATTATCTTTTCTATTTCTCACTAACTAATTAATTTCCCTCTTCAGGTAAAATACATTATCTTTTATATTGTATCTAACTAAAATCACCCTTTTTCTAAAAATATCATGGCAACATTAATTTTTCCTTTTCTTAAAACATTCCGAACTATTTAATTTAATAAAATAACATAATTGAATTATAATTATTACAAACTAATCAATTACCTTTTTCACCTAAAACATGTTTCCTTTTTAATTTTTTCTAACTATTACTTCTCTTTTTTCAGTTAAATCATGGCATTCTATAATTACTACTCCCTCTGTCTCTTTTTGTTTCTCCTATTTGAAATGTCGGGATTGTTCATAACATGAGACAAATTACTAATTTATGTTTAATCTATAAGACCAAATATAGTCATGAGTGATCTTGTTGGATTCGTATTTATGAGTACTTTAATACAGTAAAGTTTTTATATTTAAAACTAATATGAAATTGAAGATATTAACGATCAAAAGTATGTGTTGGCAAACGTGTCCAGTCAAAACAGGAATGATATTTAGGGACGGAGGGAGTATTAACTAAAATTAACTAATCAATTGCCTTTTTCAGCCAAGACATATTTCCTTTTCACTATTTTGTAACTAAAATATCTTTTTTTCCAATTATATCATGGGTGATTCTATTTAATAAAATAAAATAATATCCTTTATTATAATACTAATAATAATAATTACCTTTTTCACTAACTAATCAATTTCCCTTTTCAGGTAAAACCCATTATCTTTTATATTGTATAAAACTAAAATCACCCTTTTTCTAAAAATATCATGGGAGACATTAATTTTTCCTTTTCTTAAAACATTACGAACTATTTAATTTAATAAAATAACATAATTACTTAATTTTTTTTCTGATTAAACATATTACCTTTTCTATTTTTCACTAACTAATTAATTTCCCTTTTCAGGTAAAATACATTATTTTTTATATTGTATCTAACTAAAATCACCCTTTTTCTAAAAATATCAGGGGCAACACCTTAATTTTTTCCTTTTCTTAAAACATTAAGAACTATTTAATTTAATAAAATAACATAATTGAATTATAATTATTACAAACTAATCAATTACCTTTTTCATCTAAAACATGTTTCTTTTTTAATTTTTTCTAACTATTACTTCTCTTTTTCCAGTTAAATCACGACATTCTATAATTACTATTAACTAATCAATTGCCTTTTTCACCCAAGACATGTTTCCTTTTCACTATTTTGTAACTAAAATATCTTTTTTTCCAATTATATCATGGGTGATTCTATTTAATAAAATAAAATAATATCCTTTATTATAATACTAATAATAATAATTACCTTTTTCACTAACTAATCAATTTCCCTTTTCAGGTAAAACCCCATTATCTTTTATATTGTATCTAACTAAAATCACCTTTTTTCTAAAAATATCACGGGAGACATTAATTTTTCCTTTTCTTAAAACATTATGAACTATTTAATTTAATAAAATAACATAATTGAATTATAATTATTATAAAATAATCAATTATCTTTTCAACCTAAAACATGTTTCCTTTTTAATTTTCTCTAATTAAGACCTCTTTTTTTTCACTTAAATCACGGCATTCTATAATTACTATTAACTAAATTTAACTAATCAATTACCTTTTTCAGCCAAGACATGTTTCCTTTTCTCTATTCTGTAACTAAAATATCTCCTTTTCCAATTATATCATGGGTGATTCTATTTAATAAAATAAAATAATATTATTATAATATTAATAATTACCGATTACCTTTTTCAGCTAAAACATATCATCTTTTCAATATTTCTTAATTAAAATTCCCTTTTTTAGAAATATCACGGGCAACATTAATTTCTCACTATCTAATAACACTACGAGCAATTTAATTTAGTAAAATAACACTAATTAAATTATAATTAATATAAACTAATCAATTACCATTTTCACCTAAAACATTACACCTTTTTAATTTTCACATTACCTTTTCTATTTTCTCTAACTAAAATTTGTCTTTTTTAAATTATATCACGGGCGGTTATAATATTAATAATTAATCTACTTAGTTTTTTTAGCTAAAATATATCAAATTTTCTATATTTTCTAAATAAAATCACTCATTTTCTAAAAAAATCACGGGCAACATTAATTTTTCCTTTTCTTGAAATATTACGAGCAATTTTATTTAGTAAAATAACATAATTGAATTATAATTACTATTAACTAATCAATTACCTTTTTCACATAAAACATGTTTCCTTTTAATTTTTTCTAGCTAAAACCTCTCTTTTTCCCGTTAAATCACGACGTTCTGTTTAATAAAATTAAATAATAATTTTATAAGAACTTATAATTAACCGATTACCTTTTTCAACTAAAATGTCATTTTTTCAATATTTTCTAACTAAAATCCCTATTTTCCTAGTATATAGTTATTATCAAATCTCATTTAAAAATTTAAACCTCCAACATTCATATTTTAAAAAAGTAATTCAAATTAATTAAAAAAAGTCATATAATATTAAAAGAAATCCGTGCATCACACCGGTTTTAAGCTAGTTACTTCAAAAGCTTAAACGCTAATAATATATTAGTTGATAGTTGTACTTTATTTTATGAAAAATGTTAGACTTACATAAAGTTTCACAAAATGATAATTGTTTCGATTTGATTGGTTCACATTAATATCAACCAATAAAAATATTGAAATCCAACTCATTATGTACAAAAATTATGTAGTCAATTATATTCACCTAGCATTACTCTTATTTTATTAAAGAAAACTATAAAATAATGTACAAATAATAATTGAAGCATGAATTAAGAAAAGATAAACAAGAATGGAGAATGAAAATGAAGAATGAGATGATTGTCAAAAGGAAATTGAAGTTCTGAACTTGCTGCCCGGTTTAGTTGTTCAAACTATGTTTTGTACTTACTTTTCCCTGGAACAACCCTTCCGGTGCAAAAATTTAGAAAATTAAACCCAGAAAAGTTGTGATGCCCTGGATTTTCTAGGTAGTAACTGCAACTCTTGTTTAATTCTCAGGTTTACGTTGGGATCACTTACTGTCTTGCTGCAGGCAAGTGATATCACTCTAAGCAATGGGGAAGATGCAACAATAAGTTTTATTAAATGTTGTGCAGATCTTGAACCATCAACACCATTTATTTCGACAACTTCAAGTCGGTCCAGAAAAACGTCCTTCCAATCTAGTGATTTCAAATGACATTCCACTGTTGATTCTGCTGGATTGGAGCTCTTCACTCCAAGTTCCTGCATACAGAATTATTTAATCTCAGGTTAGATAGATGCACATTAAAACTCTAGCCTACAACGATATAAATTAATATGAATATATCTATGCAGATACATTTAGTCGACCTCATTGCTCAAGACAAGGTCTAGTTCTCACCAGTCCTATGAAAAGATCTTGCAAGTTACGAAGATTTCTGATCAAAGAAAGACATGTTAAGATCTGATGCATGTCATATCTAAGCCTGTACAAGCTCAGCTTCTTCAAGTTTACCATCTTTGTTGTAAGCCCACCCAAAACAGAGGGACCTCGTCCCAGAACCTACAAAGAATACATTAAAGTGTAAGCCATGAACCTAGCACTATATTCTTTACACACATAATGTTATTAGAAGACAATCAATTAATTAGATTTGTTTAACTTTCACATTACCTCAAGGGTGAAGCCATTAAGTAGAAGAGTGTTGATTCTGGGACTATTACTAAGAAGGCTGATCAAATCGACAGATTTGTTGGTGTTGTAATCAGCAGCAGGCAATTGAAGACCAAAGCTTTCCAGCTTTTTTGTGCATTCGAGCCATCTCCAATCAATTGTTTCACTTAGACAGATATTTAACGTTCTGAGGTTGTTACTATTAGTAAGTTGGCAGGCCAGATGTTCAATTCCCTTACATTTTACCAAGTACAGTTCTTGGATTTGGGTCCCGAATGACACCTCAGCAGAAATTGAAATCTCGACAAGGCGAACTGTAGCCAGATTAGCGAAGCATTCAGAATGGGAAATCTTCTTAGAAAGTCTTAACTTAGTCAACTCTGAACAATCAAACAAATGAGAGGGACTCGAGAGAGAACTTGCTTCCGAGTTATAAAGTACTAGCGTCCGAACACCCTTGTATGTTAGCTGCTTAATCCACATATGGACATGACGAGTATCCAGTTTTTGTGGAATAAAGAGTCTAAAGTCCAAAATGGGGCCTGTGTGGGACGAAAGAATCATGCTGACGGCTGCTGAAAATGCGTCAGATAGGCTTGTGCCAGCTTGGGCTAAGTTGCTAAAGTAGATTTTGAAGCTAGGGCACAGGTTAGAATTTTTATTGAATCTATTCTTGAACATCACTTTCAAGAAGAATAGCTCATCAAGAATTAGGAGGGGGTGCATTTTCCATATATTCCTCCATGTTTTTGACAAGACACTTGTTTTTGCCGCATCATGAACTGGCAGACGCGCAAAGATACAATGTATCAACTCTATGGGTAAATTGCTAATCCTATCATTATCAGGTCGCCTTATTGATTTGGCACCACTGATCAGGCTAGATTTAACTTGAGGCTCCCAAATGTGTCCTTCCGCTGTGAATTGCCTCTTAATAGGAATTATATTGGCCGAACTTTCCACTGATCCGCTATCAATTAGCTGCAATTTGTACAAACCGCTTCCCTGAGTTCTGGTCATGCGGGATTTAAGTTGAGGCTCCCAAATGTGTCCTTCCACAGTGAATTTCCTCTTAATAGGAATTATAGAGGCTGACCTTTCCACTGATCCACTATCAATTAGTTGCATCTTGTTAAAAACCGCTTTCCTGAGTTTTGTCTTTACAAAATCACTAAGTGGCAGAGACACCTACCCTGCATTAAAAATTTGTATTAGTGTAATGAAACATGTAAGTATGAAATTCCATGAAACAAAAGAATCCCAATCCACAACGCCTGCTGCTGTTGCAACGTCCAAACACCTTAAACTCGACTGAGGGTATCGTGGTGGAGACCAAAGTGCTAGGACTATGAGGAAAACATTAAATCCAAAGGCAGTGTGAGCTATGAAGTATTTTTGTTTGGTTTTCTCATTGCTACTTCTTTCAAAGTTTCAGTTATGGTTTTGTAATAAACTTAACTACTCAAGTCATCAAGTTTCTTATTTTTATCACAACTAATTAAATTTCTCTATGGCCCTTCTAACTTACCCAGTGATTTATCAAAAAAAAAAATTCATAATCTACAAAAAAAAAATCAGCTAAATAAACATCAAAGCTAAGCATGCATAATAAAAATCATGAGATATGTATTTTAAACAAGCAACTAGGGGAGAGCAAAGATGAAAACATTAAAATAAAATAAAATCTTCATGTAGCCTTACCTAATAATATGTTTTTGCAGATACACGATGATGATGGTTAATGAGAACAGAGCTTGAGAGACCTTCTCGCAACAATTTGTGTTCCCTTCACACTTTTCAGTCTTTATATAGGGAAGACAAAAAGGCTTCTTAATTGGCCGTATTATCAGTAGTAACAAACATTCAACCCGACCCGTATAATAGATCATAATTAAATTGATCCGCCCCATACCCGAACGGATTGGAGGTGAAAAAAGGAAAAAAAATACATATAATCCTAATCATGGTAGGAGTTCTTAATCTTCGGGACCACTTCGTTTGGGTTCCCATCTAAATCAAATATAGTAGATTTTCTAAATTGAATAGAATTCTCAATATAAAAATTCGTAACTTTTATTTTACTTCAATTTTCGAGTAATTTCAATTAGATAATAATTGTTAAACCATCAATAAATTAAAATAGTTTTTTGAATTTTTCGTGATCTGTAAAAGTTTAAATCACAAGATATATCTATACTCAAATTTGGTTATCTTTTTCTAAGTCGTTCAAATGTAAGAGTTTTTTATTTTCTTTTATAAAATATTAAAATTTATTTGATAAAAATCAAATTCAATATATATATATATATATATATATATCTTAACAAATATAAATATTAAAGGGAAATGATCAAAACTATCCATTTTTTTAATTTTTTTTGCAAAAGTACGATAAAAATTGCATATGTAGTAGCGCAGTAGGTTGCAATAGTCTTGGGTATTTTTGAGAAAAACATAATATTAAAAAAAAAATTAATAATATAATTTTTATGATTGTAAATATTAAAAAATAACGTGCAATTGCACAGGTTATAAGCTAGTAACCATAAGGATGTTATGAACCACTGAATTTTAAAATAGAAATATGTGATTCGATTTAATATTACAAAGTTTATTTAATTGATAGTAGGATTATATTTAAATATCAAAAAATCAAATTTAATTATATATCTAAACCAAATATAAGTAGGTATTCTTAATTTAATAAAATTATATCTACTATTAGAAATTAAGTTTATTTGATTGATAGTATAATTATATTTAAATATGAAAAAATAATTTATATCAAATATAAGTTGGATAATAATTGTTAAAAATCAATTAATTAAAGATGATTTTTTGAGTTTTGAGTGACCTATTAATCGTCAAAATTTGATTTTTAAAACTCAAGATAGAATAAAAATAGTAAATTGACCAAGTGAAATCTAATAAATAATAATTTTTTATATATTTACACTCAAATTTGATTATTTTTGCTTTATGTGTTTCAAATTTAGGACTTCTTTATTTTCTTCAATAAAATATCAAAATTTATCTGATAAAAATCAAATTCAATATAAATAAATGTTTATAAATATAAATATTGAAAAAAATTGTTTGATAATATAATTTATATAATTATAAATATTACAAAAGTGTCCTGCTTATAAGATAGTAATGTGGAACACATGTAAAATATAATGTACACGTGACTTTTTTAGAACTGATTTACTCAAATTCTTATATTTTTTATATGTGAACAAATTAATGTACATTTTACTTGTAAACCAAACAGAACATCTATCCAAAAAAAAAAACTAAAACTAAATTATTAAATTTCTCCAGTTTGAAAATTTGATATTTGATTCAAGTGGAGAACATGTAATGAGTACTTTTAATTACTCCTTTTATAGCAAATTTACAAGATATTAGGGTTATTTAATATTTCAGTTTTTACCCAACTGGATGGTAATAAACTTTTACCATAATTTAACTTATATAAATAACAAATGATTCAATTTAAAAAATCAGACAAAAAAATCAAGTATTGATGGATTGTTTTTCTTTGAAATGTAAGAGAAGGTATGACTCAAAATTTTGCAAATATTTAATAGTCATGAATTGATGCATCATGCATCTAAAGTCACCAAAATAATCTATATATATTATAATGCCAGGAGATCAGAAATGCACCATAAACGTTTTAAATATTTTTCTTGAATTTTCAATTTTTTGATTTTTTATTAAAAATATGTTCTTGCATTAAATAATTCTTAATGACCTTTTAATTAGTCATTAATTACACCTATTAAATCTATATAAAATTTACTTTATTTCACATTTTTAAAAATTTAGAAAACTTTGTTTGAGAATATAACTATTATTTCAACATTATATATATATATATATATAATTATAATTAAGTGTATTTTTAGGTAAAATAATGACCGAAAATTGTTTATATCGCATTCTTTTTCATTCCCTATAAGACTACATTAATTTTTTTCAAACGATCGTAAGTAGTAAATATAATCTTAACTTCTCAAACAATTTTGATTATAATTCATTTAGAAATCGTAAAAAATTATGAAAATATATAGATCTTCCCTTAACATTTGAAATTTGTATAAAAAAAAAATACAAACTATTATTATTTTTGCACATTAATAAATTATACATGGAGTATGACCAAACCGATTAAATTGAACCAACCAGACTATTTTTTCAGCGGATTAATGGATAAAAAACTTACGCCTGTTGTTCATTATATTGTGTCGAAATAAATTAATATTCTAATTAAATAAATTCTTACTCTAATATTGAATATTTTTGTGATGGGAGGGGTGTCGGCTTTAAAAAATGTTATTCTATTTAATATTTATAATTTTAATTGGAAAGATTACGTTCGTATTGTCATTGCTAATTTTTATGCTTATTCTATTTTTAAGATTATCAAAATTTTATTTATACGATGAGAGTAGTTTTCTAATTAATAATTTATATAAATTGTTTTAAATCATTTTTTTAGGAAATTCTTAAGAGATCAATAAAATTTTAAAAATAATAAAAATTATTTTATCTAACTTCAATATTTTCAAATATAAGTTTATAAACCGCGCGAAGCGCGGATTACTATACCTGGAGATCGGAAAGTTAATAGAAGCGTTCAAAATGGCTTTCTTGAATTTTGGTTTTTTTAATTTTTTTATTAAAATTATTTTCCTGCATTAAACAGCTCTTAATGACATATTAATTAGTAATTAATTATACCTAATAAATATATAATTATTTTATTTTATTTTTTTTAATTAAACAATTATAAACTTTATTTGAGCATTATATTTATTATTTGAATAGTAAAAGTAATTACATTTATATTTAAGCTTATTTTTAGGTAAAATGACTATTGAAAATATTTACATTGCGCCTTTTTAATTTTCTGTCGAATAACACTCCAATTTTTTTCGAATAGTTGTAATACAGACGACCCTTAACTTCTCAAGCAATCTTCAATATTAGTAATTATGATCGTAATAAATTATAGAAGTATATAAATTTTCGCTTAACACCTATAATAAAAATAATACAAAGAGTTTTTATTTTTACACATGAATAAATTACACATGGGTTATGACCAAAGCAATTTAATTGAAAAAACCCAACTTTATTGACAGATTAAATAGTTAAAAAAATTATATACCCGTTGTTCATTATGTTTTGTTGAAATAAATTAACATTCTAATTAAATAAATTCTTACACTACTATTGAACATGTATATTATGAGAAGGGCGTCGGCTTTAAAAAGTATTATTATATATAATATTTTTAACCTTTAGTTACGTTTGTATTATAATTGTTACTTTTTATGTTTATGATATTTTTGAAATTATGAAAATTTTAGATATATAAAGAGAGTATTTTCAAACTTATAATTCAAGTAAATTGTTTTGATTAAATTTTTTGTAAAAAAATTTAAGAGACCAATAAATTTTTAAATATAAATCATATATTTTCAATATTTTAAAATAAAATTTATGAACCGCGCGAAGCGCGGATAAGTTTCCTAGTTGTTTTAATACTTAAAAAGTGAGTGCTTAAAGTCACTAAGATCAAGAACAAAACACTAGTATACTCCTCCAATTCAAAAAAAAAAAAAAAAAAACACTAGTATACTCCTATCATTTAATTTTGCGATTAGCACTAGTACAGAACACACCTATAGCGTCGCCACCTATAGCGTCGGTTATTGACCTATAGCGTCGGTTTTGGACCTATTGCGTCGGTTGTTTTCAATAACCGACGCTATAGGACTTCTGACAGAAGCTTTAGCGTCGGTTGTTTGAATCAACCGACGCTATAGGTACAGCCTATAGCGTCGCCCCTTAAAAGGGCGACGCTATAGGTATACCTATAGCGTCGCCCTTAAAATGCCGACGCTATAGGTATACCTATAGCGTCGCCCTTTTAAGGGGCGACGCTATAGGTTATACCTATAGCGTCGCCCGCTAAAATGCCGACGCTATAGGTATAGCTTATAGCGTCGCCCCTCAAAAGGGCGTCGCTATAGGTTAATTTTTTTTAAAAAAAAATCCAAAAATTAAATAAAAATAGGAAAAATGCCAATTTTTGAAAATAAATTCATACACACCAAAGTAGTGATACTAACAATTTGTATGATCAATTTTACCCTACTTTCACTAATTTGACATTTTTTTTTATTTTTTCCCCATTTTTAACTAGTTTGTAAAAGAAATCAAAAAATTAAATGAAAATAGGAAAAATGTCAATTTTTGAAAATGAATTCATACACACCAAAGTAGTCATACTAACAATTTGTATGATCAATTTTACCCTACTTTCACTAATTTTCCATTTTTTATTTTCCCCCCCATTTTTAACTAGTTTGTAAAAGAAATCAAAAAATTAAATAAAAATAGGAAAAATGCCCATTTTTGAAAATTAATTCATACACACCAAAGTAGTGATACTGACAATTTGTATGATCAATTTTAGCCTACTTTCACTAATTTTCCATTTTTTTTATTTTTTCCCCCTTTTTACCTAGTTTGTAAAAAAATAAAAAAATTAAATAAAAATAGGAAAAACGCCAATTTTTGGAAATAAATTCAAAAACAACAAATTAGTCATACTCACTATTTGTTTGATGAATTTTAACATACTTTCACCAATTTTCCATTTTTTTAATTTTTTTCCCCATTTTTAACTAGTTTGTCAAATAAATCAAAAAATTTAATAAAAAAGGAAAAATTCAAATTTTTGCAAATAAATTCACACACCAAATTAGCCATACTCACTATTTGTGTGATGTATCGTGTACTTTCATATTTCGTGTACGTAATGTCAAATCCAAAACCGACTCTATAAGGATTCGTTTCATTTCGTGTCTGTGTACCTTCATTTCGTGTAATTTTTTAATAAAAATAAAAATATTTAATTATTAAATTTTTACAGAAAAATGTTGCAAAAATGTGTACAATTTTGGTTTGGTCAATATGTGCCTGTATATTCTTTAAATAGTTGACTGAAAAAATAGGCGGGCTTTCAATTTTTTATCATAGGCGGGCTTTCAATTTTAGTACCAAATTTTTTAACCCAATTTGTATTCTAACACATTCACCGCTCCCTCACTGAGTCACTCATCTCTCTCGTCTCTCACTGCCTCACTTCCCACTCTTTCACCCCAATCGATTAGGGCACAATCGATTAGAGGCTCTCTCTGTTTCCCCGTCTCCACTCGATTAATCGATTTACAACATCGATTTGCAACTATTTAGCAAAAAAAACATCGATTTGCGGTTTTATAAAATCGATTGCAACCTCTATAGCTTCAATTGGTAATTGAATACACATCTTCTGCTCTCCGATTATATACTCTTGACTCACTTTTAATTTATTTATTTTTTTGATTTTGCAGGTAATATTTAGGGCTTTCTAATTGTGGGGCTTTCATTTAGGGCTTTAATTTAGGTAAATCATATTTAATATATATAGGTTTCGATTGGTAATTTTTTTTGTATTTGACTGATTAGGGATTTTCATTAAGGGTTTTGTATTTGAGTTGTGATTTGTTTTGTTAAGGTAAAACCGGATACAAACGTTAGAATCAACTAGTGAGGAAAGTACTCGATCATTAGATGGGGGACGGGGAGACTCTTGCAGAAGGGACTGGGAAGCTGAGCAGAATGGTCAGTCGTAATATGGAAAATGCATTTGGAAGTACTAAGTTTTAGTTTTTCGTCATGAATCTTTGTTCGTCGTAATATCTTGAACCATTTTATAAATGGTTTGCTTCATTGAATTTCTTTTTTCTTGCTGTCATTTTCTTTTATCCTGTTTTCGTTTAGCTTTGTTTGAATTTCTTTTGTGTGTAGCTCCAGCAATATTTAGCTAAATTTTCTCCGAGTTCAGGACTAAAAAACTTGTACTTTGACTTCACACTTGACACTTGATGAAAACCGCAAGTGTCCTGAAACAATCTTTGCATATTTGCATCACAATGCACCTACACAATAACATACCAACAGACTGTGACTCTTTATATCGAGTACATTAAGACCAAAACTACATAATACTACTGGATAGTTTATGCGCACAATGGATATAGGGATGCAACAAAAGGATACGCGGCGAAAGTATAATGAAAATACATCTTAATTTCGCTTTGTGGAAACTCAGAGAGCACATCACCCTTCTTACTCCTGAAGTTATACGAAACAACTTTGCCAGGAATAGTCATGATAAGAGCTGAATCTTCTTCCTTTTCTCCCCTTGCGACACTCAGAATGGAAAATGCATATTCTGACCTTTTATTTTCCCTCTCCAAAACCATCTCCGGAAATGGAGATATCAAGTGATTAAGATGTACCCGATACTTAATAAACCAATTTTTTTTGTATTTGACTGATTAGGGATTTTCATTAAGGGTTTTGTATTTGAGTTTTGATTTGTTTTGTTAAGGTAAAACCGGATACAAACGTTAGAATCAACTAGTGAGGAAAGTACTCGATCATTAGATGGGGGACGGGGAGACTCTTGCAGAAGGGACTGGGAAGCTGAGCAGAATGGTCAGTCGTAATATGAAAAATGCATTTGGAAGTTCCAGAACATGGAATAGAGCAAATGAGGATGAAGTTACTCAGATTGGCAGTTCTAGACAAACTGCCTACTTACACGAGAGTAAGAAGAGCTATAGTTACATCTATAAATTTGATGTTAATTGATGTTTTTAGATATCCGCCTATCTTGTGTCAGTCTTTAGAATTAGCTTGAGTTAGTATTCTGCAGTCACATATTTTTAATTATTATCATGTACTAATTATTTATGTTCACACTGTCCATTTGGTTAGGTTTATTGGATGGTTGATTTCATGAGTGGACGTTTCTTGCAACAATATGCCAAGTGTTAGTACTGTAGGTGTGTACTGCCCTTTGCATAAGCTTGTCTCAGTAGGTGAGATGCTCATGCTATGACATGCTATGACCGTGCTAATCAGCCTTATTCCTTGCAGACATACAAAGAGTTAGCACGCGAAATGTTGGCAGTACTAAGTCGCTTCACCATGATTACTTTCCAGGTAAGCTTGATTAACTTTCATTTGTATAACAATTCATGCACTTCTCCAAGTTATTTCAAGGATTCCATATTTTAAGTTATTCTAAGAAAGTGAAAACCACATGCCTGTATACTGAAGGTGAAGGGAATCCAAACTAGATCTCCAAATACTAGCATGAAGCCCACTCTCTCTGCAATTATATCCCACCTAGAAAAGAGGCCAAAATCATTAGACATCACAGATAATTTAGATGGACAACAGAACCTATGTTGTAGTTCAAATGGTTAGTCATATATAGAGCATGATTAAGAGGAAAAAGAACTTTTCTGGAACATTCAGAGTAAACAATTCCACAAAAAGTTGCCATGTTTCACCTAATTGGGTCAATTCAACTATTATTCTTCATATTTGGTCATGTATTTCTCTAGGGATAAAGGATTACACCGTACCAGGTTACATGCAGGTTTTGATAGAAATTGAAAACTGACAGCAGAAAAACCACATTAAAAAAATTGACAGATATGCATGTTCAGAGAAAGCCATCTCTTAAGCCATAGAAGTTTAGATAGAAATTTCAAATGGTGACTTGTATGCTAGTATATTAGCAATCACTGAAAATATTGAGGCTGCCAGGAATAGTATACCACTAGTCTGAAATCCAAGCTGCAGAAGCTTTTCATTTTAGTACTTAAAAAATATTTTATAACTGAAAATATAGAACAATAGATGCATTTCTCTGCATTGCTGATTCACGAACATATACAATTATATATGGAATTTAGTTATCGTGGTATTTAGTTGCTAAGCTTGTGTCTGTCGGTTAAAATAGAAGCAGGCTTCAGAATATAGTAACTTGGTTATTGGGTAATAAACAATTGCGTCTTTGTTTTTATGAATGTTTGCTGAAGATTATGTTGTCATTACCATGCAGGAAAATAGCAGCTCATGCTATGCAGCAAAAACATGGTAAAGAAGGACAAAGAAGAGAAGTTGGCATTGCAGAAAGCTAGAGAGCTTGATGCATTTGATCAGCAAAACCATGGTGCATTACACCAATACAGTGATAAGAATTATAACAGAGATAAGAATGGGTTCCATGGGGCCAATAGTGTGAAGGCAACATTATTTGGAGAGGAAGCACTAAGAACAATGAAAACATTTTGGTTGCCCTCTGCTACACCAGAAGCTCCTTCAAAGGTAGAAGCACCCTCTACATGCACTACTGAACAAAAGAAAGCCACGTCTAAAGGAAATATAATTGTTTTTACATTGGTGGATGTAATTGTGTATTTGTTTTGAATTAAAAGGAAATATTGAAAATTGATTCTTTTGTTTCATTGGTGGATTTAATTGTGTATTTGTTTTTGTTACATTGGTGGATTATAAATGTGATGTTTGTTGGCATGGAATAATTGTAATTGTTTTATATTATATTAATGGTGAAATTCCAATTCTGAAATTATTTTTTTTTTAAAAAAAATTGACCTATAGCGTCGGTCATTTGGAAGGGCGATGCTATAGGATTTTTTTTTTAAAAAAACCTATAGTGTCGGTCATTTGAAAAGGCGACGCTATAAGCTATATCTATAGCGTCGGTCATTTGAAAGGGCGACGCTATAAGCTATACCTATAGCGTCGGTCATTTGAAAGGGCGACGCTATAGGCTTTTTTTTTAAAAAAAAAAATTAACCTATAGCGTCGGTCATTTTAAATGACCGACGCCTAAAGTATGCTTCAGCGTCGCCATTTTAACCGACGCTATAGGCCCATACCTATAGCGTCGCCTGCATATACTCCGCCATTTGACCGACGCTATAGGTCCATTTGACCGACGCTATAGGTCCAGTCTGTACTAGTGTAGAGTATTTGGTCATGCAGTATTAATTTGGTGTATCGTATCTTCCTCGTTCTTAAAATTTTATTAGTGCGTGAATGTATTTAATCTATAAAAAAAACCAAACTTAGTCAGTTATAATACGGGTAGTTGTACGCAGACCATGCCCTTAATAGGGAGGTTATTTCCGAAGGACCCTCAGCCATTATAAATATAGAAATATAAATACTGAAAGGAAACCTAATACAAACTAAGAAACTCACGCACACACAGGAGTCGAACCCCTGACCTCCTTCAAAGGAGGCCATAGCTCAAACACTACACCAACATGTTGTTGGCAATGTATTTAATCTATAACCTTTATTAATAAGCGAAACACCTTTTTAACGGTATCATTTTTGTTTCATCCTATTTTGGTTTCACCCTATAATCCTATTTCTATTAGAATTCTATGATGTTTTTTAATAAAATAGAAATTCTATTATAATTATAATTCTTTTATTACAACTTTAAATAAAAAATTATTTTCATCCCTAGAATCATATTCCCTTATATTATATGTTATTTTTTAAAGAAAATAATAAAATTGAAATCCTATTATAATTATAATACAATTTTTTTTATCATAATTTAGAATCAAAAAATAATACGATCAATTCTCCAAAAGATTTTTCAAGGAACACCCCTTTAACGGTACTTTTGGTTCGCACCGTGTTTTGATTTCAACCCTATAATCCTATTTTTACTATATGTCTATGATGTTTTTTAATAAAATAGAAATCCTATTGTAATTATAATTCTTTTGTTACAACTTTAAATAAAAAAAAATTGTTTCATCCCAAGAATCATATTCCCTTACAATTCTATGTTATTTTTTAAAGAAAATAATAAAATTGAAATCCTATTATAATTATAATACAAATTTTTTTATCATAATTTAAAATAAAAATAAATACGACCAATTCTCCAAAAGATTTTTCAAGGAGAACAACTAGAACATGTTTCTATACACTACTCTAGAACATTCTTCCCTGCGATTATATGTTTCTTTAAAAAATATAATAAAATTGAAATCTTATTATTATTATAATTCTTACATTTTATTAGCAAATTTTTTTATTATAACTTATAAAAAAAAGATTACGATCAATTATCCTAAATATTTTTCAATGAAAGCAACCGAAACGTATTTCCATGCACTTCTATTAAACAATCTAAGTTTATAGTTTGTTAATCGCATAAATTTTTTATGCAAATAACATAGTTCTTTTTATATTAATTAAATAAAAATTAAAATTAATAATTATTTAACATAAATCTCCGAACCTGGTTATCATCTAGTTATCAAATAAAATATAGAAAACAAGTGGCTGGGTGCACTATTCTAGATTTCTAAACATCATTGGTTTCTAGTACTATAAACATTCAAGTCTCATGTACAAAGGCATGTCTGCACCAAATTAACTTAAGTGAACTGATACCAATTAAAAATGGCACATAGATAGTAATCAAATTAGTGCTACTCACAAAGATGATGCAGAGTGATCATGACTAGTTCAAGATGAATAGTATTATTTTTGAACTTGTAGATTGCAATTACAGAGAAGCATGGAGTTCAAAGAGAATAAGAAATGAACACATAGTAGAGGAAAAAGGTGGAATAGTTTGTTACAAGTTAGCAAGTTTTGATCACAATGAACTCCTGATCTCATACTATAGCATGCACATGAAAATGTATCTACCAATCAACTAAACTCCAACATCACAACAGGAGTTGTACACTTTTACTAATAGAGAATCTATACGAGAATTACATGATTCTATGTATCAAAATGTTGTATAAACTAAGATCTGCAGATTATATAGAAGATTTTGATTGCTTGCAAGCTTTATTTACCGCATTGTCCCTGCTGATCATCTACTGCCATCCTATAGGTGTGTCCAGATTATCCATGCTGCCAATCCCTTGAAAGGCTCCCAAGACTTAGGAGCAGCAACAGCCTCATCAGACCAAGGCGATCGCTGTAACTGCTCGTTGAACCTGTCATACTTAATCCTGAATTCTCTTTCATTCGGCCAGGAGTTTAACATCTTTTCTAATGCAAACACCATGATGGTGAATGCCATGTATGCTTCCAGCCCCCGAACTCCTTGAAGTCGGTAAAAGATCTCATAATCCGACAAATCAGTCAGCATATCATCAGAGAGTAACATGGGCGTCTCATCATCACCAGCTTCACCATATTTTTTACTCAAATCCAGAAGTATCATTGTTTTGCTTTTTGATTCAACCCCAATGTCAATCAATTGTTGATCTGAAATTGTTCTTACAGAGTGCGGTCTTACAACATCAGGGTGACACAGATTCTCCAACGCGATGTAGATTGTGCCCTTTTTTTCAGGGACACTGATGAGCTCCATGAGTTGTCGTGTAACTCTTTGGAAATTCGTCATCTTTTCGGTATCACAAAGAGGAAATATTTGGTGTTTTGTAATGATAGCTCCAAGGGCATCATCATTAGCAAATAGATGCTCTGTACCCAAAGATATCCAATCTAGGCTTTCCAGGTTTATATCTGGACTGTTGTCATTTCCAAGTTGAGAGTCAACAACTGAGTCTGCACCCAATATAGGGGCTTCGGACTGAGTTAGAGAAGTTTCTGCACGATCAACACTATCACATTAGATTTTCCGTACATTACTACTATCTTGTAGACAACAGTTAAAACAACATAATGCACATCAAAAAGAGTAAAACGAACATCATAGTACATGATACTGATATAATAAAAAAAACAGAGTAAAACACATCACCACTGAAACTTACAAACTCAAATCAAAGACAAAAAACCAAAGAAAGAGAGCAAAACAGATTAATACATGAAAGATAATTCAAGAAAAGATATATAAAGACACGGATCGAGTATATATCCACCTGAAGACAGATTTGCTTCTTCATCACCGAAAAGTTCGGAGAGGGTGTATTCTTGATATATTTCCGTCAATGGCAGTGGGATTTCATCCCCATTCAGAGGTTCAAAAAAGGATTCCATTGAAATATCATTCCAATGATCATCATCATCCCTTCAACAATTAAAACACAAAATTTATCCAAAAAAAATTTTCTTGAACCCCATGTGTGTGTGTTGATAAAACTCAAGTTCTTACGTTATAATAAAGAAATCTCCTTGATTAGTTGATGGAGGCAGAAAAAGTGGTGCCCCATTGGCAGCTTCAACATACAAATAGGTTGAAATGTCTTCAAAATCCCTGTAAATTAAACAACATCCATGTAAAAACTGAAATTACTTTATATATAAGAGTGTGTGTGTGTGTGTGTGTGTGTGAAATTCTTAAAATGTTTACTCTATAAATCGATATGAGGGTTCTTGATCCGCCATTGTTTCTTGAAGTTATTGGTTGAAGTTTTAGAGAAGAAAGACTTTGTAAGAGAGAGAAGTATTATATATATGTAATATATATATCTATATATATATATATATATAGAGAGAGAGAGAGAGAGAGGATTAGAAGGTGTAATGACGAGTTTGTGTATACAACATAAGCAGGGGCGGAGGCCTGTTGAGGGAGAAGCAGCGCTCGCTCGAAATTTCAAAAGCTGATTTTTTTTTTGTTTTTTTTTTTTGCAGTCTAGCAAATTAATTAGCCCATATTATATTTATATACAATCTAAAAAGAAAAGGCTAACTTCAAATCTCTAAATTAGGGGGCAAATACAAATAATTATTCATTTGTGAGTTAAACAAGCAGTTAATTATTTTTGTATGAAAATTGTTTATTTTTCAATTTTTTAGTATAATATATAGTAAAATGTTTTTTTTTAAACAAAAAATACTTGATTTGAGGAATGTAGCTTTTTAGACTTCTATAAAAGAATATTTTTGCTATGCAAACTATAAAATAGATAACAAATATTTTGAATTTATAATTTACATAGAAAAGTGGTTCTTTAATGTAAAAATTGATATTAAACAAAAAGAATGATATTAGCTTACCTAAAACATTGAGTTATTCACATAAAATAGTTTCTGATCAAATTTTTATAGAAATAAGCTGTACAAAGTGAAAAAAAATAATAATAAAGTATGACAAAAATGATTGCAGTGAGAAATTTTTTTCCGCTCACCCTAAATTTCCATCCTTGCTCCGTATATAAGGTTTAGATTCAAATTTTATACAAACTCTGTAAAAAGTGATTATCTGTTTAAAAGTTATTACGTTAATTAAAATTTTAATAACATTTTGGGACCAAGAAACTAGTTTAAACTAAGATATGGAGAGAGAATAGATGAGAGTGATACGTAGGCCCGGCAATTTGACACGTGACATGTGAACACGACACGAAACGACACGAAAATTATGGTTTTGGGTTTTGATTTTTGGTACACGAAACATGAAAGTACACGAACACGAAATATTTAGTGTCGGATATGGGTTTTCATTTTGGGTACACGAAAGTACACGAAATATTATATATATAATTTTTAATTTTATATTTTCATTTCGTACTTTCGTTTTGGGTACACAAAAGTACACGAAATTACACGAAAGTACACGAAAGTACACGGTCAGTCTCTTTTTTCTTCTCCTGTTTTGACTTTTTACACTGTTCATTGTAAGCGATTGACTACTAATTTATGCATAATTTATAAGACAAAATATAGTCATGAGTGATCTTGTTGGATTCGTATTTGTGAGTACTTTAATACAGTGAAGTTTTTATATTTAGTACTAAAACGAAATTAAAGATATTAACAATAAAAAATGTACATTGGCATGCGTGATAATGATTAACAGGAAAAGAAATAAGGGACGGAGGGAGTACTATATTTTTATTTCGTGTACTTTCGTTTCGTTTCGTGTAAATACGAAACATTTCGTTTCGGGTTCGGTTAGGATGATCAGTACACGAAATGATTTAGTGTCGATTTCAGTTTTAATTCGGAATACACGAAAACATGAAAGTACACGACACGACACGATTGCGAATCCTAGTGATACGGAGAGAGGAAGGTTCAGACTTCGTAATGTTCTTGAATGGACCCTCACCACTTATTTTATGCACTAGCCTTCCAGGTGGACATATCAATAAGGGTGTGTTTGGAAGTTTTTGTGTTTTATTTTTTTTTCCACACATTAATCTATTTTTATTTTGGGAATTTAAGAAGAAGTTTCAATTTTTCAGTGATGATAAAGATCATTTTACACAGAAGCAATATTGGGATTATGTTGATGGTTTTTTTTGTATTATTACTATTATAATTTGTAAATGAGTAATGATCGTATTACATGGGGTCCGTTCTTTGGAAACTGTTTGCCAAAGAATTGTTATACAACAAATGATTTTGTAATCATTGTATTAACTATCCAACGGTCCTGATTTTAAAAAAAAATATACACCGTATCGCAAAAATGACCAAAATGCCTCTGCCTACATATCGCAGAAAGTTTCTGCGGTACGTGAATAGTGGGGGGCATTTTGGTAATTTCTCCGTACCGCGAAAAGTTTCTACGGTACGTGAACAGTAGATTTTTTATGTAAAAACATGGGGTATTTTGGTAATTTCTCCGTACCGCGGAAAGTTTCTGCGGTACGATACAAATTTTTTTAAAACCTCAGTCGTTGGATTAACCATCCAACGGGACAAAAATCATATGTTGTGTAATAGGTCACTGGCAAACTTTGCCAGTGACGGGAACCTTACATAAATGTGTAATGATCTCTAGATTACGTGCATGTTTGGCAAATTCAAAAATTAATTTATTTGGGCCGAAAACTTGTTCGGCTTTTGTTAGAACTTAGAGCATCTTCAATGGTATTGGTTAAAAATAGTTGGCTAAATCAGATAAAATATTGATAATGTAAATTTTGTTAAACCTGTAAGATATTGTGCTTCAATGGTATATTGGTTATAATGTTTGGTTATATTGTAAATATAGCATTTTATTATTATTTCAGTTTGTTATAAATAAAATATATTTTTATAAGGTAATAGATCATAAAAAATCTTCTTTATAGGCCTCTAGAGGTTGGCCAAATATAGCCAACGAAAACAAATTATCTAATTTTTTTGCTAAGGGTAATGCCCCATTGGAGTGACTTTTTTTAACATAATCTCAATAAATTTTTTTTATGATATTATTTATTTGATTTTAACTAAGGGGTTTTCTCCATTGGAGATGCTCTTAGGAGTGTGACAAAATAAGGGAACAATATTAATTTATAGTGTTAACCAAAAAATTAGTGCTTAAATTTAAATAATTAAATTTTTTTAATATATATAATTTTTTTAACTTATAAATTTAATTTACCAAACACATTACCAGCTTATAATTAAAATTTTTCAAACACCTAAATAATTTATAATTCAAAATTTAGTTATCACTTACCCACTTTAATTTATAAATACAGACCAATATCTATTACTATATATTATACATCAACACAAGGGCAAAAAGTTCCATTTTATTGGCTGTGAAATTACTGTTTTGCCCCTATTTGTTGAAAATTAACAAAAGTGCCACCCTTAAAATATTAGTGTAAAAATTAGTTGAAACTATGTTAGTGTTGAGAATCGAACCCATGACCTTCTACTCTTAGTCTAATGCCTTAACCATTATGCTACACTTAGTTTTGAGTACATTTAAAAAATCTTATTAGATAAACCACATTTATCTCCTTTTGTCCAATTTTTTTTATTTCAACTATATATTAAATCTCAATACAAGTGCAAAAAGTGCCAATAAATTGCTTATAAAATTACTATTTCACCCTCATTTTTTGGAAATAACAATTGTACCACCCCTTTAAAATCCATGAAAAAAATGGAAGAATTTGGATTAGTTTCGGAGTCGAGCCACCGATTTCGTTTTAAGAGGTTCATGATACAACCACTATATTACATTACTTTTCGAGTTTTCTTAAAAATCTTGTAAGATATCATGCTATTTTTACTTAACTTATTTTCATTTTTGTTTTCACTTTTGAGTAAATAAAATGTTAGTTTACATTATTTATATAATTTCGTTTTTTCAGTTTTCGTAGTTTTATTTATATATATACTTAATCATTTTATAAATTTTAATACACCTGTATGTTTTCGATTAAATATATTAAATATGTTATTTATAATTTATATTATATTATATCTCTGATCATACTTTATTTGAATTAGTTGATAATGGATACATAAAAAATAATACTGAAATTTGATCCAATATAAGGAATATAGTATATGCAATGTATTTCATTATTCATTACTTCTATCATTCTAAATTAAGAAAATTAGTTTTAAAATTATTTTTTTAAATTATACAATAATCATGTTTATATATTCATCACACCCGTTTTTTAATAATTTTCTTTTTAGAACGTACACTTCAGTTGTTTATATTTTCTAAAATAATTTATACTCTCTTTGTCATTATAAATGATTAACATGGAAAATAAAATGTTAAGATAAAATTCTTGGTTATGCATGAATCTTACTAAGTCTGGATTTAAAAAAATTACAAACATTTATCTCTATGTATATATTAAATTATTGAAATAAAATACAATTTAGTTTTTTTTTTTACAAACAAGAAAATGTAATTAACTTGCATCGACCAAATCACAGTCAGGATAAACCCCTGAACTGACACTACAATCTGAATGGAAACAAATAAACGAGCTAACCAAATAGCCGCTTATGTGTACAGACTGTTTTACATCATGAATAACAATATTCTTCGAATTAAAAAAGATTTGAGTGGTTTCCCGATCAATCAAGCATGCACCAATCCTGGAACCAGTAATATCACAAATGACCCTCACATACGCATCACTTGTAGTCCAATGTTCAGAAACACCCAAGCTATCTACATGCCGAAAACCAGCTATAGACATGCCGAAAGTCCAATGATCAGAAACACTCCAGCTATCTACATGCCGAAAACCAGCTATAGACATGCCGAAAGAGATAGATCTCAAAAGATGAACAAATATTAGTTGTGAAAAGTAAGCTCTTGCAATATCCGATACCAGCCCAAATCCAATGCACACATTATAGATCTCCCATAAAACCACATAAATCATTTTCAAAGTAACCAACAATAAAACCCATACCAGCAATAACAAAACTGACATTAACCTCCCAATAAAATGGTAGCAAGTCAGACCCACGTCAAAAGACGAGACTAAAATCCAAAATTCAACGACCTCGGAATGACACCAAATTTTGGTATGATGTTAAGGAGGAGAATTTGAATCTAAAGGTATTTTTTATTTTCGGAATCGGACTCAAAACCAAGATAGATCTGAGAAATAAATTCTAGATGTTTGACTTTGGTTCGATTTTTATTTTAAAAACTGGAGCAAAACAAGAAACTGAGATTAGATGATTGAAAAGAGGATTGGAGGGTGGTTTGATGGGGGACAATGGAGAAGAGGGGTGGCCAGCGGCAGCAAAGAAGATTGAGAGTCGACTCTCATGTATCGGAGGAGAGAGAGCGGAGTCTGTTTAGAGACAGCAGAAGAAGTTGTTGTTTCTTATAAAATACAATTTAGTTGAATTTTTTTTTTGTTAACCATATATCTTCAAGTTTACATTTATCCTGAAAGAACGTGATGCGAAATATTACGTAATACTTAATCTGCTTTTGGATATATTAAAAATACTAGCATAATATGTTTCTTCTATGTTGATCTGATGTAGAAGGATATGAATTGTAATTTATTATTTGTTTACATGCCATTTTTTTTTTCAAAATCTTCTTTGCAACCTCGGTCTATGTCCTATAGGAATTTTGTTTTTGTAGGTTCATGACCGGTGTGAAAACATTGCATTATAGATTTGCAATAGAGATGACATTAACATATTTTAAGGATTGTGGACAGTTGTAATCGTGTTGATATGGAAACCAATGTCTATCACTATGAAAAGACAAAGATTATCATCTTACTTTCTCAAATTTATAATTACAAGATCCCGTTCATAACTCAAAATTGTACATCATACTCAACAATATTATTGTTGGCGTGTATTTATAGTCCTTATTGGCATTCAGTATTAACACATATCACTACTCATATTACAATTTCTTAATTACGAGTTTTCAGTTCAAAAATTATTAAACCAATCACTGCCTTCTTTTTTAGAACAAAATTAGAGACCTTCACGTAGAAGCTCGTGCCTTGCACGGGCTGTAACGCTAGTTTGTTCTTAATATGTCTACCTCAAGAAGAATTTAGAGAACATTAGATATATGAATCTATATCCATACATTCATACTGATAGGTAATTCTGTTATTTGAATAAGGTTGACGTGGCATCTACATTGACAGCTAGGTAATTGAAATTAGTGGCAATTTAAAATTATTTGAATTTGTCAATTTGATACTTTCTTTATGTTTGATGAATTGTCAAAGTCAATCTGGTTTCCTTCTAATAACACCTATTTTTTTTATGAGAAAACTGGGACTGAGGACAATTTTAGGGATCTCCCATGAGGTTATAAGAAATATTGCTTATAAAATAAGGGGCCCCGCAAGGGCAGTTTTGTAAATCTAAATTTTTATCAGTAATTTACACAAATGTCCTTAAAATTTGTATTGATTTATTCTATCCTAAGGGTTCTAACCTGAGGTCATCCTCAGGCACATGAAACCTTTTTTTATATAAGCCGATTTATATAGAGGGTGTTTGGGAGAACTTATTTTTCAGAATAAGTCAACTTATTTTAAGTTGAAAGTTAAGATTCATAACTTTTCAACTTATTTTTGCAACTTATTGAATCTTAAACATACATTAAATATTTGTATAAAAAAATTATCAAAATATAAAATTTTTACCCGAAAATAAGTCCATCAAGGGAGGTGAACCAAACAGGTCAATAGATAAAAGTCAAGCTTAAGACCTATGACTTGATTACAAAAGAGCCTGCCTTTGTTTACTATTCAAGCTAAGCATACTACACACCCAGATACAAGATACATGACATGGTTACTGAACTGAACTGAAACTTACTACTTCTACATATGCCCATATGCTTACATGCTGAGACTTCCACGAGACTTCCATTTAACCTACTTGAGAAAAAGCTAAGAAAAGAACTAACCCAGCTCGTCATAAGATTACCAGAACAGGTTGATAACTACTAACAAGCCATGAAAATCGAGTAGTATCATCTGGTACTATGGATGTATTGCTGCTAATCCACCTCAACCACCGGCATGTCACCGATAAAAACCATTCCTTGACCAGCTGCTAAGCCTCCATGGATTTGATCTTCCTCCATTATCTCTTCCTGATTATCGTCTATGTTCATTTCTCTATCTATAAGCGAGTCGTAGGGGCGTCCACTTGGCCAAGACCCATTGTTTCCGTTAGATCAGAAGGAAGATCCTCTTCTCCAAGACTTACTTGGCTAGGTACACCATCTGGTACCTTGATATCTTGATAGCTAGGGTCATCTAAGTCCATACCCATGTCCCAATCCAACAATTCCTCAATCCCACCCACTGGTATGTTACAAGTATAGAGCATGTCACATAGTCTCCTACCGAGTCTTGAGAGAAATCGAGCCACTCTGTTTCTAGCTGGAACGATGTAGGCAATTGTGCAGAATCACCTGATGTCCCTGAATCGTATGTCAATCTGAGTAGCAATGTCATTGACGGCTGCTGGAGCTCCTATATGTGATAGTTCTTTATCACCATGAATGCCTCCAAGTTGTCTGTTTCTAGTATTACATCACGATACCCTAGCTTGAAGGCACGATGGAGTGCAATAAAGATTGCCCATAGCTGGTTTCCTAAAGCTGATAACTGAGGTATCACTCCTATGGTGAGATGTTAGAGAACACCATCTGAGTTCCTATAGACTGCACCAATACCATTACAGAATCCAAAGATCGATGGGGTCCTAGAGGATGAGCCCTATGTTTATTAGATTTTTAGATATATATGACATGTATAAGTTTTTTTTAAGAAATCTATGTTAAGTTTTTTAACCAATCGTGGGGACTGAACCCATAACCTCCTCTTTCTGTCTTGTACTTTTGCTTTTTATGAACTTTCTTGATGCGAGGTCAATCCTTTTATTGAGATGAATATATATATATATATATAGGGTTGGACTCCATAGCAAACACCTTATATAACAAACAATAAAGAACACCTCATATCTAATAGATCCATTGCCCTTGGCGGGGCCACCCAATACAAAAAGTTCTTATTTTTTTACCCTCTATCCATCCATCATCTCAAAAAATAAAATAAAATAAAAATTACTGTTCATGACGATGACGTCATCAGTGACGTCATCATGAACAGTAAAATTTTTATTTTATTTTATTTTTTATTTTTTTGTTGGCATGATAGAGGGTAAAAAAATAACAACTTTTTGTATTGGGTGCCCCTGGCGGGGCCAGAGGATCTAATAGATCTAAGGTGTTCTTTGTTGTTTGTTATATAAGAGTGTTCTGTATGGAGCAAAGGCCTATATATATATATTAGTTCACTAAACCGCGGTTTGCGGCGGTCATATAATATTTTTTTTATAAAAATTCAAAATATAAATTTAAGAAAGAAATCGCAAAAAAGATATTTATAAATAAATTATTAAAACAATATTGTACAAATTTTAGTATACATAGACAATTAAATAAACTACATACTTATTTTTTATGTTAATTTTGTATCATTTTTTAGGTCGATACTCGTTGTAATAAATACATATAAGACACGTTTCTCGACGGACTTGTAAAATTTTTTAATTTTTTTAAAAAATATAAACTCTTTAAAAAAAATAAAATATCTATAAATAAATTAGCGAATACAATATTATACAAATTTTTATGTATATATAGACAACAAAATAAACCATATACTTATTTTTTACGTCGATTTTGTGTCACGTTTTCTTAGGCCGACACCCGTTGTAATAAATACATAGTGATTAACAAAAAGATTTCATTGAATTAATTAAAAGAAGACGTTGGAATATTATAATCAAGAACAATGAGAAGATAATAACGATAAATTAACAATTAACAATAAATAAACAAATAGAGAATAATAAAAGTGGAAACCTTTATGCCAAGTTTCTCAAGTACTTCTACTTCTCAAATAGAGAAAGATCTCCTAATTCTTGTTCACATGATAGGTGTCTAGATCACTAAAAAAAAAATACAAAATACAAAATCCAAAGTTACTAATAATCCATAATTATAACTAAAATCACATAAAATCATAAATTTAACAATAAAACGAAGAAAACAAATATTAAATCAACAAATTCAAACCTTAAAAACCAACAAAAAAAATAGCCTAAAAATCTCAAAAAACCAGTGAAGCACACAAATAGCCATGTACATTGAAAATTAAACAAAATAAGAGCGAATAAAAAAACTAAAAAAGATAAAAGAAGACAAAAGAGAATAGAAGTAAGAAAAAATGTTACAAACTTGGTGATAAAATTTGATCATTAGAAGCGATGATTGTATATATATAAGAATATAAAATTTATTTTCTATTTCGAATATGTAAATTTGAATTTTTCTTCCATACAAATTCAAAAACCTTTTCTATTTCGAAGATCTTATGGTTAAAAAAAGGAAGTTCTGAAATATAAAATTTCCTTTCTATTTCGAATATATATATATACTTTTTCTTTTCTACAAATTCGAAAACCTTTTCTATTTCGAAGATGTTAATGTTAATGTTAAAAAAGGAAGTTTTGATTTCTTTTCTAAAAAATAGGATCTAAAAAAAGAAGTTTTGATTTCAAATATTTAAATAAGTGGAGCTCTAGAAAAATAGATAAATATTCCTACAAATTTTAATGTATAAATAGACAACATAATAAACCATAATAAGTACTATAGGTTCTTTCAAAAAAAAGTTAAGTACTACTCCCTCCGTCTCTAAATAAGTTGCATCTTTTGACCGGATACGTTTGTCAATGCACATTGTCTCTAAATAATTTGCCTGTTTTGACTGGACACGTTTGCCGATGCACACTTTTGATTGTTAATATCTTGAATTTCGTATTAGTATTAAATATAAAAATTTCACTGTATTAAAGTACTCATAAATACGAATCCAACAAGATCACTCATGACTATATTTGGTCTTATAGATTAGACGTAAATTAGTAATTTGTCTCATATTATGAACAATCAGGTTTCAAACGAGCAACTTATTAAAAGACGGAGGAAGTATAAAGTTTGGGTACCTGGCATGAGAGCATTGAGGGGCATGTCGTTGGGCACAAATTTTGCTAAATGATATGTCATTTCACTCCATAGAAAAAAAAAATAAAAAAAAATCTAATTGATGAATGTCAAAAAATAAAAATAAAATCATCAATTCATGAGTAATACCTTAAATTTGATATTTATGTGGTTATAAATATATATATATATATAAGAAGTATATATCTTGACTCATTTTAAAACATTTATTTATAAATGGATTACGTAAAATCTTTGAAAAAATAAAATAAATGGATAACGTAAAATATTTTTTAAAAAATTAATAAAATTATATGCCGAATATTGAAAAGGCATGTCTAGTTAAATGATCACTGATCATGCAGATGGTTTTTTTCTTTTCTTTTTTTTTTTCGGTAAATTTGATGTATTACTAAAAGTTAGATGTGTAATTCCTATTTGAGAAATTTAATGGTGTCATGAAATCTAGTTCCTCTTTTTTCCCCGAGTATCTAGTTCATTCGAGTGTCATAAATCTAGTTTGATAGTTGACCAAAAAATATAAAAAATTTAGGTTTCGTTTGTCTTATTTATTTTTCAGAAATTAATAATTTAATTTAAAAATTAAGAAATACGTGCGTTTTTTCGAAATAAATAATTTGTTTTTGCAAGAAAAATAATATTAAATTTTTTATACACATTTTTTCTATAAAATTATGTAAATACAATTTTTTTTAAAATCTGTTACTGTATATTATACTTCAACACAAGGGTAAAAATTGCCATTTTAATGGCTGTGAAATTACTGTTTTACCCTTATTTATTGAAAAATAACAAAAACACCACCTTTTCAAAATTTAAAAATAACAAAAACACAACCTTTTCAAAATTTATGTAAAAGTTGAATATAATTATGTTACTCTTGAGAATCGAACCCCGACCTTTCATTCTCAAAGTCATGTCATAACCATTATGTTATATTCAATTTTGAGTATGTTTTAAAAATGTTATTAGATAAGTCACATCTTCTCCTATTGTCCCATTTTTTCTATTTTAATTTTGACTAAATAACTCATTGGTTTTTGTTATTTTTAGAATATTATTAAGAATATAATTACGAAAAATATTTTAATCTCTTGAGTAGACTCCACCATTCTTTTTTGCCATTTTAAATGATTGAAATTAAAAATAAATTTTCAGATAAATTTTAGATTATAAAAAAATATAACCGAGTTCGGGAAAAAATATATTTATTTACATTCGCCTTTAAATAGATATTAAATTATTAAAATAAAAAATAAAATATGATATAAAAAATATGTAAATCTTATCTATCACATCAAATATAATTAATAATTGCATCACATAATTTTTAACAATATAAAATTTTAAATATGTGAGTCATATTAGAGATTTTTGGTTGATCAATATTCACACTTTTCAACACAAGGGTAAAAAGTACCATTTTAATGGTTGTAAAATTACTGTTTTACCCTTATGAAAAATAACAAAAACGCCACCCTTTTAAAAATTAGATATAATTATGTTACCCTTGAAGATCGAATCACTGACCTTCCACTCTCAGACTCATGTCATAACCATTATACTGTACTTAGTTTTAAATATGTTTTAAAAATCTTATTATATAGATAAACCATATATTCGCCTTTCATCCCATTTTTTCTATTTTTATTTTGAATAAATAACATATTTGTTTTTCTTATTTTTAGAATATTGCTAACAATGTAATTACAATTTTTTTAAATCTATTGAGTGTATTCTACGATTCACTTTTGCCATCTTAAATGATTGAAAGTAAAAATAAAATTTTAAGATAAAATTTTAGATTATACAAAATATAATCGAGTTTGGGAAAAAAAACATATTTATTTACATTCGTATCCAAGTAGATATTACATTATTAAAATAAAAAATAAAATATGGTTTCAAAAAATATGTAAATCTTATTTATCAAATCAAACATAATAAATAATTGCATCACAAATTCTTTAGGTATATAAAATTTTAAACATGTGAGTAATATTAGAGATTTTTGGTTGATCTGCTATTTGGGCTTTCAGCAATTTAAATATATGATTGGTGTTAAAACATGAATATTTAAAACAATAAGAAAAATAAATGAATTTATGTTAAAAAGATGAGAACTCTAAAAATAAATCTATGTTATATATATGAAAAATAATGTAACTGATTCTCAATATTGAATGAAAGAATATAGGATTTTTGAATCATAAATGTTACTCCCTATGTCCCAACCATTTCTTTACATAAAAAACTGCGTATCTGACATGCATTTTAAGGATAATTCTATAACTTATTTTTGATTTTTTCTTTTTTTTTGTATAAAAATAGGATTATTCTATTCTTATACAAAAAAAGAAAATATCAAAATTAAGTTATAAAACTATCCTTAAAATGCACCTTAAAATCCGTGTCGAAAATTGGTCCGCAAATGTTAATTATTCAATGGGACGAAGGGAGTACAAAACTGCTATAATTATAAAAAATGACCGATTAGATTATAACTCGACTTAATTTAAAGGATGGTTATATGAAGTTTCATATAATAAAATAAATTCATCAATATAATATATAGTGGTAGAGTTGTAACATTTATTTATATTACTTTAGATGTAAACAAAAAAGTTGATCTTAGATATCATATGGATGTACAAGTCATTAAGGTCATTTAATTATATTTTATTTCAGTTTAAATATTTGAAAAAAAACTAAAATAAAGTTAAAAAAATAATTCAAAATTATAATATAATTTTTTTTTTCAAATTACTTAAATTTAAAAAAAAATTCGATATTGTATAATATGCTCACGCTCTGCTAAGAACACATGTTAGTATGAGAACAATGAGAACTCTATTCTATAGCATAATAACACAACAATAAAAATGTGAAAAATAAGCAGAACAATTGTTCTGCACTTTTACCCACCACGGGTGTCTCAGTTGGTTGGTACCGTGACTTAAGGGCTTACCACCCCAAGGTCATAGGTTCGATCCTACTAGGAGCCACGGAAGTAAGTGGGTTGCCATGTTTGGTGAGTACGAGTGTGCTAGCAATTCTCCGAATTAGTCGAGCTACGTGAAACTTGGCCCGGGCACTGGATTATCAAAAAAAAAAATTGTTCTACACTTTTTAAAAGAATATAGAACAATATTCTCACTGTTTTCACATATAAATTCTTCTCACCTGAATCATCCCTTTTATAATAAGCATTAGACTAAAAACAAAACTTGAAATTGAAAGTGTACAAATTTGTATGTACATATATGAACCACAAAGATGACTTTTACAAAAGATTTTGTAATATGTTTTTGTCTACGTTAAAATCACATGAATTACATACCTATATCTTATTTATGGACAATTTTACTAATATAATTATTTATATTATGCTCAAATATTCAATTTGATAAATCTGATTTCACGCCATTTTAAACACTAAGTTTATATTTCAGCAAGAAAAGTAAATATGTGATTACTATCGTATTGATATTTATCTGAATTTTATGAAATTTAATCAAATTATAAAATATTTGGTACTTAAATTTTGTATACAATATTAAAAAAATAACTATAAGAATATGAGACAAAATCGAAATCTTATCGGTTATCGTATTTTTTTTTAATAAAATTATCTTAATTAATATATGTTTTCAAGCGAAGAATTATTTTAGTGCCTGTGCCTCGCACGGGCTTTTACGCTAGTTAAATAACTTATAAATCGTCGATGAGAAAAACCAAACATAGCCTAGGTTGACCGTTTGTAAACTAGATTTGGACTTCGGAGAAAGAAATGGGCCCCACCATCTCCATTTCTCTCACACGGCCCTCCACCTCCACGTGGAACAACACTTCAATAAATTAGGGTGTGTCGATCATTTTGAATATTTATACAATAAAAATTAGAGCTGGTTCATGAGCAACTCATAAATAAGGATCAGGATACGGGGGCCAGGGCGAAATCACAAAATGGGGCCTCATTTTTTTCCCGAAAACATAAAAATTAATAACAATAAAACCATTTTAAATAAAAATTAAGGTACTAACAATAGTTTAAATACCATACCATATACAAGTGATAAATCATAAAAAACAACTTCGTCGAGCACTTCTTGATGCGAAATCGGTGATAACGGCATCAACATCAATACTTTCCAACATATCTTTCTCAATGCATAAAATTACGAGACCATTTAATCTTTCTTGTGACATCGATGAACGCAAATAATTTTTCAACAATTTCAACTTGGAAAAACTTCTTTCGCCTGATGCAACACTCACGAGTGTGGACAATAAGATTCGATAAGCAATAGCAACATTCGGAAGACAATCAAGAGACTTGACAAATTCAAGAATCTCAAGAGCGGATGTCAAATCATCTGGAACATATTGTTGCAATACCTCTACTTCTTGTACCAATTCATCTAGTTCAAAATCTGACAACCCATTATGAGAAAACCACATTTTCTACAATATCCTTAAAACTGACAACCCATTATGTCAAATCATCTGGAACATATTGTCCCTTTCATTGTTGTTTAAATTATCCCAATTTCTAGGATCATAAATATCCTTAAAAGGATGACTTCGCTCATCTTCAATATTAGAAAAATTGGGTACATTCTCATCCTCATTCAAAACCACATTTTCTACATTTAAATCCTCCAAATTTTCATTACCTACTTTTGAACTCTCCAAATTTTCATTTGGTTCTGTTTTTGAAGTGTCTACTTTTTTTATAACAAAGTTCTCAATAGCTCCTCTTTGTGACTCTAATAACTCATCTGCTCGTCTTCTTTTTTTATCTTTTATCATTTCTGGATAGATGTTTTTTAGGTAGCATTGTACTCCACAATAATACAAAACAACTATATGATGCAAATGAAGAATTACACCTTATATAATAGTGCTCAAAATCCAAACTCTAAAGCTTTCAAAATTCTGAAATCCCCAAGTATGATTGCTCAAGCCTTGATAATTATCTCTGTTAAATGAAAAATAAAATTATAAAGATTAGAGAAATCAAACTAAGACAAAAAAAATTCTGAAATTGAACAAGATAACAAAACCTAAATATCAAAATAAGCCTTGAATTGTGTATATACATACACACACACACACACACACATATATATATATATATATATATATACGAATTATGATTATAAATTATAATATACTTGAAAAAGTGAAAAGAGTTACCTGAAAGTGAAGAGCAAGTCCGGAACATGCAATTGCAGATGTAGACTTGTAGTGATATGTATTGCCATGTTTTTTTTTAACTAACCGATCTATACTACTAGTACTACATGGATTTATTAATTTTTGGGCCCCCATAAAATATGGGCCTAGGCAAAAGACCTGGTTGCCCCCTCCCTTGGGCCGGGCCTGATAAGGATGTGTTGGTCATTTTGAACATATATATAGTAAAAATTAGAGCTGTTTAGGAATCGAACTGTTCATAAATAAGTTCGAGTTTGATTTGATAAGGATTTAATTTGACTCGGTTTGTTGAACTAAAGCTCGAACTCGAACATAAAAAAGTGTTCGTCAAGAAAAAGAATCTGAGCCAAGTTATTGGAATGTGCGGTTCGAGATCGGCTCAAAATTATATGGTTCAAACTCAAAATTGAATGGCTCAAACTCAGCTTGTTAAAACTCGAAAAAAGTTACATATATACTGATTGTTCATAATATTTTTAATATTTTAAGTTAAAAATTACTTCAAATATCTAATCACAGAATCCTTTCGGCATAATCGATCAAAACTTAACATTGGATTGAGTCGAAAGTGTTAATTAGTTGAGTTAAGTAGATTTGGATCATTTTTTCCCATTTAAAATTTTATTGTTCACGAGCGTGCTCGTTAGGGACTAGTGTTTGGCTAGATTCGTTTATGTTCGATAAAAGTTTGAGTGCGGCTCGGTTCGTTAACGAGCATGAGCTCGAACATAATTTTCATGCGCTAAAAAAACTCGGCTCGACTTTGCTCGATTCGATTCGTTAAATAAAATATTTTGCTCAATTTTTTTTAGTCATAATTTGACTCGATCCGACTCAATTTGTGAACAGTTCTAATAAAAATTAGTAAGAATTTTTGAATGCACGACACAAATTATATATTTATACATTTATACAGTAACATTTTTGAAACAGAACCCATACATTTTATTTCGTGATTACATATGAATGCTCGAATGAATTCTGTTTCATTATTAAGAATATCAAATACACACGCGACACATTAGCAAAAGTTTTAGGAAAATTTTTAGAATTTTTCACATTTTTCTTGTGAAAAGCCCCTAAATGCTAAAAGAACTCGCATGTGCATTGCCAGACTTATAAACCTTTAATTCATAAGTAAAGTTCTGTTAATTTTATTTTTTTCGTCAAGTATGTTATAATTTTAAAAGTAAAAATACCAATCTATTTATATTGAATTAAAATAATTATAATATAGAATAATCATCTTCTATATGTAATAGCAGAACAGGGGATAGTTTTGAGCCAAAAAACCCCCTGTAAAATGGCTTAAATACCCTTAGTTTTCATGAAATTACACATTCTTTCCTATTACAGTATTATACAGTCTACCCTATCCTATTCGTGCATGCCTGATTGCATCCCCGTGGGCTTGGACAGTTTCATCATCGGAATCCTTTTGGCGAGAGGCGATTGATTTCAAGAGATTCAATACAAAGGCGCTTGATTTTCAGAGTTTCAAAGCCTAGGTGTTCCTATAGCTATATTCTTTTGTGCGGCTATCTCAGGTCCCAGCTAATCCTCCAATCCATCCTTCCAATTTCATTGGTAATATTCACTGATTTGCCTCAATCTTAATTTTAGTTTCATGCTATAAAGAGTAAATGAATGCTCACAGTAAAAAGATCTCCATTGTTAAGAGCTTAGAATAAAACACAATATGACCAAATTGAGAATACACCAGTCTGTCTTATCTCATACAAGGCAACGTCTATATATGGAAATGTTGTGTCCACAAATAGACAAAAAAGGAGAATAACAAACTATTACCACCTCAACATACGAGGGAACAAACAAACTAATTTATTGGATATTTATTAGAGACTAGGCTATGGTGCATGCTGGTCCAGGATGATTCAGTAGTACTTCTCACAATACACCCCCTCAAGCTGGTGAGGGTGAAGCTCCCAGCTTGTTGACATGAGACTCGTGGAGTTTAACAGGTAGAACTTTAGTCATAATATCAGCTACTTGCTTTGTAGCAGAAACGTGTTGAGTGACCATGGTCCCTTCTTTCAACTGATCATAAACATAATGACAGTCGATGTCAATATGTTTAGTGTGTTCGTGCATCACTGGATTGGCAGCTATAGACAAAGCAGCTTGATTGTCACACTTGAGTATAAAATCCTTGAGTAGAGTAGACAGCCAGGTTACTTCACAAGCTGTAAGTGCCATTGCACGGTATTCAGCCTCAGCGGATGATCGAGCCACTACTGTTTGTTTCTTCGTTTTCCAGGAAATAGGTGAGTCTCCCAGGAAAATACAATAGCCAGAGGTCGATTTTCTTGTGGAAATACAGCCAACCCAGTCACTATCGCAATAGGCTATTAACTGAGCAGTTGAAGTAGAGGCTAGAAGTATGCCTTGAGAAACAGTACCAGACAAGTATCTAAGCAGTCGTTTAGCATTCTGCATATGAACTGAAGTAGGGTGCTGCATATACTGTGTCAAAATTTGCACTGAGAAGGAGATGTCTGGACGAGTTATGGTGAGGTAAATAAGCTTGCCTACTAACCGTTGATATGCAAAAGGATCAGGCAGGGGTTCTCCAAGTTCAGCAGTCAATTTGAGTTTAATATCCATAGGTAAGTGCAGAGGCTTGGCATGTAGCATTCCAAATTCAGTTAGGATGTCTATGGTGTACTTCTGTTGAGAAAGAAAGAATCCATTTTGAGAATGATTTATTTCAATCCCCAAGAAATAGTTGACTGGACCAAGGTCTTTCATGTTGAAAGACTTAGACATCATTGCCTTAATATTATCAATAGTAGACACACAATTGCCACAGATCAAGATGTCATCGACATACACCAGAATCAGGGTAATAGTAGAGAGTGAATGTAGAATAAACAAGCTGTAATCAGCTTTGGATTGAATGAAGCCCAAGGTTTGAATGGTGGAAGAGAATTTGGAGAACCAAAGTCTGGGAGATTGACGTAGAACATACAAGGATTTCTGCAACTTGCATACCAGTCGAGGCTGAGACTTTGTTGTCGAGTTCAATTCTTGATTAACTCGAATTCTGGATCCCATGTGAGTGTATCCTTGAGGCAATTTCATATAAACAGTCTCCAATAGCTCACCATGAAGAAAGGCGTTGGTCACATCCATTTGACTGGTGTGCCAACCCTGTATGGCTGCAACAGCTAGTAGTTTGCGAACAGTGGTCATTTTGGCCACTGGAGCAAACGTCTCGTGATAATCTAAGCCATATTGTTGTTTGCATCCAAGTATCACTAATCGTGCCTTATACTTTAAAATCGAACCATCTGGATTGAACTTCGTTTTATAGACCCATTTTGAACCTATGACATACTGACCAGGAGGTAAAGTAACTATTGACCAAGTCTCATTTTGCTCCAAAGCATCAAGCTCCACGTTCATAGCTTGCACCCAGTTGTCATTTTTAACTGCATCTTAAAGTAAACAGGGTCACTTTGTTTGGTGAGAGTAGATAGAAAACAGTGAAAGGTGGGGCTAATGGTTGTTGTGGCTACAGTGTTGATTTGAGAGGTAGGTTGTGGGTTAGTAACATAGTCTTTATGCCAAGTAGGAACATTATGCATTCTAGTAGATCATCTCACAGGAACTACTGTTGTGTCAAGATTTGAAACAGGTGGAGAATCAACATTTTATGGATTTGACAAGGGGCTTTGTTGATGTGACTGGTCATCAAGTAAGGATTGTTCAGTGTTATCTGAAAAAGAAAGAAAGTCTTCATAGGCTATATTAGTAGGAACAGATGGTGTAGTTTGCATATAGGACTCAGCAGAGGTGGACTTAAAAGGGAACACAAACTCATGAAACAACACATCTCGTGACACAAAAGTTTGCATTGTTTGCAAATTGAGTAATCTGTACCCTTTTTGCAGAGCATGGTAACCAAGAAACACACATGAAACACCTCGTGGAGCACACTTATCACCAAGAATTGAGGGATTGCAGGCAAAATCAAGACAGTCAAATATCTTCATTACACTGTAATCTGGTGATTCCTTAAACAAACACTCATATGGCGATTTATTATCCAAGACAGCAGTAGGTAGCCTGTTGATAATGTACACAGTTGTCATCACGCATTCTCCCCAGTATTGCAAAGGAATTGAAGCTTGAAACCTTAAGGAACGAGCCACCTCCAGTATGTGACGATGTTTACGTTCGACACGTGCGTTTTGCTGTGGCCTTCTCACACACGAAGTCTGATGAGTGATGCCATGCTGCTGAAAGAACTCTTTACAAAATGAGTCATCAAATTCAAGTGCATTATCGGACCTTATAGTCTTAATCTCTCAATTGAACTGAGTCTTTGCATACTGAATGAAAGTCTTAAGAGCAGATAAAGTGTCAGATTTAAACTGCAATAAGTAGACCCATGTGCGTCGAGTGTTGTCATCAACAATAGTAAGGAAGTGTTTGTACTTGCCTCGTGTACATACTTTATATGGTCCCCATATATCGATATGAATCAGATTGAAAGGAGCTTTGTCACATGATTCACTTAAAGGAAATGGCAATTTTGTAAACTTTGACATTGGACAGGTAATGCATGCCTTAGGAGAGAGTTCCACAAAGGGCTTCACAGATGGAATGAGCTTCAGTTTTGCAGTGGAGGCATGTCCCAATCGATGATGCCATTTGTCAAACTCTGTTGGTGTGGCTGAGATATTAGAAGCATTTGAAGAAAATGGTGTAGAAACAGAGTGCAACCATTCTTATGGGACATTTGTAGAAACATGATCCACCAAATAGTACAAGCCTTGATGTGCCTTTCCAAGCCCAACCACTTCCTTAGACTTGTTGTCAATAATCACACAGTGTGTGCTAAAAAACTGGACTTGATAATCATTGTCAACACTCAATCTTCGTACTGATAACAACTTACGTTGGAAAGATGGGACACATAGCACCTTATGTAGCAACAATCCAGTGTTAAGTTTCACTATGCCCATATGTGAAATGTGAGCCTGTGCCCCTGTTGGTAGACTGATTTGAGTATCTTTGCTGAGCAACACTGGATCATGTAAGTGTGTATAATCTGGTGTCATGTGGTCCGTGGCACCAGAGTCTATGATCCAAGAATCAACTGCACCTTTGGTCAAGTTGCAAGACAGCATGCCAGAGAAAGGTTGCTCCAATTCTTCATCTATATCGGATCCTCTCTGCTGCATAGTGAACATCTGTGCCAATTGAGCAAGTTGCTCAGGAGAGAAAGCAGGTACTGATGCTGACTCATTTGCAACCTGAACTGTAGCAGCCATTTCAGAAGAGGTCCCTTGTTTAGGCCCAGTGTTCCATCTCTGAGCACTAGCATTTTGAAATTTACCCTTAGGACTTGAATACGAGTTACCCTGTTTATTGTCCCACTTTGGATAGCCAATTACATTCCAACATCTGTCATTTTTGTGCCCTTTTCGACCACATATAGTACAAACAGGTACATACAATGCAGGTTTAACAAAAATTGGTCTCGGAAACAGAGCAACAGATTCATTATCCAATTTATTTATGTGAAGCAACTCTCTTTGGGCTTCTTCTTGCTGTAACATTGCAGAAGCAGTTTCTACAGATGGTAGAGGCGACATAAGCAGAAAATGACTACGTTGAGAGTTATGTGACTCATCAAGACCATTTAAAAACTGGAACAATTTACTTTCTTCTTTCCGAGATGCTATAGTAGCTAATAAAGTTTTAATTTCATCACTGGGACTTGTGACCACAGGTAGTATGTTTAAGGTCTCTAATTCTTCCCACAGAGTACGCATAGCAGTGTAATACTCATTGATAGACATATTGCTCTGTCTCAACTCATAAATGTCTTTATTTAACTTATTCTTACGAGAGCCATTTGTAAGTTGGAAACGAGTTTCAAGATTAGACCATATAGCAGTAGCAGAAGTCATAAACATGATAGATTTCATAATAGAGGGAGAGACATTATGAGTTAACCAGGCGATTACCATGTTATTGCAAGTGTCCCATAGCTCTCCTTGCACAACGTCTATTGGTCTAGTCACCTCACCGATCACAAAACCCAGTTTACGCTTGGAGGCAAGGTTGATTTCCATTGCCTGTTTCCAAGATCTGAAGTCAGACGGTCCTTGAAGCTTTTCGACTTGAACGGACGTAGCTCCATCAGAAGGGTGAAGATACAAAGGATTAACTAGATCTTGAAGTGAAATACGAGAACCAGAACCAGCCATTTTACAACCAAGACACACAGACAAAGACAGATCTGAAAACAACAACACAAAGACTGGACTTTTAACGACAACAACACGAGACTGGACTTTAACTGAGACCTGGTAACACTACCTCTTTGCTCTATTTCACAATGGTAGTCTCTGATAATATAAAGAGTAAATGAATGCTCACAGTAAAAAGATCTCCATTGTTAAGAGCTTAGAATAAAACACAATATGACCAAATTGAGAATACACCAGTCTGTCTTATCTCATACAAGGCAACGTCTATATATGGAAATGTTGTGTCCACAAACGGACAAAAAGGAGAATAACAAACTATTGCCACCTCAACATACGAGGGAACAAACAAACTAATTTATTGGATATTTATTAGAGACTAGGCTATGGTGCATGCTGGTCCAGGATGATTCAGTAGTACTTCTCACAATATGCTAATGGAAAGTTTATTTGAGTTTTTTGAAAGTTTAATTGAGTTTTTTTTGTAAGTTTTTTTTAAATTTGATTGATAGTTGATACTAGATAGTGTAGTAGAATATTGAATTTGATGTGGTTTAGTTATTGCATTGAAGGAATTAGTTTTTTGAGTTTAATCTGTGGGGTGTGGCAGTGAATTAGTTGAGAAAATATAGAAGAGCCCTTAACAAATATTTGTCCTACTATATATATTGTATAGAACATCGAGGATTGCAAGCAATATAGTATAGAGCATAGACTGGCCGAATAATGCAAGCAATAGACAAAATTGTCAAAGCGAAGCCCAATTTATCTCATAGCCACCTTGTCCCACTTGTGTGCATACGCTTTGTTTTTTGATGTTAAGAAGAGGCGAAATCTGAATTTTGATCGATGAGGACGAAAAATTTATGAGAACAGAACTTCTGATCATGCACAAAATTTTAGTACTCTTGTTTCACAGTAAATTAGGACATCGTCATGCTAAAATAATGTACATGTAGCTAATCATATTCTCCGTATAGTAAGTTTGGTTACAGAAATTTTTAAAAAATTGACAAAAACATATATACGGACACTTGTTTTAGTGGCCAGGAGCATGGTTAGCATAGGTTAAAACTGGCTCATTTATTTAGTTTTAAAGTATTTGTGTGATGTTTATATTAATGGTGTTGAACTTAAAATTAATTTTTTTGCCCGATACTTAAATTCCAGACTAAGCAAAATGTTTTCAATATCATTACCTGTATTACGTTACTTGTGCAACTTCTCTTAGAGTTGAGAGGGATTGTTAACTCGAATAACTTGTAGAAGGGGGGTTGAATACAAGTTATATAATCGTGTCTGCTTTTTGCTTGATTAGATAAACAAGAATAAACGAATGAATCAAACTGTTTGTATTAATAAGATCAAATACAAACTCTACCAAAGGTGTACAAATACCTTTAGCAGCTGCTGACAAAATAAATCTCTCTCTCTCTGTTTGTTTCGAACTTTCGAATACAAACCTTACACAGAGCTACGCACACAAACTCACGACTCACACGACGATGACTCGTTTTACAATGATATAGAGAGAGTATTTATAATGCTACCTATCAACTAATAACAGAAAGATAATCTATACATTACAATGTTCTGCCTTCCAGTTGATAGTTTCCATCAATAGAAAATTCTTTCCTTCATGAAATCTTCTTGCTTGTTCTTCAAACAACGATCCTGTTTTATAGCACTTGCCAGTTTCTGTAGCATCCATAATGACATCATCAGTAACACGACTGATATCAGGATTCCATCTTGCATCAGGATCTGACCATCCCATCAGTACTTGATCAGTATTTGACTTGTCGTATCAGGATTCAATCTCAGTTCCTGACATGTAATACTTGATGCACTGTTCCTGACTTAATTCTACAGATTACTGTCTAATACATATATCCTATACAAAGTGCTAAATCATTTATAAGATCAGGATATACAAAAAGTATAAGTAAAATTCTATTCTTAACATCACAACTCATGAATTATTCCTAACAATCTCCCCCTATTTATGCTTTAAGATCTGAAGCATAAATCTAAGTTGTTGATGTCAAAACATATAACAATACAATCAGAATAGAATTTATGAATTCAAAAATCATGAAGTTAAGTTCCTCCTTCTTCAGATGTAAACAAAGTATCTAGTACTTAGAAGAAAGAATTCAACTATTTGATGCTTTTTTTCCTTTTCCACTTCCCTGATAAGATTCACCTCTGTCATCCTGAGTTCCTTTTTTATCTCTCCCAGTCTGTTTATCTCCCCCAGTCTGCTGCCTTTGAATTGTTTTTATTTTTATCTCCCCCTTTTTGACATCAGCAACATTAATTCTAAGAGACTCAGTAACAGAACAAATGAGATTCATCAGAACTGCTTGATTTTCCATAATAGTGACTTGGTAATCTTCAAGTGTTTGAAGTCTTGATTGAATTTCAACTTGAGATTTCTGAATGTCTTGTAGAACTTCAGAATTGACTTCAATATTAGAAGTGTTTGGAATATCTTCAGATTCATGTCTTGTAGAAGAAGTTGCCTGTGTAGAATGATATTCAAGTAATAATACTTGAGTAGAGTTACAAACATCTTCATCCTTCTGATCTGAAGCTGCAATATGATCATTCTTTCCTTCACCAGTATTCTGTGTACTAACATCTACAAATTCTAACTCCTCCTTAGATTGATCAGATACTGTTGATGTCTCAATTCTAGCTGATATTAGAAGTACATACAAAGGAATACTTGGGTTATTAGGAATTTCTTCTGGTATAAATGGTGTAGAAGTTTGTCTTAGCTTTTCACCTCTTCTGTTGATAATTCCTGCAAGCCTTTCTTTTTGATTCTGAGCTTTAACTTATGGCTTTGCATTGTGCTTTGCTAAGTCATTCTTCTCATACATCTTGATAAAAGAATAAGTACCAGCATCCATACCAAGATTGTCAGACCAAGATTCAGGAAAAACCTGATCCCAGAAATCAAACGATGGTTGTTTCCTAATTTTCTCTCCCTCACTATGGAGTTGATCATCCATACCCTCATTCTCACTTTGACTATCTAAAGTCAACACTCTTTCTACCTCTCCTTTTGCCTGGTCAGGAGCCAGCCTCTCAGATTGTGGATCAATATCCATCTTTTCAAGTGTATCACTCAAATTTGGATAAGTGCTCTCATGACCTACAGAAAAATAGGGTTTAGAAGAAGTTTTTATACCTGAAATCACATGGAGAGAGGGTTCCTCATTTGGAAAGGGGCTTGAGGTTTTCTCCAAGGAGTGAGCTGCTATAGTCTCTGAATCATGACAATCATTTTCTTTCCTTGCAAAGACTACAGGCTCCAATATACCACTTTCAGGTTCTATACTAGACTCTGATGTCTTCAGTAATACTTCATTAGACACCATAGTTAGTATGTCACCGTCTTTAAGTGTTGGTTGCTGAGACTCACCCTCAAGGTGGATAGAATCCGACTGAACAATGTTTGTTTGATCTTCAGTAAAATCAATCAAAGCCATTCCTCCCATATCATAGGGTTTCTCACTTGCAATTTCAGTCATCACAGAAGACCTTTCAGCATCAGCCATCACAGCTCCTGAGTCATCCAACCTCTGACTAGATGGTTCTTGTGTTACAATGACTGTGATCTGATCTGTCCTACTATCCACCACTGGTGCAATAGTATCTCCTGTTGACTGCATTCCTCTAGCTACTTCCTCCTGTTGTTCACCTTGAGCTGAAGTATCTTCAATAATGACATCTTTGTCAAATAAATATGCATGAAGTGATTGAAGTGCAACATGCTTTGAGAGTCCAAATTTCTTGACTAATTGTCTTCTGACAGTTACATAAAAATACATCTTCATTAAGTCAAGTCTTTGATGTAGAAGTCCATACTTTTCTGGAAATAAAAGTTTTGGTACTCTTTCAACTAGAAAATCTAGAACAGGCCTAGACAGCTTCACTTTGATAGAAATAACTCCCATAGCCAGTCTGTATGATAATGTAGTTTCCCATAAAGAAACAATATCAAGATCTCTATTGTCAATTGCTGACATGATTGTTGCTTCATTTGTAGAGACCTACATGATATTAGTAGGACTAGACTCTATGTGTGTAGGTGACAATTGAATCTTTCTCCTTGTTCTCCTAGTATAGTGAGCAACAGATTTATCCTGAGAAGACTCAAGAGGTGTAGACACAGAAGTGATCTTGGGATGATATCCTTTTTCAATAGAAACAGCCTTTTGAGAGATAGTATCCAGTAACTGTTTTCCCTTTTAAGTACTACAGCATTTTGAGAGACTGCAGCCTGGCTGTGACTAGGTGCTTCATCTCTTTGTCCTAGCTTAGAAAGTTGAATTGCAGCCTTCAATTCTTCTCTCTCAGCAAGAGATATATTATCATCATCTTTCACTAGACTTACTACTACTACTTGACACAACAAATCTTCTCTTCCTTACAATTGATGTCTTTTGAGAAACACCAGAGGTTGGTTTCTTTGAAACAACAGGCTGTGAATCAAAACTTGGTTCTTGAATTGTTTCAGAGACTATAATTTTTTGGGCTACTTGGTTAGATACAGGGGGGTTCTCCTCCAATTGAGATTCCTGGGCCATTTCACCACAAAAGAAAAAAGAATTGTAGAGAGTAGGAAGATGAGTTTTAAGAATTACCTGAACATGATGTGGATAATGAATTGCAGGTAGTTCATCTAGATTCTTTTCATTTTCCTTCTTTGTAATATCAGAGAAAATTCTCTTTTGCTGTACATAAGAAGAAACACAATGTTCTCTACCAAATCTAGCTTCAACATCAGGAACAAAATGGTTAATAAACATTTGCATAAATCTATGATAATAAACCATTTTCATGTTTTGATCTCTTAACCCAAGTTTGATACACATCTGACTTAAGATAATGTGACCAATGTTAATTACTCTGTCATAAAGCACATTATAAGCAATATGTGAAGTAATAGAAGTAATTTGCTGAAAAGAACTACATTTACCAGTAAACATTTTGCAATTTGATCAAAGAAGAAAGACCATTCTTTCCTAAGAAAAGACTTATTTAACTGGCTCATGATGTCTAAAGGTCCACTATATCCTAGTGCAGACAACATATGTTGCCCAGTAAATAACAATTGTAGAAGGGGGTTGAATACAATTGTATAAGATTTTCGACTTAAACAGAAATAACACAAGTATGAATCAATAACAGCTTTATTAATTCTGATATAAAACTGTTACAAACTCTCTTAAGAAATCCTTATGTTCTTAAGAGCTGCTAGGTTACAAAATAACTCGTGTAAGCGATTACAATAATGTAAAACCTAAACTGTGTTTATATAGCGTACACAGTTACACTATCAATTACAAGATATTCTAAATCAATTACATATCACACTGAATGCATATCTTGTATGATAGCTGCCTTCCTATAATCTAGGAACCGACATATCAATCTTCCTTGATCTCTAGTCTGATGAGAATCTTCACGAAATACTGACCAGCTTCTAATCCTGATGATAACCCAATACTGACGTTGTATTACTGATGATGTCAGCATCAGTATCTGATCAGTAATAAACCAGATTCTGATATCACTTGAATCAATATCTAACAATCTCCCCCAATTTGTACTTAATGAAATAAAGCACAAATTATTTGATTCAATGATGTCAAAAACTCAAAACAAAATTCTACTCGGAATTTTCAGGCACAATCTCAAAAATCCTTACAAAGAAATTACTTATCTGCAAGAAACTTGATAGTAACTTCTCTTCTTTTTCTTCAAGAATTTGAATCAATCTTTTCTTCAACTTCTTAAGTTCTTCATTGTTCTTGTCAATCTGATAGATACCAGCCTTGAGATTTTGAATTGAGCTTCTTGGTAAATCCAACTCTCCCAATAGTAAATATGCAAGATCTCTTCCACCAGGATTCAAAGACAACTGTTCTTGCATTAGAATTACTTCTTTAACAGCTGAACCCTTTTGCATTTCTACTTCTTGACCTTTTGTGTTCAAGTACATGGGAGTATAATTACCATCATACCTTGATCATCCTTCCACATATCTGGATTTGATTGTCATGAAAATCATGGTACACCAGTTTCTGTAAACACTGGCTTCTGCATCATGAATGCTTCTATTTTCAAGCAAATAGAGAACATATTTCAGCTCTTTTGTTGACTTGCACAATACCTCATGAATGCTTAGCCTCTTGACACTTTTGTCTTTCATGAAGTTACAATAACCTTTCCAGCATCTTACCATCCATCTTGCATGCAACAATCGCAACATATTCAAGCTCCCAAAGATCATCAACAGATAATCTGTCACCCAATCTTCTAGTAAGAAAATGTTGATCTGCTTGAAATGTAGGTCTGAGTTCCGCATCCCTAGAACCAATTCCTCCTCGATTGTAAGGTTCCAGTCCCTTAAATCAGAATTCAATTTAATCCACCATGGTAGAGATTTATCAGGCTTAGAAGGTTTTGCTTTCTGAAGTCCAGGACTCATTGGAGGTTCTGGAATTATTTTAACAGACTTAAAAACAACTGGTCCAGTATACTTCATTTTATCAACATCTATCCACTTTCTCTTTCTCTTCTTTGTTTGTGGATCACTAGGTTCTGCTTCTTCCTCCTTCACTTGCTTAGATTCATCAACAAATAATTCCTTTTCAGCATTAACCAGCCTTCTGAAATATTCTTTGTTAGCTCTTTCAACAATATCATTTGCACTGTCTCTGACTTCTCTAGATCTTCTAACACCACCTGTATCAGAATCAACAGTCTCCTTCTTTGTTTCTTCGACTTTCTTTTTCTTTCTTTCTAAAGGAGTTTCTTTTTCTGCTGTTCCAGGCTCATCAAAAACATTTGATGATGGAAAATTTTCAAGAGATAATGGAGTTTTCTTCTTTTCTTCTTCAGTAATCTCCTCAATTCTGATTCCTCTAGATCTTGTCTACCTTGTACTTACTTGTATAGGTTTCCTTCCTCTGCCTCTGTTTCTTCCTCCTCTGCATGTTCCTCTTCTTGCAGTAGGAGCTTCTTTCTGTTTAGCAATCTCCTTAAAAATCCTGTTTTGCTCCTTTACAATTTCATCAATAGTCATATTAGGATTTTCTTCAGAAGTTAATTCAAGCACCTTCTGAGCATGATAATGATGAAACTTATCACTGTTTCGATAAACAAGTTCACTTCCACCTGATTCAGTGATAATCTCTTCAAAGAGATGAGGAGCATCTTGTACATTAGTAATCAACATTTCTTCACCACCTTCAAGAATTGTAGGAAGAGTTTGCCTTTGACCTTGACCAGATGATGAAAATTGTTCTTCTGTCAGGATTTGAGATTTAACAACTGTTGTCACAGTTCTTTCTCCAGATTTAGAAACATGAGTTGATTGATTAGTTTGAGTCTGAGTTGAACTCCTCCTCTTTACCAAACCAGCATCAGAGGTTCCTTTTCCTTTTCCTTTTCCCTGTTGTTGAGCACTTGTCCCACCATCATTTCCAGAAGTATCATCATCCTTTCTCACAACCGGATTAGGTGTACATTTTGTTTTGACTACCTTTTCCCCCTTTTTGACATCAGTATCCTCCTCAATAAAGAAAGATAAGATAAGTTTGAGAGTTTCATCAATAGTGTCAACTTTAGATTCCAAGACATCCATTCTTGAATCCATCTTCTTTTCAAGTGCTTTAACATCACTGGAAAGAATACGAAGTTGAGAAGCAGTAGTAGATACGGAAATAGTTGTTTTAATATCTGCTTGAACTTTAGCATTGTCAGCCTTGATAGACGCAATCTCGGTCTTTAATCCTTTTGCTAGCAGAGCATTAGTCTTGATAAGAGCCTTAAGCTCAGGAGTAGACATCCTAGTGGCAATATGACTGGAATGAAAAAGAGCATTATGAAAATTCATCTCAGCATCTGGCTGATTCCATTCAGTATCCCATTCATATCCCCTAGTAATTGCTCGAGTATCTGCAGGAAGTATAGAACTATACTCCCCTCTGAATTCTTCTTGAGTAAAAAATTGCATATACCGACTAGAAGATCCATGAGCAGATCCTAGACTTGCTTTGAGAGCGGCCTGCATTTGAATTGCCTCAGGATCATCATCAGCATGATCATCATCATCATCTGAGCTACCATCAGCCTCAGGAAGTTTATCATGTTAGATATAATTGATGTGATTTAATATCAGTGTTTAAGTGTTACAGGGAAATAGAGTTTAACTTGTTAATGAAAGCAGTCGCAGCAGAGTTTGAGCAAACGCTGACAGAAGGAAGCGCAAACGCTGACAGAAGGAAGCGCAAACACTGCTGACTGGAAGCGCAACAGAGTTTGTTAAACTCTGTAGCGGAAGCGTCTTAGAGTCAACAGAGATTGAGGAGTAATTCAAGATAAACATGGAAGCAATATCTTTGAAGATTGGATAGCTGTCGAAGAGATTGAGTTGACTTAGATGACGTGTAGAAATCGTAATTGATATCAATTGTATAGCTTAATTATAGGAGAATCAATTAACGATTGTACGTAGCTGTATATCTTATAAATACAGTTAGGTTAACCCTAGAAGGGAATCGAACATTGAGAAGATCATTTATTGTAAACTAAGCATCTCTCTGTGATATTTTACATCACTGAGAGAGGAGTTAATACAAAAACAGTTTTTAAATTGTTATTCGCTCATACTTTATTGATTATTAGTGTGTATTCGACCTAACAATTGGTATCAGAGACAAGTTGTTAATTTACTATAGCTTAAGATCCATACAAATACTACTATAATCAATGGCAAAGATTCCTCCTCCATCAGGTTCTGAGAAAACTCCTACTACTGTTAGTAGGTATGAGACAATTAGGGTTCCTATACTTAAGCCAGCAGAGTATGCAATCTGGAAGGTGAAGATGACCATGTTTCTGGAGGCTACAGATCCAGAATATCTTGATAGAATTTATGAAGGTCCTCATAAACCTACAAAGTTATCTGCTGCTGTTGCTGGTGAGGAATCAAAGGTGATTCCAAAGGAAAAGAAAGATCTAACTACTGAGGATCTTTCATCTATTGCTAAGGATGCAAAAGTAAGGCATTTACTTCGCAGTGCTTTAGACAATGTTATGTCTAATAAGGTGATTAACTACATAACTGCAAAGGAAATTTGGGATGCACTTGAGGTTAGATATCAAGGAACTGCTGCAATCAAGAAGAATAGAAGGAACATACTCACACAGGAGTATGAGCATTTTGAGGCAAAGTCTGAAGAAACCATGACAGAAACATTCGACAGATTCTGTAAACTGCTCAATGATCTGTCATTGGTTAACAAAGAGTATGATTTAGAAGACTCAAATCTCAAGTTTCTTCTCTCTCTACCTGAAAAGTGGGATGTAAAAACAACCACTATAAGAGATAACTATGATCTTGCTGATACTGAGATTGATGAAATCTATGGACTGCTCAAGACTCATGAGTTAGAAATGGAGCAGAGAAATAGGAGATCAAGCAAGAAGTCAAAGTCAGTTGCTCTGAAAGTTGAAGAAAGACCTTCAAAGAAAGAAGCATCAAGGAAGAAGGCAAAAGGAAAAGCCTTGGTCATTCATTCAGAAAGTGAGTCATCAAACACTGATGTTGACTCAAACACAGATGAATCATCTGATTCTGAAGATGATGAAGAGATGATGCAAATGGCTGCATTGATGGTAAAGACCTTCAAGAAGATGGGGTTCAAGAACTTCAAGAAGGGAAAAAGATTCTCCAAGAATGACTCAAAGTCTAACAGGAAAAATTTCAGCAAATCTGAGAGAAAGGACTCCAAATCTGGGAAGAAAGATAAGCCTGAAATTCAATGCTACAAGTGTAAGGAGATGGGTCACTATGCTCCTGAGTGCAAGAAGGGTAAAACTGAAAAGGCACTCTACACCAAAGGCAGAGACTAGTCAGACACCTCAGATTCAGATGAGGAGGTGAACTATGCACTCATGGCCTCTACTCAGAATGAAGATTCTGAACTCAAGGTACCCCCAACTACCTATGCTTATAATACTGATAATATAACTGAATTGAGGATTTATCTTAAAGCATTACATATTAGTTATAGGGATAAGACTTTAGAGAATGAGAGAATCAAGAATGAGTGCTTTCAACTTAAAGAGAGAAACAAACTTGTTGAAGAACAACTTGAAAACATGAATAAAATTCAGAAAGAAAGAGATGATGCTGTTTTTATAGAACAGGAGTTGCTAGGTAAGTATAAGTAACTGGAATCTGAATTGGAGGATGCAAAGAACATTATTAAAACATGGACTGATTCTGGAAAAGACACTCATGAGGTTTTTCAAGCTGACACTGTTGGTTTAGGGTACTGTGAGGAAGATGAGCTTAGATTTCTAAATCATGTGAAAGTTAGGCAAACTCTTCCAACCAGAAAATTTGTTCATGGTACAGTTAAAACTGAACATGGAGCTGTTGAAAGTGAGCCAGTAAAAACCTGTGCAAAACAGGTTAACATTGGTTCAATGACAGATAAACAACTTAAGCAAAAGCTTAAAGAGATAAAATCTGTCAATAAACAGAAAATGCCTAAGAAAAACAGAAATGGAAAGGTAGGCATCATATCAGGAAATAGGCCAATGCTTGCTACATTTGCACCTAGAAAAACTTGTCATAACTGTGGTAGTACTAATCATCTTGCTAGTTTTTGCAGGAAGAACAAAGACATTAATTCTTTACCCTCCAAATCTGGAGTAAAAAAGAATAATGTCAAACCTAGACCACAAACTCTGTGCAAACATTGTGGAAGTACTTGGCACTCAATTTACACTTGCAAGAATTATCATGCTATTTATCCTAATTACTATGAACTGAAACCTAATTTGAAATGGGTTAAAGTTAGTTCTGCAGGTGCTAATTCTGAAAATGTTAGTTTAAACTCTGATAATGACAAATCCGCTGCAAAAGCTAACAGTTTCATTAAAGCAAAAGGATCCAAGCAAGTCTGGATCCTTAAAACTAACAATCAGTGATTGTTTGTGATTGCAGGGCACCAGGGTAAGTACCCTAGTCATGGACAGTGGATGTTCAGGACATATGACTGGAAATAAAGCCCTGCTATCAGAGTATGAGGAGAAGGCTGGCCCAAAAGTTTCCTATGGTGATAGCAACATAGGACATACTCTGGGATATGGCAATATTAATCTTGGGAGTGTCATCATCACAAATGTAGCTCTGGTTCCAGGACTCAAGCATGATCTGTTATCTGTGAGTCAAATCTGTGACAGAGGATATCATGTAGATTTTCAACCTGAATACTGTCAAGTCATCAGTAAATCTACAGGGAAAGTTGCTCTAGTTGGAAACAGACACAATAAGATCTATGAAATAAAATTGTCAACAAACTCTGATGGCAAAGCAGTGTGTCTATCAACAAGAATGTCCAGTGAAGAGAGTTGGAAGTGGCATAAGAAACTCTCTCATTTAAATCTGAACAACATCAATGAGCTGATAAAGAATGATCTTGTGAGAGGACTCCCAAAGTCCTTGTTAAATGCAGATGGCCTGTGTGATTCATGTCAAAAGGCTAAACAGAGAAAGGCTTCCTTCAAAAGCAAGTCTGAGTCTTCAATTGTTGATCCTTATCATCTTCTACATGTTGATCTTTTTGGACCAGTGAATGTTATGTCTCTTGGAAAGAAGAAATATGCTCTAGTCATTGTTGATGAATACACCAGATACACTTGGGTGTATTTTCTAGCAAAGAAGGATGAAACTGCATTAACTCTGGCAGAACATATAATGCAGTTGGACAAAGGGTCAAAGAATCAAGTGAAGATTATCAGAAGTGACAATGGAACTGAATTCAGGAATTCAACAATGGAAGAATTTTGCAAGAACAAAGGAATTAAACAAGAGTTTTCTGCACCTGGCACTCCACAACAGAATGGTGTAGTTGAAAGGAAGAACATAACCTTGATAGAAGCTGCCTGAACTATGCTTGATGAAGCAAAATTACCAACCTATTTCTGGGCAGAAGCTGTTCAAACTGCTTGTTTTACTCAGAATGCCACTATGATCAATAAGCATGGAAAAACACCATATGAGATGGTGAGAGAAAAGAAGCCAAACCTGAAATATTTTCATATTTTTGGGTGCAAATGCTTTGTATTGAAAACTCATCCTGAACAGTTGACCAAATTTGACCTGAAGGCAGATGAAGGAATTTTTGTTGGCTATCCACTGTCAACTAAGGCATTCAGAGTTTATAATCTGAGAACCAAAGTGATCATGGAATCAATTCATGTGTCATTTGATGACAAGAAAATAACTGGACTTGAAGATGTAATTGAACATGATCAACTGTACTTTGAAAATGAAGATTTATTCTCTGATGAAGTAAACTCTGATGAGACTGATCTGACAAACTCTGTTGAGCTAAACTCTGAACCTCTACTGGTAAATACTGAAGAGACTTTTCAGCCAGAAACAAGAGAAGAACCAGTTGAGGGGGAGCATGAAGAATCACATCAAAGTGATAACTCAAATTCTGATAGTGACTCAGCTAAAAATTCTGAATCAAACTCTGATGACTCAAACGCTGATAGTCCAAAATCTGACAGTTCAAACACTGAGCAATCACATTCAGGGGGAACCTCAGAGAATGAAGAGAGACACCAAGAAAATCAGGAGAACATGGATCAAGGGGGAGGATCAAACTCTGAGAGAAGTCATTTGCCTTCAGCTAGGAAATGGACCAAATCTCACACACCTGATTTGATTATTGGTGATCCAGATGCAAGAGTAAGGACAAGAAGTGCAACAACAAATGAATGTCTATTTCATGCATTCTTGTCACAAACTGAGCCCAAGAAGGTTGAAGAAGCTCTTAAAGATGCTGACTGGATAGCAGCAATACAAGAAGAGTTAAATGAGTTTGAGAGAAATGAAGTATGGACACTAGTACCAAGACCCAAGAATAGATCTATTGTTGGTACTAAGTGGGTTTTCAGAAACAAAACTGATAGTGAAGGGGTTGTTACAAGAAACAAAGCCAGACTTGTGGCAAAAGGCTATTCACAACAAGAGGGAATAGATTATGATGAGACTTTTGCTCCAGTTGCCAGGTTGGAGGCAATAAGGATGTTTCTTGCTTATGCTTCTCACAAGAAATTCAAGGTTTTTCAAATGGATGTGAAAAGTGCTTTTCTGAATGGAAAACTTGAAGAAGAAGTGTTTGTTGAACAACCACCTGGTTTTGTAGATCCAAAATATCCAGATCATGTCTACAGACTAGACAAGGCACTCTATGGACTTAAGCAGGCACCAAGAGCATGGTATGAAACTCTGGCTCAATTTCTCTTAGAAAGTGGGTTTAACAGAGGTACAATTGATAAAACTCTATTTTATTTCAAATCTGGTAGTGACTTGCTTTTAGTTTAGATATATGTTGATGACATTATTTTTGGATCTACTAATGATAAACTCTGTAAGAAGTTTGCCAAGCTCATGCAGTCCAAGTATCAAATGAGCATGATGGGAGAGCTTAGTTATTTTCTAGGCTTACAGGTGAAGCAAACAGATGATGGAATCTTCATCAATCAAGCAAAATATACCATAAATCTTCTCAAGAAATTTGGCATGCTTGATTGTTCATCTGCAACAACTCCCATGGCAACTGCAACTAAATTAGACAAATATACAGGGTCATCAGTAGATATGACAAGCTACAGATGAATGATTGGCTCTCTTCTCTATTTAACAGCAAGTAGACCTGATATCATGTATGCAACATGTCTGTGTGCAAGATTTCAGGCAGATCCAAGAGAACCACATCTAACAGCTGTGAAGAGGATTTTTAAGTATCTCAAGGGCACTATAACTTTAGGGCTGTGGTATCCAAGAGAATCAGATTTCAACCTACTTGGCTACTCTGATGCAGACTTTGCAGGCTGTAAGATTGACAAAAAAAGCACCAGTGGAAGTTGTCAATTTCTTGGTGACAGACTTGTTTCTTGGTACAACAAGAAACAGAAATCAATATCCACATCTACAGCTGAAGCAGAGTATATTGCTGCTGGTAGCTGTTGTACACAGATTCTATGGATGAAGAATCAATTGCTGGATTATGGATTGAGGTATAACAAGATACCTATTTTCTGTGATAATCAAAGTGCTATTGCAATGACAGGTAATCCAGTACAACACTCAATGACCAAGCACATCAACATAAGGTATCACTTTATCAGAGAGCATGTAGAGGAAGGCAACATTGAGCTCCACTTTGTGTCTACAGAACAACAACTTGCAGATGTCTTCACCAAGCCTTTGAGTGAAGCCACATTTACAAGACTGGTCAATGAACTAGGAATGGTCTCTGGTTTTGACTAGAGATGTTGGTTAGACTCAAAATTTTACTTATGTAATGTATTGCTCATATTTCTGTGAATTGTTAAGTGCTATGTTGTTTAAACTCTGTTATGCATAATCTGTTAACATGTTTTTGTTTAAACACTGTTAAACTCTGTCAGAATGTCTATCTGTCATACACTGTTAACATGTTTGATAAACTCTGTGAATTCTTGATTGATTATTGTCTGGATGAAAACACCAATGAAGAAATATGTATGAAGCATGATTCTCAGTAATTAAATCATGACTCTTTCTGAGTCACTGTGATCTAATCAGAACTTGTGCAGTAAGTTAACATAGCATGATACTGTTTCATATTTATAGCATCTCTTAGGTTATTTAGTCCTAAACTCTGAGTCTATGAATATTGTGTGCATTGCCTCTCATAAATAACTTCTGATATTGATGAACTCTAAACTCTGATGAGTGACACTCTGTTCCCAAGACATATACATGATTCTTGATGATTCCTTGTTTGCACTTGTGAAAATTATAAAACTTGAGATGTGTCATTGTTTAGTTTGGTGAGCTCCAATTCATGTCTGCACCCTGTGAGAATTTGAGCCAAGTAAGTGTTTGATACATTTTATATCAATCAGATTTTATTGTTATGTGATGTTCATCAGTAAGTATGTTGCTCTAGAACTTGTTTTAAACCATTTTGAGACTGCATGATATGTGTGTACATGAAAATGATAAAGGCACTAGGATTTACTATATCTCTCCAAACACTGTTCATAAATTCTACCCTTAGTAAACCCCTTTGAGCCTCATTAACTGCTCCTTTTTAAACTCTGATGTATTAAGAGCAGTTATATTCTTTTGGAAATTCAAGAGCAAGCAGGTGAGAGTTTCTCTACAAAGGAAAGTTTCCTTAGTAGATATATATACATAAAAAAAATGTATATATGCTGATCATATTGTATAATTATGTACTAAAAGTGCAATTGAACATCTTGCTCTACTAAATTGTTCAGTTAGCAAGTTATTCTATTATTTTTCTTTCTTCTCACCTGTTTGATTTTAAAAATAAAAAAAAATTAAACCCTTGGATAAAGTCCTTTTGATTTGTGCATACATGTACTCAAAGTAGTATGGATTTGGTGGACATTCAAGCATATAGTAGTATCTGCTTTTACTGATTGAACTTGAGTGTAAACACTTCACCTAAACACTTGTGTGCTTTGAGAGTTAGTGAGTTTATCAAATCCCTGACATGTTACTCACTGAATGATGCTTTGATATCTATCTCTTGATCTTTTTGTCTATAAAGACTGTGTGCTTACTTGGATAATCATGGACATCAAAGGGAATAGGCGTATTCAGATTTCTGTATTTAAGTAACTACAGAGTTTAGCATTCATCATATAATCAGTGTTTACTTTGAGAGTTTGTGCATTCAGTGTTTATTGATTTGCTTTATGGATTTTATGAAATATTAGATGCTATAAAAATTGATTTGGTAACCTCTACTACACACACACATATATTCACAACTGTGTAATTTTTGAAAGGGTTTCAATGATAAAGTTGGAAAATTGACAAACGCTGTTGAATTGTGTTCAGTACTCTAAGGTAAATTTTCATTAAGATAATTTGAAAATTTTGGAGTAAATAGAGTGTTTGACAACTGTTAATAAGTGTAAATGTGTTAAAGTATCTTGAAAAGAGGAAAGACAGCGGTGATAATTGTTATTTTACTGCGTGTGATTAATTGATCCGCTGGATGATTGACACGTGTCCCACTCACCCATCATTGTGTCTCACTTACACATTACTCTAGGAACGGTTGAGTGTTTTCAATGCACAAACGATTGAGTTTTAATTTTTAATTACAACTCTAATCACTTTTTGTGTATATCGATTCATTTTTACTCTCACTTACACATTCACTCATCTTCACTTTACTAAACCACAGAGTTATTTTGTGTCTTTCACTTCGGCATTTTCACAAACACCTTTCCTACATACCATTTTCGCTGTCATTTTTAGTTCCTTTCTTCACTTAATGGCTACTAAACCTTTTACATCTCTTGGTCTTCGTTTTGTTCCTAACAATTTTGCAGCCCCACTCTATCATGAACGTGTTCCAGAAGCGTTTCATCTAATTCAGAACTTTCTCCGTGACTCTGAGATTGGGCAAGCGTTGTTTGAACCAGCTGTTCTATCTACATCTCAGATTGCCACTTTCTGGCAGAACTCACAATATGTGGATGGAGGAGAGAATGGGACTCCGACTATAATCTTCACTTATGATGAAAAAGAGTTTGTGATTACTCCACAGACTATCAGAGAAACCATGGGGTTCGATACTCACACCTCATATGCTGTTGTTTCTGAACAGAATTTACGAGAAATGCTAACAGAGATTGGGTACATGGAGTCTCTTGCAAAGCTACGCAGTGTGAGAAGGCCAAATCTTCGTAAGGAATGGGATTTTTTCTTTGACTGCGTCACCAGAACATTCCAGAAGAAGGTCACCAACTGGGATGCCATTCCTATGGATAGTCTGCAAATTGGGTATTCTCTACTCTATGGCAGTAATTTTGATTTTGGTCGTTATGTGTTAATGAATTTAGGTGATAAACTGTCAGAGTCTACTACAGTATACTTTGCTAGATTTTATCAACTTTTATTCAATGCCTGTGTATCTGGGTTAGAAATTGATGAAGCTGATGTGATTCAGCCCTTTAAAGTCAATAAGAGAATATTCTCTGATATGACTAATAAGGATGCTGGTAAAGAGAATCTACCGGTTTTTGTTTTGCCACTTGCTCTGCAAAATTTTCTCAACCAACCTCAAGATCCACAACAACCTGAACCCTTAAACACTGAACACCAACCTGAGCCAACACCCACAAACACTGTACCTACTACATCACAACAACCACAACCTGAACCAATCATTGAACCAATAAACTCTGAACCACAAAATTCATTACACACTCCTACTCAACCTAACATTATACCACCTTCAACAATCTCTGAACCTCCAGTCACTACTACACAACCTCAACCACAATCTAGACCAAAAAGGCAAATACATACTGCACAGAATACAAGGCATTCCAAGGCTAAACAGACATCTACTGCAGTTGTTTATACCAGAAGAATCATTCAAAGGGAAAATAGGCCTCCATCACCTTCAGTTGATGATACATCTAGTGAAGAAGAAGAGGTAGTTGAAGTGTCTCAAGCTAAAAGGAGGAAGTTGATACTTGCAGAATCTGATGAAGAGCAAGTTGATGAAGCTCCAAAGGACATCTCTAAGGAGACTCCTATTATTGAGACAGAGATTATCACTGAACCTGTTCTAACAGAGAATGCACTCCAAGCAGAAAATGAATTTCAAGCTGATGAGCCAGTCATTGCTCCTATGGAAGATTTTGCTCCTATGGAAGATTTTGCTGAAAATTTTCAGACATTCTCTGTTGAAGATGAAAATCCAATTCCAACCATGGCTGCTACAAACTCTGTTGACACTGGTGTTGCAGATCAACCTACAGTGGTGTTAGAAGAAACAGAGGTTGCATCTCACACTGAGATAATTTCTGATGCACATCAAGGCTCAGAACATGGTGAGGAAATTACTCAAGAACAGGTTGCTCAAGTAGAACCTGCTGCAGATCATAATAACGAAGGTGCCTCAGCTGCACATACCGATGATACTGATAATGATTCTTTTGAAGCAATGAGTGCAGAAGCTGAAAATGATCACATTCAAACTGATGGACAGAAAACAGGGGAGAAACCAGACTTTGCTAGACCTTCTGTACGAGAAATTGAGGATGAATATCTGGCACAGCAAACTGCAGAATGGTACAAAGCAGATTGTATTTTTCCTCCTGGCAGAGCAGCTACTTTTCTTAAGGATAATTCTCCAAAGATTTCAAATCCTGATATCTTCACCTGTCTACAAGGAACAGTGATTCAAGTCAAGTCTTTAAATCACAGATTTGATGAAAATCAGAAAGCACTTATTGATCTCCGAATTGAGGTTGCTACTCATGAGGAGAAATCTCACAGAGAAAATTCGAAGATGTTTCACCAATTTTCAAAGGAACAGCAGACTTTCAATGAAAGGTTAAGCAAAGTTGAACAAAATTAGACTTTGCTCACTGAAAAAGTTGACTCTATTGCAAACTCTCTTGAGTTAATCACATCTATTTTGATTCAAGATGGTGATGATGTCAAAAAGGGGGAGAGAATTGCTAGAACTAAGTGCAAGCAGTCTCAAACTCTGTCAAAGAGGGATCATCTAGATGATGAAGGTACAAATCCAGAGAAAAGATCAAGAAAGTCTGATAAGTCTGATGCAAATCCAAGATTTGGAAGGTCTACAAGAGTAGTAAATACCAATCTTCAGAGCACTTCTACTTCAAGACAAAAGGATTTATCATTCTCTGACAATCCACAACAGATGAAGAATTGGCTGCTAAGATTTTTCTTAGAGAAAATGCTGAGGGGGTTACACTTGAAGATGTTCATGCTGAGGAGATGCTTTTACAAGAAGAACATTTAAAGGCATTGAAGTCTGGGAAAGGAAAGAAAATTGCTAAAACTTCAAGGCCTGCAGAGAAAGGAATTGTAATTAGAGAGAATCTAGTTGGCATTCAAGAAGAAGAAGAAGAAGAAGGAAAATTGATAAGAAAATCTTCTCTTGATGCTAAGTTAAAGCTGAAGGGGATAATGGGTGAAGAAGATAAAGGGAAAAAGGTAGACACAACCTCTGTTGCTGCACAAGTTGTGAGTGAATCTCTACCAGTACAAAGTAAACTCTTACATGGGTTCTCTAGACCTAAGATTCCAGTTCCAGCACAAACAGAAGGGCTTGGTAATTACCAACATAGCTTAGCTTGTTCAGGGAAGCCTCCTGGCAAGAATACTTCTGGTTTGGGTTCAAAAAGAGATTTGAGAGTCAGTAAGAGTCCATGAGATCCCTCATCACTTATCTCTCCTGGTTCTGGTATGATTCAAGAGAATCTGGACAAACTGGAGTCAGTTCAACTAGTTCGACAGAAGAGTTAGATGTTCATTTCTTGTTATATTTCATGGAAGATGGAACAGTGTATAGGGTGAATAAAGATGCTATCAAGCTCAAGCTGTTTGAAGAACTTCAGTATGTTCTGTATATATTCAGGGTCAGAAATTAACGGACATCACTTATTGCTAATTCAATAAGAGGATATATGCAGAGAGCCAAAGCTTTTACTGGATCAAAGACTACTGAAGAGTATGTGCCTAAGTACAGAGATTATCGTGGGAGACTGATTGAAATGCAGAAGAACAGTGCTAGACTGAATACTGATCTTGGTGTAACAGTTTTGGATTTCAATTCAGAATCTAAAAAGGCATATTTCATCAAGCTAGGAAATGATATGAGGAAGAACAAAATCTACTCTCTAAGAGCTGCAATTTATCAGACTGGAGATAATGATCCTCAGTTGAGAGAAATCAAGCAAATTATGCAGAGAGAGTTGGAAAATGCAGAAAGAAGATTACTCATTGACTACCTTAGAACAACATCAGATCTTGAGGAGGTTAGGTAGAAAGAGTTTGTAAGTAATTCTGATTTTCTGTAGATTTTGTTAAGTCAAGATTAAACTCTGCTTAAATGTTAAACACTGTGATTATAATAGATTGTTTTGACATCATCAATTACTGTGAACTTGTGCATTTTTACTAATGAACAAGTTGGGGGAGATTGTTAGATATAATTGATGTGATTTAATATCAATGTTTAAGTGTTACAGGGAAATAGAGTTTAACTTGTTAATGAAAGCAGTCGCAGTAGAGTTTGAGCAAACGCTGACAGAAGGAAGCGCAAACACTGCTGACTGTAAGCGCAACAGAGTTTGTTAAACTCTGTAGCGGAAGCGTTTGAGAGTCAACAGAGATTGAGGAGTAATTCAAGATAAACATGGAAGCAATATCTTTGAAGATTGGATAGCTGTCGAAGAGATTGAGTTGACTTAGAAGACGTGTAGCAATCGTAATTGATATCAATTGTATAGCTTAATTATGGGAGAATCAATTAACGATTGTACGTAGCTGTATATCTTATAAATACAGTTAGGTTAACCCTAGAAGGGAATCGAACATTGAGAAGATCATTCATTGTAACCTAAGCAGCTCTCTGTGATATTTTACATCACTGAGAGAGGAGTTAATACAAAAACAGTTTTTAAATTGTTATTCGCTCATACTTTATTGATTATTAGTGTGTATTCGACCTAATCCACATTATCTTCAGGATTCATAACTCCTTTCAATTTCAAATCAACAGTAGATGGAACTGTTGCTTTCTGAAGACCTGCAATGGGAATAGAAACATTTCCTAGATCTCTCTTTTCTTTTAAAGTGATCTCGTCACTTCTCACAGCATTACCTAAGTTACTTTCAATAGTAACTACTACCTCTCCAGAAGTTTGAAACTTTTCACTCTGTTCTACCTCACCTTTTGCCAGTTCAGGAGATTGCCTCTCTTCACTCTTCTTTTTCTCTAATTGTTTACTCTCAGTCTCACTTGAAAGGTTCTGGCTCAACAAATTCAAAGAAATAAGAGGTGGCTGAGAAGAGTGGACTGAAGTCATACAAATAGAGGTATCCCTTGTATCAGGTCTATCTGTAATCATACTATTAGTATTAAGAGAAGTAGAGATAGAAGTGTTACCTGAGGAAGTAGGTAAAGATTCCATTGGCCTTGCAGAGATTGGCTCGATAAGCAATGGAATATTTGGATCAGTAGTACTTGCATCAGGATTGACAGCTGTAACTAAAGCATGACTTGCATCAGTATTTGGTACTGATGGTTCTTGTGTAGTCTGAGGTTGTGAACCTTCTTCAACACTTTGAGTTAAAGGTTCTTGTGTGCTTCCCTCAAGTGCAGTGTCTTTCAGTATTTCATCACATTCAGCAATATGCTTAGCATGAGCAGCTTTATCTGCCAGACTTTGAACTAAGTAAAATTCAATTTTAGAAGCCCCTTGAGCAGTGTCAGGAAACTCCTTTGCTGATGTGATGTTGCCTGCATCTTCACTTTGAGAAGATGGTTCTTGTGGGGCAGGAATATTCTTGTCTTCACTTTCCCTTTGAGAAAGTGGTTCTTGTGAGACTATTCCTTCAACAATGTCTGCATCCATACTTTGAATGGATGGTTCTTGTGTGACTGGATCTGCAGTAGCTGCTGAACTACTTTGAAGTTCAAGTTCTTGTGGGCTAGATCCTTTCAGAGGTGAAGTAGTCCTCTATTTCTTCAGTCTATGAAAAACCTTTTCAGAAGTATCTTTCTCTGGAAGTGAGACAGGCTTCGAAACAGGCTTTAATCCAAGCTGTGCAGCAATCCTGTTCACATCATCCACAGACATTTCAATTATTCTTCTTTTTGGAGATGTAGGTGCTGGAGAATCAGAAATTTCAACAGTCTTCACAGGTGAAGTACCAGGAGTAGAGATATCAAGATTTGTAGTTGAGTCAGGAACTGATGATGCAACCGGATTCAGAATAGTATCTATATCATCATCAAGATTCTATATCTCTAGAGGAATGAAGTATTGGCTCTTTTTAAGTAATCTCCTTCTCTTCTTTGGCTTTTCAGAAACAGCCATTTCTTTAGGAGCAGTAGCAATAACTTCCTTTTTCTTCAAAAAAACTGACAACGGTACTTTGTCATCATTAGAATCATAATCAGACTCAGATTCTTTTGTCTGACTGAATTTCCTCTTATCTCCTGTTTCCTTATACACCCCTGTGTCAATCAAAGATTGATCAATTTTAGCCACAAATTTCTCCTTAGCCAGGATCCCTTGTTCATCCCCTTGTAACTTCTTTTGAGAGAGGGTTGGAGTGGAGAAATTCTTTGATCCTGATTGTCTTCCAGACACATCAGATTTAGCTAATTTCTTTGATTTTACAACTGATGCCTTTTGTGAGACACCAGAGGTGGATGACTGTTTGGTAGAGTGTTTGGGTTGAGTGCTTTGGTCAGAAACAGGATTGGTAGTGTCCTGTCTCATAGCACCAGAAATAGGTCCTAGACCATCAGTAATCGATCCATAATGAGTAGGCATTCTCTTGGCTAAAAGAAGCCTGACCTCATTAGGAATAAATGCATTAGTACCTTCAAAACCAGTTGCCTTATCACTCTTAAGCAGAGAACTGATGTTGTTATCAGAAATCTTAAAAAATAGAAAATCTGTATCATCAGCAAATTCAAAATTGGGACATAGGTACGAGAATATTAACTGAATAAATCTAATATAGCAGACAAAACCACATTTATCTTTTTTTCTAGCAGTTAATGCTCGCAATATGAAAGACCCATAATCAAAAGGAGTTTCATAGATTAGAGAGTACCCAATGTGAACTGAAGTAGTAGGTAAGGCATCAAAGTTAGACACCTTATTCAGGAAACACCTACTTATGGTATCAAAGAAGAAATTCCATTCCTTCTTTAGCTTGGTTCTGAATAAATCTCCAAATTTATTTGGTTGTCCATTGTAGCCCAACTTTAAAGCAAAATCCAGAAGAAAAGCATCAGTAATCTTCTCTGGAGTCTCACCATTTAGAGATGGTAGTTGAAGAGCTTTACAAACAACATCTGGAGTAACTTGATGCGTAACACCATTGTATTCAAAACTCATATTCGGCCTTCCTGATGACATACATTCACCAAAGACAGCAGTACGCCACACCTGCATAACACACTTGAAAGAAACTTTGGCAGGCTGAGTTAGAGCGTAATTGATTGGACTTGAGGCCAAAAGATCCTGAATGATTTGAAAATCATTCTCTAGTTCCTGATGATCAAGAACTGCAGTAAAGTTGTTAGGAGCAAAAGTGACACCATGAATTACAACTTTATTGTTTATGAATGCGGGAGAAGACATTTTTGACAAGAATGAGTAGGAAATTATGATTATGAAATTTAGGGTTTATGTTTGCACAAGTGAGAGACGATACAATACTGATACTCTGAGAATAATAGAATCAATTTGGAAAATTAAATTGATTTTAGACAAAACTAATGATATCTCAAGGACAGGTGTCAGTAATCGACTCGTGCACACATAAGTAATGGACTAAATTACGTGTAAGAGTGGTGATAACTGCACGCGACACGATTCCCAAACTGTAAGTATATACTCACATAAGTGTTACACATGCGCCCGCAGTTTTCGAGAAATAAGATTGTGATTAAAAATAAAATAAGGTAATTTGTTTTAATTAAAGAAATTAAAACATCACAATTTAAAAATACCTGGTACCAACACCAGAAATATGAATTGTTTCATATTTTCGTTCCACTCTTTTCTCTATTTAATCCTAGAGACTTGTCCACTATCTTTTAACCCTTCTTCTTCCTGCAAACAAAAGCTCTTCTCACAAAATATCTTAGCAACAGAGATGTCGAGCCTTACCATCAAAGAAAAGAACCTCCATCTCGTCGAGAAGAGAGATATTTTCAGTTATACTCGTGAAGAGTTTGATGCTTTCGACTGGGAAAGACAACTTGAGACTCTTTGGTTGCAGATGGATGCTGGTCTCGAAGAAATCGAGAAAGAAAGACCTGCAAAAGTGATTGACATCGATGCTGCCCTCCAAGCAACATTAGCATGGCTTTCGTCTTAGACATCCTCATCCAACTCCATCAACCATTGTTAATGAATATGTCAGCAAAAATAACCTAATCCCTATCAACCTCCACCCAAACAAAGTGGCAAAGATGAGATCTGGGATGACTGCTAACAATGGAGTGGTTTGGACTTTATTTCCTGTTGAATAGATTAGAAGATAGAGAACAAAAAGATGTAATCTATGAATGTAATTTCTTTCATATTATCAATGAAATTTTGTTTCTCTAATCTTATTAATTGTTTTCTTCATTGAACTTGTTCTTCAAATAATTAAATCGAAGAAATAAATATGAAAACTAATTAAAGTGATCACCTTATTAACAAGTTCAAGAGTCACAAGTATATCAGGAAAACAGAGCAATAATCAAAGTACTGAAATACATTACTGATTAGTGAAAGGTCGCATCAGTATTCGATGTTTGACTGAAGTCAGGATTGACTTTTCATCAGGATTCGACGAGTATCAGTATCTGATCTTCCTCTGTTCTCAGAAACTATCATAGTTTACCATTCCCAGTTCATTCACCAATTTTGTAAATGTAGCTTTGTTTGCACTAAATCACGCAAGCGTACGTGGTCACAAGTAATATAGAATTAAGTCAAGTTCGTTCCCACAGAGATCTGGTTATGGTTTTAATTCAGTAGATGCACCTATGCAACAATGAATGGTTTTTATTCACTCCTAAGACAATTAACAAGATTGGGTTTTGATTAACTAAGATTAACTAAAAAACAAACTAACAACTAAGAATTAATTAACTAATTAACTAATGAGAATTTAAATCGGATTACTTCTACAAGAGAAAACATGGGATCCTAACTTCATTAAATACTTTGCTTAGATCTGATGCGTTTAATCACTATATGCAATAGTTATGATATCTGATCGAATAACACGAAACAAGTACACGCTACCTCTCAGTATACGTATACCAAACTAAACATACATCCACAAAAGAGATAGAAGATGAATAGACACCAATTATGCTTAGACCCTATATGTCTATAGAATTTGAAAACATAACGGTTGAAGAACTAGTTATCCATAAAGATCACATAGGGCAATATAAGTATTCTCATCTCATACTACGAATCATGTTGATAAACAATCATGAACCTATGCTAGCATGGCAAGTTCTAAATCTCAAGATCCACTTTCACTTCACAAGAGATTAACAAATTAGATGTTAGCTACCCATCTATCAGTTAAGCACAACCATACGAGGATATCAAGAATTCACCACACGTAATCTTTAAAGCAATCAAACTACTAAGCTACATAGATAACTCCGTTAGAATCCCATGACAACGATTAGCTCATAATTGAACCGTTCATCGTCATGGGATTTGATGAAAACATGATATAAAACAAGATATGAATAAAAGAAACAAATATACTATTAAAACGAAGAGTTGAGAAAACAAATCAATAATCCAGAATAACACAAAGGATGAAGTAGATCTAGATCCGTTGCTTGTCACGAGCGTTGAATCATTCTCTCCTTTTCTCCCTTGCAGATCTAAGCTATGTTACAATCACTACGTCAAAAAAGGGCTTTAGTCACACTTTTGAACAGTAATCCCTGCCACATTTTCTTCAAAAAGCGTAACTAAATATAAATCTCTTGTGTTTTGGTTACACGTTTAATATTTGTGTAACTAATATTACAAACTTTTATACCTTTAGTCACTCTTCACAAATATAGTAACAAATAATGGCCATGTTAATAATTACCGTAACCAAAAAAATGCCAACTGCTACGCTTTTCCTTTTCAGGGACATCTTATAGCTACATTTGTCGAAAAAAATGTGACTCTTTTTTGCCACACAAAATAATAGTGACCAAATATATATATATACCATTCAGGAAAATAATGCGTCACTAAAAGCTAAAACATATAGCCACTAGTATTGTTTTATGTGACGAAAGAGTCGGGTTTTAGTGTAGCCAAATATTCTTTTATGGTCACAGTTTTGTAGAAAATCGGTAGCTTAACATTTGTAATGGTCACAGTTACTATATTTATGTGTGACAAAAGATAATACCAACTGGATATGTTTTGTTTGTATATCTTAACAAACCTGGCATATATCAAATTGCCTAAAACCTTTGCATGCACTAACGTCAAAACAGGGCTAAGATCTAATTAATGTAGCCAAATATTGTTTTATGGTCACAGTTTTGTAGAAAATCGGTAGCTTAACCTTTGTAATGGCCACAGTTACTATATTTATGTGTGACAAAAGATAATACCAACTGGATATGTTTTGTTTGTATATCTTAACAAACACTTTTTACCTACAGCAACACATACAGTGATAAAAATAACAGTCCATTGCAACACACTTTGTACCTATTGTAACACCATAAATGTAACAAAATAAAAATGCACCAACCGAATTTTGAATTTCCATAAAACAAACCAACAACAATTCACGTCCTAATTTAAGTCACCAACAACATTTATCTGACGAATGGACAAGAACATTTATCTAACGAATTTATACTAACTTTACAATTCTACCGATATAAGAAACACAAAAAAATAAAAATCAGCTTCCATGTATGTGAAGTCCTTGATCCATCTTTTAGTTGCATCGTCTCCGGGACGCTATAGGTATGGCGTATAGGACGCTGAAAATCTGCATGACCTTGTCTTTGGCCTTCTTGAAATCTGCATGTGTTACCTGAAACATAGCAGTTAAGACTCTATTAAATCCTCCATTAATACCAAATCTATTTCATTTAAATACTTATACAGGAAATAGAGGATTTTTGTGAATATTCAAGGATTCCACTGTAATGAAAGGTTTTGCACTAGTAGACACGTGAAGAATATATCTCTTTAAAGCTGAAACCTTGCTTCCCGCCAGGGGTATGTGTAAGTGACCCAGTTCTGATAATAGTGTAAGGAATTCCTGAATTTCTTATCATAGATTCATCATACAACGTTACTACATGTTACAACATTATCCAAAACAATCAGGAATAAGAATATAACAAAAAGATGGTTGATGCATTGCTTTTTGACATAATAATTATTATGTGGAGGAGTGTAAAAAGTGAGTACCAATGCCAGGATCAGTGTCGATAATGATCTTTTGAGGAGGAGAATAAGAGGGGTCCACTGCTACTACTCCATCTGCAGCTTCAATTTTATGATTCGCCATCACCAAACAAACTATGCAAAGTGGAATTCAAATCAGAACAATTCAGATACTGATTATGTGTGTGTATATAATCAGACACTATATATATAATACAAAGTGGATTCTAGAGCAAGCAAAATTAAGTAAACTTCATAGTACAATTAGAAAAGAAAGATCTAAACATTCATTCTAAGTTCGACAAAATTAACTATTCATACACACAAACACACTCTGCACAAAGAGAAAAGGTTAAGACTCATACATGCCTCTTCTATCTGATTGCAGCTGGCCAAGCCTAACAAGATCAGCTACAGAACCAGGACGACTGGGCCTTGAATTCCTTGCCTTATATGCTCGCATAACAATGACTAGAAACATCGTTGCAACACATATCCCAACAGCAACATAAGAAGTGGATATTCTCTTTGTCTAGTGAACGACACATAACAAAAAGAAGTTAATAGCTCATTCAAAATTACCTCACATTCACAACATTTCTCAAATCATCTAATATTATTCAAACTGAAGTTGATAAAACGTACTTAACATGGACAAAAGAAAGAAACTTTACCACGAAAGTGTGAGGTAGAGAGCTAACAGATTCTTGTAACCTGACAACCGCATTTCGGGTATTTTCAAACACTTTAGCTTTCACAGACTTAATAGTCTTGCCCTGATTGTGACTATCTCCTTCATTAAAGGCACGTATAACAAACTTTTTCGCTCTCGAATTCTCATTTCTACAATTAAGCGGACATCAATCAAATCCCAACTCGGCCCTCCTTAATTCAATCACATTTGCTGAAATTACCCGCTACACAAAAACACACATAAATGGAAACTCGTACACATATATACATACACAATAACTAGAACACAGTAGAAGCAAGAAACAACTGATAGTTGTTAATTACGTACCGGATAAGAAGCAGGGTGAAGTCGAAGAGTCAAAATACAAGTCATTACAAATGGGTAAACCAAAATTGTGAAGTTGCAAAATATATAAGCACAAAAATTAAGAAATGTGCAACTGAACTAGTATACTGGAGATCGACGCTGTCATCAGGGAGAGAGAGAGAGAGGGGGGGAACAAGAACAGAATCTTAATTGAGTCCAGCTCGAATTCTTCAACCAAACTTCGATTAACCCAGCTCAAATCCTAATTGAATCCTTCGATTAACCTAACTCGAATCTTAATTGAATTCCTTGAACCCTAATTGTATCCACGAAAGAAACGAGAGATTTGAGAGAGGTGATAGATGAGAGAAGTGTTTATGCGTCCCAATTCTTTTCCCCTTACTTATGTTTGACTAACCTCAATTCTAAATTTTCACCTCCCGCCTACTGTAATGTGTTGTGTTGTTGTGGGCCTCTGTTGTGTTCTCGTATTTAATTCCTTCTGTTTGTCTTAAAATTAAATTTGTTAATTTAAATTTTAACATTTTCATAAAAAAATATGATATGTATTTGTAATAAATATTTCTAATACAATTTAAAATTTCTTAAAATTTAAAATCTATGATATATTAAATTTTTATATTTTTCTCGCTCTCTATTTTTGTTATGTGACTTCTGTGTATCATAGAATATTTTATTCTATTTTTCTGTAATTTTTATATTTTTAAAATACAGTTATTTCGCATTTTAAATACTAAAAATAATCCGGGAACGGTAAAAATAGTTTTAAAATTCTTAAATTATTTATTGTGAATTGGCATATGATTCATTCTTATGACATGCCAAATGATTTCAGTTATGATTTGAATTATATCACAGTTGTTGATTCAGTTTCTCTATAAACTATTTTACATTTCAATTGATTTTGAATTATAACACGGGTACCGTAATTTTTTCTTTATTTTTTTACGTGTCTAATTTAAGTATTTGTTAACATCCGTACGGTTGGATCGTCAAAAACTGCTTTTAAAAAAATAGTTTGTTAAGCGGGTGGTACTCTTCTTTCAAGAAGTGGTACTCGAATGAGATATTTCTTATAAAGCCGTACAAGATAAATCCGTAATTTTTTCTTTATTTTTTTACGTGTCTAATTTAAGTATTTGTTAACATCCGTACGGTTGGATCGTCAAAAACTGCTTTTAAAAAAATAGTTTGTTAAGCGGGTGGTACTCTTCTTTCAAGAAGTGGTACTCGAATGAGATATTTCTTATAAAGCCGTACAAGATAAATCCGTAATTTTTTCTTTATTTTTTTACGTGTCTAATTTAAGTATTTGTTAACATCCGTACGGTTGGATCGTCAAAAACTGCTTTTAAAAAAATAGTTTGTTAAGCGGGTGGTACTCTTCTTTCAAGAAGTGGTACTCGAAAGAGATATTTCTTATAAAGCCGTACAAGATAAATCCGTAATTTTTTCTTTATTTTTTTACGTGTCTAATTTAAGTATTTGTTAACATCCGTACGGTTGGATCGTCAAAAACTGCTTTTAAAAAAATAGTTTGTTAAGCGGGTGGTACTCTTCTTTCAAGAAGTGGTACTCGAATGAGATATTTCTTATAAAGCCGTACAAGATAAATCCGTAATTTTTTCTTTATTTTTTTACGTGTCTAATTTAAGTATTTGTTAACATCCGTACGGTTGGATCGTCAAAAACTGCTTTTAAAAAAATAGTTTGTTAAGCGGGTGGTACTCTTCTTTCAAGAAGTGGTACTCGAATGAGATATTTCTTATAAAGCCGTACAAGATAAATCCGTAATTTTTTCTTTATTTTTTTACGTGTCTAATTTAAGTATTTGTTAACATCCGTACGGTTGGATCGTCAAAAACTGCTTTTAAAAAAATAGTTTGTTAAGCGGGTGGTACTCTTCTTTCAAGAAGTGGTACTCGAATGAGATATTTCTTATAAAGCCGTACAAGATAAATCCGTAATTTTTTCTTTATTTTTTTACGTGTCTAATTTAAGTATTTGTTAACATCCGTATGGTTGGATCGTCAAAAACTGCTTTTAAAAAAATAGTTTGTTAAGCGGGTGGTACTCTTCTTTCAAGAAGTGGTACTCGAATGAGATATTTCTTATAAAGCCGTACAAGATAAATCCGTAATTTTTTCTTTATTTTTTTACGTGTCTAATTTAAGTATTTGTTAACATCCGTACGGTTGGATCGTCAAAAACTGCTTTTAAAAAAATAGTTTGTTAAGCGGGTGGTACTCTTCTTTCAAGAAGTGGTACTCGAATGAGATATTTCTTATAAAGCCGTACAAGATAAATCCGTAATTTTTTCTTTATTTTTTTACGTGTCTAATTTAAGTATTTGTTAACATCCGTACGGTTGGATCGTCAAAAACTGCTTTTAAAAAAATAGTTTGTTAAGCGGGTGGTACTCTTCTTTCAAGAAGTGGTACTCGAATGAGATATTTCTTATAAAGCCGTACAAGATAAATCCGTAATTTTTTCTTTATTTTTTTACGTGTCTAATTTAAGTATTTGTTAACATCCGTACGGTTGGATCGTCAAAAACTGCTTTTAAAAAAATAGTTTGTTAAGCGGGTGGTACTCTTCTTTCAAGAAATGGTACTCGAATGAGATATTTCTTATAAAGCCGTACAAGATAAATCCGTAATTTTTTCTTTATTTTTTTACGTGTCTAATTTAAGTATTTGTTAACATCCGTACGGTTGGATCGTCAAAAACTGCTTTTAAAAAAATAGTTTGTTAAGCGGGTGGTACTCTTCTTTCAAGAAGTGGTACTCGAATGAGATATTTCTTATAAAGCCGTACAAGATAAATCCGTAATTTTTTCTTTATTTTTTTACGTGTCTAATTTAAGTATTTGTTAACATCCGTACGGTTGGATCGTCAAAAACTGCTTTTAAAAAAATAGTTTGTTAAGCGGGTGGTACTCTTCTTTCAAGAAATGGTACTCGAATGAGATATTTCTTATAAAGCCGTACAAGATAAATCCGTAATTTTTTCTTTTTTTTTTTACGTGTCTAATTTAAGTATTTGTTAACATCCGTACGGTTGGATCGTCAAAAACTGCTTTTAAAAAAATAGTTTGTTAAGCGGGTGGTACTCTTCTTTCAAGAAATGGTACTCGAATGAGATATTTCTTATAAAGCCGTACAAGATAAATCCGTAATTTTTTCTTTATTTTTTTACGTGTCTAATTTAAGTATTTATTAACATCCGTACGGTTGGATCGTCAAAAACTGCTTTTAAATTAAATAGGATGTTAATCGTTTAGTGAATCTAGCACTCGCCCCGTTACCATAATCTGTAATATTACAACATTCCGTTAAGATGCGTCACGACCGAGCTTTTTTATTTTTTGATTATTTTTTTGCAACACTAGAATGAGTATCTATTAACATCCGTACGGTTCGATTGTCGAAGAAATCATACTTTAATATATAATGATTTTTTTGATGTGCACAAAAATTGAAAATCTTGTATGATTTTATAATATAAATCTCCCAAAATTACTACTTACTCTAAACAGCCTCGTCCCGATTGACGTACAAAAAAATTAGAAAATTTGAAATTAATCTTATATAATTATTTATCTTATATATTTTTTAATCCTTAATTTATCAAGTATCAAAATACAAATATTATTCCATTTTGATTTCCCGGTTAACAAATTTGAGTTCCCCTCTCTGTTCCCCCTCATTCCCTTTCCCTCTTTTGCCAATAATTTGTTTCCCCCCTTAACAAAAATTTCACCCTTTTCCCATTCCCCCTCATTCTTCTCACACAAACAAGTCACGCACAAATATAACACTCTCCGCCTCACACTCACTCTGTGCCACACTTTCTCTCTTCCTCTGTAAAATTGAAAAATTGAACTTCTGGGTTTTGCTTGTAATCATCTATAGTCTGTATATAGATCTTTAATTAAGTTTTAATCATCAAATAAACAATTGAATTGAAAAAAAGGGTTTGTTTTGATTTGATCTGGGGGTTTTTGTTTGCCGGTAAGATTTGATAAACATGGACAACTCAACGGAGAAGGTAGTCGCGGTCATCATGGTCGGGGGTTCCACCAAAGGTCTCCTCTCTCTCTCTCTCTCCCTCCCTCCCTCCCTCCCTCTATCCATCTCCATCTATCTCTCTCTCTCTCTCCCACATCCCTTCAGTGTTATTGTTTTGGATTCTAATTTTGTAATATGAATTACTTGTTGATATGCACATATGGACAGTGTTCATGGACAGTGGAAGCCTGTTGGTGCTGGGGTTATTAATGCCATTATTGAGTGAAGAAACTTCTGCGGATGGTCAACACTTTTGGGTGATTCAAAGTTTCAATCTTTTGTTTTTTTTTTAAATTAGTTTTGCCCTTTGTCTCTTAAACATGCTGAATCCAATGTTACATATGCAGCAATGAGTTTGGTACTAAAATCGTAGTCCTTTGTTTAGTTGGATCATTCTATATCCATGTTCAAATTAATTTGCTTTAGCTTCCTTTCTCGTAAATGACAGTCTATATACTGTTATTTATCTACTTAAGATGCTGCTTTTTGAAGAGGTGAAAGTTGTTTAACTATACAACTTTGCCCCTTGGAGGACTTATAAATTGGAAGTGTATTGAACATGGAAAACATTATTTAGGTGCATTTTTAGTAGGTCACCAGTGTGTCTGCAACTGCACATGGCAATTTAATGTTTTTAAGTATGTTCCATTGCTATTTGCTTTGTAGAACTCTAGCTACTTATTGTTACTTATTTCCCGGTCAGGGGAAAGTAGTATCCAGGGTCAGCATTCGTAAAGTCATAAATTTGTATGCATGTTTGCTCTTGGTTTAGAGCCACACCACATGAGGAACCTGAGTTTATGGCCCAAAAATCCTCCCACTTTTTGGTAATAATATATGGTCCTTCTAAAATTAACAAATATAGTGCATGATAAAAATTTCTAATGTGTTACTTTAAATTATTATTATTGCAGTGAAAGTATAGAAACTTATTCAAGGGAGATCAGGAAACTGTGCAAAAGTCTTTTGAGTTTTATAGCAATGAGTCTTGGGCTAGACAAAGATGTGTTTGAAGATATGTTTGGGGTAGCTGTACAAGCTGTGAGGATGAACTACTATCCAGCATGCCCAAGGCCAGACCTTGTTATGGGTTTAAGCCCTCATTCTGATGGGAGTGCTCTCACAGTTTTGCAGCAAGGAAAGGGTAGCTCAGTTGGGCTTCAAATCCTCAAGAACAACACTTGGGTCCCTGTCCAGCCCATTCCAAATGCCCTAGTCATCAACATTGGTGACACCATAGAGGCAAGCACTAAACATATACTCTATTAGGATTAACAGCTAATTAGCTAATG